>CM050415.1:26600568-27240568 GCA_027564155.1 Gymnocypris eckloni scoliostomus
TTTGGTTTTTCACTCGCCTTAGACAAGCACAAGGTGAGTCCATGCAGCGGATGCATCAGAGGCTCGTCGACATGTTAACTCTTTCAAAGATCACAGCACACTGTGGAATATGCATGTTGTATTGACGGGGAGCATCAGGAGCATCCCGCGGTGGATGCAGATGCTAAAGATGGGAGACCTTGGACGCTAAATGACTTGACGCTGAGGATAACTATATAGAGAGCATCTGTAGCGCTTCTCTGTGCAAATGTTTCTGTTGCATCTGTGTAAGAGGAAATCAGGCACTTGCTGATGGATCTGAGTTACACGAGTCTCTGATGCCTGTGTAGATAGATGTTGGGAATATGGGATTGTTTATTGATGTGTCGCACTGCATAGGTTTTTGTGAGTCGTTCTCATTCAGTATTTTGCTGTTTTGCAGCTTCATCAGAACCAGAACAATGGCCGTTGCCTCTATGCTCGCCGCAGCTGATGTGGATGCTGCTATTGCTGCCTGCCAGGGTAAGACATCGTGTGATAATCTCATATTACAGCTTATCACAACCAGACAAATACTGTATGATAACTGACATGTAGAAGTCATTAGCAACTGCTTAACAGATCAGCAGTTCATGCACATTCAGATGAATCACATTTCTGACTCTTTACATGAACTAATGATGTGTGAAGCATTATCATTATATACGTGAATAAACATAGAATAATAAATAAATAATGCTTATTATTATATTCTATTATATTTATTCTAAAGATTTAATATAGGCCTACATGAATAAACATAGACTAATAAATAAATAATGCTTATGATTGTATAATATCATATTATGTTATATAATATTGTATTTTATTATATTATATTTATTCTAAAGATTTGATATTGGTCTAAAGTGAATAAACATAGACTCAGACTAATAAATAAATCATGCGTATTATTAAATGATATGACATGATATTATATTATGGGTATTTCAAAAGATAATCTAAACACTTCTGCTTAAATGCTTGAAATTTGTTTTGTAGAAAAAAATTAAAAACTAGAAACTCAAAATTGCAACATCTAAATTGACTGGTTTTGTCCAAGTGAAAAATATAATTTAATGTTGCCAAATCAATAAAAAACATTCATTTCTACATTCATTTATACTAATTTCATAGATGAAATCAGGTTGAAAAGCTCTCTAAGGTAACAATTTCAGGTTGCCATTTAGTGTGTGATAGTTTTGATTAGTTTAATATTTTTGGTCAATACACTTTTATATAATATTTCTGTACTCTTGATTACTTTTATTCTAAAAATGTATTTAATAGCTGTCAAATAACAAGAAACCTTTGACTGGTGTACTGAAAGGAGTAGCAGTGCTGGACTTATTTTGACTTTAAGATTTTGATCAAATGACATATTGGCATGTTTTCTTTCTCCTCTCTCCACATGCAGCTGCTGACTCCTTCAACCACAAGGCTTTCTTCGCCAAGGTCGGCCTGGCCGCCAAGTCTTCTGATGACATCAAGAAGGCTTTCGCCATCATTGACCAGGACAACAGCGGCTTCATTGAGGAGGAAGAGCTGAAGTGAGAATCATATTAACTCATTGACCCTGGATAGTGTGGCAGGGTGAATAACAGGCCTGTGCTCTTCCTGTAGGCTGTTCCTGCAGAACTTCAAGACCAGTGGCAGGGCTCTGACCGACAAAGAGACCAAGGCCTTCCTGGCTGCAGGTGACAGTGATGGTGATGGCATGATTGGAGCTGACGGTACATAAAAAATGCCATTTTGACACCATTTCACATCTCAGATGAGATCTAGAAAGGAAGTCAGGAAAGGAAGTCTAACACTCGAGTGGGGAAAGTGAGAACGCTTGGGTATAGCCCTAGACGTTGGGGAAAGCCTGCAGTATATGAAAAGGAAAATGGCCTGAAATAGTTTTTATTCCTTTAGCATTTCTTCCCACGTAATATCACAACATAAAAATGTACATTTCTAAGTGTAGATTAAATATAGTTTGTACATGTATATATTTCAATATTTATAACTTGCAATAATATTTTCAACCCATCCAAGTGAATTTTGAAAAAATAAATGTAAATTGTAGATATTATTTTTTACGTTTTAATATACACTTAAATATATATATATTTATTAATGTTCAAATTTTTAAAAACAATAAATATGTATTATTACATATAATACAATAATATTGTATATGTACGTTTTACCTATATATATATATATATATATATATATATATAATATTTACACATTTATTAATAGGCATATTTTATATTTATTATTCATAATAGTTTTACATATTTATTTTAATATTTAATTATATGTATTCATTCATATTCAAATGTTACAAATTATGTATTACTATACATGTTCCACACATGTATTTATTCAATTTCTATACAAATAAAATGTGCAATAATATTTTAACTCATTCTTATAGTTGTTTCTTATGAATTCTACCCAGTGAAACATTTAGTAAAATGTACATTTATAATTTTAAATATAATTTTTTACATATGTTGTAATATTTACTTACATATTTATTCATGTGCATGTTTTAAAAATAATATTTATTATTATACATTTTTCACACGTATACTTTTTTGCATCCAATTTAAAGTTCTTTGCACAGAAAATCTGCAGAACATTTTTAAACTCACACATGCTACTGAAACATTTGTGAAAGAGTAAATACATATTTACTTTTTCTACATATTACATATATTATTACATATACATTTTTCATCCAATTTTTCCACACATTTCCCCGTTTTTCCATCAAATCTGAGATTTTCATTACAATTAATATTTGCAATAACATTTTCAACCTTTTTTATGGATGCCACCAAGCATTTGAAACTTCAAATTCAATTGTATATGTAATTTGTTACATATTTAATATTTGCACATTTATTCATATACATATTTAATATTTATTATTCATAATAATAATATTTATTATTATACATTTTCCACACAAATACCACAAATTCTTAGGGATATTAAGAGTAAGTCATTTTTGTGATTTTAACAACAAAGATGAGTTAGAGGACAATCGTCAGTTAGATTATTTTAACTAGCTAAGAAGCTGACAAAATCCTCACAATAATAATAATAAAAGAAGTAATGTAGGGCAAGTGACAGTGGCATTAACTGAGCCGAAACTCTCTCAGTCTGGCCTCAGACCAGCAGGCCATTCTTATCATTGAGCTCTGCCACGGTCTCTGTCTGTTTACTTGCAGCATCCACTGAAGCTGTACTGTAGTGTAGGATGACGAGCAGTAGTGCAGTTTATCAACACTAACAGTCCCCTGACCATATTTGAAAATGAAATTTGTGATATTTGCAGAATTGCCTAACGCTAGTCTCGTCTCTGTCTCATCTCACAGAGTTTGCTGCTCTTGTAAAGGCTTAAATTTTCATCTGACCAAGACCCTTCCGATTTCAAGGAACCAGAACTCACGACAGCTCACACCTTTCTCAGCCGAACTTTTTTATATGATCTTATTTATGACTCAGTTTTGAGTACAGTGTCTGATGAGGGTACTGTTCGAGTTAGTTGGATGTTATATTTCAAGCCTTGTGCACATGTACAATCTCGAATGCACTTCTGGGGAAGAGTGAAAAACAAGGAATAAATATAGTTTTGGTGTAACATGTCTTTGAAGCTGAATCTTTTGGGTGTGTGCCGTCGGTCGGATGTCCTCTCGGGCAGCTCTCATGATAATGCACTCATAGTCAGGATGTCCTGCAGGCCGCTCTTGGCAAGAGGCTGGCCGAGGAAAGGCCGGGAGATTTGCTGAGATGTACTGGAAGGGATTTGCTGAGGATAGTTTTCACATCCCCAATTAGAGTCCATGGCAGCTTCTTGAATGCTTAGAATAGCTCATCGAACATTTAAACAAAGTGCCAGCCAAACTCAGTCTCCCAAAACCCATTAAACGCCCTGCGATGGCCACGACTTCATTTAAGCAACTTAATGCTCTTTCAATAATGTGCTGTTAACCATAAGGGTGAATCAAACTGTTGACATTCTTAATTAGACATTTAAGCTTTTAGACAACTTATATATTTATCCGTAATTATAATTTAGGGTGACCATTTATCCTAATTTTCCTGGCTAGGATTTCAAAAATGCCAAAATGTCCCTATTGACAGTGTACTTTTGCACTGCTTTGAACCGTTCTCTGTAGATCCCGCCTTCTTGCACACGATTGGTCGCTTACGCACAATACCTGCACGCTATTGGTCAAACTGCTTTTCAATCATTTCTATCAGAATGTATGAAAACAACAGGAAAACAAAGAGGAAACCCGCTAATTTTATGCTATTTAGAGATAATAAACAAAGTATGTATCTAATATAATACAACTTTAAGCTAAGCATTAGTGAAACAGTTCATCTTTCGACGGTGTAGAACGAGTTTCTGACTGTAAAAGCAGTCACTCAGAGCTGGATGAACTTTGCTGCTCTCTGCTGTTTGAACGTTGTGTGCAACTGTCGGGAGTGAATAAATAGTAAAACACTTTATAATTCACAAGAATAGAGGCGAATATGCTCCTTTTTGATAAGTTCAAAGGAAAAAGGTTCAATCAAATGTTGATTTACCAACTTGATATTAGTATAGTTCAAGATTAACATAGCATACATTTAAGTCATGAACATATGCTAATAAATGAAGAATGGTTTTCCCAAACAGATAAGAGCATTGAACGACAACCAGGACCATTTCGGACAACATTTTTATGTTTTAAAATCTAAGACAGCAAGCACTAACAAAAACCTAATGCAAAATGAACTATCAATATTATAACTAATTGAACAAATGAAGCATTTTACATGGAACTGATAACAATATAACCAGTAACATAAGCAAACACAACCAAAGAGTCCATACCCAGAGCACAAATAGAAATCTCCCTTTGAAAAGTGTCCTGAATGTCTCCCTTCATATAACCTGGTTAGCAAGTGACCATAGGAACATGTCCATGCACTACCAGCAGCGTGTATTATTAGCAAGCAAGTATATGATGGCCTTTTTTTTTAAACGCACCTTTTAAGCATCTTCATTTTTGAAGATAAATATAGTACAGTGTGTCTGCTGGGTGCATGTCAACTGGCCCCTCGATCAGCGGGTGTCTATTACATTATGATTCATATTTGGAGTCGCTGAAGGTATATAAGGAGGACATCAGTGGCCCAAGAGATCACTGCAGTTCACAGCTTGAGTCTTCTGAAACTACTTCAGCACCAAAAGACAAAAGAGGTGAGTTTGCATTGGGGACCCGGTCTAAAAAAAACTAGACAGGTACATCCTGAATTGGTTTCGAAGCAGTCAATAATGGAAATGAAAAGCTTGCATCATAAATTTTCTCTTCATCTGAATCAGCGATGGGATTTCTTGTTGCCTGCTGGTTTATTTTAATATGGCCTTTTTAAACGCACTGAAGCATCTTCATTTTGAAGATAAATATGAGTACAGTGTGTCTGCTGGGTCACATGTCAACTGGCCCTCGATCACCTAAACAGGTGTCTATTACATTATGATTCACATATTTTCGCTTGAAGGTATATAAGGAGGACATCAGTGGCCCGGAGATCACTGCAGTTCACAGCTTGAGTCTTCTGAAACTACTTCAGCACCAAAAGACAAAGAGGTGAGTTTGCATTGACCAGTCTAAAAAAAACTAGACAGGTACATCCTGAATTGGTTTCGAAGCAGTCAATAATGGAAATGAAAAGCTTGCATCCTAAATTTTCTCTTCATCTGACTCAGCGATGGGATTTCTTGTTGCCTGCTGGTTTATTTTAAGAGGACCTCGGGGTCACACACGCTGGACTCTTTGGGATTTAACATCCTCGTAACACATTTGTGACACAGTTCCCTTTTATTATATTTGCATGGTTAATGGCATGAAACATATTTACATTTACATTTATGCATTTAGCAGACACTTTTATCCAAAGTGACTTACAGTGCTATACATTTTTTTATCAGAATGAACATATTACATTTTTATTAGACTAAAAATGATCAGGGATTAATTAAACTACAACTGTATGGCTTTTAAATCTCCATATGAGGAGACAAACTGGACTAAATGCATCTGAGCTCTTGAAGCTCAAACAATGAAAGTTGTGTGTAATATTTCCTGTTTTGATTTTCATTTAGCTAAAGATGGCATTCGCCGGAGTCCTTAAAGCAGCTACGGTCACTGCAGCACTGAGAGAGGCAAGGGTGAAACCCCACGAGCAGACAGATGAACAGGGTCCTCCATTAAAGCGTGCTTTTATATAGGATGGGAGGCTCTGACAGCAAAGCTTTTGACTTACCTTCAAACACAAGGCCTTTCTTCAAGGCCCGCAGATGTCGGCTGTCACACACACACACACATCAAACAGTCTGCTGATGATTTGAAAAAGGCTTTCGAAATCATTGATCAGGACCTGGCAGTTGAATTTGATCCGGCCATTGAGAGGTACCTAACTTAAGTAAGAGCAACAGTTCTCGTTTTTATACTAAAACTGGACTAATTGGGCTTTTTAACACCAGAAATGCAATCTTTGTTCTCATAAGCTGATAAACTGTGTGTTTGCAGACTGTTCCTGCAGAACTTCAAGGCTGGTGCCAGGGCACTGACTGACGCCGAGACCAAGGTTTTCCTGAAGGCTGGAGATTCTGATGGTGATGGCAAGATTGGAGTTGATGGTCAGTCACATTCACTCATCTGCAAGATTAAACGTACCTTGAGAATATTCTAAATGCACCTTAATATGCACTTCAAGGATTTGAAAATGCATACTACAGAAGGTTAAAACAGATATTTAACAATACTGAATGTTTGTTTCTTTCTGACAGAGTTCACTGTCTTGATTAAGGCATAAATGTCAGTTTGAACTTGTTTAGCCAACAACTTCAAATGAACTATTGCTCTGGAAGGAACAATTTTCACTATATTATATTATATATGGCTGCATCCTGTCAAAAAATCTATGAATTATTTATACACACTTCTTATGAGAAGTTTCCTCCTCATGGAACATCATGTCAAAACGATGACTGTGAATGTAGCGATCCTTTCCGCTGATGCCATCGGCAGGATTTATACACTCTAAAATGTCAATAGACTTTTCATTTACCCAAGAAACTGATCAATGCCAGCTGATATCTTGGGTGAGTTTATGGAACCACTGCTGTAAACAGGTGCTTTGAAAATGTAAAAAGACGACTTATATGTGAAGGTTGGCTGTCTACAATTGATTACTAATGGCTGTTGTTTCATCATGACATTCATTTGGTTTTGCTTCATATGTGAAATACCTATATTCACAAAGATTATAGTTATGCACAAGCCAAAGCTTTATCTGTTCAAATTAAAAATCAATTTAATGCAATTTAAACTTATTTTCTTTTTTTTCGTATGGGGAACACCATCAGATCGACAATGATTGGAATCCAAGATTGGTAGTCATGTGAGCTTTTTGTTTACACTAATATATATGTGTGTGTAATGTGCATATTTATTGTGCAACGGTATATATAAATACACACACATGCATGTATATATTTAATAAAATATGTTTTGTTTATGTGTTCAGTATATTTATATATAGCCTAATATAAAATAAAATAATATATATATGTAAATATTTTCAAAATAGTTACTGTATGTGTGTGTATCTATACATATGATGAGCTCTTTTCCAAAAAAACGCGATAACGCCAAATTTTTAATTGGTTATTTGAGTTGGTATTTTGCCAGTACTGAACCTATTCACTGCTCCATCAATGTTTCATGCCAAATCGCTATATTTCCTTGACCAAGAAAAATGTACTGCAAGATACAGAATGTCCTTTCCAAAACCGCTATAATGCCTGAACCTGTTTTTTAGGAGGAAGAAACTCAGAAATAAATCCTCTCGATCAATCAGAATTCGTAATGCAACATCAATGACGAGCAACATATTTCATCCTTTGTTTGTGCTCAGCAAGGGCGTAACCATGGTATAGATATTGGGGGTCCAAATGTGAGCCTCCCCAAGATATTTTTTTAATTAAGAAAGAGTCGCCCGGATCAGATCGCTGAAAACAAACAGGCCAGTCTCATCAAGGAATGAATAGAGGCTTTCCTCAATGGAGGGAAGTGAGGAACTCCTTGAAAAAAGGTGAATGTCCGCCTGTTCGTCCTGCTTCTTTCTTTTAGCTCCTACCTTCTTTTCATTTAAGCACCAGTGACAGTGGACTGAGCGGATTTTTCAAACGATGCTGCAAGCCGGCGTTTACAGGCTCAACCAAGTGTACAATCGAGGGGTGGTCACACAGTTTTGTTTCCCTTGTTTTCCTAAATTGAAAGTAAATCGGAAATAACAACAGATCCACTAGGCTACAAACCAGGGTTCATAAAGGAGGGCATATTCATTGTCTATTATATACAATATAATAGGCCTATTATTGAGGACAGATTGGTATTTTTGGGACACGTCCCCAATTTAAATATCCATAGTTACTTACATTATATGGTGCTCAGTCTTCAAAATGAGTGTATATGATTGTAATAACACTTTTGAGACCTACACCTGGGGTAAAACGCACGTGACTGGACAAAGAAAATCACAAAAATAAAATGTGGTGGTTTTAACCTGATTGACGCTAGAGGTTGTAGCCTTTGGCGTTCTCAGATTGTTAGAGCGCCTGCATCCCGCACCGGAGACCCAGGTGTGTTTGATCGGTGTGATGCTGCCGGGCGGGTTCCATCAACACAAGGCTGGTGCGACCGGTTTATAGTATGAGTCCCTAATGTCAATAATGTTGCATGTTCTCTTTTTTAAAAGACATAAAAACATTAAAAAAAAGGATGGATTGTAGCGTAAAAATAAAAAACCTTTGCATTTATAATCGACAATATTGTTGTTTCATTTAACAATCATTGTTTAACATGTTCAGACTGAGCCAACAGACCATTTTAACATGATAAATTGAATATTAACAAAATGTATGGGTCTAGGTAAAAAAATGTCATTTTCATGAAAACTATTCAAATGGATTTATAGCGTTTTGGAAAAGAGCTCTTCATATATATATATATATATATATATATATAATAAACATACACATTACACACACATATACAGTATATTAGTATATTAACTAACGAGCGTATGCTGTCTTCCACTAGATGGCGTAACTTAACAATTAGTTAATAGATAGTAACAGCATTCATTTTCACTTACTTTTATAAAATGTAAAAACGGATGTTAGAATCGATTGACAATGTCAGAAAAACAGCAGCACCCTTTATAAGGGACATATCTGTACCACATTTACCCCTAAAGGGTGCATATTAGTACCTTGGAATAGTAATATATTTTAATACTATAATTGTTTTAGGGATGCAAAGACGTCCCTCAAAAGGTACTGCTGCTGTGTCCCTAAAAGTACAGTTTTTGCACTTTTGTGTAGTGTACGTTAGTTGCTAAAGAGTAGCATGCTAGGCTAGTTAGGCTCTGACGCACTAAAAGCAGCTAAGCTCTGCCAAAACAGACACCTTAGTAGAGGTCAATGTAGAGTAACTTGGTGCTTGCAGAGAATATAAGCAAACGTAAATGAATAAATGATTGCTCAGTAACCGTATAGGATATGAGGTATCATCATGACCCATGACATCAGCGTTGCAGGGTAAGTAGCACCTCTGGGTCCGGTGTCCTTGTCAGCCTCAGGCTCTTGGGTTTCTCTCTGTGCAGCATCACGCTGGGTTATCCCACGCATGGAGTGTCCCAAAGCATGTCACAGCAAACACCTCGTCCCAATGAATGTACATGGGCCATGTGCGCCCTGCAACTCAATAGGCACGCTAGTATGCATTAACGCAGTCTTTTGTGATGCCCTCAAACATGACTGTCAATGTAAATGCTTATAGAAGTTGATACTAGCATCTGCGCTATGTACCAAATTGACGTACTTGCTATCATAATGACAGATGCATTAGTAAACCAAACAAAAACATCCTCACATAAAATTTACTATATACCGATTAACATAACGTAAAAGCACAGCTGTCACGAAATACACTACCTTTAAACGTTTGGTGCCTGTAAGAAGTAAAAAAACAAACAAACAATAGCAAGGATGCATTAACAAGATATAAAATGATAGTAAAGACATTTTTTATAAACTGTTAAGCAACTAAGCCCCTCAAAGATTAACCACCAAGAAGCCATATTTAGGCAAACCTGTTCAAATAAAGAAATAAGCCTTTTATGCTTACCAGGGATTATTCTATCAAAGTAAAAACAATAATACTGTGGAATGTTGTTACAATATTAAATACCTGTTTTATATTTTAATATGTTTTAAAATGTATACTGTGATGCAAAGCTGAATTTTCAGCATCATTAACCCAGTCATAAATAATTATAATATGCTGATTTTCTGCACAACAACCATTTCTTATTATCTATAATGTTGAAAACAGTTGTGCTGCTTCATATTTTTTGTTGAAATCATGATACATTTTTTCAAGATTCTTTGATGAATATAAATATTTTGTAACATTATAAATGCCTTAATGTAATTTAGATTAATTTAATGCATCACTACTAAATGAAAGTACTGATTTCTTAAAAAACGAGTTACAGTATTATGCAGTATTAATCATTATTAAAGAGAAACTGAATATTTCTACTTGAGAAAAAAATCTTGATAATGCACATGACATATCACATTAAAATGTCCATTCGTTGACACCTAAACAGATACAGTTTATTCATATGTTTCTGTTTATAGCATTTAAAGCATGAGATAATATAACTAAAAAAGTCACTTGAAGAAAAACTGTCTGTGTATCTGTTACACACGTAGGAAGGATGCGCTGTCTGTAACCTCATCGCTCTGATGGAAACAACACCTCGAATTAATTGTAACATGGGGTATGGTGACAAAAAGTTAGGCAGAGCCTGTTTTTTTTTTTCTTGCACTTGAGACCATAAAGTACTGACATATTGCACCCTCTTACATAATATATGCGTCTAGCAGCCGTGCATTTTAAACATTGATTACAGTGTGCTATCAGGCACCAGTCAAAAGGTGACCTTGTATCCCTGAATCAGCAGAGAAAAATGACAGCTCGCTGTTTGCCTGCCTATGCAGGGTGAAATGAGAAGGATAAACTCTATATAACAACACAGACTGTCCACTGTACCTATGAATTAGTTTTGCACCTGGTGACCAGTGGATTACGAGGTCCCATCTGTTCATTAAGACAATATGGAGCAGATTACAAAGAAAAATGTATTTAAAAAAAAATCCAGTGCAGATTATGGGATTTATAAGAAGATCTGGAAGCCATGAATTAAAGCAAGCACAAGGAAAGTGGTTTTCGAGCATCCCAGAGTATCTCCACCTCCCAATAGAAATGCAATATAAAAGCGTTTATATAATATTCTAATGAGGGATTTAGAATGACCTCATGTAAAGCAGAAGGGAAAGAGGGAGGGACGGACCGACCAACCTGAGAGGAGGATCGGATGTACATGAGAGAGATGAACGAGGGCTTTTGTGATGTGTGTATTATGATATAGGATGGGAGGGATGTGACAGCAAAGCATTTATTACTTAATTTGCCTTTTACAAGGGCGTCGCAGATGAGGGCTGGCACACACACACACACAAATCAAACAGATATAAATAGTACAGGTTAATTAGTTAGGCAAGTAATTTGAGCCGGGGCCTGGCAGTTAGAATTTGATCCACAGACAGGTAACTCAAGAATTACCCATTGTCACTGCCTTCAGATCTATATAAATCGCACCTGCATAGACTCGCAGTCACCACTCAGCCTTACTTCTGTTGACTCACCTGCCGGGAGAACTTCACTGAGGTAAGTGTCTGCTCTTTGCCAGCGAACCAGCGGATCTCTTTTTGTGTTTAGCAGCATATAGCATACTGCTTTAGGTTTGTTTTATAAGAATTATCCTCAAATTGTATGCATATAATAATGAAAACTGCACCAAAGCTGCATGTAAATTAATTATTTTATAAAAATAGCATTCAAATACATGCATATACACATTTTATACTGAAAGGTGCATTGAAAAATCATGAATATGAAAGTTTTATTTGATAAAAATGCATTAGAATTTATATATATATATATATTTGTATATTTGAATTTTAACCTAATCTAAAGAGTAGCAACAGCAAGAGTGTCAGTTTGAACTTGTTTATGTATTCAAATGAACTATATTATGATATTATATATTACACTATATTATATTATATATGGCTGCTCCTTGTCAAAAATCTATGAATTATTTAAAACTGTTCTTTTTTTTCTTCTCCAGGATCATGTCACTCTCATCTATCCTTTCCGCTGATGCCATCGGCAGTGCACTCAAGGACTGTCAAGGTAGGAGACATGACCATGATCAGAACATGATTATGAGGTACGGATCCTGAATATAGCAGACAGGTGCTTTGAAAGAGGTGTAAAGCAGGCGATTAATGTGAAGGTTGAGCGTCACTCACTGAAAAGAGGAGGGGGTTTCAGACATCATCTGTCCGATTCATAGAATGCTGTTTTAGAAACTATGCCGCGGCACTGTATGGAGAGATCAAGGGGCTTCACTGCAAGATGAGGAGGAGACCACTGTAAGCGGCGGGGAACATCATCAGATCTGACAAGCATACTATGTGGACAAGTTGGTAGTCATGTGACTTATGTGTATGTCACACTTGCCAGAGAGTTTTTACAACTGAAGATGGTGTTTGGAAGAACACCGAAACGTCTTGTCGTTGGTTTTTATATAGTTTAGTGGTCTTAAATAAAGAGTTTGTTGGAACTGCTCAGCAGCAGATTAAGAATTGAAGCTTTGACGTTTTTGTGAACGTATGACTTCAGCTGCTCTCCATATGGCAGTGTCAGATTTTACAGTCACTTACCGTGTTTTTAATTGGTTATTTGATTGGTATTCTTCCAGCTCCTGACTCCTTCAACCCCAAAAAGTTCTTCCAGCTGTGTGGCCTGACCAAGAAAAGCCCTCAGGAAGTGAAGAATGTCTTTAACATCTTGGACAACGATGCCAGCGGATTCATCGAGGAGGAAGAACTCAAGTAGGAACTTTCACACGAGTCTACATGCAAAGAGTGTAATAGACAGGATCAATGCAAGAGCAACATATTTCATCCTTTTATCTTACTGGGCTGGCTTTCCAAGCACATTAATTATTAAGTATTCAAAAACAGACAGGGATTGCCTTTTAATTAAGAAAGACGCTTTATCCTCTTGCTTTGAATACATCCTGTCTCTGTCTGTGTACTGATATTACAAGCATTTCCTTCATGGACAGGAGGACTGTCTGATGTGGGACAGGAGATGATGCTCTTTCTGATGTCCTTCCAGGTTTTTCTTGCAGCGGTTCTCACCTGGAGCTCGTGTACTGACCGATAAAGAGACAAAGATTTTCCTATCGGCTGCTGACGATGACAGCGATGGCAAGATTGGAGCAGATGGTAATCATAGCTTTTATTTAATATTTCCATCATTCGTAATTAACACACTGTTGATCCAGACAGTTTTGTGATTGTTTCCATTCGATTTCTATTCATATGAAAACAAGCGCACGAGCTGTTGACTCACATCCATGTAAAGTTAGATGCAATTTAAATATCCATATCATGCTTACATTATATTGTCATATATAAAAAGGAACTGCGGTATATGATTGTAAGTCGTTTATTTGAGCATCGGCAGGTTTACAGCTCACGTGAATGAATTGTGTCTCTGATCTCTTGCAGAATTCCAGGCGATGGTTCTGTCCTGAATGATCAGTACACATCTCTCCCCTCTCTTGTACTCAGATTTCATTTCAATACAGCAGTCCCGCCACTCGACACAGGTGTGTTTGCTCCCGGGGACCCCCGGTCAATAGAGTCCACACAAGGCAGACGCATACTGTACACACTGCAAATTTTATTTGATTTTTGAATAATGTAGAGGGGCGCACATGGGCACTGACCAAACATAAAACTACCTGAAAATTATTATTGACGTGAATAAATAAATGGCTCAAAATATTTCAAAGGTTGTCTGTGTTATTTTCATTCTGGTGGTACAATATTGAAGAGGTGCACACAGGGCCTGAAATACAGTAGCACGTCATGGAAACATGTAGCGCATGAATAAAACAAAGAGGTTTGATGAATGACTTCAGGAAATAAAACTCAACAATAAAGATAAACATGATAAATAGATAAACATGAAAAAGGCACTTTGGCAAAAATGAAATAAAAACATTGAAAATGACATGAAATGAAATTTAAATGCGACACAAAATTCTCTTACATGGAGATCCAAATGTGCATATAATATGTAAGAGTGGAATAAAATTGCATATTAATACAATTATTAATTATTAAACAAAAACAAACAAGACTTACATGTAATAAATACATAAACAGTGAAAATAGTAATAATTATTATATTATAATTACATATTTGTTTCTTAATTTGATAATATATATTAATAATAAATGAACTAAAAAATAATCACTGCTGAAGAGAGACCTTGTAGTAAAATGATATGCCCACAAATAGAATCCCATTCTAAAAGCTTGGAGCTTGACATTGATAATATCGGGTTTACCATAACGTGCGTCATTCAATATGAATAAGCAATGCGCAAAGACAATGCGTGAGCAAATATTATTAGGAGAACTATGGCTGCTGTCAATCATTAGTTAGCACGCACAGTTTTGCCCATAAATCTAACCAGTTTACTTTACACACATTACATTGAACATCTTCCAATTTCCGCTCTCTCGTGTATTGCTTACTAATGTATTATAGCAATACATAATGCTACTGTGGTATTGGTTTGTTCTGCATCCTAGAAAATATGAAAAAGATCCACATTTCACCTTGAAGCTGATGGAGGATTTGGGGTGATGTTGCATAGGGGTTAAACTCTCAAACTGATCCTTAATTGCTGCAAGTTGCTTGTTTAAAAGTGTCTGCTACACGACCGCTTAACAATTCTTGGCATCTAACCCATGTTTAGTTCGTTATGGTCATCCTTCCTGTTGCTATCAATCATTGGTGGAGGTTTCTCGCACCACGTTCAGCCTACTGAAATTCATTCTCTGTACGGATGCATTTTCTACACAAATGCATGTTTTCCAAACAGTCAGCTCTCTGTAGACTTTAATAGCTTAGAATTACACAACAGGACCTAGAATTAGAGCGGGCATGTTGACTACTAGACACCACACCCTGACATTAGCAGCCTTCTGCTTCACGTACATGCACTGTAAAATATTGACAGGATTTTACCAGGAACAGTAACGGAAGATTCTTACATTAAAATACTGTACAAAATGTTGCTCTACGCTTGGTAGTTTTTGTCTTAAGTCAAGTCAAGTCACCTTTATTTATATAGCGCTTTTAACAATACAAATTGTGTCAAAGCAACTGCACAATATCAAAATAGAAAAATAGTGTATCACTAATGTAAAATTACAAGATTAAACGCCCATTTTTCAGTTAAAGGCATTTCATTATTGAATTCAGTCATCGTCCAGCTCAGTTCAGTTTAAATAGTATCTGTGCAATCAAGTCGGTGATATCGCTGGAAATGAAGTGTCCCCAACTAAGCAAGCCAGAGGCGACAACGGCAAGGAACCAAAACTCCATCGGTGACAGAACGGAGAAAAAACCTTGGGAGAAACCAGGCTCAGTCGGGGGGGCAGTTCCCCTCTGGCCAGACGAACCAGTAGTTTGATTCAACTGCAGCAAAGTCAGATTGAAAGGACTCAACTGGTTCCAGTGGTCTTTTCCCGATGGCTGTCTAGGTGACGAGGTCCTCACTGGGGATCTGTCTCTGGGGCTCATCTAGATGTCCTGGTCTCCGCTGACATTCAGGGCTGTAGAGGTTGTCTATAGGTGCTGATCCACCATCTGATTTGGATACGGACTGGATCTGCTGACTGCAGTGATCATCTGGGCTGGATAAGGACTGGATCGGGTGGCTATGGTGACCTCGGAGTAAGAAAGAAAAAGACTAATATAAGCGTAGATGTCAATCTTCTTACGATGTAACAAGTACATCGTGTTTTATGGGAAGTGTTCCCGGTTCCAGTTGACCTAATTAATGCAGCCTAACAATCCTTCAACGGACTTGAATATTAGAAGCGTATTAGTGTGTTTAGTGTATGCCAGGTTAAAAAAGATGTGTCTTTAATCTAGATTTAAAATAGGGTCTAACATACACGTTGTTGGTTTAGCTGATTAGTTGAAGTTTATTCAATTCTTCCTCTCCTATAGTAGAGAATGAGTGGAATTGTTCCTCAGGGGATCAAGAGTGCACAATTTGATGTGATGCTACAGCTTGTACCTGCATGGTTTGATCTCTAATAGTATTGATTTTGGAAGTAAAATAGTTCATAAAGTCATTACTGCTGTGCTGTTGGGAAATGTCAACACCAGTTGATGTTTTATTTTTGTTAATTTTGCCACTGTATTGAATAAATACCTGGGGTTATGTTTGTTTTCTTCTAAAAGAGACGAAAAGTAATCAGATATAGCAGTTTTTTATGCTTTTCTGTAGGATAGGGTACTTTCCCGCCAAGCCATACGAAATACCTCTAGTTTTGTTTTCCTCCAGCTGCGCTCCATTTTCGGGCTGCTCTTAAGTCAACTCAAGTGGTGTTTAAGAGAGAAAATTACATTGTTTCCAGAGATTTCACAGTAAAATCCAGAGGATAGTGTTCTATTGTAAGAACTATTTGGTAAATTGCCAATATTTTCAACTGTAAATCTACAGCCCAATGTACCATGTTAATATGAAGGAATTGTGTTTTAGGGTTGAAGGAAATTGAATTTTTTCAGCATACCTGATTAATAACATTAAGTTGTTTCTAATATTAAATACTGTGGTGAGAGACAACATTATTAATAACATGAATTGCATTATGAATCTCAAAATCATGCACCTTACACCAATAAAATGGGGGTATCTCAGGAGATTTAATACAAATTTAAATCAGCTGTTCCAGTGAAGTTTAAAGGGACAGTTCAGTAACTTTCCACATCACTCTTGTTATCGTCCTCCATGATAGCATAAACAAAGGCCATGTTTAGTTTTAGTATATACAATTATTAATGTAAAAGTTCTAAATGAAATACACTTTATCTATACATGTTTATTAGTTATGGTTGATGAATTTAACATTTTGGATAAATTAAATTATAATTTTTTATAATTTGTTGTTAAATAAATGCCTGGCATGATATGATAAAATAATTAATGAATAAACGAATTAATGAATGAATACATTAATTCATTAATGGAGAGAGAATAAAAACTAACAAACACCTTCAAAACCCAGAAAACAACTTAAAGTGGCTTTCGAGCAGTAAATGAAGTGCTTGTGGCACTGCTGGGATATACAGGCTGGAAAAGTCATAGATACCACTATTTAGGGATACAATAGATCATGACCCCTGAATGGTCAAAAAGCATGACTTGTAAACAGGAAGGAAATCGGAGCCGTCAGGTCCAGGCTGACTCTTTAGGCAGTAGAGTGGGATCATGTGACAAGGGCGGGTGAGCAGAACAGCTGTGAAAGTGCAGTATTATTACGCCTACTGTACAGTCTCAAGCTGCAGAGGGAGAACAGAAGAAAAAACACAATCAAGGCAAAAAGCCATTTTTATGGTTTTCACAAATTACTGAATGTGTTGCTGCTAATTTTACCATGTTTAGCCAGCACGCTATACAGTTATACTCGTAATGAACTGTCTTACTATGTTATACAGTGTGATTACCTCACTCAGTAAACATATACTATAAAATTACATATAATAGTGCAGAGTTATGCAAAATGAGAGGCACCTACAGATTTAGTAGGTAGTCTGCTTTTTTATGTGCATATTACCTTAAAATTCTGGGTATGATTTTTATGGTGTGGGTCAATTTGACCCTTTGGATTCAGAATAATTCACTATGAAAAAACAGGTAAAAACAGTTAACTTTCACATTACAATCACATTACAGCTGTCAGCCTTCTGTCGTGTGTGTCTTGTATTCCTGCCTCTTGTGTCCTTATTTGGTTTGTATTCTGTCCTTGTTAAGTCATTATTAGTTCATTCTTGTCCAGCTGTGTTATGATTATCCTGTGTATTTATAGTCTTGCCTGTTCAGTTTGATTTTGTCTGGTTTACTCGTTACTCCCCGGTGTTTGGAGTCATTAAAGACTGGTATTTGAGTTTAAACCCTCGTCTGCGTGTTCCTTGATCCTCCCTCGTGTGTGCACCGTGACAACAGCTTTGCCATCCTTGACTTTTTCTCAAAGTTGTGCGAGTCTACCACTCTTTACTGATACCAGAAAAACTAAATCCTATTTGTCGCAAAATGTTCCTTTTTGGTGTAAACTCTAAAAACAGAACAATTTAAAATGAATGTTTAACGGCTGGTATTGTGAAGATTGACCTCTGGACTCCTTCTTGCATATTGGAGCATTGTTTTTTTGATAACCTTTGTATAGCTATCCACTGTAATTGGGACAGTGATATGTTTATGACAATGAAGTCCACTCACTTAACGGTGGCATAGGTAATTGTCTTTGTCATCTGCCAAATGCGTTAATGTAAGTACCCTTAGGGCGCTGTTTCCACTACACCATTTTCAACTATAAACATAAAACTTTTTGTGTGTTATTACACGACAATGACATTTTGTGAGCCTTAAAACACAAACTTTTGAAAAAGGGTTTCAAAGTGCACGTTTTTGAAAATTATACCATTATCGTCTCTGTGTAAACTTCAAAAACACGAATTTGTGAAAATGGTGGCATCATGTGCGTACGCATTACATGTTCAGTCGATAGGTATGTGCGCATGCATGTAGTGTTTCTTTACTAAGTGGCATCGCCATCTACTATAATATAGTGTTTATGATATAGTACATGACTGTCATGCAAACATATCCTTAGAGAGGGTTGGTGAGAAAATGACATACCAAAATCCAAAAAGATTTTTGGTTTTGTGCAGCTGCCTCTAAGTATAAAATATTTCATAACGTCATAATCATAATCATAATAAACATTTAGCATGCACATTCACACACACAAATCAGAGTATCCAAACTTGCATGCATCTTCAAGGTCCTAAATGAGAAAAAGTCACAAAATAAGAAGAACATTTTCACAGATATTTGTTGAGATTTGTCTTCCGATAACATTTTGGCAAACCTAGCACATTTATTCAATCTCATCGATATCAATATAATCTGTTTTAAACACTATTTTATAAATACCACTACAGTTGGTATACTCTTGAAATAATGTACTATACATGTGTCACTTATCATCTCATTTTCATTGTAAATTAAATATGCCGGCTACCGTTATTAAGGTCTACGGTATAAATAAATGTTAAGTCCACATTTAAAACAGTCATTCAGCTTTTCGCCTCCATTCTAGCTCAGTCTAGTGCATAATTAACCACCGCACCAATGTCACCTCAGTTCAGTGCAACTATAGTGCACAGTTAATGATAATCCCATGTAATTAACTTAAGCTATGGTAAACAGTATCAAATGCATATGTATCAATAGATGTGGCCTGAGCACTTGACATCTCAGTCATGCATGGGGCCATGAAGAAACCTCAAGAAAGAGGTGAGATCGGATGGCCTGGATTTGAGTCAGCGGTGTACCCTGGGTGGGATTATCATCTGAAACTCGACCAGGGCTTCCCAGCAAGATTTGACTAGCATATCTAATCATGGAAGTAAAAGAATGATGTAAATAAGTAATGCTGGCAAAATGTATTTTGTCCTGCTGTGACAATTAATTGGTCTGGTGGGGTGACGGCCGGCTGTCTCTCGGCTGGTCAATAATTGATGCACCTCGCTTCATTGTCACCAAAAACTCATAGCAAGGAAGGAGTGTCAGGGTCGTCTTACTTATTAAACGTCTCTGAATCTTTAATGGGCACCTCATCCTCCGTGATAACACACCGTTAGCGGCGATTTCATAGCTCCAGTGTGTTTGTTTCAGCTAGAAGGTGTTTGAAGGATGAAAAACAGTGATTACAGATTCGGATAAAGGGGATTAGCTGCTGCAGGCCGTATTATTATTCAGATCTGATTCAATTTGGGCTCTCCTGAGTCCTGAAAAAGCATGAGCGTCATGAAAATTTTAAGTGATGTGGAAGATAAAGGTTGGGTGGTTTCTGCATGCTGGCGGATCATGCATTATGCAGCGTGGGCTTCTGGCCAGCGAGTCAGCTGCTATTGTTTAATGTCTGCGTAGGGTTACATGCTGACACTTATGTGTATTATGAGAAATCTCAGCCAAGGTTGAGAATGACATTCAGCTCTGATACGGGTCAGTTCTCTGATGCAGGACATTATGTGTGCCTTCATTCAAAATATGGAAATCATAAGATTTAGATCATATCATCATGATAAGTAAACAAATAATTGTACTTGAGCTGATGTTGCCAAAATAAAACATGAAAAACCGGCAATTTAATGGTTTCATTTTCTTAGTCTTTTGTAAAATCCCTTAGAGTAACAAAAAAACAGTTCCTAATGACATCATTCTCTAGGAAGTGATCTAAGTTTTAGTGGGAAAACAACAGAACCGGTACCGGTTTTGATTAATTCTGTGATGTTTTAGAGAAGAGTTGGTTTGTGTCAACAACAGGAACTCAGGGGTGACGTATAACAGCAGACACTAAAGACAGGGAAACGCAGGGCTTAAGAACTCTGGGGAAAACTATAGATAATAAATGAACACAGGATGAACAGAATGAACATAATCAGGGAGAACTGAAACTAAATTAACTAAACCAGAACAGGATAACCAAATATGGACAAAGAGGGAGAAACTAGGGCAAGGAAGACACATGGGGAGCAAAACAAACACAAGACAGGACACAAGACTGACAATGTCACATGTACTTACTATTACAATAACTAATTACACACAAGTAACCCTAATCCTAACCATATAGTAAGTACATGGTTACTCAGTACCTAATAGTATAATTACACAGTAACAAGGACACCTTAAAATAAAGTGTAATCAAAACATACTTCCTTGAAATACAACACAATACAGTATAAGCTTTAAAGTTACTACACTTTTAAAAATAAAGGTTCCAAAAGAAAGTTTTTAAAGGTTCCCCAAATAACCTTAAAGTGAACAGTTCTTAAAATATTATTTTTTTTTAGTGTGAAGAAACTGTTTGTAATTTAAAGAACAATCATCCACTATATAGTGGAGTCATTCCGATTCCTGGGCACCACCATCTTCCAGGACCTGAAGTGGGACAATCAAATAGACTCTGCTGCTGCTGAAACAGTTCTACTCTGCCATCATTGAATCCATCCTCTGCACATCAATAATTGTCTGGTTCAGCTCAGCTACCAAATCTGACCTCAGAAGACTACGGAGGGTAGTCCGGACTGCTGAGCGAATCATTGGTACAACCCTCCCACTCTCCAAGAACTGTACTTATCCAGAGTGAGCAAAAGGGCTGAAAAAAATCACTCTGGATCCCTCACATCCAGCACACTCCCTCTTTGAACTGTTGATGTCTGGTCGACGCTACAGAACTCTGAGCACCAGAACGACAGACACAGAAATAGTTTCTTCCCTCAGGCAATCCATCTCATGAACACTTGACATTAAACGTCGAACACACAACACTTTTATACATTATTTATTCATCACACGTACTTATTTTTTCATTTCAAATTTACACATATCAGACCTGTACACACATAATTGTCTATATCATATATTGTGTTTGTGCTATTTTATACATTGCCTATTTGTATATTGTCCTTTTATCATCTGTGTCCTGTCCTGTTGCTGTCATTCTGTTGCACTGTGGAGCTTCTGTCACTATAACAAATTCCTCATATGTGTAAACATACCTGGCCAATAAAGACTCATTCTCATTCTCTCTATAAAGAATCTTTTGTGGAATGTAAAAGTTCCATAAATGTTAAAGATTCTTCATGAAGCCATCAATGCCAATAAAGAACCTTTATTTTTGAGAGTGCATGAAACAGGAATGCATTCAGCTCAAGGGTTTTGACTTGACACATTACACATTGATCTTTGCGTCAGAGAAATGCAGATATCCAATTACTTCAAAAGGACATCTCTATATTATAGGGCTAGACCAACTGCAGATCATCAGTGCAATACTTTTATTTGGATTTGCCCGCCTTTGCAAAAGCAAATACATGCAAAGTGACCTATTATCTGAGGAGCCGTAAGAGTTTTCAAAACCACGTCAAGACTTTGAGCCATGAGTTTGTCAGTCTTGTGTTTAGAGTTTCTCTTGTGAAAAAGAAGCTTACTTTTAAAATGTAAAGAAATAATATACTTACGTGTGAACTGAATGTAATGTTTTTCAACACTTAACTTCATGCTATTTACCATTAGATTAAAATGTATTATATAGTTTAAATGTATACTAAATGCAATTAGCTGAACTTTAGAGTGCCGTCTGACCCACTTAGGAAGACTTGAGTACCTCTTTATATGTAATTTCATAATGAACAATTTGCACTGCTCTACAGCATTGCTAAGCATGGTTATTTTTTCACAAGGGTTTGATTGATTCATTTATCCTTGCCGTGAGATCGGGCTGGATTTTTTTAGACTGTCCTCAATTACATTTAGCAAGTGATGAAATCATATCTGTTAATTGTAGTCAATGTGTCAGCATGTTCACTGCTATAGTAATGACCAAAGACTGTTTCATTTTTTTGTTTGCATTTGTACAAACAACTAAATAAGTCTTTATCTTTTTTGCCATCTGAACTTCCTCTTGCTTGACCTGTGGGTTGTGGCAGTCCCAGGCCACCCACTCATGTTCTCAAGGCATTCAAATGTTGAGGAATGCTTCATTTGACAATAAAAGACAATTCAAATTTTGAGGGATACTTCATTTGATAATTAAAAGCCTTGTGTTGGCGTTATAGCCATCCGAATGTACACAACACAGATTACATGCCATGAAGATTTAGAGTAGTCGGGAGACTGGCAAAGCATCTGTGACTAAATCGTCGATTCAGTCCTGGTCATTATTAAATACCGCACTCTTAAACTGCTAAACTTTGCATTAACTCGAGACATGTGATCAGTCACTGCTCTAGGAGAAGTTGTGTTTATCAAAGATGCTCCGCTAGCCGCTGGAGCTCAAGCCCTGTCAAACCCCAACACAAACCAGTCACAGAACCTCACGAGCTCTGTTTCTCATCCTTGCTCCTGTTTCTACATGATTGCAGGAGTCACTGGTGGGTTCGATTTCGACTCGACGGCCACCTGATTGTGTCATTACCTAACAGGGTTCTACACAACATAGCCGTCACATCTCCATGACCTCAGCGAACAGTGAATTATTAAAGCGTAACAAGCTGCCGGGACACCGAACTCAATTGTGCGTTTTAATTAAATCTCTCTCTCTCGCTCCGTCCACCTCCTTTCTGCTGACAGTGGGACGGGGGTGTTTGAGATGCTCCAGTGTTTCAATGGAGCGCTTTTTATCTGCTCGAATAAGAAATAATCCCTCAAATTGTATAGCTTGTTAAACAGAGCTGTGCTATTGATTGTATTGACTTGTGGTGTAGTGTATTAGCTCATGATTGAAAGTATAAAACTATACTTTAATATAATATTCATGAAATAAAAGGCCACTTAAGTGACCTTAAAGGCAGACACTTTCATGAATAAGTTTCATTATACACTTTTAAAATGTGCTCTTTTTAATAATGTCAAGTTAAAGATTGTACTTTATGGTGCATATTATGGAATACAATATATAATTAAAGTGCATTTTGATTCATTGAATAATCTTTTGTCATACTGTAAAGATGGACATTTATTTTGATGTGTTGACTAACATACTTAAGCATACGTGAAGTACTTGATCTTAATTTGAACTGTAGTGTGTTATATGATATTAATTTAAAAGTTAATATATATGAAATATACTAAATTGCAGTTTCATCGTAATCACATATAAATTTGAAATACATGACATTCAACAGTCTTTTAAAGAATAAGTAAGAAATTACATACAAAATGTACTTAAGTGTATAAATAAACCACTCGAATGTTCAGTTAATTGTATTTAATATACATTTAAACTATAATACTTTTTTAGTTAATTGCAAATAACATGCAATTAATTGTCTGAAAACATTACATCCAGTTCACACTTAAGTGTGTTTGTTTTTAAAGTATATTATTTCCATATGTACTCTTAAAGTGTACTTTTCACCGCTACGGTTAGCATTGCCCTTAGCAACCACCTAGCAATAAGAAATCTCTTAGCATCACCCTAAAAACCAGGTAGAACACTTTAGAAAAGCATACAACTACTTTTATGAGCAACCACTTGGCAGTACCCTACAAACCACAAAGTAAATTAAAAGCATTCAAACACCTAGTAAAAAGCAACACCTGGTAGTATAGAGTAGGCTACTTAAAACCACTCAGAATACCTTAATGACAGGTATTAAAACACCCCTTAACAATCATATAGCAACACCCTGACAACCACTCACACATTAGCATCAACCACATTTGCATTTTGGTGGCAGGTTTTCTTTAGAAAATGTAATATCTACTATTTTACTTGTAGTAAAAGGCTGAATGGCCAAGTCTGTATGCTACTTAAGCACATGGTGTATATAAATAGTATGAGTCCTTTTAAACACTTGAAATGTTTTAAAGACATCTGTAGGTTTACTATGTCCTGACCCTGCTGAGGTTAACCTCAACAACTCACAAACACGTAAACACAGTTCCTCTTATCACACGCGGCGTGCACACAGCGGGCAGATCTGCAGCTCAGCAGTAAATGAGCAAGCGTAGGGCTTTGGGTGTGCTGACAGAACACAGCCACTGTCCCAGAGCTGATGAGTCCCGAGACGACGACCACACACACGCACACACACACACACACACACACACACACACACACACACACACACACACACACACACACACACACACACACACACACTCAGATTTACTGCACAATAACATTCACAGCAGGTTGCATGCTAAGGGATCTAGCCCGACACATGACTGAACACATCCCCGGCACACTATTCATGTTTATGGCTGTAAATCACAGACAGTTGTTACTGGATAAAGCTTTTCAGAAATCACTCACAACTTACAAACTAGACATTTTATAGTCAATAAAAATATTTTTGGAACTGATTTAACTAAAAAATGTCATTAAATAATTATCATATTCAATTTATTTTCCAGGCCTGAAATTATAACAAGTATGGCTTACATATTAAGGCGTGCTCCTTGTTTTCATTGGGTTGTATAAAACTTAAAACTGTTAAGTGTATCTAGTACGAAGGAAGGGGTATATATAATATAAAGGGAGTGTGTTTAGAAGTGTGTGATAGATCAAAATACGTTTCAGAATCCATCAAATCAAGTCAGTGTTGCTCTGAAGCAGAAGTCTTTAACCGAACTTCCGCTGCCAGATGTTGCCCTCTGCTGGACATGAGCACTGAACTGCACAGCGGAAAGAAAGAGTGGACAAAAACCCAGTTTGGGATGGATGGATGGACAGACAGACAGACAGACAAATAAAACTCTGACTCAAAGACTATTTAATGTATTAAAAAACTATGCAGAAGTGACAACTAGGCCTATATTAATCAATATAATACAATTAATAATATAACAAAATAATATTATATACACATATATATATATACAGTGGGTACGGAAAGTATTCAGACCCCCTTAAATGTTTCACTCTTTGTTATATTGCAGCCATTTGCTAAAATCATTTTCAAATGATAAAATCGAAATCAAAAGTTCATTTTTTTCTCATTAATGTACACACAGCACCCCATATTGACAGAAAAACACAGAATTGTGGACATTTTTGCAGATTTATTAAAAAGAAAAACTGAAATATCACATGGTCCTAAGTATTCAGACCCTTTGCTCAGTATTTAGAAGAAGCACCCTTTTGATTTAATACAGTCCATGAGTCTTTTGGGAAAGATGCAACAAGTTTTTCACACCTGGATTTGGGGATCCTCTGCCATTCCTCCTTGCAGATCCTCTCCAGTTCTGTCAGGTTGGATGGTGAACGTTGGTGGACAGCCATTTTAGGTCTCTCCAGAGATGCTCAATTGGGTTTAAGTCAGGGCTCTGGCTGGGCCATTCAAGAACAGAGTTGTTGTGAAGCCACTCCTTCGTTATTTTAGCTGTGTGCTTAGGGTCATTGTCTTGTTGGAAGGTAAGCCTTCGGCCCAGTCTGAGGTCCTGAGCACAGGTTTTCGTCCAGGATATCCCTGTACTTGGCCGCATTAATCTTTCCCTCGATTGCAACCAGTCGTCCTGTCCCTGCAGCTGAAAAACACCCCCACAGCATGATGCTGCCACCACCATGCTTCACTGTTGGGACTGTATTGGACAGGTGATGAGCAGTGCCTGGTTTTCTCCACACATACCGCTTAGAATTAAGGCCAAAAAGTTCTATCTTGGTCTCATCAGACCAGAGAATCTTATTTGTCACCATCTTGGAGTCCTTCAGGTGTTTTTTCATGTATCTTGCACTGAGGAGAGGCTTCCGTCGGGCCACTCTGCCATAAAGCCCCGACTGGTGGAGGGCTGCAGTGATGGTTGACTTTCTACAACTTTCTCCCATCTCCCGAATGCATCTCTGGAGCTCAGCCACAGTGATCTTTGGGTTCTTCTTTACCTCTCACCAAGGCTCTTCTCCCCCGATAGCTCAGTTTGGCCGGACGGCCAGCTCTAGGAAGGGTTCTGGTCGTCCCAAACGTCTTCCATTTAAGGATTATGGAGGCCACTGTGCTCTTAGGAACCTTAAGTGCAGCAGAATTTTTTTTGTAACCTTGGCCAGATCTGTGCCTTGCCACAATTCTGTCTCTGAGCTCTTCAGGCAGTTCCTTTGACCTCATGATTCTCATTTGCTCTGACATGCACTGTGAGCTGTAAGGTCTTATATAATAATAATAATAATAATAATTAGTTACATTTATATAGCGCTTTTCTAGACTCTCAAAGCGCTTTACATAGTAAAGGGGCTATCTCCTCATCCACCACCAATGTGCAGCATCCACCTGGATGATGCGACGGCAGCCATAGTGCGCCAGAACGCCCACCACACACCAGCTTATTGGTGGAGAGGAGACAGAGTGATGAAGCCAATCAGTGTATGGGGATGATTAGGAGGCCATGATGGTCAGAGGCCAGTGGGCTAGTTTGGCCAGGATAACACCCCTACTCTTTTTCGAAGGACATCCTGGGATTTTTAATGACCACAGAGAGTCAGGACCTCGGTTTAACATCTCATCCGAAGGACGGTGCTTTTTCCAGTATAGTGTCCCCTTCACTATACTGGGGCATTAGGACCCACACAGACCACAGGGTGAGCACCCCCTGCTGGTCTCACTAACACCTCTTCCAGCAGCAACCTAGTTTTTCCCAGGAGATCTCCCATCCAGGTACTGACCAGGCTCAGCCCTGCTTAGCTTCAGTGGGCAACCGGTCTTGGGCTGCAGGGGGATATGGCTGCCGACAGGTGTGTGGCTTTCCTAATCAAGTCCAATCAGTATAATCAAACACAGCTGGACTCAAATGAAGGTGTAGAACCATCTCAAGGATGATCAGAAGAAATGGACAGCACCTGAGTTAAATATATGAGTGTCACAGCAAAGGGTCTGAATACTTAGGACCATGTGATATTTCAGTTTTTCTTTTTTAATAAATCTGCAAAAATGTCAACAATTCTGTGTTTTTCTGTCAATATGGGGTGCTGTGTGTACATTAATGAGGGAAAAAATGAACTTAAATGATTTTAGCAAATGGCTGCAATATAACAAAGAGTGAAAGAGGGGGTCTGAATACTTTCCGTACCCACTGTATATATATATATATATATATATATATATATATATGTATGCTATAAAAAATTATTTTAAGTATAATTATGTACAAGTTTGTAATCAAATATTTAAATATTGCATAGTTAATAATATAAATTTGACAGAAATTACTTCTGCTCAACCTAAATATATTGTAATAAATCAAAATATTTAAATGTATACAATATAATATAATATGAAGATATATTTGTATATGTACAATTTGCATAAATATGTACAAATGTGTAATTACAAGAAGCTTTGCAAAATATTTAAATATGACTAGTTCAGTGGCACAGTTAGTAGACCACATGTTACGACACAGTTACAAGAACACTGTAATATAAAGCGTGACCATTAATACTGAATATATTTAATGTTAACCCCAATATACTCAAACATCAATATTTACAAAATTACATTGTATAGACCTATACATGCATAGCCAATAAACATACAAAACAAGTATGTTTCCCAAATATACATAATATAATATAAAAGTATTGAATAAACTGCGCAGATTGCGTGCATAATTTCATCCTATACTTTTGCATATTTTGCAACAAATCTGCAAAAAAAATGTATAAAACTGAGCCAGTGAATTTGCTAAATAAAGTCTTTGAAGGCCTCTTATATCTATGAATTTTAAACAATCGTAAAAATGTTCATAAACTCAAAACAGATACCATCCTCTGGCGTCACTGTGCGCGCGCGAGCCGAGTGCTTCGTTCTCAGCGGAAATGACGTCCGACGGCCTCTTCTCCACTCAGCTGCTGTTAGCTGGCTGCTAGACGGACTGTCGAGAAATCGACAAATCCCGTCAAAAACTAACATATCTGGAGTGCGTTTGTCACCAGTCATCATGCCCATGTACAAGGTAAAGCCCGTCAGTCCCGGTGACATAAAGATTGATTTACCAACCTGCATGTACAAGTTACCAAATGTCCACGCGCAGGGAACGAACTGCGGAGAGCACGCGCTTCAGGTAATCGGAAACACATCAGTTCACCATTAAAATCACACATATGGGCATTAAATCATAAAGCTGCTTAAAGTACACAGTCGCTAATGCGGACGCTAGTTTGTCTGATGCAATGGTTTGACAGCTGCAGTGCTTTGTGCTCTGGTTTCTGATTTCCTGGAAGCACACTTTCAGTTTAATATAATAAGGTTCAAGGTTCAAGGTTTCTTTATTTGTCACATGATAAATTATACAGGGTATAATCAAAAGTGAAATGTAGTTCAAATCAGGTCCGCTCAGTGGACAGTGCAAAGAATTAAAAAAAGAAAATATATATATAAAAAATAAAGTCAAAACTAAATTATATAAAAGTAACACCACACAAGAGTATATATATATATATATATATAGGTAAAAAAAAAATAAGAAAGAAGTAAAATGTGCAATAGAATAAAGAAAAGTGCAAAACAGTAAAACAGTAAGATGTGCAAAACAAATTGGATGTGCAAAAAACAGTATATGGGACTTAATAAATATTAGTATAAACAGGAGGGATGAGAGGGATGTGCAACGGGTTGTACTGGGTATGCACACATAGCGGCAATATGGATGATGAGAATATGAATGTTTTGTTATTTTTTTTACAGATAATAATGAGTCTTGTGAAAGTTTATGGAACAGAGTTTGTGTTAAGGAGCCTGATGGCCTGAGGGAAGAAGCTCTTCCTCAGTCTCTCTGTCTTTGCCATCAAGCTCCTGTAGCGCCTGCCAGATGGCAGTAAACGGAAAAGATGGTTACCGGGGTGGTTTGAGTCTTTGGTGATTTTAGCAGCTCTGCTTTTACAGCGTTTGAGGTAGATGCCCGTAATAACCCGTGTTGTATACAGACAAATATACTGCAGCTTACCAGCAACTAACAACGACTCCCTCAGATACTCAGGAAGGAGAATGGAAATGGGTAATACTAGAAAGGATGTTGATGATGATATGGTAATGATACTATATGAGGGTCCACTTGCACTTAACGTTAGCTATAGTTAGTTTAATGCAACCAAATGCTGTTTTGTAGTGAACGTGTGTGTTTGGGAAGGTATCCATGCAGGTTGCATGTAAGCGGTCTCTCTTCATCTGTATCTCTTGTCGGTCTCAGAACGGGGAGGTGGGTCCTGCTCTGAAGACGCTGGAGGAGCGACAGGATGAGGTCTTGAGAAGACTGTATGAGCTCAAGGCAACGGTCGACGGGCTGGCAAAGACCGTGACCACTCCTGACGCAGACCTGGACGCCTCCACACTGTCCCGTGGACCTGCTGAGTCTGTGTTCAGAGGAACGGCTGATCTAGACTCCTTACTGGGCAAGGTGAGCCTTGCATGAGCCATTACACGGGTTATATTTATCTTGATGATTCATGAAATTCAGTGATACAAATAGTTTGTTTTAAATAACATTATAATGCTTATTTATGGATAAACGTGAATTAAAAACTAGTCTTGTTACTAGCTTTAAGACAATAATGGGAGAATATTGATATTTAAACGGTATTATTTTCAATGCAACGGGAAGAAAAATTAAGGCATTCAATTTAGGGATGCACGATATTGGATTTTTGCCGATATGCTGATATTTTTCAAATAATTTTGGCCGATATTAATAATATAAATTGATTTATTTTTTATAATAGAAACTAGGCGCATGTTTTGCATGCGTGACGTTAATTGCGTTTTATAAAATGCTTGGGAATATAAGTCGCAGCACATTAAGCACAATTCAGGTGATGGAAAAAATGATGTCTTATGTTCTGGAAAATACTGTTGTAATAGAACTGCACTGTAAAATAACTATGTAAATTATTCTACTTTACACTTTAGTAGTTAAATTGTTATACTTGAGCCTTAATATCTTCACTTGCAAGAGTTAAACCCTTGAACTTTTAATTTGGCAGACAACTACAGGGAATCCTTTAAGTTTGTTACAACAGGTTTACAAACGCTTCTCATTACAAATCTGATGAATACTGCAATCATCTGTCCACAAAATTTGTGGAAATGATGCAAATGTGGAAATAAAGCGTGCCTGGCGTACACTGTCTTCCAAAAGCATGTTAAACTTGCAACACATGCAAAGATTGAGTACTGCATTTAATATGAACCAAGATGCTGAAAACCCTGGATCACGACTCACGAGCTGCTCATGTGTAAATGAACACACGCGTCCCATTGAAACACGCAGTGTCAACAGACTGTATGCTTATTTCATGAGAATACACACGGCGATGTGTGTCCGAGAGAAACGAGAGCGAAAAAGTGCAGCAGGTACCACAGAAAATAAGTAGTGAAACCATCTCAAATATTTCAGTTTCAATATGGATCCAAAAAATAGATATTTTTGACTTCCAAATTAAATCATTTACAAATGAGTTATTTCATCTCAGTTGATTTTTATTTGAAAATTGACTGATATTAACAAAACATGACGATGTGATGCATTTGATGTCAAACAGCTTTATATTTTCTGACACAAATATGATAAAACTAGTGCTGTCAAATGATTAATTGAATCCAAAATAAGTTTTTGTTTACATAAATATAGTATATATTTATATTCATATTAATTTATATTATATATACATGTATTTAATACACATATATTATGAAATATATACATGCATGTTTGTGTATTATATATATATATATATATATATATATATATATATTTATAAATAATAAATATACACACATGCAGGTGCATCTCAAAATATTTTCATATCATGAAAAATATATATATATATATATATATTTTTGCTTCAAAAAGGGAAACTTTCATGTATTTTAGATTCATTACGTGTAAAGTAAAACATTTCAAACTTTTTTGTTAGAATTTTTAATGATTAGAGCTTACAGCTAATGAAAGTCAAAATCAGTATCTCAAAATATTAGAATATTTCCATTTGAGTTTCAATAAATGACCATCCATACAGAATAAATTCAGGGTATCTCTTGTTCTTTGAAACCACAATAATGAGGAACACTGCTGACTTGGCAATGGTCCAGAATACGATCATTGACATCCTCCACAAAGAGGGTAAGTCACAGAGGGTCAGTATCAAAGATTATTAAATGCAAAGTTGACTGGAAGGAATAAATTGGGTTGGAAAATGTGTCCAAGCAACAGGGATGACCGCAAGCTTGAGAATACAGTCAAGCAAAGCCGATTCAAACACTTGGGAGAGCTTCACAAGAAGTGAACTGAAGCTGGAGTCAGTGCATCAAGAGTCACCACGCTCAGACATCTTCAGGAAAAGGGCTACCAAGCCACATTTTTCTTAGATGCACCTGCATATTTAAACACACTTTTATTTTGGATACGATTAATCGTTTGATCGCACTATATAAAACTGATTGTTCAGATTCTGTAAGTTGTGATCAAACTCTGTTAAGGTACACACACACACACACACACACACACCTCAGCTGAATTCCATATCAATGTGGCAAGTTACAATGTTTGCTCGTTCATCTGGTAAACGGCTTGATGTACTCACTGTTAAATCTTGCTGAAATGTTCCTGGTTGTTCTCCAGGACCTGGGTGCGCTGAGAGATATTGTGATCAATGCCAACCCTGCCCATCCTCCTCTGTCCCTGCTGGTTCTTCATGGTCTGCTGTGCCAGCGCTACCAGGTGCTCTCCAGTGTGCATGTGCACTCCTCTGTGAGTGCTGTGCCTCCTCCGCTGCTGTCCTGCCTGGGCCCACAGCATATAGACGGCTACGCCCGCCAGCGCTTTCAGCTCGGCTTCACTCTCATATGGAAAGATGGTGAGAGGGTCAAAAGAGAGCAGCACTTAGGTTTATCAGAATGTGTTTTCCTGGAGGGCTGCTGTATCTTGTGCATTCAAGGAATCATGGTTCTCTTGTATAACGAGTGTAACTGATCTGCTTAACACTCCTCTAGAGTATGTGTGAAGATATCATGATAAACGTGTAAGACTCAACTAGGAAAGAGGCCAAAACAAGTAGCTTGAAAAGCTTTTGTGGAGGTGTCATTTGAAATGCAACACTTCAGAATGCCTGGAAACTGAGTGGAACTGAATTTTACATGCATCAATACATTACATAAGACATGATTAAACATGACTGGCTATAACATGAATCATAGAGGGTCCCATATTTATAACAGTTGAAATATAATAGTTAATAAATAGAAAATAACCAACATCAACTATACCAATTTAAATATCAAAATACATAACAATGATTAAAGTCATCAGAAATAATTACTGAACTTCACTTTTTAAATACTCAAGATACACTCCAAAATATTAAAATTGATTCGAGCAGTTATATCTCATTAAAGGAAAACAGGAAAATCGAATTCCTCATTCATTCAATGAATTATTCAACGCACTGAGGCCGAAACGTTTGTGTTTTTTCCTACAGGTAATAAATGTAAGATCAAATTTTTTTGTGAGTGTGGATCATATATTAAGTTATTTAATAGATTGACCCAACAAAATAAAGTATCAAGTGATGAAAGAGCACAGTGCATACAGTTTTTTGGAAACACATCCATTTTATTATATTTGAAATGTATTCCTGTGATCAAAGCTGTATTTTCAGCATCATTACTCCAGTCTTCAGTGTCACGTGATCACTCTAATATGCTGATTTGCTGCTCAAGAAACATTTCTTATCATGTTTCATATTTCTGTTGAAACTTTATATATTTTTTTCAGTATTCTTTGAGTGGTTTTAAGCAGATTCTGACTGTAATGCTGTTTTAAATGAGAATCCTTGGACACTTCACATAGCGCTTACACAAATGTCAGTTCTCTGTGCTGCAGGAAGACTGGTGGTACAGCACTAGCTTTGATTGTGAACGGTGGGTATTTAAACCTGCTAGACCTGTTGATTGTGGTGGACTACTCCTACTGAAACTATTTGGCTTCCAGTCAACAACAACAAAACTGAAAAGAAGGGTGCATTGATTTAAAAGCGGAGCAGGCTATTATACTTTAAACTATTACAAATGCAAACTTTTTTTCTTTGTAATAATGTGCACTGATGAATTATGCACAATTTAATAAAAGTGTGTATTAGGAAAATAAATGAGATCGATATGGTTCAGATAATTAATAATAATAAAAAATAACATTTTAAAAATGATGCTGTTTCTCTTTCTGGAAAGAAAAAGTGGATATTTCCCCAGATATTTCGACATGCTAATTGTATATTTTTTTCTTTTCAGTGTCAAAGCTGCAGATGAAGTTCAACACACAGAGCATGTGCCCAATCGAGGGGGAGGCCAACATCGCCCGCTTTCTCTTCCGTCTTTTGGGTGCTGAAGCCCAAGACCCGGTCGCTGCCACGCTGATGGACTGCTGGATCGACACGGCAGTTTTCCAGCTGGCCGAGGGGGGCAGTAAAGAACGGGCGGCCGTGCTGAGGTCACTAAACTCGGCTCTGGGACGTTCGCCGTGGCTTCTGGGTCAGGAGTTCTCTCTCGCTGATATTGTGTGTGCCTGCTGCGTCCTGCGGGCCGGCCAGACCACCTCTGCACCAGCTAATGTACAGCACTGGCTCAAGGCCTGCCAGAACCTGGGCCACTTCGACTGCGTGTACCCATTACTACAGTGACGAGAGCTGGGAGATCAGTGCAGGTCGCACTCCGGAGACGGAAACACCACAGTAAATTTATATCATAATAAAAGGGAAATGCAACATCACCAACCAAATGTAACCTGTTCTGCTAACAAACACTGTTACATCCCAGAATCCAGTGTTAACTGAGCTCAGGTCTGTCGTATGGAATGTTTAGAAATGATGTCATGTTGATGTTTGAACTGAAGGCGATCTGAAACTGATCCCAGGCCAGGGTCATAGATGCAAACACTCAGAGGGATAATGATACTGTAAACACAACTCCCTCCCGCCTTGTGCCTAATAAAAAGTTGTACTTGAAGATGTGTTGCTGTGACGTAATCTATCGGCTGTTAAATGAAGCGTTTGAAGTGTGAACCCAAGGACCTACTGGTATGTGATGTATGAGAGGGGATACTTTGTAGCGTCTTTTTCTTAAAACCTATTAAACATTTTCACTTCAGGTTAGACGTTTACGGATTGACCCCCACAATATATATATATATATATATATATATATATAATTATTACTGTTGTTTCTGAGTACTTTAATTTTTCAAAAACAAAAAAAATTAAATAGTACAACAGTACTGCTAAATATTTTCAGGTTAGTAATTGATACTTTAATTACTCTAAAATGCATTAAGTTGATCAAATGTGACAAAAAAGACATGTTACACATATTTCATTCATCAAAAAGTAATCTCTCACAGTTTCCACAAACATTAAGCAGCACACCTGTTTTTAACAATGATAAAAAATAAGATAAGCAGCAAATCATAATATATATGAGAATGATTTCTGAAGGATCATGTGACACTGAAGACTGAAAATTCAGCTTTACCATCACAGGAATAAAATGTAAAACAAACAAAAAAACTACTTTCCAACCCAACATTTGAATAGCAGTGTGGCTTTCAGCTTAACTTCATTAGACGAAGCGAAGTAATTGTAGAAAACTAGATTTTATATAGAATTATAAAAAAGTGAGTTTTAGGCGAAATGGCATTTGATTTATTACAATCAAAGAGTCTGTAGTACATGATGTAACCTGTGGATGGCAGCACCATCCTCAACAACTCAAACCGCTGAGTTAAAGTTCACTTCATTTTCCTTTATGCAACATCATTTTAATTTCACAGCTCTCAGCTTTACCTCCACTCACACGGGAAAGAATTCACACCCTATACAGATCAAGTGACACCTAAACGAGGTGAAAGGTTTAAAAATAAGATTTAAGCAATCATTGGGATCATAAATTGAACCCAGAATGTATTTTCCGAGTGAATTAGGTTAAGAAGAACATGTATTGAATCACTAAGCACAGTATGCACATGATACACAGATTTAAGCTGATATGAATGTAGTTCCAGGATCAAGGATGCTGATCCGGGAACTTGACCTGCTCGGTAAAATCACCTCTTCACTCACCGCTAAACAAATCGTACCACATTATGTTGTTTACAGTAGTATGACACAGCAGACAATAACACAAGCCGGTTATTACATTGTAGTTGTACAATCATATTGCTCTTTTCCGCCTTAATACAATCATATTTGTTTTTGTTTTTCACTGAAGTGCAAATTTCCAAGCTAAAGAGGTTAAAGATTCAAGGATCAATCTCGATCAATTTTCTCCCTCATTAATGAGAACATTCCCTATAACGCCTTTTCAGCACGAGGGATGTATCACAACATTACTCAAACCGTCTGTAAGTGAATGGTGTGTTTTTAGTTGAGTTATTACGCCTAGAGGTCGAGACGTTTATATTTACATGACAGCTGTTGTGGAATATAATGGGATTCATATCTACAGGCGATATGATGCTTATTTGATTTCACTAACAGCACTCATCATCGATGTTACTTGAGGGCTTTAAACTAGACTCACTTAAGTCATGTATTTCATATGATTTGAGAAATATCTTATTTATGGATTTGGTGAACTCAGAGGTCTGTTTCTGGAATCAATGCAGTGCTCCAGTGTTGTTTACACGAAATGTGCTCACTTTTTTTCTCTCTCAGACTGTTCTTCTTCCCAAAACAGAGCTGTTGGATAATCAGTTTATATGCTATATCTTTTTTTATCCTTTGTTTAATCATAGTCATTAAAATAACCATAATGCGGAAGATTAGATGAATACATGCAATATTTTCATGTAACATGTTTAGTTCTCATTGTACCACAATGTACAGTATAATAATTTTGATATTATGTTTCTTTTACGGACCAGCATCCATAACGAATCATTATTAGATTAGATTCATATTCATTGTCATTGTGCAGAGTACAGAACAAAGCCAATGAAACACATTTTTGTTGCATAGCAACCATCGGTTATGCCAGGGACTATATCCTCTGGCGGAAGGATATACACTTATGAATACTTGATAAAATAATATTAAGATGAAAATTTGTGTCCTTAATTTTTTCGAATATAATACAGTGCCCCCCCAAATTATTTGGACTCATTATTGACCCTTCTTGCATGAGATAATGAAAACAACAAGTGGCATAAATTGTGCAGATGATATTTTGTTAATGCGGTTACATTTACATGTGTCTTTACTTTATATTTTTGTGCTACCATTCAAAAGTTTGGGGTCAGTAAGATTTTTTTTTTTTTTTTTTTTTTTATAAATTAAAACTTTTATTCATCACAGATGCATTAAATGTTATGGAAAAATGACAACAAAAGTATGTAGCAACACAACTGTTTTCAACATTAGTAATATTTCTTGAGAAGCAAATCAGCATATTATTATGATTTCTGAAGGATCGTGTGACACTGAAGACTGGAGTAATGATGCTGGAAATGCAGCTTTGATCACAGGTGAAATATGTCTTCTTTCAGCGAGTGCTTTCTAGAAATAATGTCATGGAAAGGTCAGAGTGCTGACCTTTGTTGTGTTGATCCACTTGTCAGACAATGTGACCTCTCCTCGAAGAGCATCACGCTCAACCTGCAGCTGTAATTGGTGTTAACATCATGTTTTCAGGCTTATTTCACACCTACCACTCTTCCGTTACCACAGATGCATCCTGGCAACATAATCTCAAGTGTTTTCATTTACACGGCATACATCAATATACGGCTGTGAAGACACATGGGGTTGTCTGTTGTTCAAAAGATGAAATTAATGCAATAACATATCAGAAGAGTTTGAGTTGTCATCGTCTATTTAAGTTCCTATTATTATTACTTGTACTTGGTTTAGGTTTTCCCCCCATACCCCAGCTCTAGATATTAAACTACGATGTGTTAGTCATCCCACACAGTGTGTGATTAAGACATGTGTCATGCTGAGGAGATGTGTGCTATTGCTTCTCTATCCAATCAAATGACCAAAAACATCCCATAGACTTACACCAAAGGATGCCCTTGTGTCCGATCTAGACACCAGAATATCATAGAGACTTGGAGGTGAACTCTTTTGATTGGGCCAATAAGCAACCACCAGAACACCTTAGCAACACCCTAGCAACTGCAAAGTAACACGCTAAAATCCTTGTACAACATCTTAGCAAATCCCTGGCCACCACCCAGATTGTGTTAGCAACTGCATAACAACATGCTGAAACAAAGTTTAGTTTTAACGTATATTTATTCTATTCTATTCTATTTTCCATTTCCTAAATTGCTTGTCATAGGTAGGTTCCCAGGGATGCTTAAAGCTATCATATTCTATTCTGTTCTATTCTATTCTATTTTACAAACAGTTTGTCCTGTTTAGGTTCTTCGGGATGTTAGAGCCTATTCTATTCTATTCTATTTTACAAACTGCTTGTCCTAAGTAGGTTCTTCGGAATGCTAAAGCCTATTCTGTTCTATTCTATTCTATTCTCATTTTATTTTACAAACTGCTTGTCCTATAGGTTCTCAGCGATGCTGGAGTCTAATCTATTCTTTTTAAACTGCGTGTCATTTGTAGGTTAAAACAACATTTTTTTGTTATGCAAAATATGACTACAAAATCAACACACAAGTCAAAAATACACAAAGTGTAGAAAAACACTTGTAATCAGAAACATCATGTAAACCTTTTTTCCCCATCTCTTGAACGGAGTGTAGGGAAGCAGCTAGCTGTGAATAGATCCTTTCCATTTGCTGGCTATTGATGAAGTCCTGTGTTGATCTCGATCGGCTCAATCAGTGTGTCTCTGAGTGCTTCAGCCTGATTCCAGCCACACACTTCTCCATCGATCCACTGAGCTGATCACACACTCATCTGGGGGTCCGGCTCATTTTCTTAGGTACTACACCTTCACCATACTTATTACACTATAAATATCAAAAACAGTCTCCAGTGTCAAATGTTAACAGCACACCCGCACCTCTGTTTCTACATTATGATGTGTTCCCTGAGAAACATTCATATCGCTAATGGATTTAGTGGCTTCAATGTTCAATAGTGCAATTTTTGTGTAAAATGAGTGAAGCTAACAAACATCGTAATGTTTCCCAGGAGAGACTGAATAATCGTTTTACTCTGAGGGTCCAGGCGGACGAGATTGAAGGAGAACAGATTTTTCAGGTACTTGATGCAAACTCAGTAAACAATTGCTTTTGAATGTCTCCCAAAGAGGATCTATTTGATTGTCCTCCTGAGATTCAGAGAACTTTTTCATCAGCGCATGTTGCTTTAACTGCTGGTCAAATGACTATTGGTTTAATTATCTGATGTAAGGCCACTAATCAAATAGGTACTATTGTACTTCCATGCTAATTTAAACATGTCTTATGAAATGCTTAGACGTTCCTTGGAGAACCACGTAAATGCTTGATTCATAAACAGAGTAAATATTCAGTACCATGGTCCAGTATATATCAAAGTACCATGGTATTGCAATCTAATACCATCAATTCCATTGTACCCTTGTTAAGGTGTTTTTGGGATGTACCATCAGTTTCTTTACTGATTAGAAAATATTATGATTATAGTATTTGTTTTCCTGGGTATGATTTTCATAAATAATAAAGCTGAACCTTTAAATTAAATAAAAGTGTGTTGAGATCTGAGGCAAAATATTTAATATATAAACAATAAGAAGTATTCAAGTGGCCATCTGATAACAACGTAAACATCCCTTCCATTATTAATAGGCAGTTTGTGCTTCTAAATAACGTAAATGAATGATTTCAGTGATGTAATCCATAATCAGTAGCACATTTTAGAAATAATAAGCAGGTCTGTGTCAGTTTTTTAAGCACCAGTTACTGTACTGATGATGATGAAATCATCCATCCATCTTTCCATCTATTTCCCAAAGCGCTTGTACTGTAGAGTCACAGACTCACAGGTGATGAAATCATTTCTTGTAGCCAAAAACAATCTCTATATGAAAAAATACTATTAATATTAGTCAATATTTTTACTTTGGACTATTTTACTATTTATAATACATCTTTTCAAATAATTTCTGGATTAAAACCTATGCCATATTTTGTAAAACATCATTAGTTAATTTAACATAACAAAAATGTTATGTCTGCATTTATAGTTAATGTATTAAATTGATCAAACTCATCTGCCATATTTTACAGTAATATTATATAACAGATTATATCTAACATAGAGTAGCTTATATATTTACTTTATATGGGAAGAGTGTGTGTGTTTACAATAGTACATTTGATAAATTATATAAAGAACACACGTTTTCATCTAAAAAGTATTTTATGAATTAATATTTCATATACACAATTTTAAGTGGATTTTAGAGTGACTGGAATGCTGTATTGACCAATCAGCGGCCAGAACCAGAACTCTCTGTTTTATAACTATAATTCTTGTTACTGACTCCAACTCTTAGTCCAATATTTGTAAAGCTGGGACCAAGATGGGTCTTTCCCATGTTGATCAGTTGGGTCCCACCTAGCGGCAAGTGCAATCCTATATAATATCCATGTGGGAAGTTAACATGGGGCCATTATCGAACCCGCAGACAATCCCATATTTAGCCCATTTTTCAGCCCATTTTAAACCCACATAGGCCCCACATATAAATGTAGGCTGGGTTAAAGCTGGGGCCGAGGTGGGTCTTGTGCATGTTGCCCAGTTGGGTCCCACCTAGTTGCAAGTGGAACCCTAGCTATATGAAATCCATGTGGGCAATTAACATGGGGCCATTATGGACAATCCTACATGGGGGAAAAAATCAGCCCATTTTAAACCCATATGGGCCCCACATACAAATGTTGGCTGGGGAGTATACTCTCATAACATAAAACACAAAGCAGTGAAAGTTCATCTCAGTCTCTTTATTAATTCACACAAGCATCAGAACCTATAGGCTACTTTAGATTTGATTGTTTTGTCTTCACTTTTTTACATCTTCTGTTTTAAACTCATTTACAGCAGCTTTCGTTTAAGCATTAAAACATACCGTGCATTTTCCTTCATCATCATCATGATGAAGAAATCTGAGAGCATCATCCTATTCTTCAGGACATGTGTGTTTCTCATTGGTTAGTGTGACTGAAGGTGGGGTTTGAAGATCGCAATCCCAAATCAAAGCCATCTGAGTTTGGAAAAGAGGGATGCGATTATAGGAAATGGACAAGGTGATGATCAAAACTCCTCAGAAAGCACAGAAAGCAACCCCGAGGCGTGAGCTCACGCAGCTGCTCACTATATAAACAGCAACATGTGGACGAGACGCGCTCAAGTTTCCTGATCACGCGACTGTTAGAACAAAGCGGCGCAAACGCGATGTGTGGATTATTACCGCGGCTGTTATTATAATGAGTGGCCATGGCGTGGTGTGACCGTGGGATTCAGATGCTGCTGGGCACCGTCGGGGCTTTCGTGGCGTTTAGTTTGATGAGCATCGCCATCGGGACCGACTACTGGCTTTATTCTCGGGCATATATCTGTAACGCCACCAACATCAGCTCGGAGGAGACGCAGCCCAAGAAGGTCCGCGGAGATCTCACGCACTCAGGGCTCTGGAGGATCTGCTGCATAGAGGGTACCATGTGCTTCACATCCTTTCTTAGGCTTGAGTTTTAAAAGAGAGAAAACTAAGTTCAGTCTTCACACAAAGAAGTCTTGAGGCTTTTGTTCTTTATCTGCGTCCAGGTGAACTCAAAACAGATGCTTAGTTCTTTTTAATAACTTACCCAGATACATTAAAGTTAAACAAAATCACGGTTTCTTTATAATTACAGGCCTTTAGGAAAGAAACAACACAAGTGTGAGATCTTTAATATCTTCTAGACAGCAAATGAAGAAACTGAAAACCCAGAAGAATACTCTTAAAAATAAAGGTGCTTCACGATGCCATAAAATAACCTTTTTGTCTGAATGGTTCCATAAAGAACCTTTAACATCTGAATTATATAAAGATAAGAAAGAGATGGTTCTTTAAAGAACCTTTGACTGAGTGGTTCTTTGTGGAACCAAAAATGGTTCTTCTATGGCATCACTTAAAGAACCTTTTAAGCACCTTTAGTTTTAAAACTAGAGTTTCAGAAGAGTTTCAATCAAAGTCAGATCTCAATGTGAGCTCAAATGTTTCTCATCCAATACATCCAAAACCCATTTTGTAGATCACAGTATGTGCGTCATCTGAAATTCATGCATTTATTGAGAGAAATCGAAAGCATTGTTCATATCATGTGATAAAAAAGCAGTAAAATGGTCCTCTGGGTGGCTTTTCATCCAAACTCATTCACTGGGCTTGGATCGCTCTCAAGTAAACATAACTTGACGTTCACTTGGAAGGGAGTGAAAATGCTCCCCATCTCTCTGGGTTGACACCAGCGGGTTTCTTGAATGGACAGAAAGGCGTAATCAGTCCAGAGATTCTCCTCATAAAACCTCTTTCTTCATTCATGTCTTTCTTGCATTTTATGCTGTTGCTTGGAAACAATATGTCTGAAATCGCTATGGTAACGTCGCCAATGTTTAAAAATAGATGAATCTGTTGCTTCTTATGATTGTCCGTGGAAAAGAAGACAGACAGACACAGAGACAGACAGACAGATGTTTAATAGCCTGTATATCTGTATCATTTCGAGAGATGAAAGGTTTTTCCCATAACATATGCAGTTTCGGCAGAGCTTTGACTCAGACAGTCAGACTGTTACATCATCCATGCGTTCACAGGCTTAACAAGGACTTCATAGTTGATGAACAGGGGTAACTTATTGTGTATCTTTTAATAAAAGTCGAATGATAACGTTGTCCGGCTTCATTTTAAGAGCAGAACTCAGATTGACAAAAGAAAATCAGTTTGTTTCTCAGGAAATTAGATGACACCGGTAATTAACCACGTCATTTTATTATAGTTTATATTGTCTTACTTGTTGTACATGTTTCTCATGCAGTGTAAATCAAATCTAATTTACAAATACTTAAAAATAAATGACTTCAAACGTTTGCATCACATTACAAAAATTTGAAATAAAATAGAATACATTTATTTAATTTATTTCAACGTTTGTTAAGGTTTTATGAAATGAAAGTTTATTTAGATTTAGCACTCAAACATAAATAAAACAAACTAATCCATGCCTTGGCTTGAGCCCTGAAAGTATTTCATTGACTATGGTTATTATTCTTTTGATTGTGAGATTACGGGGTATTGGAAGAGAAGAGATGTCACTTTTGCCATTCCCAGTGTGTGCAACAGATCTGTAATTAAATGCAGTGGCTGAAAGGCCACAGAGTCTCTAATTAACCACCGGGTTTGAGACGCGGCCGATCCACGCTGAATAACACAGTCATGACGAGCTTTGAGCACGTGCCAGGTGTCTTACCGCCATTCACCTTTCCTGCATAAACAATGATAAACATGTCAATGATAGATATGTGATGCAAATAAACCACAGCTGGAAATGACTGATTTGTGTTTAGTCATTCCTTCTGTTATTAATAAAAATACATTTTAAGAACAAAAACAATTATGTATTTTCATTATCAGTTTTTTAAATCCAATTTTTATTGCAATTTTTTATTTTTACATGCTTAACAACGTAGACAATCAGCCACACAACAGTGAGTGGTACACAAACAACAGCAAAGAAATACAAATAAAATACAATGAATAAAATGCAATAAATATAACCCCTAATTAATTATATAAAATAAAAGACAAACATTTATAAATAGAGTAAATGACAAAATATACATAAAACAACAATTACGTATATATGCAGCAAAACATATACAAAATACTGCTTATTCAAATATTCAATATTCAAATATATATACAAGCATCTAGGGAGAACTTTAATAGAGTCTGCGTTCTTCTACTAATGAAGAGTATTACCTCAGTATTTATATACTATTTTTAGTAAGTCATATTTTTTGGAATTTGCCTATATATAATTTTTCATTTTAAATATTTTGACATTATTGTTATTATTATTATTTCTGTTTAGCTTTAATTTTTATTTCAGATTTAGTTTTAGTCATTTTAGTAATCTTCAACTCGCTATCTCAGCTTAGCTGCCAAGAAAACATTTCTAATTTTCATTCTCATTCACATTTAAGATTTTTAAGCCTTTTCCATTTATTTATTTAGTTTTAGTTAATACAAAAATGCTAATGAGACATCATTGAACAATCTTTTTTTATGAATAAAAAGCATCATGGTGGCATTTTAATATTAAAATAGGATTTTTGTCACTGCAATGCAAAAGCGTGTGGCTGTTTGTTAGGGCTTTGTTATATGGTTGCTTAAGAATTTAAAGTGACTACAACATAGTTGTGCAGTTGCTAGGGTGTTCTGACTTGTTGCTAGGGTGTTGCTAAGTGGTTTCTAAGATGTTCTGAGTGCTTGCTAGAATACAGTTCCTCTTTCAGTGAAAATAAATCTGAGATATGATGTCCAAAGTATAATACTTTGTTGATATATATAATATTGATATAATATACTTTGTTGATTTTGTTGAACTCCCTATCGGTAAATACACACAATAAACATACTAATACTTGCCTCAGCAAAGAAGACAGTATATTGCCAAGGCAGTCTTCATATTGATCGATTTGACATGACAAACAAAAGCACACTTCCCCAGCACGCAAACCACTGATTGGTTTAACTCCTTGACAAGGCGAACGATTGGCTGCCCTGCCCGATTCTCAATTATGACAAAATGCTGGAGGCGGCAGAAGGCAGGGAATGTGGCAGCTGTTTCCTGGCCGTGCTGGATGTGCCCAGTGGGGATGTGGGTTTGCGAGGCAGGAGAGGGCTTTTGGCATGGGGGAGAGGAGCGTGTCTGCTGTATTAAACCACAATGAAGATGTCAAAGGCATCCTTGGAGACATTATGGAAATCAGATTGTTGGATCAGACCTGAGGTTGCCATGGAGAAGACATGTTCAGCGATGATCATTGTTCCCTCCAAGCAGGCCGCAGGGACAGAGCGCTCATTTTCTCCTCTCTCACGCTCCTTCTCTGATGTGCCTCCGTGTCAGTCAAGTGAGGTTCCTTATTTTGTCTTTATGAGGCTAGGTACACTTAATTCACTGGGCCAATAACCAGCTCTTATAAATCCGTGTCAGTCAAGTGAGGTTCAGGCTAGGTACACTTAATTCACTGGGCCAATAACCAGCTCTTATAAATCAACAGCCTGAGTGGAGCTTTACATAAGATCCTATGGCTCATCACACTCACTGCACACACTTACAGAGGTTATAAAGTATGTCAGAGAGCCTGTGTGGATGTACAGTGGGGTCTGAACGTCTGAGAACACACTGGAAATGGCCCATTTGTTTAGTTAAACCTGGAAATAAACATTTGTCGTTACACATTTGAACTTTGAAGGGTCAGATTTTCTCGCTTTCACTGAGCACCAAATGCTCTTTGGATCATTTTCAAATCATGTTGATGATTTTCAATTTTGTAATTAAATCATAAAAATGATGGTTTAAGATGTCCACAAGAGAGGCTGTAGGCCTTGCAACCAAATTGGGGACAATACAATAGACCATTTTGAGGAGATTTTGTAAACTATAACAATCTAATGCAATGGTCCTAACACATGTCCAGTTTTAAATTTTTAATTTGCATAACTTCAGAGAATGAAGAGCAGGGGGGTTTATCCTGAAGTCCACGATTATCTCCACAGTTTTGATCATGTTAAGCTCCAGGTTGTTAAGACTGCACCAGACAGCCAGCTCCTTAACCTCCTGTCTGTAAGCAGACTCGTCATCACTGTCCTGGATGAGGCCGATCAGTGTGGTGTCATCTGCAAACTTCAGGATCTTGACAGAGGGGTCTTTAGATGTGCAGTCATTCGTGTAGAGAGAGAAGAGCAGTGGGGAGAGAACACAGTCCTGAGGAGCTCCAGTGCTGATCGTACAGTTTCACTTTTTGAAATAAGTTACAAGAAAAAAATACTTTTTCACGGTATTCAATTTTTTTTAGACACACCATATATATATATATACATAGAGAGAGAGAGAGATATGTGTATGTACATATAATAGAACATAGCAGAGTAGAATAGAATACAATAAAATAGAATAGAATTGAATAGAATAATCTTTATTGACATTGTACACAGGTACCGTTGAACTCTATTTGGCTTCTGCCCTATGAATAAATAAGAAAATTGAATAAGAACAATATTAATAATAAATCACAATAAAAAGTAAAAGAAGTACAAAAGCCATAGCTGCATTATCATATTAATATCAACATTTAAAATGCCTAAACTAATATGGTAAGTATTTTGAGTCACGAACATTCAGTTTTTTTGTTTCAACAAGAAGTATAGATTATTATCATATCACATCATTTATCTGTCATAAATGTACTAATAGTACGCAATAGTACTAGTATTAGCCATTGATAGTGGCCAATATTTCTGCATATGTGCATCACCAATTAAAAACCACAAATAAATTAGATATTAAACTATAGAGGATATTTGTTCACATTCTGTTATTGAACAACATCCCATTGTTGATGGATATTACACAGTTTTTGTCTCAGGGTGTTCCAAGGATAGGCAATGACCCAGGAACAAGATTTAAGTAAGTGCACGTGACATACGGCCAAGTATGGTGACCCATACTCGGAATTCGTGCTCTGTCTTTAACCCATGCAAAGTGCACACACACAGCAGTGAATACACACACACCCGGAGCAGTGGGCAGCCATTTATGCTGCGGCACCTGGGGAGCAGTTGGGGGTTCGGTGCCTTGCTCAAGGGCACCTCAGTCGTGGTATATTGAGGGTGGAGAGAGCGCTGGTTATTCACTCCCCCACCTACAATCCCTGCTGGACCTGAGACTTAACCTTTGGATTACAAGTCCGACTCATTAAAAAGTCTCATACTGAAATGCAGTTTTAACTTTGAAGAACCTATGTATTCAGATTCAGCATGACAAGGTGTTGGCATAAGGATATTTGAAATAGGATATTTCATGAGAACAAAGCATAGGGTGTAATTTCACACTTTGGTGATTGATTAGATAATGACCTAAATAATACAAAAAATGTGTATTAAAAAGTGAATTTGGATCTCATAAATTTAAAATATACAAAATCAGAAGATATACCATGGTAATTTGATAGACCAAATGGCACTAGATGATATTCATATTCATGTACCATATTATTTACATGTTACTCATGTTACATGACTCATGCTTCAAAGAATACCATGGTACCAAAAAGAATAGAATACCATTATATCTATATATAACAATTATAAATTATAATTTATAATTATTGATTAAAATTATATAGTTTTACAATATTTTATATTTACAATACTATATTTTTATAGAGATCTTTTTAAATTTTTTTTTTTACAATGACTAGACTAGAAAACACACGCCCCACTTTCTCAGACCTATTTAATACTAATTAATTTGCTCCTTTTTTAACACTAGACCCAATTAATGGCATGCTGGGCCACACAAAAGCTGTGTCACAAGGAGCAGGGATTTGGACATTTTCACTTAGGGGTGTACTCACTTTTGGGGCCAGACATTAATGGCTGTGTGTTGAGTTATTTTGAGGGACAGCAAATTTATACTGTTATACAAGCTGTACACTCACTACTTTACATTGTAGCAAAGTGTCATTTCTTCAGTGTTGTCACATGAAAAGATATAAAATAATATTTACAAAAATGTGAGGGATGTACTCACTTTTGTGGAATACTGTACATTCGCTGTCTTCCCAGAGAAAATAGTAAAGCTTGCTCTTCCTCTGAAACAGCTTCACAAATCTAATTGATTTGACTAAATATTTTGACCTCTGAGTGACAGGTGACGATTATACAGAATACATTTTTCCTTTTTAAAACACGGGAAACCATCAAAATATATCCAACTGCAGAGCCGCAGTTCTGATGAATGGAAAAGAAGTCAGGGTTTAAAGACACATTTTTGAATATGATTGCTCATGTGCAAGATGCTGAAAAATGTGGTGAAAAACATGGCTCTCTGTGGGCACGCTGTGCAAACAGAACACAGCGCGCAAGCACTGAATTTAGTTTTTAATGTCTTTTTGCGCATTCATTTTTAAATTTGTGAGGTGTATTTGTTCATTCAAGGGCAAGGAGATGAAAGAGAACTCAATTCGGTGTTAGTTGAGTTTTTTCATGTTTTTGCATCAATGCTTTAAAATCTCTTAAATGTTTAAATTGGCAAGGCTTAAAAACACGTGAAAAGTATAAGCTTTCATGACAAAATATATAGTCGTCACCACCTTTCACCCCACTAGCAACGGCCCTGCCGGTAATCTTATGCATTGTTCACACATAGCCTCAAAACTGTAATTTACTGGTAAATTTCCCTAAAGGGCTGTATGAAAGCCCCCGGTGACTTTAAAGTCTGTCGCTGAACAATTCTAAGGCTTAAAATTTTCATATGCCTCCTCTACTGCTTCAAAACAGAACAAATTCCTACCATATGCAGTATGTTTTTGTTATTTTTTAATTGTTTGTTCTGCAGCCCAGTATTCTAACTTATGCTTAGTGATTTGCATTGTTTCCAGGTCCTTGTGACTCTAATCTTCTTGACTGGTTTCATATTTTTGTAGGTCTCAACAAAGGAAGTTGTTACCGAATCAATCATTTCCCAGATGACAACGATTATGACAAAGACAGCTCTGAATATCTCTTACGTGAGTGACTCTCTCTTCAGAAATGTTACAGTGTTACTGTCTATATGTCAATGTTCTTATCATGCACCTTTAGATATCTTGCTAAAGTACGAGCTGTGTTTATATGTGTGTGTGAACAGGTATCGTACGCGCCTCCAGTGTGTTCCCCATCCTCAGTACCATTCTGCTGTTGCTGGGGGGGCTGTGTGTCGGGATAGGACGCATCTACAAGAAGAGGAACACCATATTACTCAGTGCAGGGATACTATTTGTGGCAGCAGGTAAACTTGCTAACATGCACACAGGGGTCTTTTAACTCACTTAAGACACTTTTAGAACCATTACCAAATGCAATTTGTTAACTGAATATAACTGGAATATAATATTAGAGAATTTCTATGCTCTGATAGCACAACTTATCCCTGCTTTTACTGGCAGGTGTACAGGAACTGAGGGGGTGACAACTCCCCCACTTTTTTAGCTGTTATTCAACTGAATTTAGTGGGTTGATATTGCTTGTTCTAAAAGTGCCTTCCTTGTATTCACTATAGTTTCGTCACCTGATACACCTACTGTAAAGTTGGTGAAAAGACTTTAACAAAACAGTAAAATATTGTGTAAAGTTCTAGGCTAGCAGTAAAAGCAGCACTAGGCTAGATGGCATAGCGTATCTTGGCGGGTCATGCATTTCCTAGATGCTGCACTTTATCTTTCCTAGATAATTACCACAATATATCAACATGTCTACAATATTGGAAAGGCCAAGATCCACACGTGAAGCAAGTGGTTTATAATAGCTGGAAAGCTATCCGTTAGCATTCCCATTCATCTCAGTAGCAGTTTTTCAACAAGATAGTAATGTTACAACATATACCGGCAGGGGCTAATTAAACCATGCTAATGTAATGGAGGCTAGCTCCGAAGAATTGTGCAGGTAAACCTCACTCCCCTGGTCTGAAGGCTAGAGGCTATGTTCTTTACTGTCCTTGTTAGCATTCCCGTCACGCATGACAGTTGACACTGGTTCAAATCCCTCTCAGAGGGGTGTGAGTAGGACCATTTACACTGGTGCTTTGACCTGAATAGGAGTGAGGATTAGGGGGGGTGAGTGACAGAGAGCTATTAAGAGCTTTGCAGGTAGACCTCACTTCCTTAGCTTCAAGAGGCACATTAACAATTGATTCTAGAGGCTGTGGTCTTTTGCATCTTTGTTAGGGTGTACTCACACTAGGCACGTTTGCCTTGAACCGAGCCCAAATAAGATTGTCAACCCTCCACACTCACCCGCTGGCCAGGACTCACATTGCACTTTACAATTCCGGGCCAGAGCACGTTTGTGCTGCCTTCAAGTGCTTTCGGAACTATCGTACATACGAGTTTCTTAATCAGAAATTGGACATAAACGGCCTCTCAAGTCGTATTTACTACTTACAGATTATTTTGAGATTCAAGTTTCCAAGTAAAACATGTTGGAGGAGACAAAGATTGCGGCTGTCAATGCTATTCTTTTTTAGTCTTTTTTCTTTCAAAAACAACTACATCAACTTTGTTGTTAAAGTAGTGCCTATTTAAATATAGGCATTTGAAGCATAATGTATGTATTATAAATAGTGAAATAAGCATGTATTTAACAGCAAGCTGACTATCTAGCGGTTAATGTTTATGGTTATCAACTAATGGAATATTATATTTTATTCTTTCTGACAATAAATCACTTGAATACAACGAGCTCGTAATCATGACTTCATAAGTAGGATATATTAAGTTTCCCATAGCATGTGAAGGCAGCAGAGAAGCACTCTTGCTCAGCACAATGGAGTGCATCGTTTTGTTAACTTTGTGGTTTATTACATTTATGCATTTAGCCGACACTTTTATCCAAAGCGACTTACAGTGCATTCAGGCTATACATTTGTATTGTCAGAATGTTTGTTTCCTGGGAATCGAACCCACAACCTTTGCGATGCTAACGCAATGCTCTAACCACTGAGCCACAGGAACATTATTATTATTTTGAGTCTTTGGGACGCTGTGACCCACTCACAATATATTGCTTAACAGATCTATTACTTTTGCTGCTCATAAATGTTCATGCAATTGTGCTGCACGTATCATAAGTTCTGCGCTCGGGTGTGGTTAGCACTCATACTACATGGTCTAGCCCAACCGAGCCCAACTGAACCATGCTCTGGCCCACCTCTTCCAACCGAGTCAGGGACAGCTAAACCAACCGCGCCCGAGCGAGGTACAGAGCGATCACACTAGTCAAACGAATTGGGTTTTGGGGGTTAAACGCAATCGGGAATGGGTCAGATCGCCTAGTGTGAGTACACCCTTAGTGGATGGCCTCCCATGCTGGTTGACGCTGGTTCAAATCTTGGTGCCGTGGCCCGGATAGAAGTGAGCTTTAGGGTGGAGAGTGTAACAAAGGCAAGCTTTGCCGAAAAACCTCACTCCCCTGGCCTCAAGGCTAGAGGCTATGTTCTTTAGCATCCTTGTTAGCATTCCCACCATGCATGATAGTTGACACTGGCTCAAATCCCTCTTAGAGTGGTGCAAGTAGGACCAGTTACATTGTGACATAACCCAAATAGGAGTGAGGTTTAGGGGTGGATGACAGAGGCAACTTGTAAGAGCTGTGCACATAGACCTCACTTCCTTGGCCTCAAAAGGCACACTAGCAACTGATGTTAGAGGGCGAGTTCTTTAGCATCCTTGTTAGCAGATGGCCTCCCATGCTGGTTGATGCAAGCTGTACAGGTAAACCTCACTCCCCTGGCCTCATGGCTAGAGACTTTGGTCTTTAGCTTCATTGATAGCATTCCTGCTATGGATGACAGTTAATGCTGGTTCAAATCCCTCTCGGAGTGGTATAAGTAGGACCAGTTACATTGTTGCCTTTCAAATAGGAGTGAGGTTTTGGGGTGTGAATGACAGAGGCAAGCTAGTAAGTGCTGTTCAGGAAAGACTTCACTCCCCTGGCTTCAAGATGCACACTAGCATCTGATGTTAGAGGCTGTAGTCTTTAGCATCCTTGTTAGTGAATGGCCTCCCATGCTGGTTCAAATCTTGGTGCCATAATCCGGATGGGAGTGAGAATTAGGGTAACAGAGGCAAGCTGTGAAGGTAAACTTCATTCCCCTTGCCTCAAGGCTAGAGGCTGTGTTCTTTAATGTCCTTGCTAGGATTCCCGCAACACATGACAGTTGACACTAGATCAACTCCCTCTCAGAGTGGCGCAAGTAAGACAAAATACACCCAACTATGAGTGAGGTTTAGGGGTGTGTGACAGAGGCAACTAGTAAGAGCTGTGCATATAGACCTCACTTCCTTGGCCTCCAGAGGCACACTAGGAACTGGTCTTTAGAATCCTTGTTAGTGAATGGCCTCCCATGCTGGTTGATGCTGGTTCAAATCTTGGTGCAAATCATGGTGTTCAGGGTTACTTGAAAATGACAGAAACGTGTGTTGTAGCAGGTTTGGCTACCCTGAGTGACACTAAGCAGCCAAACCTTGATCCCATGCCATAAACCCATGCTGCTCAGAAGACATTTGCAGCCTGTACCAAGTGCCATGTATACATTAATATAAACCCATGAGAAAATCTATCCTATTTTGTCTAAAATCTGTGTTGTCGTTTTGTATAACTGAAGGCAACACAACCTGAAGTGTTAACCTTTTAAAGATCGAGGTTTTGGTGACATATCCCAATCAGAAAAATGTAGCATCTTGGTGATGGAATCCACATTTATCCATATATTTTTCATTTTATAACCAAGGAAAATTTGAATAAAGTCATAACTCTGTTATATTACTTCATATCAAGGCATTTTTCTAATGCTTTCCTGGCTCTGTTTTGTGTCTGATAGGTTTGAGCAACATTATCGGTATAATCGTCTACATCTCCAGCAATGCCGGTGACCCCAGTGACAAACGAGATGAAGACAAGAAGAACCAGTATAACTACGGTTGGTCGTTCTACTTCGGAGCGCTCTCTTTCATTGTGGCCGAGGCGGTGGCCGTTCTGGCCGTCAGTATCTACATTGAGAAGAACAATGAAGTGCGGTTCAAAGCACGCCGTGAGTTCATCAAGTCTACCTCGTCCTCTTCGCCGTATTCTCGCATACCCAGCTTTCGCTATCGTCGACGGCACTCGCGCTCCAGCTCTCGTTCAACGGAAGCATCCCGCGAAGCGTCACCCGTCGGCATGAAGATGGTCAGCTCGGGGCCTGTCGGAGAGATCAACATGTACACATTGACAAGAGACCCCCTCAAGTCAGGGACAGGCAGCTCCTACAGCCCAGATCACGATTCAGGATTCCTCCAAGTGCACAACTGCTTTCCCAAAGACCTTAATGATGGTATCAACAGGAGGACAACACCTGTATGAGGGTACACACTGAAACGGAAGAGATAATGTTAAGGCCATACTGAATGGATAGCCATCAGGGCTCAGTGGCCTGTGGCAGATGCCAGTGGAAGGGATAATCATTGGTGAAGCCAGTCAACCAGTGATGTCTCTCATCGGTGAAGGAGAAGCAGGAAAGATTTAATCTCTACATTCAACAACCATTGTGATCACTCTAATATGTTTTTCTCCTTGCTTGGTTCTCACATATAAACAGGAACTTTCAGAGAGACTCATCTCTCATCAAAGGGCAAGACATTCAAGGTAAAACGGATGGTCTTTGGGAGATATTAAGAACTTTGAGTAAGCCAGTCCATTCCCTTGGTTGATAAATATATTTCTGTTTCTCAGTACAGTGCCATACTTTCAATGTATACCAATGTGATAATGACTCTCACAGTATGAGATGGTGCTAACATTGGCTCACAGCTGAAGCCTTCCCATTATTGTGTGTTCAGTACAGACTCGAATTGAATACTGAACACCCTTGTTTGTGTCATATGTTTGTAGACACAGTTGTCTATTCAGTGTGCCTATCATCTTGGCAGTATCAATTGCTCAGACTTACTCTGGAGCCACTTTGCAACAGTGCAAAACTGTATTCCTCTTTTTGTAGTTGTTGTTAACTAGAAATAGCAGTTGTATTACTAAATAATCACTGGAACAATTTAGTTTAGGAGATTTATGACTACTAACACCCTGCTGAAAAGACCAGCTCGGTGCTTTGCTTTGTGGCAAACCTGCTTAGACATGCTGTTCATCAGTACAATTTGACCAAGGACGTCTTGCTGTTTAAAGTCAGCATGATATAGAATTTGCAACCTATTTTATTTTTGTCATATGTCGTATTTCTGAATGAAAGGCTGGATTGGATGTTGTCCATTGGAAACTGGTTGGATTCTGAAAATTTGACCCGCGTTACAAATAACAAAAAAAATCCAATAATGTCCAGGCAGCTATTTTCCATGTAAAGAATGTGAATGATAATTGGGGCTGTGGTTAACCAGAATTATGTCTTTAATCATCTCCAGTTGCAGTCATCGGACTGGAAAGGAAGGTTATCAGTGAATAATACCTTGGATTACTAATGGACTACTATTATGAAGCTTTTATGTCAAGTGTAACTTATGACTCATACACAATCTTTGAATTGACTGAACCATTGAGTCACCTTAGAAGAAATCCAGTCCCATAAATGAATCATTCCAACTGTTTGTGTGAACTTGATTGTACAAAATACTCTGAAATGATCCAACGCAAAAGAACGATGTGTTCCCAAATCAGATTTTGAAGCTTGACAGCCCCCGTTGTCATTCACTTTGATTATATGGAAAGGGTGGAAAGGATATTTCTTTAAACAAATGAGTATCAGTGTAAAGTTGATGGAGCATGAGTATGAGCAGAGCCAGACCAGTGGGTTTTCCAAAAAGGAAAATGATTTCAGCTGCAGTTTGTTTTTGAAAGATTACAAAGACAGGGAAAGATTATAGAAACATTGTTCTATATGCACTGATGAGTCATGCGGAATAATGCACAATAAGCCCAGACATGTTTATTAAGCAAGTAAATTGAGTCAGTTTTATGTTGTGTTAGTTCAGAAGTCTGGTTTAGACTCCAGGGTTCCTTGCCAAGAACCAGCATCCAAAACACATCATATGATGCTGACTAGCTCCAATGGTCTTTTCAGCAGGGAAATATAGCAGTATTCAACAGGCCTCAAGTTTTATACTATCACTTCGAATTCTGACTTCCATTGATAGTAGATCAACAAGTGTCAGTATTTAACCACCTAGTGTCATCGCTTTCCATTGTGAATCAGTCAAAGAGTGATGTAATTCCTCTGCCTTCATCTCCATCGAGGGGTTTCACCTCTACTAAAGCTCGGTCTTTGCCTTTGAATGTGGGTTAAATATAGCCATTCCTTCTCATGAATTTGAGTGATGGCTGTGCAACGTCTGAATGGGGCACCTTTAGGGATCTGACATTGTTTGAGTCCGCTGATAAAAGGAGTGCTGAGAAATGTCAGACATCCTGAAATGAAAGACAAGTTTTGAGCCGGTCAGCCCTGAAAAGCATTTCAGTGACCACTGATAAATATCTAGGGCAGAGCAGTATGAAATACATCAGTGTGGCAGACCCAGCCCTTTAGAAGACCATTCAAAGTGTCTTAGCCTCACCAGAGTCTTATGCCTGAATTTCTCTTTGAGTCGACAATATAACCTCATCTCTTCTTTGTTGCTGCTGTGTTACTGCTTATTACTGCTGGTTTTCATCTCCCATCTCGCATCCCCTTGACAGATCCTTAGTAAAGAATCTATCGCTTTTTCTACAGCGATCTATCGCTTCTACAGTTTTTACAGTCAAATCCATGTCGCTAAAAGTGTTTCCTCACAAAAAGAGAGGTTGCTGGTAGATGTAAATATCTGGTAGGTGTTTCACTAAATTGAAGCATTTACAGCTACCTTTTCTTAGTAAAGCCATTTTGACACAAGCTTTTGAGCCGTGGCTCTTTGTAGACGGTGTGTGGTGGGTAGATGTAAATGTTTGCATGTTTTCCTCTAACCCATTGACTTTGTGTGCTTTTAACAGTATTATTAACAGGATGACTCCAGGATGCCTCACTGACTCACTATAAATAATGTTCTCTCTGTTCATCATGGAAGGCATTTTGTCCTTCTGGTTTTCTTGATTTGCTAATGTTGTTATCAGTATTTCTCTGTATCATGGACAAGTCAACATATCGTTACATAAATAAATTTAATCGAGGAACGGTGTCTCGCTTATGCATATGTGCTTTGTTATGTGACTTTTGTGTTTTGTAACAGGACTAGGAATAATAAAACAGCCTAGCAGCCTATATTTGCATAATAAAGAACATAATTAGAAAGACAATTAGTATTTTTTAGAAAGGCATTTTACGCTTTGAAAGTACATCTAAAGATATATTTTAAAGGTTAGACAGATCGTGTGAGTTTAACTTATGCCATTATTTACTCGCCTTCCTTTCATTCCAAATCCATTTTTTCAATAATGTCAAGGCAGCTATTTTCCATATATTGAAATAATGACTGGGGTTGGTGCTTTAATTGATCAAAATTATGTCTGGTTTCATCTGGTCCTTAAAAGGTCAATAGACTGACTTTATGATACCAGTTGCAATGGAAGGAAGATTATCAGTGAATATGAACTTGGATTACTAATGGGCTACTATTATGATGAATGAATGCTTTATGCAATAAAAGCATTATGATGCTTTTATTTCAAGTTGTCCTTATGACTCATACACTATATTCCAATTGAATCACCTGAGAACCGAATCAGTCCAGTGAATGAATCGTTCCAACTGTTTGTGTGAACTTGATTTTATAATATACACTGAAAATATCTAACTCAAAATGATTTGTTCACAAATCAAATGTAATTATGAAGCTTTACAGCCCCAGTCCTCAGTCACTTTCATTATATGGAAAAGGGTGGCCAGGTGCATGAGGGTGAGTAAATGATGACAGAATCTACATCTTATAAAGCACATGTGCTGTTCTTCCTCTATGAATAATTCTGAGATACTTTGAGGATGAAACGAAATGAGGAATGTCATGTAAAATGTAAAAACAGGCCCAAATGTCAGCATTTTCAACATTTTCTGATACAACCCAGTGCCGCTAGCTTCCTGTCTCTGAACTGTTTTGACATAAAATAAATTAAGATTTTCTTGCACTTTTGTATAAATAGTATGTCTGGCCTTCCAGTGACATTTTGAATGGTTTGAATGGAAATACATTCCTCTTACCTCTCAGTAATGGGAGTAATGTGCTAAAGAATCATTTATTTCAAAACGTGTTTTTACCACTTTAACAGAAGAAGAGCATGAAGTAGTCACACAACAATGACAATCGGTGGAGTTTGGGTTAGACAATTTTCACTATCACAATTGCTTATTTTTAGGATTATGGATTTAAACAAACACCAAAACCACAAGTATTAATGTGAATATTCTCGTCCTGCACCCTTTGTGTTTCAGACATGAAATAAACCTCAAATTATGCAACATGTTAAAGAGAGGTGTGCTTTTAATATTTTGTCTGTAATAGTATTATTTACTATTACTATTCAGTCAGTGTGGAAGAACTTGACTGGTCTGCAGAAAGCCAGCTGAACACTTCTGGTGTGACTTTAAATGCAGGCCTTGAGCCAAAAACTCATCACCAAACACCAATGACTTGTACATTCATTATATGAACAAAATTACTGGGACACCCCTTCTTTAGAAGAGAAAAAGGCTCTTTCAAACTATGGCAACAAAGATGGAAACATAATTCATGTACTTTTTGTTGTATTTCCACCTCTGTTGCAACAGTTTTGAAGTGTATGAAATGACTGTACCCATATGTCATTGGTGTTTGGTGATGTATTTTTGGCTCAAGGTCTGCATGTAAAGTCACACCAGAGGTGTTCAGCTGGGATTAGGACTTGTCTTTCTGCAGACCAGTCAAGTTCTTCCACACTGACTGAATCATCATTTCTCTTTGATTCTTGTCTTATACACAGAGACACTGTCATGTTAGAATAGAAAAGTTCTGTCCAAACTGTTGCTATTAGAAGCACACATTCCTAGAATATCATTATATGCTTAAACATTAAGATTTGTACTCATGGAAATTATTAGAGTAGTCAAACCTGTTCATTAGAACGGGGTGACCCAATACTTTTGGCAATATAGTGTATATGTGCATATAAGCTTGTGTCTTTTTAAACAATGAAACAATACAAACATTGCTAGAAGGAAAATATTCTTCACCATGACATTCTTATTCTGTAATGGTACAATCTTTGACCTTGTTTGTCTCCATCCTCTCTAATTGTCTCCATTAACCGGCTGTTTACTCAGTATTAAGAAATTAGTCCATCTGAATGGCCCTGATCAGCCGTGTTCTGCCGCATTACTGCCCATGGTGTCTGTGGCACAGATTAAAGCTGATGGAGAATGGTACAAACCGATTTGGTATGCTACAGTTCTATTTTCAGTGACCTTTATGGAGATGGCCCTGAGGGTTTGGGTAATCTAATTTAGCTTGAATAATATTGCCTGTCATTAGGAAATGCATACAGACTATTCACCTCCTCCTTCAGCTTTACATATAATCGGAAACCAATCACCATTGTCTTTCCATTTGGAAGTTAACGCATTTAAAGCGATCAAATTGTTAACCATTTATTTGAATTTAAAGGAGCCTAATGAAACATTCGCTACAAGATGAGATTGATTTTGCATTGTGGCTGTCATGTACTTGCGACACACTCAGCAATGTGAACTTTAGTATCGGCGATTGGAGATCGGTTTCCCGGGTGTGCGATGCGACGGTGTCACACAGAGGTGAAGATGCTGCTGCGTTGAAGTTGAAAGTGAAAGTGACATACAGCCAAGTATGTTGACCCACACTCAGAATCCGTGCTCACACACAGCAGTGAACACACACACACCGTGAACACACACCCAGAGCAGTGGGCAGCCATTAATGTTGCGGCGCCCAGAGACTCGAACTCACAACTTTTGGATAACGAGTCCAACTCTCTACCATTAGACCACGACTTCCCAGATTGGGACAGACTGGGCGAGATGTTTCTCATCTGTTGCCTGTGACCCTCAAACATCGGGGTCTGTGTGATAAAATTGTAGCACAAAAGAGTGTTGATCCTGTATTCATAAACAGCCCTCAGAAATGTGTTGATTTACCAGAGGGGTCGAGGTTTTGCAGGTTAGCATGGCCCCATTAGCACCTGCTGGTAGATGCTGAAACTAAAAAGCATCTTTTGGACAGGCATTAAAAAGCTTGCTATGTAATTTTTGTTATTTTGAGTGCCATTGAGCCACCATGACCAATGATTTTAGATTGCGTAATTTCCTTTGTGAAAAAGAAGTGCACTTAATTGTATTAAATGTGCACTTGTAGTCTACTTCAACTCATTAAACATATTTAAAACAATGGTACTTGCAGATAATATAATAATGAAATAAAAGGACATTTATGTGTACTTAAAAAGACTATACTTGAAGAATATGTTTCTTAAGACACCTAAACGAGCATTTAAAATCATGTTTTAATAATATTTTGACAGGTTTTAAAGAAATTCTTATTTTGGTGTGTTGACTAGCACACTAAAGCATAGTTAAATACTAACTACAGTAAATATATAAGTGTACTAAATTGCAACTTTATCATTACAAAGTTCCATTCATAAAGAAATACAATAGAAATGACATTATTTACAATATAAAGGACATTAAAGGCTTCTCAGTACACTATATTTCAAAGGCATTAATTGTGAAATTAGATACAAATATTAACTCCTACTTAAGTGGATCAGACAGCCCTCTAAAGTTCAGCTAATTGCGTTTATAAATATAATAATATAAACTACAATACATTTTCATTTAAATGCATTTAACATGCAGTTTAGTACCTGAAAACATTACGTTCAGTTCACACTTAATTATATTCTTTTTATTCTCTTTTCATTTTAAAGTATGCTAAAGTATTCTTCTTTATAAGGGTCCTGAGTCGGGCAAAAACTACCACTGAGATTAATGCCAATGCTCATAGTTAGTTATCACTTAAGTATAATTCACTGTAGCATTTGACAGATTTAGCATTAGAAACTATATAGTCATCATAATTTATGTGGAAAAGTGTAGCTTGGAAATTCTACTAAACATCACAAGAAATAAAGTGAGTTTGAGGGGGAATAAATGCTGAACTGGCTCCGTTCAAACAAATGTATTGTAAAAGTAAAATATCTATTTAGCCCTGTCTTTCTGGTTAGACTATCAGTTTGAATCACCATTTACATCTTGTTAATATTTTGACATTTCGGTGTAAAATAAGAAAAGCATGGGTGGGGTTTAATTTTGTCCATCCAGAATCGTTTGTAACAAAGTGGTGTCCACAGAAAATAATTTGTTTTGGAGGAAGAACAAGATAAACCTTTATTTTTGTAAGAAAATGCGCTGATAAGACTTTCACCAGGAAGGACAGGAATATGTATTAAAACAGTTAATAATGCTTTTTATTTAATTCTATGTACATAATTCAAATCTCTATTTAACTCCTAAACTAATGCCTCATTTGATTTACATACAGTTAATAATAAAGGTTTGACCGAATCATCCAAAATAATCAAAGCACACTAGTCAAAAAACCTGCGTCTCCTGTTTTAAATGTCACCCGCAGATAGAACTAAAGCAAGGCACAGACACATCATCTGGCAACCCATTTTTAACAGCCTATTCCATTGTCGCTCACAGGCAGGACAGAAAAGACTTTCTAATTAGAATGAGTGATAACCCATTTTCATGATTTAACACTTTAGACTGGAGTAGCTGTATATATTAGATGTCATAAGTGGAGGAGAAAATATAAGTCTATTTATAAGTGATCAGAATTGATATTTAATAATGATATGAGCTATTTTGAGAATAGCTGTAAATGATCTATTCAAGGCCAGACTGCAGACACGCAATCATGATCTGTACATGGAAAACAACATTAAAGGGACTGAATACTATCCCCCATCAGAACAACAATACTGAATAACCTGGGATAAATATAGCTGCCTGTTGTGGATGTAAATACTCAGTGTTGCTATGAATTAAGTGGTGCTTCTTATTTCAAAATCCCTGAAAGACCGAAGCATGAGTGGCGTGTTTGGAAGCACAGCGGCGTTCAACCTCTGCCCAGTATCTAAATCCCGTCGTATCCTAGCTACCACGCAGAGCATGCGGATGAAAAATAAATCCAAGAGAGCTCTCCATCTCAGTGAATGCGTGCACCATTATTTACTCAGCATACATCAGGCCCAGGGTGTAGTTCCTGCACAGTAACGCCTTACTTCAGGATAGATGCTCTTTCAGTCCTATTTTGCCATGTGCCATTTTTAACACGTGTTTTGTGTAAAAACGGAAAGCGGCGACAGACTTGTCAAAGAAAATGGGTCAGAGTCTTGATAATTGGGCCACAGCGTTTTATAAAAAGCTCAGACTTAGACGTTGGTTCATGTATTGCTACATTTTTAACACGTAAGGGTAACTGCGAGGGACACAGCTGTTGACGTTCTGATCTCTTTCTTCTACAGTGAGTGGCAAAGAAAGCGATTCAATAAACGGGCAGCTGTGTGAAGACACTATATCATGGGGAACGTTCTAGTATGTTTATCTTACACTGATGTCTACAGGAATAGTGATCTGCAAACAAAGTACCATAGTATTGCCACTGTATTCTTTATCTTTCAGTGCTATGATATCAAGTACCATCACCTATAATCATAAATAGATGTAGTGTTGGTCTGAGTTCACCTTTTCCAGTCAGGTCGAGTCAGTGATAGACGTTTATTAATGTTTTGTTTTTTATATTGTTACTTGATTTGTGTTACTTAATGTTATCTTATGTTACACGTGACATTCATCGGTACTCTGTAAAATGTCTGCATCCAAATGTCCGAGTCCAAGTCCACCCAAGTCCATGTTCATATCATTTGAGTACCCCAGCTCAATAAATACTTAATTTTGCTTTATTAAAAAATTGCAGTACATTTAAATATTACAAAAGGCAATTCTGAATAGAATTGAAATATTTCAGCACAGTTAAGATTTCAAGCATTCTTAATAGCAGCCTCTGTGCGTGTACCTGGTACCATGTTCCCACAGGTACAGTATTACCAGTAAATTCTGACCTCGTGGGGACATTTTTAGGCCCCACGAGGAAACAAGCTTATCAATCATGCAGAATGAGCTTTTTTGAAGATCTAAAATAGCAGAAAGTTTCTTGTGAGGGGTAGGGTTAGGGAAAAAATAGGAAATACAGTTCGTACAATATAAAAACCATTACGCCTATGGAATGTCCCCATAAAACATAGAAACCCAACATTGTGTGTGTGTGTGTGTGTGTGTGTGTGTGTGTGTGTGTGTGCGTGCGTGCGTGCGTGTGTGTGTGTGTGTGTGCGCGTGTGTGTGTGTGCTTGGCATCAAGGGAGTGAACATACATCTGTGTTGTACTTAATTTGTGCTATTTTATATATTTTTAATATTACTTAATATCTCTGTCTGTCTACCTAATGTTCTTATTTCATTTTTGTTATTAATTGATAGAAGAATAATAGAAGAAGTGGCTTTCTGTTGACTATTCTGATATCAAACCTCATTTGAAATGAGTTAGTATACAGTAGCAACATTGTTTATATATATACATAACTCTGAATATATACCCTGACCCTGAAATAAAAGACCCTGGCCATCTTTATACTTCACTATTAACTTTTCAAATGACTGCTAAATATATGTAAATATATTGTACATGATTAATACCATTTAACTCACTTAACATATTTACGATGTTTTTCTGAACAAAATTGTGCTTGACTTATACTGACAAATGTATGATAGCCATGGTTTTATTAGAGTAAAACTGTAGTAAACGTAAACGTTTTTTTTTCAGAGGGTTGATTACAATTTGAATAACCACAGTTTTACAATGAATACCATGGTTCGACTATGGTTAGTGTAACAAAGGGGTCACCATGGTTTAACTACAATAACCGTGTTTTATTGTTTTTGTAGTAAAACCATGGTTAATTTTGGTTGAAGAGGTGGTTGCTAAGCTGTTCTGATTGGTTGGATGGTTGCTGTTATTTCTTACAGAAACAGCCCACCCTAGGCCTCTATGATATTCTTAAGATAGTCCCTACTTCAACATAATTTTATATAAATTGGAAGTGTTACCACATTAGCTTGTTCATATCACTAAGCCTAAGTATTAGCAATAGTGATGCTTGCCATTGGAAGTGCTATTAATAACTCTTTATATTAAACAGCAAACTTAGTAATATTTAAAACATAAAAAATCAAAAAATAAAAGCTAACAATGAGAGACCAAAGTCTTAATCTCCTCCTGAAACTCAAATCCAGGTATAGATACAGCCTCTCGCACTCACTGATGGTGGAAAGTAGATCATCTACTAATATAAAGAAATTTCCCATGAGCCTCTCGGATGCAGCGAGCAATAGTAGCACAGGTAATAATTAAACTGCTTTGGAAAAGCAAGGCACAAGGATAATGAATACAACAAGCCATCAACATCAAATCATGCAAGATGAAAATGAAATTCAGTACTTGTAAAATTGCATAAGTCTTGCTCAGTGACTCATCACAATGCATTGCACCGTAACGATTTGAGTCTGTCTCTACACTGCGAGCGTTGAATCTGCACGTCATCTCAGATGTTCACAGACCAATCAGCTGTGAGCCTGAGGCTACTCTTCAACAATAGATAGGTGACAATTAAACCCAATTTGATTTTCAACTGAAATAACTACACAAACGGACTTTGGATGGGTTGAACAGTTTTACAAATAATGCTAGTGCTGCTCGAAACAAAGATGATTAATTGGTAAGCCAAGCCACATCAAATGTTGACGATGTTACATTTTTTACATCCTGAAATAATTCAATGGAAAAACAAATTATTCCGTCCATCCATTAAAATCTTTAAACAGGGTTGCTGGAGAGTATTCCAGTGTCTCAGGCCAAAAGCATAGAAACACCCTGAACCAGTCCATCACCAAATCTCAAATATGATATTATTAAATAATTTTATTTCTGACAGATAGGAACATTCAAAAAGAAACATGGCATCTGGCTGTTTATTCTTTATTATGCAAGCGATCACATATCCTAATGGTCTAAGACATTAGCCAGTACACAAACTAAGACATGAGCCCTCTGGCTTGTCAAACCTGTGTTGTTAATTTCTGTATTTCCTCTACGCGAGCAGCAGATTTTACAATATTAGTTAATAAACTTTTCCAGCCTAGATCATGAAGGCAGGTCTAAAGGCACAGCCCACCACACCAAACGACTGTATTACAGGGAGGGAGAGAGAGAGAGAAAACTAGGGCACTATTATCTGGCCTCTTTTTCCAAGCAGAAGCAGAGATCTGTGGACAGCGAGCTGGAGTGAAGAGATAGCGGCTTGCCGTGTGACTTTTACATTTCTCTAAGTGCCTGAGAAGTAAACTAAACAAAGGCGTCAATTCAAGAGCAGAGACACTTTCAAGCGTATCTTCGGAGGCCACCATGCTGGAGGACAAGAAGACCAAGGTGAAGATCACCTTCCTGGTTATCCTGGTGGGCATCTCGTCCATGTTGGCGGCGGTGGTGACGGACCACTGGGCGGTGCTGAGTCCCAGGGTGGAGCGGCTCAACACCACCTGCGAAGCGGCCCACTTCGGACTCTGGAGGCTGTGTACAAAGAGTATCTTCATTGTGGAGGAAGACCCTCAGGGTAAAGGCTGTGGCCCTATCAGCCTGCCAGGAGGTAAGGAAGTTGACATCCAAGTTATTTCTCATGACCATCATTAGCCCATTTCCAGCCGTGCCATCCGATATAGCCAAGAGGCTTGGATCTGTCTTCTGTGTGAAGTTTTTGGAAGAGCACTTCTAGAAATTGGGGAGCAGAAGAAGCCAAGTCAGGCATACTATCATACACAGTGCAAGAAAGTTCAAGGTGAAAAGATTTCTTCTCTAAGTGCACTGGATTTGTTTCTTCCAACATGAATTCACAATGTAGGTAGGAGTCTGTTCCTCAAATTGCATCAAAGGTTTATTTTAATTGCGTCATTTCTAAATTGCTTAGTGAGGTCACTGACCAGAGTGCTAATGAATTGAACGGGCGTTGATTTGCAGTTTCTGATGTCATTGGGTTGTTTAAGGCTGTAATAGACTGGTTAAGATTATTTACGAGCAGATCTGTGGATTTGAATTAATGGAAAGGCAGATGAGCTGAATCTACCACTCGACTGTTCTTTACACTGCTCTTGGGACGGATCAGCCTCACTTCTTTCCTACACCCAAGCTCATGAGGTCAAACAGATTGAGAAAGAAAAAGAAAAGAGTATGAAAAAGTAAATGTATTTCACTTGTATGACAGTAAAGACTGTATGCATTCATTGACAGAGCACTGAATATCCACCTCGATACCTTCTGTTCCTGACAATTAACCATCAACTGAATTCTGCAGATATACTTATGTCAACATTTAAGGCAGATGGTAGGTTCTAGATCAAATGTCACACAAAAAGATCATAGTGTTAAGTGGATAAATCGAATGGAGGGTTCAGAAACCACACAAAAACAACTAGGGTAAAAAAAGTAATTGGATCCAGGCTGCCACCTCTGTAATACATGGTGCAGTAAAACCAGCATCCTCTTGTCACACCTCAGGAAGAACTGTGGGGATAAACAGAGCGATCCGTCCCTCCATGTGTTCCTGGAAATGTCTGGGTAGGATCTCCTCCTTAAGCAAGGCCCCAAGATTTAACATCAACCATGAGTGTTGAAGGCAAAATGGCAACAGCCTACAGTTCCAATTCTCCATCAAAGTTATTCATCTTAGACTTGTTGACAACTGTGCCCAAAACCTCATCAACCTCAGCCTCGGTATGTACTGAAGTCTCAGCCTGAGATGCCATTGGACCATTTATGTTCTGAAGATCATTCATCTGAGGCATATTACCTCAAAATGGCAAGAGCTTTCCCAAAGCAGCAAGCTCAAATCTGATTGGCTTTATGAAATTTCCGGAAATGTAAATTTTCTAAAACTATACACAGGTTTTTGCCAGTCCTCCAAGAAGGTTGCTACAATGAAAACTTCTGAAGAGAAGGAGTCAAGGGTTTGCTTGCTTAACTAGTTGCTTTAAGCCGTGGTCTTTGAAAAGTTAAGAGTTTTAAGGCCTTGTTGCAAGTACGTGAGTTATCCTTAAGTACATGTGCATTTCACTTTACTCCCTGTTGAAAAAACTGCAAATGCTGGTTAGGTATGTTTTGAAGCATGTCAGTGGGTTTTAGCTGATTTTAGTTGGTACTGAGCTGGCTATAAACTGATTATGAGCTAGTGCTGAGCAGGTTGCTTAGGACCAGCTTGGGACCAGCACTTGACCAGCTTAAACCAGCTCAAACCAGCGACCATGCTTCAAAACATAACCAGCATATGCTGTTCTTTTTTCAACAAGGCTCTCAGGGATATTTAAAATTTAGCCACCCTTAAGCATCATGTAAAAACATTGGTGGGCCAAAAGTGAGTGGTTTTTGACTGGAATAAGGACTGGAATAATTTAGTCTGTACTAGACTTTATGCCAATAGTCAAAATTCAGATAATCAATAATACAGACTAGCCATTATTCACTCAGATCTAAGATATATTTTCAGAGGTCAGATGATTAGTCAAAGTCAACATCAGAAATAATTAACAAAATCTGTGCTTCGTCAAACATTTCCGTATGACACGGCACAGTACCAGCACTGTTTACGTGTGCAGCATGAGTTTTCTCCAACCACGCATCTCTCATTTTAGACCATTAGGAGATAAGCAGTTCAATCAGGTGGAGGATTGCAGTCTTGGCAGTCACCGACTGATATTACTGCCCCGGTGGGAGAACTTGTGCTGGCAAGGGTTGGACAGAACCTAACCCTGAGGCTCCACGGACACCTTGCAGAGCACAGCCGTTTAAAACGACGTCCTATGAGACAAAGTGTGGCCCAGTTCACACTAGTACTGCAAACTGCCTGGGGATTGGTTGGATTTGGACAGCCTCTTGAATTGCACAGAAGAAGCCATAAGCCAAAACGTTAGCATTTCAGCAGTTATATTCCTGCTTGCTAAATGATTCTTGGCTTCACTCCCAGACCTGCGTCTCACAGAGGGAAAAGAAAAGCTATGAGTGTTGGCGAGACTCATCAAGTTCTTCGAGTGAATCTAGCGTTTCACACTCATACAACACTCAGGTCTGTTAAAATGTCTCTCGATCTTCACAGTGGAGTTAATTATGTTAAAACAGCCATTTTAAGTGGCTTGAAACAACTTGAAAATGGAACCACTCAGTGGATTCTGATACAGTATTGCAGGATATAATTGTTTAAAGAAATAGTTAAAGGGGTAGTTCATGCCAAAAATGAAGATTCTGTCATTGTTTACTCACCGACCCACATTACCATCAAAAACAAAACTAATTCACTGCGCCCTCAGTGACTCTGAAAAATTAAGATTCTTATGTTCACTTTTACATCCAATTTCAAAACCACCTGCATTGCTTATGAGACATTGTTGTCACTTCAGCTGCTTGAGCGTGGAGAAAATGGTGGACATACTGCATACTGGCTGAGGGCGGAAATATGCTAATACAGGACAGTCCGTCAGCAGTCGTGGGCGGGGCTTGAGCAGTTTGACGTCAAACTGTTTAGAAAATCAAGCGGCTTGATAATTGAAACTGTTCAGGTTTTGGAAAAGTTCATCAATGTAGGGTGGTTCTGTTAAGACACAATTATATGCAAACACCATGTAAAACTGAATTTTGCATCCGATGTCCCCTTTAAGGTGTCGTGTCAAGTTCAAATAATTTTTACACACAGCACCACTCATCAGTTCTAGTCTTGTGCACCAATCAGAAGACCCCAGGGGCGGGGCAAGCATTGCAAGCTTTTTATGGTAGCAACTGTTTTATTTGATGGCGACATGATGGAAGAGGCATTCAGCAGTGTTTTTTCAAAACCATTCCTGAGCGTTTTTTAAAGCAACGATGCCTTCTGTGTGAAAGACCCCTTACAGTACTTTAATGGTGCTCTTTTGTCATTTGTGGAACTTGATGGTCCCTAGTCACAGCATGTGTTCGTTGTGTAAAAAAAGAGTTGCGAAAAGATCCATTATGATTTTTTTTTGTGCTTCACCATAGAAAGAAAGTAATTTGTTTTGAACAACATGAGGCTATTGACAGACTTGTTATTTTTGGATGAAATATTCCTTTAGTACCTTTGTGTTGCAGGGGCTTTATCTCAGTTTGTCAGCCAAACTTCTGCAAAGGCACAGAGGAGGAAGCCACTTCCCTTGTGTGACCCAGATATGAACACCCTTAGCGGGTTAGCTGCTTTAAATGTGTCCTCCTCCTCTCACATTGACCCAGAATCTAACGGTCACTCTACAAGTGGACAAAAGAGGACACCTCTGTTTGCTTGAGCCACTGCTCCATATTTACCAAAATAAAACAGCACAGCTGCCTCACGGCGCTCAGAAACCTGCCAGGCCCAGTGGTCTGTTTCCTTGGGCCACAAAACTGAAGGAGCTTTAATCAAGATGTAAAAAACTAATATGACAGCCACTGCAACCCAGCAATCGACCTCCTACCTGAAATAAGTGCATCCATTAACAAAACTGCGAGGTCAATGATCGCCCCAAATCGCTATTTTCGGTTCCTCATTTTGCACGGCGGTGCCGCAGAACTGAAAAGACTCACGCTGTTCTTTTTGAGCTTTAGGTACAATCATGCTGAAAAACAGATCTGCCTACATGCAGAGCAAGGCACATGGCACAGGTATCGCATTAGATACATGCCAGGGGAAAAAATGACAGATTTGTCAAGAGCAGCCTTTTTATCTGGGACTGATTCGTGATCGCTCTGTCCTCGTATGTCTCTGTCAGATGGATGAAGGATGCTGACAGGCCTACCAAAGCAAGGCAGGTGAAGAAGACATGAAAAGACTAGGAAAACATGGAGGGATGTCAATGAATCTCCATAATACACACTCAACAACTCTCTATTGTCTCAAAGGGCTCGAAACACAATTAAATCAAGTCTCACATCGTGAGTTGAGGGTATTGAAATGCTAATGCAGGGCTAGACAACTGACCACGACCCAACATGTGTATTAGCCCACACATAGAACCAAACATTACGGCCAAAAGCTCTCAGAGGCCAATCGTGAGAGGAACTCATACACAACAGCTTGCGCTAAGGGCCTGTGATGGGAATAGTCGAATAAGCTGAGTAAATCACAGTCTAAAGCAGCACGGCATGATGCATCCCAACCCCTCACCACTGTCAGTCTTTACTAATAAAGACCAGCCTGTTGCTAGGTAACCTATACATAGGCCTCCCCAACCCCCCGCTTGTGCTGGAGATGCTTGGTCCAGCCTAACAAACAGCTCCTCTGTTAGTCTTTCTCCTGGCACAGAGGACACTGGGGTTGCTTTATGAGTTTAATCTAAAGAAGAGGTTCCTACCATATGAACTCTTATATAACATGACGTTTCCCATTGCCCCAGGAGATACGAGAGCGAGGACTCGTTTCATGATTTTGTGGACCTGTAACTTGATGAACACATGGGCGAGAAGCTCATTTCTGTTAATTAGCCCAAGGGGGGTTGGATATTAGGCATGTGCAATACACAGTGTTGTTTTGTTAAGGCTAAATAATTGTAGGAAATATTACGTTACATTTCATCAGTTAATTCACCTTCCTGTCCAAAAAGCACATAGAGATTGCACACCGCATCCTACCAGCAAGAAAGCTTGCGCAAAGTAATCACATGCTCTTCGCACTTAATTCAGAATTCATGATCCATTCGATGGACACACACGAATGCCTGGCTTGCTTTCGAACAACCGGCTATGTCTCTGGAGGAAATGTCAAGCGGGTTCATTGGTAGTTTGGCTGCATCGTAATGATAGGCTACGGCAGCACCTGCAACCCTCAGCTACAATCAATGTTTTCATCTTGTTTTGCAGTCAAGAACTGCTCCTACTTCAAACACTTCACATCAGGGGAAGAGGCTGAAGTTTTTGAAGTAAAGACTCAGAAAGGTAAGGTTTCCCCGTTTGAAATCATGCGTGGATAGTGCAAAGGTTTCCACTTAAAACCAAGCAGAGATGGAGGAAAGCAAATTCAATTTGCTGTGTAACCCATTGCTTGCAAATTGCAGTCCGTCACTGATTCCGATTTACACGAAAAACATTGTAGTTAGTAGCGTAATCCATTACATTACACATTTTTGCCTGCATGTCATGTGACCATTAACCAAAAAACAAAAAAAATATAGACCAAATATAAAAAATCAATAAAACGTAACTGTAGTCAGATTAAAAGTATTTTAAAATGTAATATAATCTAATTACAAATACCTATTTTTTGGTATCTGGTTACGTAATCCAAAAAAACAGCATTGCCCATCCAGCACCGTTTACACAACAGACATGATTGATTCTGCTTTCCCAAGCAATTTTACTTTGAATTTTTGCCCAATAAATGTTAAACCAATCCTGTTAACTTGCAACGAAAGAGTGACTCTTTGAACAATTTAGTAATACATAACAACAGTTTTGCATATACAAGTACTGCTCCCAAGATTTAATGACACAAAAGATCTGTTATTATTTTCTAATGTTATGCTACATAAATACCTTTCTCTTCTTAAGACTGAAACTTTTTTCGCTCTCAGTTAGACATTATATCCACCAAACTCAGGCAGCGCAATCTGGCAACCAAATATGGCCACTGGCTTGACATTTTCTGCCTACTTGAGCAGAGTGCATCTTGGCTATTTCACGCTCTAGCTCGGTCATTGAGTTAAAGTGGAATACAGCCTTATCTGAGCTTGATAAAGTCCTGCATGCAGCGAGACGTGAAGCAAAGCCCAAATGCTTCATCGCCACACATTTCCTGAGCCGCATCCTAAAATGTCAATACTCATTCACACTATTGATGTGTCTGTATTACTAATTAATGACACGTTAAATGCAACATTAGTCTAGAGGTCAGACTGATTAGCCAGATCATCTGAATTAGCAGAGTAGATGAAGTCATCCTTGAATGATCTGCTTGGGAATACCTGCAGAGTTGTGCGGTGAATGCAAGCTCTTTTGGTGAAGCAGCAGCTGCAATACAAAACATTGATAACAACGATTGAAACTGGATGAATAAACATAAACCTATCAAAAACATACAGTTATAGTAAGCTTAGATTTTCATTGGGGCCTCATTAGGAATCCAACCTTTTAAACTTTGTTAATAATTCTACCTATCTCTCACACATCAGAATACACACAAAGCTACAAATCGTCAAATTCGACATTCTTTCGATTTGCTTCCTTTAGAAGAGCATAGCACACATTTACTACATTTATAATTATCTTAAATACTGAATTAGGTTTAGATGTGGTAATGTAAGTAGGATTCTCTGTGACAGCTGTATGCCAAATTGAAGATGTTTTAAAAACAATTTATTAATAATGTTGCCATAAGATTGTAAACAGAAGGGCTCTATTCTCTTAGAGTGTGCGTATGCTTCAATCCACGTCAATGCTCATATGTGACCCTGGACCACAAAACCAATCATAAGGCCAATCATTATCGTCATCTGAAATCTGAATAAATAAGCTTTCCATTGATGTATGGTTTGTTATGATACACACTCTTAAGAAAAATGGTTCTAAACAGCACCAGAAAAGGGTTCTTCGGCTTGTAACAATAGCAGAACCCTTTTTAGTGCTAAATAGAACTTATTTTATAGGGTTTCATAGAGAACCATGCTTTGAAAATGCTATATAGGACCTTAACGGTGTTATAAATAACCTATTTAATTATATTTTTTCATTAATATTAGTGTGTTAATATCATTAACATTAGTATTATTTGTAAATATTATTTATCTATATTGTTTTTTACCCTCTATCTGCCTGGTCTTATAATCTATCTTACCTGTCTTATATTTTATTATATACTTGTTATATCTTATAATATAAGTGTCTATTAGGATTTTACATAAAATCTACATCAACAAAGTGTCAACTTTTTGTATGATTTTTTTATAATGTGAAATTTTAGCAAAAATGACAGTGTTCTAACAACAGTTATTAGTAGAATACATTAATGACTGACAATGGACACTGCACATAAATAAATACTTATAAAAGTCAAACAAAATAGAACATAAAATAGTGTATTGAAGACCCAGCTCCAGTACAATATCTTCACCGTCCTCTATGATGCTTTTAGTTAATCATTATCTGTATTTTGGTGTGATTGAATGGCAGTTTCTCTCTGCAGATGATGAGGTTGTAGCATCTGAAATGCTCAGTTGAGTTTAGATATACAATGTGTCTCCTTTCATTTGTTTATGTGAACAATTGTATATGAAGGCCAAAAGTGTGAGCAATGTTAAAAGGAAAAAGTAATATAAAGTCATGGGATAGCTGGGTATGCTTACGCATAAACCCTATAAAAAATATCTAACAAATGGATCATAAATTCAACATATTTGTTACTTAGTGAAGAAGAGGAGAATATCCTTAACCGAATAGAGCTGGTCACACGTACAGGTTCTCTTAAACTAACAAGAGAAAAGACATAAAAAAAACAGATAGCATTTGAAAATTGTAATTTACAGACATTTTAAGAAATAAATGCTTTACCTGTTGAGAGTGTTGGCAGTCTGTGTGGTTGGATGAGCTCCAGAAAATCAGTAATGATGCATCTTAGAGTGTAGCCTCGGTTCGGGTTTCACATTAAAACAACAACAACAATAACAGCAACAGCAGCATGTTGTGTGAATTCAATATGTTTTTATTGACATGCACAATTGTCAGTGCATGTCATATTTGGCAGAGATACAACTATTTGAAAATCTGGAATCTGAAGGTGCAAAAAAATGCATATTACTAATAAAAAAATTAGTTTAGATTTATTTACAGTAAGAAATTTACAAAATATCTTCATGGAACATGAAATGTCCTATTGATTTGTGGCATAAAAGAAAAATCAATAATGTTGACCCATACGATGTGTTTTTGGCTATTTCTACAAATATACCCCAGCGACTTAAGACTGGTTTTGTGCTCCAGGGTCACATATTTGTAAAAAGTGCTCAGTGTCACGTCAGAGTCTGAGCAGACGTATGCACTTTTTCTTGTCAGAGTACTGCAGGTTTTTAAAAATGTACGCTGTTCTTGCAGCTCGTTGTTCTAAATGAAAGAATTTGGATGATGACTGGTGATCTTTTACATGTCAATGACATTAATTATGAGTCGTTTACCAGGCAGAGAGCTGAAACCATTCAGTTGCGTGCAAGTTCAAGATAATTAGCGATTAATTGATTTCACATCTGAAAAATATGCATACGCGCGTTTTCTGTTTGGATGTTAATTCTATGAATCACACATACGCATATTCGAGAGTTGATCGTAAGATCAAATTTAGGATGGTTTCTGTGCAACATTTTATAAATGAGGCCCCTGTTCTTGCTTTGATCTGCTCTAAGACTCTCTGTGTGATTTTCTTCTGTCAGAGTACAACATCTCAGCTGCTGCCATTGCCATCTTCAGTTTGGCCTTCATGACCCTGGGCAGTCTCTGCCTCCTGGGGGCTTTTGGGAAAGGCAGAGACTACCTGCTGAGACCAGCTGGCATGTTCTTTGCTTTTGCAGGTAAGCACTATGTTAAACTGAATATATCTTTTACAAATATTTTTTTGTATTTTGTGTAATTTAACTGGTACCATGCTTCTGAGAATGCGAGAATTATCTTTATTGGCCAGGTATGTTTACACACACGAGGAAATTGTTATAGTGACAGAAGCTCTGCTGTGCCACAGAATGACAGCAACAGGACAGGACACAGATAATAAAAGAATAATAAACAAATATACAAATAGGCAATGTACAAAATAGCAAAAACACAATATATGATATAGACAATTATGTGTGTACAGGTCTGATATGTGCAAATTTGAAGTGAAAATAAGTACGTGTGATGAATAAATAATGTATAAAAGTGTTGTGTGTTCCACGTTTAATGTCAAGTGTTCATGAGATGGATTGCCTGAAGGAAGAAACTGTTTCTGTGTCTGGCCGTTCTGGTGCTCAGAGTTCTGTAGCGGCGACCAGACATCAACAGTTTAAAGAGGGAGTGTGCTGGGTGTGAGGGATCCAGAGTGATTTTGTCAGCCCTTTTGCTCACTCTGGATAAGTACAGTTCTTGGAGAGTGGGGAGGGTTGCACCAATGATTAGTTCAGCAGTCCGGACTACCCTCCGTAGTCTTCTGAGGTCAGATTTGGTAGCTGAGCTGAACCAGACAGTTATTGACGTGCAGAAGACGGATTCAATGATGGCAGAGTAGAATGGTTTTAAAAGCTCCTGTGGCAGGTTGAACTTCCTCAGCTGGCGAAGGATGTACAACCTCTGCTGGGCCTTTTTCACAATGGACTCAATGTGATTGTCCCACTTCAGGTCCTGAGAAATTGTGGTGTCCAGGAACCTGAATGACTCCACTGCAGTCACAGTGCTGTTTATGATGGTGAGTGGGGGAGCAGGGGGTTTATCCTGAAGTCCACGATTATCTCCACAGTTTTGATCGTGTTAAGCTCCAGGTTGTTAAGACTGCACCAGACAGCCAGCTCCTTAACCTCCTGTCTGTAAGCAGACTCGTCACCATCCTGGATGAGGCCGATCAGTGTGGTGTCGTCTGCAAACTTCAGGAGCTTGACAGAGGGGTTTTTAGATGTGCAGTCATTCATGTAGAGAGAGAAGAGCAGTGGGGAGAGAACACAGTCCTGAGGAGCTCCAGTGCTGATCGTACGGGTGCTGGATGTGTATTTTCCCAGTCTCACTAGCTGCTGCCTGTCTGTCAGGAAGCTGTTGATCCACTGACAGATGGAGGTGTGGACGGAGGGCTGTGTCAGTTTATTCTGAAGGGTGTCCGGGATTATGGTGTTAAAAGCGGAGCTGAAGTCCACAAACAGGATCCTCTCATAAGTCCCTGGTCTGTCCAGATGCTGCAGGATGAAGGAGGTGTGAATGGTGTTTTTTCAAACCTGCAATAAAACTCATTCAGATCGTCTGCCAGTTGTTGATTCTCCACAGTGCTGGGGGATGGTGTCTTGTAACTGGTGATGTCTTTCATACCTTTCCACACTGGAGCAGAATCACTGGAAGAGGATTTGTTCCTTAGCTTGCCAGAATAATTCCTCTTTGCCACTCTGATCTCCTTTTCCAGTGTGTATTTGGCCTGTTTAGAGACTTTATCCCCCTTTCTGTAAACATCTTCAGTTTTGCAGTGAACCACGGTTTGTCGTTGTTGTAGGTTAAATGAGTCTGGTATGAATGCACATATCCTTACAAAAACTTATCTATGATGTTACAGTCTCTGTGAGCTCGTCCAGATCGTTTGCAGCAGCTTCAAAAACAATCCAATCAGTGAGGTCAAAACAAGCTTTTAAATCTTGCTCTGTTTCATTAGTCCATCTTTTAATAGTTTTTAATACAGGTTTGGCAGATTTAAGTTTTTGCCTGCTGGTCGGTATAAGATGAACCTAACAGTTATCTCATGTACACTGAATATTCATAGTTGCTACAAAACTGTGGTATTGAGCCCACTGCCATGTTATATGTCCAAGAATCCATGTTATTAGCATTTATATTAGTTTGCGTTGTTGATACACTTGTGTAAATGAAGTACACTTTTGCATATATCGAGTATTAATGGAGTACCTATAATATGATGTTTTCTGAAAATTAATAGCTTTAGTATTGCAATTAATTGAAAACGTTATAGTTTAAATTGACAATAAATGCATTTAGTATAGTTTTTTGACCCACTTAAGTAGGACTTTAAGTACATCTTTGTAATTAATTTCAGAATGACTTATATTGCCATTGATAAATATAATCAGTGTACTGCTACTGTCAGTCATTTATGATAAAATATACCTTAATAATTACATAATTTGCAATGCCTGAAAATATCACTTTAATTACTATTCAAATCAAATACTTTACTTGTGCTTTAGTATGTTAGTCAACACATCAAAATAAGTGTACTTCTGTAAAGCAAGTCAAAAAAGTATTAAACTATGATTGATTTACAAACTTTTAATTTGATATTATTATAAATTGCACTTTTCAAAAGTGTGTTTATAAGTGTCATGACAGTGTCTCTCTTTCAGTTCACTTAAGTGTCCTTATATTTCATCAGTATCATCTGCAAGTACAGTTTTTAGAGTTATACTTTTAAGATGTGAAGTATACTACAAGTGCACATTCAACAATTAAGCACACTTCTTTTTAACAAGGGTGATTATAAGACACCATCAGGATTACAACTTGCTACATTAATGCAGTAGCAACTGGTCAAGTGTCCTGCATGTTGCAAGCAGCTGTGAGGATATATACTCAAAGACTTGCAGTAGTGTAATTTAACGCCGGTGAATCAATAGTCTAGAAACCCCAGACACCAACCACAAAACCACCATCTTTATTCTCCATTTAACCTCTGTGACCTTCCTCACCCTCACAGGTCTGTGCATCGTCATCTCGGTGGAGATCATGAGGCAGTCGGTCAAACGCATGATTGACAGCGACGAGACCATTTGGATCGAGTACTACTATTCGTGGTCCTTCGCTTGCGCCTGCGCCGCTTTCACCCTTCTCATCCTCAGCGGCATCAGCCTCCTCATCATCTCCATGCCACACATGCCCAGAAACCCCTGGGAGACCTGCATGGACGCCGACCCAGAGACCATAGACTAGTGTAGCGTCGACCACATGGTACAAGCGCAACGCAACTGACACAGGAGTCACACAAGCAGAGTGAATGATAATGATGCATTGCATTGTAGATGATGATAGTGATGCATTGAAATGTTTAACTAAGCATTGACAGAAGCGTTGAATTATTTCAAGGGATAGATTATCCAAAACTTTTTTCTATTTGTATTGAATCTTTGAAATTGTGTTCAGCAGAAGTCAGTCAGTCTTACAGGTTTAGAGTAAAGGATACAATTTTGGTTAAACTATCCCATTAAGGTCTATATGAAATATCTAACATGAATTTGGTGTTTTATGGTATATGAAATAATTTTTGTGTGCATTCATGTTTATATGCAATAGATGACAGCTTAGAATGTATATTTAGGGCTTTTACATTTATAACAAAATTTACAATCTGTTATTTCTGAAACAGTGCCAATGAATGTGATGTTCCTGTGGCTCAGTGGTTAGAGCATTGTGTTTGCAGTGCAAAGGTTGTGGGTTCGATTCCCAGGGAACACACATACTGAAAAAAAAAGTATAACCTTAATGCACTGTAAGTGGCTTTGGATAAAAGCGTCTGCTAAATGCATGAATGTAAATGTGATGGATGACCATAACATTATTGATATTTGTTATACAACCAGTTTCAGCAAATACAGATTGTATTTTAAAGTGAGGTGAATCTAATAACATTACTAGTTCAAGTTTATACTGTAAGCTGTTATATTCTTTACACACATAACATTTGGACTTCCTGCTTTTAGAGACTGAATCTCAAAGATCTGCCTCAAGAAAGACTGTTAAAACCCTAAAAACATGTTCTGTGTTGATGTAGTTGAGGCCGGGCATATTGAACTTCTCCTTTTTCTAAAAGTCAATAGCCTTTACTTTAAGACGCCACTAAACTTTGAGTTACTACTTCCTGTTGAGGCTGTTGCTTAATTTAAAGGGAAGGACATTCTTGTTCTCATTTGATTGTATACTTGGCCAATTTTAAAACAAGAAAATGATTTAAAATGTGTATATACAAGTATAAAAGACATCGACTGAAACCCACAAAACATGCATATATTCATAAACATGCATATTCAATGAGCTTATTCTATTATTCATACAGCTTTATTATTCTGCATTGTACTCCACTATATTGGACTTGTAGAAACACAGTAAACCAGGGTTTAAAAGTGTGCACTGCCGCCTGATTAATGGACATTTTAAGGGATAGTTCACCCGAGAAATGAAAACTCTGTTATTAATTACTCGTCCTTATGCTGTTCTAAACCCATAAGACATTCATTCATCTTCAGAACACAAATTAAGATATTTTTGATGAAATCGAGTTTTCTGACACTGCATATACAGAAACGCAACCGACACGGTCAAGGCACAGAAAGACAATAAGGACATCATTAAAATAATCCATGTGACATCAGTGGTTCAACCGTAATGTTATGAAGATACGAGAATACTTTTTGGGCGCAAAGAAAACAATAATAAATACGCATGCATGCTTCCTGGTACTCTCATTTATGCCCATCGAAGACTAACACGGAAGAGAAGAAATCATTCAATAAAGTTATTTTTGTTTTCTTTGCGTACAAAAATTATTCTAGTAGCCGAAGATGAATGAATGTCAGTTGCGGTCTATGGAGGGTCAGAAAGCTCTTGGATTTAATTAAAAATCTTAATTTGTGTTCTGAAGATGAACGAAGCTCTTACTGGTCTAGAACTACACGAGGGTGAATAATTAATAACAATTTTAATTTTGGGGTGATCTAACCCTTTAATAGTTATAAATGTTTGGGAGGTTGATTAAATGGTGAAAAGTAGGCGTTCTTTTCTAGACAAGAGCAGTTTTTGAGAGATGGAAGCTGATGATGTTTACCGTAAAAGCAGCTAATAAACGGTTAACTTTCGAAAGGATATAAACTACAATATGTGGCTGCATTACACATTGTAGACAAATCGATACCAAAACAGCTTTTCAAATTAGTGACATCTCACCCTGACCGAGTGCTGTGGCCAAATAATGAACAATTCTGATCGAATAATAACGAACGCTCATTTTCTGTATATTTGTTAATTTACTAATGGCAATGCAGTTCTACAGTACAAATATATCAGTTTGATATATTACTTCATTAAATGACCATTTTGTTTGTTTTTGGCTGCTTCATGCCTTTTGCCAGCACTAATAACCATTTCCTGAGCATAAGTAAATATATTATAGCTCTCATAATGGTTCATTTGTTATATCCTGATCAGGAGCACAAACCAAACCTCTTTGTTGCTTATTAAAACAGAGCATTTTGATATCCAATAACAAGCAGACTCTTGAGAAATCAACTTCCTGTTCATTTGGCAGCTTCGCATCGTTCCATGTATTTGCAAACATAATAAAATAAAAATGTTCTGATGTGCCATTTCATTGATAATAAAAAAGGTTTGATATTTGCCCATGTGTCTTTTTTTACATTCTACATGCGGATGCGGTAGAAGAAGAATAAAGCGCACACATGTCATCTCATGTATTCATTTATTCATATGTACAGGTTTGAGAAAAGTCTGTCTACATCTATACAACTTTTTATAATATTTTTTATACGAGTCAGTTCACCACTCAGCAGCAAGCACAAGAAAACACACCAAGAAACTGAACATCATTAAAAAAAATGCCAGCTGGGAAAAATCACTTCAACAAGTTTAACTTCGGGGTGGATGCAGAGAGCGGACATAATTACAGTAAAGACGGGCAGCTGAGTGGTCAACCAATTCATGGTGTTTTTAAAAACCTTTTTTCCATAAATCTTTTTTTTGTTATTGGTTTTCCCCAAATGTTTTGGTGTTTCATGATATATATATATGCTGATTCGATTTGTAAAATCACAGATGCCAAACTTTAAAAGAACCAACTATAGTACTAAAGCAAGTAAAAAATAATAAAACGCAAAATGTCTAACTATCCCACAAAATCAAAATAGATTTTTATCGTTTTTTTTAGATTGTTATTCTATTTTTTTTTCAGCAGTTTTGCTTTTTAACAGGTGTATATAGTTCATATATATTGACTTTGAAACTGAGGAACAATTAGCGCACGTTGTTAATATTTCAGTTTTAGTTATTAAAAATAGCTTTGCAATACCGCAAAAGAATATATTAAGACATAAATAATGACATCAGCTAAACCAGTGTTATTTTAGTATGGTTTATATATCAGTTTTGACTCATCACTAGATGATTCACATAGAATAACCTGAATGTCCTTAATAAACATCCAACATTGAATATATCACGACAACAGCAACACCGAAATCTATCCTACGCATGCACAGCTCATTGAAACGCACCTAAAACCTCCCTGTGAGGGACGAGGTGGCTCGCTCCGTTACATGGAATGTTGTGGAGAGGAGCGGGGCTCGGGCCGGGCCCGCTGCTGCCCAGCCATAGGTCTGCTGAGGGGTATCTGTAGGAGGGCGTGGGGTGGTCCTGAGGATCCAGGCTGTCCGGATACGGCTGGGGGGAGCTGGAGGAGATCCTCCTCTGGTACAGAGGCCGCCCAGGGCCCCGTGGTTCATACTGAGAGACAGAAAATGAGTGTGAGAACAGGAAGAAACTAATGCAATCAAAGAGATACTCATTTGGATGCATTTGTGTCCAACTTTCTGATTGAAACATCAAAACAGTGAGATATGTTGTCCAATTCAGACATGATTTATTGTCCTTTTCCAGTCTATTTTTATATGCCAAATCACACTGGAAGAAGCAGAAGTCCAAATAAGAGAAGTAAGAGTACCAAAAGAGTAACTACTACAACTTTAAAGCTATATTCTGGGCTTTCATTTACAAAATGTTGTCATTACCACAGACAATAATATCAATGTATTTCCTGTAAACTTATAAAAAACACATGTTACATACACTTACAATGGACGCCTTGATGACAATAATATACGTAAAAAAATATAAATAAATCACAAATAAAGCTTAACATATGCGAACATCACAGTTTAAATCAAGTTGTATCCATAGTTTATCCATCTACGTTGTAAAGTGATTAAACATTTTTAGTTTTTAAAAACTTCTGGTCCGCTTGGACTATGACTTTCATTAAAAGTCCATTACTGTAAACACGTTTCCCATTTGTTTTTACAAACGGAGACAATTCATTATTTTCTGTGGTAATTCTGTGCTCGAATGATGACTTTTGTAGGCCAACCATAAATTTTGCATCACCTTGGATCCCTTGACAAAAAATCCAATAGGATTTTCCCCATTGGCTTTTGGATTATTGCAGTAAATAAGCTCTGTGACAAAGACCAAGTAAAGTTTGATTCATCAAGATAATCTTCACAATGAATATGAGTAGGGCTGTCACGATTCAATTAGAATTAATTTGTAAAAAAATCCTGCCTGCAATTTGCCCGTGTCAAGTAACCAGCAAAATACTGGAAGTGGCACATTCCACGGACGAGAATTCATGAAACACATTATTAGACCGTTTTCCAAGGCTGCATGAGATATTAAACCCGTTTCAAAATCATCATAAAGCAGAATGCTATTTTGACATGTTATTTAAACTAATTACTATAGCCTCACAGCTATTATATATGTATTTTAAGTCATTTTAAAGGCTAGCATTCACTTCAGTCTATTTTTATTACCACCAAAAATGAATAATTATCTGATTACTGGATTAATCGTCAGAATAATTGACAGATTACTCGATTACCAAAATAATCGTTAGTGACCTAAACATGAGTTGAGTCTAAATCTACCAGAAGTAAAAGCGAAAGTAAGGCTACAAACTTTAACGTCACTACTAGTAAGCTTCTGACAACTCTTACGATCATTATTTTATATCCTCTTTGAAGTTTGAATGTTCGAGTCGATTAGATACACATTAAGGCTGTGAAAGCTGACTAGCGAGTAGATGAGTTTAGGTGTGCTGACGTTTATGGTCTCAACAAAACTCTGTAGTCCCATTTAACCATTTGTTAGTAACCACCTTTTCAAGACAAGTAAAAGCTCAAAGCAGGCTATTACTGATCCATTTTACACTGTAGAATAAACGATGAAAATGTCTTGAGCTTATTTTAACCACAGATCTTTTTTTCAGGCATTTAACCCAAAACCCTTTAAAAAAACCTCATTGACTTCAGGAAACAAAGTGCTAAAATGACTAATTCCTACGTTTTATTACTCATTCATGGAATATTCCATTAAAACAAACTCAGTCACCCCTTTGACAACAGTTACAGCGACAAGTGACAGTAATTTGTTGATTTTCAATGCAAATTGTTAATTTGTGGCAATATTAGCATCTAAAGCTAATGTAATTATGCAGTGACTACTAATAGGAGTGCAGACAGCAAAACAGTGAAGATTTCATTTAACAGCCCAAAGACAGCCCTCACCTCTTCTACGCTGTGCAGGGAGCTCTGCTGGGCCTGGAGCTGCTGTTTCTGCTGCTGGTGCTGCAGCTGCGTGAGGGGGCCCTGCTCTTGCCTGTTCGCCATGGCCTGCAGGCCAAAGGGCATGCTATGGCCCAGCACATGGCTCTGGGGTAGGCCAGGGTGGGGCCAGTGGGCCTCCTGGAGGAGGTATTTGACCGGAAGAGGCCCCGCTGTGTGCTCGGGTGGCAGGGAGAAGGAGGCCTGATTGAAAGCTTGGTGCTGCTGGAAGAGCTGGCCGCCCATGGGCAGCTCTCGGCTGGTGTCAGGGTACGAGGGCGGACCTGGAGCTGGGAAGGGATTGGGGCCAGAGGTGTGGTTTGAGATGGAGGAAGAGGGAGATGGCAGGTCTCCAGGGCTTCGTGGCTGGACTTGACGGTACTGAAGGAGACGAGACTGAGGAGGGCATTTCAGCTGGCTCCCGCTGCTCATATTGGTCTTGAGGGAGCATTTCACGCAACAGACCGGGATATCTGGAGAGAGAGAGAGAGAGAGGTTGAGCGAGAGAAGCAGGAAGATAAGACTCAGGATATGGTCGGAATGGAATACTAGCTGGATACTGCCTATTATATTTCCAAAAACAGCATAGAAAAATGGCAAAACAGCATGAAACAAACTTAATAACAGTCATAAACAATGAACAGTGGTGTGCTACATTGTGACTTGATCTTATCAGAAATTTTGCATTCACTCACAAAACTTTTTCGTTCTCCCAGGTAAAAAAGTACATTAATTCGCAAAACTGTTGTTATCGCACACAAGACTTTTGCATTCTCTAACAAATTTCTGCATTCGTTCGCAAAACTGTTGTTGTTACTTGCAACACTTTTTCGTTCTCCCAAGAAATTTGTGCATTAATTCAGTCCCAAGAAACTTTAATTCAAACCTTTCGTTTGCTTGCAAAACATTTGTGTTCTCCTGAGAAACCGTTTTACGAGTGAACAATTTCTCGAGGGAACAGAATGTTTGTGATTGAAAGTAAAAGCAATATGGTCATTTTTTCCTCTCATCACATATTCTTTTGCATCATGTCCCTTTAGACGTGGCAGAGCATCTAGTTATCATCATGGTAATAAATATATTTACCTTATGAAATTTTATGGCCTACTGAATTCTGGATTCGTCAGACTTGCAAAATAATATAAAGCGAGCAGGACAAAGAGTCTTCTAACCTGGGCATGGCAGGTCTGGGCTCCTCCTCTGCTGCAGGGCCCAGGCCCCAGCCGGCTCGGAGGAGCTGCTGGGGGACTCGCAGACCCGGCTGGCCGAGATGAGCCAACTGCTGCGCCAGGGGGAAGGGAGCCACACCGGCATGCAGGAACGGAGACGGTTCACCCCACTGACCCACACGAGCCTGCTGCTGCTGCTGGCCCAGAGCTTCCAGTCCTGAGGAAGCCTGACCATCTGTGAAAACACAACAGAGAAAGCCCATGACATGCTGGGAAAACACAAAAGGTCTGTTTACCAATCCCCAGCATGACTACTTCAGCAGACCGACACATTTAAGTTCTCCTAAAGGAGGCTAACCAGGTTCAGGATAAGAAACCATGATTAAACAAAACAAATATTTAAGGCCACACTTTATTTAATGGTCCTAGTTACATGTACTTACCATACTAATAACAGTGAATTATGTATAATAAGTACAGTATGTACATGCTGTTAAGTTAATTACAATGTAACAATGACTCAAACTATTGACGTGATAGCGGTTCTTAAATTATTTTCACATTTTAAATTTGGTTAGGTTTTATTTTATGTTGTTGGTGTTTTGGCTGGTTGGTCTGCAGTTGCTTTGTAATTTTTTATGTTGTTTTATATAGTTGCAAAGTGTCCTGAATGTCATATTTTAATTATGATCATGGTATCTACTAATCTCGATTAATTAAGCATAATCATCTGAGATATTGGCCTGCTGGTTATTTATTCTGAAAATGGTTTTATTAAGGCTGTCAAAATGAATGCAAAAATTGTGCAAAAAAAATGCCTGCTACAGTTTAACATTGATGTAAATCAAAGAACTTCGCTGGTTAACTTTTGTAGCTTAACTAAAGATTAATCTAAAGTCAATTTATAGTTAATGCATAGATAATTTATACTATATGTGAGGATTCAAAAAGTACACATTTTTTAGTTATCTTGCATTGGTTAATATAATTTGGCATCATTAATGTAATCAATATTATGAATTTCTCTGTTTTAGCTTTTGAGGGAAGCTTCTTAAGGTTTTACCGTTTGTAATGTAGGCCGTGCAATAATTCTGATGCATGTAAAAAGAGATTTCTTAAATAATTAATAACCACAATTATCATTGTGCAGCTTTACTTTCTAGGGTGTTGGTCTGCAGCTGCTGTGGCGTTCTGAATGGTTTTGTGTGTGTTGCTGCACGGTTGAGGGGAGTTCTGGGAGTTGATAGTGCATTGATACATGGTTGATACCCTTTTCTGAGTGTATTGCTATTGTTTTCTGCATGGTTGATTCACTCAGTTCAAGGAGTTTGCCAAAAAAATCAGTTATTGTGAAAAGTTAGTGTGAAAAGGCTTTTACACTGTCACATTCAAAACCTTAGGCACAATACTGTGGAACGTATGAGACGCTTGAAAGGCTGGAACTTGAACTAAACTTACAACTGTCAAAGTTGTTTGGAAAGAAAATTCAAAACTGTGATACAGAGAGCAGTCGGAATAAACACTATGGCACAATACATAATGTTTGAAGCACTGTGATCCATGCATGCACATACCCAGAGTTTCGCCCAACAGAGAGTCCAAACTCTCTTCTCCAAAGCTGTTGAGGCGCAGGGGCTGTTGGTGCATCTGTGGGGGAAGGCCTCGCACCACACCCTTCAGATTCTCAGGCACCACTCCTGGACCCGCTCCCATTGAGCCCTCCCCAACCTCCAGCACTGGAGACTGCAGCCCGCGGTGCGCCATTGGAGGCCCGCTGAAAAACGATGGGGGGAAGGACGAGGCCTGAGGGTGGATGGGGGCCTGCATTCGGAGGGGAGGTCGGGATAGTCCGTACTGCTGTGGAAACGGGCTGTTCCCGTGGTGAGGGGGAAAACCGGGATGTGGGGGGCCCAGGTGGAAGTTGAGGGCCCTCTGGGCCTGCGGGTCTTTGCGTATGAGGCGGCTTGCCAGGAAGCCCATGTTGGCCTGGGGCTCTGGACTCTTGTTTTGCACCGACTCCAGGTCTCCCTGTAGAGAGGAGGAAGTACAATCGTTACGGACATGTGACGCTAATGGAGGGTGTGAAAGAGTAGGAGAAGTGAAGTGTTTTGAGCATGCAGGGGATGAGTGAAGATAGATGGTCCATTTTACAAGTGCTCTTGTGGGAAGGCATAGTGGGCGGCTCCTTTGATTTATTTCAGATTAAATCGGGAAGGACGTATGATAGATAGATAGAAAAAGGGAATGGGCGGATAGATGGTACCTGTTTTTCCTTCAGCTCAGGCGCTTTCCTCTCGGGCGTCAGCAGCCTACAATGCTCCGTTTTTCCATTAATGTCGATTTTCCCTAAAGAATGACAACAAATCAGCACAATAAAACCCCAAAAGGCCTTACCAACACCCGTATATGAGGACTCAAACCGGTGAGTTTGCCAAGTTCAAAAACTTTCAAAAGAAACTTTTACAATGTAAAATAAGTGAAAGTAAAGGCAAAATATGAACTGTTAGCGAGTTTTACCATTCCCACTGGGCTCCTGAAGTAGTTCTTTCTCAGAGGTGGGCGGCTGGTTCAGGCCTAGAGGAGACGGGTGACTGAACCCATACAGCACAGGTGAGGTGCGACTGGCCGCTGGCCGCAGGTTGAGGTTGTATGTGGCCATGGCGGCCTGGTGACTCATGATGCGAGGATCCATCGGGAAACGGCTTTGGTAGCCGGACCATGGCAACTGGTGAAGAGAGGGTGAGGTGAGAGTCATACAAGTGTACAGCATGTTCAAGGACATGGATTTAGGGTTGATAGATAAGGGCCTCCAAATTCCAGGAAAAAGATCATGAAAACAGGGCGGAACCTCTCAAAGATTCTCAAAAATAAACCGGTTATGACCCATGTTGAAGAGTATGATAAATAAGTCCAGAACATACCGGAAGAGGCATGGGCATCACCACATTGCCCCCATAAACAGCGGGCACATACAGGATGCTGGCTCCGGGGTCGATTCTTTGAACAGGGCTTGGTGATTTGCCGGAGGATGGAGCTCCGGCTCCTGGTGGAGTAAAGGCCTGAATCGAGTTCCCCATCAACACAGCAGCACTGGGCTGAACTGAAGATACAAACATCATCCAAAACTGAGACTACACGAATCATACCTCTTAATATTACATTAATACTCTGGGATGGTGAAGCAGTAGAACTGGAATCATTTCTGACAACACTATGAATTGCTCTTTTGTTTAGTAAGCAAACAGTAACAGGCTGATTACGGAGTAAAGTAGCATATGATGAAGTAGGTGAAATCCAACAGTTGGCAACTATTTAGCAAACACATTCATCCTAGACAAACACTAATGATTTGGCAAAACCAAATGTCTTAGCAAAAAATACATGCACATGTGTGACACCACTGATCAATAGTTGTATTAAAACTCTTTTCCAAGTGTTATTTATTCACTGATTTAAGTAAATCTCTACGTCTGTCGATCACAGCAAGTATTTTAGCACTCATTTTTGATAAGAGATGAATGTACAGTATTCACATACAAAGATTAATTGTATGCACTTCCAAGATGGTAATTTTGCAAATTAAGTTCAAATGAATCATATCCAAGACAATGTTTATTGGTGAATCTTACAAAATTAATCAAAAACATGTCCAGAGACATTTCACCCAAAAATCTGAAAAAAATTAATTATAAATAATATTTTGTATAAAAGGAAATTAAGCATGTTTTAGGACCATGGATATTGCACTGTGACCTTAATGACATTTAATGACAATTAAGCACACTTACTTCATAAATATCAAACGACAAAGAAATTAAATAATAAATAAAACACACACAAACAAAATATAGGGTGGAGTATAACCTGAACATGTTCTTCATGTTTCCGGTAAAGCTTTAGTATACTGACCAATTCTCACTATTACCTACTTATTATTATTAGCAAGCTTACTTATAGCTTAATAACATATAGGCTGTTTATTAGATAAATAATATTATATAGCACATATTCTGCATGACCACATTCTACATCCTTAATCCTACCCAAAAGCCAAACTTAACAACTACCGTTACTATTAAGAAGCAACAAATTAAGAGTTTGAGGCAAAAGTAGCAGTTAATAGTAAATTAATAGCGAGAATTGGACCTTAAAATAAAGTGTGACCATATTTCCAGCGATTCACACAATACTGATTTGTGTGCAGTTCTTTTGTGCACATCCTAGTTTGGAAAAAGGCTTTCCTAAACACATTATGCTCAATCAGACACAGGTCTGATCTAAGAGCTCTAGTGTGAAACTCTACACCCTGATACACCCTAATCTGTACCAATTTCAGGGCCATCCCTGCTTCAGATTGAAGCGGTCAGTTGAAGCCCAACACCCCCGAAATGTTCTCACGAGCACTGAACAGCACACACTACACACACACACCTGGCTCAAGTCATTTGCCCAGACACACAGCAATCCAAGGAAGTAATTCAGGAGGAATTGGCGCTGCTGCCACACATTATCGGCGGGACCGTGTTTTGATTGGGCGAGAAGTGAGGCTGGAAGGAATTTGGACCCACTTGACTGATCTCGTCTCTCTCGAACTCCTCTATGCTCTTGCTCTCCGTCTTCCCTTTCTGCCTCGACAATTACTCAAGTGGCGCTCCACAAACTAATGACCTCGATTTGTTCTGACAGCACTGTCACATCACACCAATAATATCCTCAAACTCTCCAATCAGAGGTCAAAGGCTGTGAAAACATCTCCACGTGGGGCTAATACAGCTGCTGACCTCTGTCACATTCTCCACGTAACTGCTCCATATGAATGTTAAATGAGTAATGTGAAGTGGCTTTGAGCGCCTCAAATTACTCTTAAGTGTGTCCTATACAAAGGGTTAACACTATAGAAGTACACCAGTGCCAAGGTAAACAATCTTAAAGCGCACGACTGTTTTTCAGATGGTAGAATTGAAATATAGTATGATTGCATGTACAGTACTTACTACTATTAGCTTTTTTGTATATAAACCAAAGTGTCTGCAATTACATAAAAACGACAAAAAAACCCCATAAAATTAAAGTAAAAAGTCAAGTAAATTAACTACATTGTTTTGGTGAATAAAAATGAATTACAATAAATGAAGTAAAATGAGTAGTTGCAAAAAAATATTTTAGTTTAGAAATATAAAGAAATTTAATTTAGACTTTATGAAGTTTTGAGGGACAGGGACACAACTGTACCAAATATTGGGATATTATTATTAATAACATACATCATCTCAATAACATATACAACATCTCCCGAGATGTTTAAGACTTCGAAACTGTGAAGTACTATAAAGCAGTGATTTGCCACCACTTACTGGCGGCATTAACGTCATAGGGTAGTTCTGTCATTTCATTTCATATTTCTGTATTCATTTACAGCTTCTTGTTTTGAGCAATGACAATAGTTTTCAAAAACAATGTAGGCAATCATGCAAAGTGAAAGAAACCATCCAAATAGACTGTCCATATACACTGAACATTTTTGGTTCATTTTATTTCTGATATAAGGGGTGATTTGTAGTTGTCAGCATATTATTTTAAATTGAATCGCATGTTTTGTTTGCTCCCAGACTGAATCCCATTCTTCGCTGTAGATATTTAGCGCAAAATCATTTTCAAACATCTGTTGAATATTATCTTTGTCTCCTAGGATGGTCAAACTCAATATAACATGAATTTGAGATACATATTTTTATCTATATTTCCTCAATTACAGACTTATCAGTATACAAAGTAATATTTTGCCTATTTTCAAAATGTTATATTTAAAACATTATTATTTAAAACGTATAATTAAATTACTTAAACTTAATTTCTGAGGAAAAATTCACAAGGTCATGTGGCAAAAATATATTTGTTCCTGTTTGATACTATTGACATGTATTGATGTGATTACGGTATCGTGACAACCTTACGCTGAAGCAATTCAGAGCTAGAGAACATGTAATGAGAGCACATCCACCCAATTAAGAGAAGCCTGGGTAAAATGTTCACAAGAACAAGAGGTTAAAGAGAGAGACTTACCAAAGCCTTCAGGGGGGAAGGGTTCAGTGTGATTGGCCAGATGTCCTTTCGCCTGTGGAGAAAGAGGAGGGATTGAGTGAATCGGTGCTAGAGGATGAAGGAGCCTGCGTGGGGAAAGTGAGGGGGGAAGGGGGTCTTAGGCATCTAGTGTGCTAACTATAGTCACAGGGTCAGGGGCCATAATCAGTGAATCTAGTGGAACAAACTCTTGTTCTTGGTGCACTGAAATCTAAAATAAAAAAAAAAAAAAACTCTCGTTTGTTTTTTTGTGCTGCCAACGACTTCCAAATCAGAGTCCATTGATGCGATCCACTGGGAATGCGTGCCTTTTCAAAACAGATCAATGTCGTTGAGTGCATACAGAATGACACGCGATTGAGGCGTTCTGCTGGCCCGAGTTCTGGCAGCTCTGAGCACCGGCACTCTGGGGTCAGCACGTTTACAGGAACCGCCGATCACGCTACTTATTTCAATAGCATGTCATGAGCCACTATCTGTACACAGCTTGTGAAATTACAGCACAAAATTGGGGATGCACCTGTCAAGAGTCGGATGAAATCGATGGTGTTGTCTATAATTATTACACTACAATCAAGATACACCAGAGATGACCACAACATGGTGGTTATTTGGTAAAGAACTGGGTTCTTTAGTCCTTCCCTTCTGTATGGAAAAGCATGTTTTTTTTACTGAGATTGATATTGATCCTTTTATCGACCTTATCCTTTTTCAAGCTTTTTAAGTTAATGGTTTAATGTGCGGTGGTGACATCACTGTTATTGTGTTAGGTATACAAGCATTGCGAAAACTGGGAGATTGGCAAGCAATATCAAAACAAGAATGTATATAATGGACCCATTCCAATACGCATACTTGTAGTTTTGGCCACTTGAGAGCTCATGCATGCGACAGTAAGTGCACAAGACTGTCTCATATGAAAAATGCCAAAATTCAGTGCCTTGCAAGGAATAGTTCACCCAAATATTTAAATTTGCTAAAAATTCACCCACCCCCAGAGTTTATTTCAAAGTGTTTCTCAATTGAAACTTATTCAAAATTGTCTATTAATTAAATGGGAACTAATATGCCCCTTTTTACAAGATGTAAAATAAGTCTCTGATGTCCCCAGAGTGTGTATGTTAAGTTTTTAGCTCAAAATACTCCACATATAATTTTTTATAGATTGTTGAAATCGCCACTTTTAGGGTATGAGCCAAATGCAACATTTTTGTGTCCCTTTAAACGCAAACGAGCTGGTGCTCCCAGCCCAGTCAGAAGAGGGCGGCGCTTCAAGAGCTCAAGCAATACCAGTGCCAGCCTTTTGCAAATAAACATTCCACTATTAGTACAAGCCTGTTATCTTTACAGAAAACGTACTTGGTTTAAAAGTCAGTCATCTGATTGTATGGTGCATAATAAATTATCGTTTATTACTCGTCTTTATTATTGCCAACTTCACATTGCTTTCATATGCAGTTTTTAACTACTACATTCCTATTTACGATCAATCTGGTAGCACGAGAAGGCAGCATCAGTGAAAACAGGCGTAGCTTCAGCAACATTAGCCTTACAGAGTGCCAAGAAGCTCTTCAGAAAGACGAAATAACAAACACGTGATACTTTGTCTGGAGCTGACGTTCGTGCACAAAGCGCTGTATTAATCCCTAAACATATAGGGGAGTTTACCGATTAGTTTTCCGCAATCTTTCCTTCGAAAATGAAATTTCAGTGTCCTCAGCAACAATAGTCTATGGAGACTCCCATGTTCGTTGGTGCATCCCACTTGTAATGACTCTTTAGCGCTCTCCATGACTCTCCAGCAGCTAACGTTACAGCAAGAAAACAGTAATGGGTAAGGGCTGAGGATTGATTGGCATATTTTTTGTTTTTAAGTTTTAGATTTATTTTTATTTAAGGCTTTTTATGCCTTTAATTGGACAGGACAGTGTAGAGTATACAGGAAAGCTTTGGGTGAAGGGAGAGGGGTGTGGGATTGGCAAAGGACCACGAGCTGGGATTCGAACTCGGGTCACAGTGAGCAGTAGAGCTGTAAGACGGCTCACTAACCGTAAGGCTATTGGCACCGACATATTTGTTTTGAAGGTGCGAGAGCTCACCATTTAGATGGATGCTCTCTACCACTCACACAACCAAACCACTTTATTAATGTCAGCGGGGGAGAGCGTGCATGACTCCACGTCATATCAAACCCTCCGCCGTGGATGCAACTGACCGTATCAGAGCAGACATTGCCACTGTCACGTCCTTCTTTCCGTGCACAAGAGATGAACTGAGATGAGTTATAAAAATGAGCCCATTTGGTAGGAATATCTTATATTGTGAGGAGGCCTGAAGGTGCTATAAACCCAATTGTGACATTCATTGTGTGAAATGGAAGTGAAACACAATAAAATCAAGGGCAAAACGGCTACCTTTCTCATTCAGAAAAACGGTTCATGGGAGTCTGGCTTGTTTTTGGTGTAGCTTCTGACAAGTTTAGGGGTTTGTTCAAATCTCTAAGTAATCTGATTATCAATAATTGGGGTTTGTACAGGATGAAGACTCGTACCTTGGGTGGAGAGTGCTGGTGCTTGCCAGGACCCTGGGGATGATGCGAGCGCAGGGCACGGGGGATGAACTCTGGGGCCAGTGGGTTGAGCACGTAGGTCTTTTTCAGCTCCAGGGCCTCTAGCTGGATTTTAATCTGTTCAAAGGTGATGCCGTGGAGACTGTGGTTCTCATGACAGATGGAGATGAAGGTCTCCCAGAACTTCCTGTGATGGACAGAGGCAGAGATTTTGAGTGAAACGGCAATTATACAGTGAGATGTCCCAGACTGCATTTGCCCTATCAACACAAAAAAATAAATAAATAAAGACCAAAAAGGGACAATCGAGATCAGAAGTTCCAAAATGTTATGCAAGGACCCACCTAGACGTATTGAAAAAAAAAGGAATGGAAAATGGAAGTGGAAATTAGAATTCAGTACCCAAGTAATATGTTGATTCAGTAGCAGATTCACAAGTTAATTCAAGTCAGTTTTTAAATTTATTTCAATAATTTATTACAATAAGAACTACTAAGTATCAGACTAACAGGGTAGTGCACCATTCAAAATTGAAGTTCAAAATTCAAAATTGATTTAGCTGATTTGAGGTAGCAAACAGGACACTGAATTGCAGCTTGCATTTGAATGAAAGCAAAATTATAAAGAATGGGGAAGAAGAAGAAATTCACTTAATTTTCTTTTACAAGAAAAGCTAAATTTGTCGAGACAATGCCTTGTTTAAACGTTTTGGAGAAAATACAGACAGACAGAAATAGAGTTGCTATTTGGTTTAAACACTGTGTCATTAAATAAAGGATCTTTTGTTGACTGGGGTGGAAGAATATTTCATTTCCCAAGATACACTGTGATGAACGTCATTGAATTTAAATTAAATTATTCATCCTGTTGTTCTAATTCAAATTCAAAATCTACTTCATGTGGGATGTTTGAACAAATTTGAACATATCGTGCATGACCATATTCTACATCCCAAACCCTACCCAACACCTAAACTTAACAAACCTTACTAACTATTAATAAGCAGCAAATTAGTAGTGTGAGGAGTGTAACATAGTTAATGGTTTATTAATAGTGAGAATTGGACCTTGAAATTAACAACAAAAACCCACTGAAAAGTCTAATATTTGCACACTCAATTGGCATTTTGCCCCTATTTATCCAAATAACTACATTTCCAAAAGAAAGATGGTATTGCTATGTGTTGATTCCTGCGCACGGCACAGCCAGTTATAAACCAGATTTAAACAACTTTCACATTGTTCGTTTGCTGCCTTGTAAGGACCATCTAGTTTCAATTTAGTGCAGCCTGATTGTTTAACTACAGACAAAAACATTGAAAGTGTTTGTCCCGAAATCATATACAGACCGTAGCCAAAAATAAACTGCTTGAGCATAAGCTTTCACTTTACTCGTGACTAATCAGTATAGCACAATCAAAATCTAAATTAAGCCACATTCAAGCACCAAAATAACAATCTAAACAATGCTGCCTGGGACAAATACAGTGAATCAGAAACACTCTTCATAAACATAAAACACTTTCCAACACAGCTGCCCAGAACTAGATTTGTTCTGTCCAATGGCTGTCAGTGGAGAGCGATTATATGAAGTGGGATGGAGAGCAAGAGGGGAAATGTGGAGATTTTCAGTGGGTTTTAATTACAGCATTACCCAAACATTCGAGATATTACAGGCCGCTCATTTCTTAAAGTAGTTCAACTGCAGTTAAAAAAGTAGTCATCTAAACTACAAGCTACTAACTTAAGTAGATTCACACTGAAGCTATTTAAGGGGGCAACATCTTATCATTTAAAATACAATTTAATCAAAGACTATTTTCAGCTAGGGTGCAGCATTCATTTTTAACAATTTTGAACTTGCACATGTTAAATGCCATTTTGACTTTATTATGAGTAATCAAACGAAGTAAAGAGAATTTAATAAATGTTTCATGAAACCACAATTATAATGCCATGCAGGGACTAATGCGGTTTATTTTTTAAATGCTGAAAGCACTTTCACTAGAATTCATTGGATTGTCCAATTCCACAGAAAGAGAGAGCAGGTTAAGAAAGCATTTGGCTACTGATTGAGCTCAAGCAGTTTTTAATATTTTAAGATCAAGGCACACCACTACTGGCTTGTAGACTAGCTTGTTGCTGGAGCATTTTGAACTAACTATTAGCTAGTTACTCTACAGTACAGATTTCCATTCGGAGAATCCCCAAGGGGTAAAAACATCCATTATTAATCCAGTATGTAAAACAAGGCGCCAACTGGAACCCTTGTGGAACAAAATGTGACGCTGCTCGTATTCAGACTGGAAAACAGTAGAGTTTGTGCACCATTGAACATCAACTTGAGTTACAAATGACATAAGCACATTAAGCAGGGTTACACGCAACGTAAGAAACCAAATCTGATCTCACGGCTGACTGGTAAAGACATATGAAAGGCAGAAGTATGACTGATTCTCTCCCTAATAGCCGTATTTCATATCACTGCAGCTTGGAAGGGGAAATGTACAATCCTGACTCCAGTGACACCAATCTCAGACCTCCACTGTGACTCAGAGCTGGAGAAACTTGATGTGTCACCGTGTAATTTAGCGCCTGATCTCTCCTGCCTCTGAAAACGGCAGATGAGGGATCTTGTAACGTTTGAAGCTGTGATTTTGGTTGGTTTAAGGCTGATAAGAGATGCTTGAAGATAATGTACAGGCTGGGATGGCTTGCGTCACGGTACAGACCACGTCAGTGGTTTAATGCTGTGAGTTTAAGCCTGTGGTAATTCTAGTCATTTTCTTCAAAGAGGGGGCCCATGAAGGGCCAAAATATATTCTCTGTGAACATGAGTCGACAATTCTGAAATGTGGGTTCAAACCCTCATGCTTTCAAATGTTTTATGAAAGAAAACTTGATTTACCCTTAGGACATTTTGTTTGTATTCTGACTATCTGATCAGATTTAATGTTTAATGTGCTTCACGTTGTTTATAACAATAAATGGAATGTTGTCTTACTCTTTGCATTTTTATGTCAATATGGTAACAAGATTATCCTATTTAATCAAAGGAGGTAGTGATGGACTTCAGGCGAAACTCTGGTGACCACCCCCAACTGACCACAGACAGCTCGACTGTGTAGAGAGTCAGCAGCACCAAATTCCTGGGGTGCACATCACAGAGGACCTCACCTGGACCAACAACACTACATCACTCTCCAAGAAGGCACAACAGCGCCTACACTTTCTCCACCGGCTGAAAAGATCAAGTCTCTCTCCACCCATCCTCACCACTTTCTACAGGGGAACCATTGAGAGTGTGCTGACCAGCTGCATCACTGTCTGGTACAGGAACTGTAGTGCAGCAGACCGCAAGACCCTCCAGCGGACAGTGAACACAGCTACAAAGATCATCAGTGCCCCTCTCCCTTCCATCCTGGATATTTTCCTTGCACGATGCTCCAGTAAAGCTACCAGTAGGGCTGCAACGATTAGTCGTCATTATCGAGAACGTCGACAATAAAAAATTGTCGACAAATATTTATGTTGTCGAGTAGTCGTTTGATCTCATGTGACCTAATGTAAGAGCCTGCAATACTGCAGTTTGACCAGCGTGGCGCTGTAGCGCGAGATTGTAGTTCAGCCCTCCTGGATGCGGTTTAAGAGAAGAAGACAGCACTTCAAACCCAACCGAACGAACCTGAATCTGTTGAACTGTGTTTGGATGAATATGTAAATATATACTGCATGCTTTCCTCTCAATAACGAAATAAACAACAAAACTGACAGCAGTGTGAAAGCAGGAGTTAAAAATGCATCTGATTACAACGAAGTGGATGTTTGCATGAGCTCTGTAGTTCAGTATCATACTCCAGTAAAGTCCGGTCATATCATGTTTATTTATATAGTACTTTATCCAATAGATTGCCTTAATTCAAGCAGCTTTACGGTAAACATGAAAGACCATAGTCAGTGTCACTTTCAGTAAGAATTCCAACTTGATTTTCTGTTATAAAGCAGCTCTCCAGTGTGGAGCTAGCTAGTGATAAAATATTTTTATTAGAGGGGAAAATTATTTCATTAAAGTGATAGTTTGGTTTACAGAGATGAAAGATTAATGTAGCTAAGGACTGTTCTGGTTATCATAACCCTATAAAGGTATTTTAAGACATTATGTTGTGAATAAAATAGTTTATCCAAAGCGCCTTATCACTTACCTTTATTTTGTTTCTTATCTATATGACTTACAAAAGGAGATGCTACGTTTTCATGTAGCTAATTAAATGGTGAGAGAGCTTCTCTGTCTGGCATCTCATTTTGTGTGCCAATTACATCTATCGTTCTAATAATCGTTAGATTAATCGATTATCAAAATAATCGTTTGTTGCAGCCTTAGCTACCAGTATCGTGAAGGACCCCACCCCATTCCTCCCAGTCTCTTCCGGCTCCTACCATCAGAAACACGGTACCATCAGAGCCCGCTCCGCCAGACTGTCAACAGCTTTTTCAACTCACACAGGATCTAAAAACACCTGTAGTAACTGAAACATGGGCATTTTACCAGCAAAGTAATACAAAATCACTGGGTATTATTTGATTACTATTGTGCACCTGCATGTACAAACAGGTGAGTGGGCCTGTACAAACCACCACACACACACACACACACACACACACACACAGAGAGGGATGGAGACCATCCAGGCTTTCAATTCTATTTAATTATAGAATATCGATTGTTTAATTATTTTCTAATAGTCTATCTTAACAAGAAATTAACGATTGTAAAGTATGAGTGCGTGAAACATATTTGTCACTTGCCGAATGACGGCATTTATGGTCACTAACAGTGTATCATTATCAACTGCTCATAAGCCTTGTTCTATTTAAAAATGAGCATGGACATTAAAAGCCTATTAAAGAAAACTCCTTTAGTACATCTGATTAACTGCATCAATGAATATTAGGCGCGGCACACATACACACACACACTATGTGTGGCGCCTGAATCGGCAACTTTGATACGTGCATTCTGATTGTCTGAACAATAGACCTGTTAAACAATATATTAAATGAACAATGAAGAGGGCGTGTTGTTCTACAAACAACTCAAAATAATAAACAAAAGGAATATAACAGAATATATTCTCAGAATTCTCCGCGAGTCTGACGCCTCTCTCTCTCTCTCTCTCTCTCTCTCCTCTCCGTTCAAATTATTCTGTTGCTGAAATAATAATATTCCACTGGTTGATATATTATATTTATATGCAAAATAGTCATTATTTTGTTTCCTTTCTTTATTAATTTAATTTAGAAATTACAGGTTGGGTGCCACATCTTATTATTATTTTTTGGCAGAGTATACAGGTGTAATTTTAACTTTAACTTCAGGCAATGTAATCATGATTTTATGATCGTAATTTTGACTTTATTCTTAAAATAATTATGGCGTTAATTATTTAGAATAAAGTCATTTATTTGAGAAAGATAAAATCATGTTACATTGCCTGGCAGTTAAAGTTAAAATTACACCTGTATACTCTGCCAAAATAATAATAATAAAGGATGCATCCAATCATATTTCTAAATTAAATTAATAAAGAAAACAACAAAATAATGACCAATTATAATATATCAACCAAAACTGAACTATTTAAATGGCTCAGCTAGAGAGAGAGAGAGAGAGAGAAACAGGGCTCAGACTCAGGCGAATTCTGAGAATATATTCTGCTCTATATTCGTTTCCTTGTTTCAATTGTGGTTCACTGTTCTAATTGTAAACAACACTCGGGCCTTCTTCGAGCATGTGAACATGTTCATTTAATATATTTGTATCTATGAAATAGGCTGTTATCAAGTTATCTCGTGGTTAAAAGTGTTCACACTAAGTGCTGTCATTCAGTGCCGTTCACAATATGTTTTAGTTCGTAATATGTTTTAAGATTATATTCTGTTTAAAACAATAAATATCCTGTTGATCATTGATGCATTAATCAGATTTAAGATTTTCTTTTTAATAATATGAATGTTCATGTTAATTTTAAAATAGAAATGTCCTAGCCTTATGAGCAGTTGATAATCGAAGGACTGTTCTGTTAATAAATGCAGGCTCATTCGGTTATGTTATATTAATCAGAACACATCAACAACCATTAATTTTCTTGGGTTAAGATAGACTATTCTCTAATTAACTAAACAGTTTGTTATCATACAGATTGAAAGCCTGGACGGTCTCTCTCCCCTCTCTCTCTGCAGTGTGTGTGTGTGTGTGTGTGTGTGTGTGTGTGTGTGTGTGTCAAGTGTGTACACCTTTGAAAATAATCGCGGGTACAGCCTAATCGATATTCTATAAATAAATAGAATATCGAATATTACATTTGCTTAAATGCCCATCCCTAATTCGCACTAGACACTTTTCACACGTTACTATGTGTACATAATCCCATAAAAGACTCAATAGTATATGTTTACGTTTTACACAGTGTAAAAACTTTTTTGCGATATATAGGAGTTTTTGCAAATTTCACATGTTTTTCCATTAGGCCTATTTTCGATTTACAATTTCAGTTTGCGCAATTTGAAGGGCTATGCAAACGCAGCTATTATCTACTCCCACAACACACTGAACTGGGTCTCACAGAGTCTATGGAGATGATCTTGACTCTGTTTTGTGCTCGGTAAATGAATAAAAGTTGTAAATCCCCAGGTCTGAAGGTACTTTAAGTAAGCAGGTAAACGGATGAAAGCATCAATCTTTATGAAGGCCCTACGTTGGGCGCCACATGCAGTGCATAATTACTGCAATCTTTAAATATGTTGCATCTATTATGCAATATGCACCTAATTAATGATTACTATTAATTTGGTATAAAGTTAATTGTTGATGCACTTGACACTGTTGTCGGTTTACTGCACAAACCTCCAAGCAACAGCTCAAGCAGAGATGCTATACTTCACCGTCCCTGATGGGAAATCTGTCGTGATCTCAGCAGTGCTACACACTTTCACATCTTTCAGTGTCACACACAACGACACGAGCAATATCAGCACCAGACAGTTCGAGACATCAGGTTGAGTTAGTGTTCGCAATGCATGCCAACTCCACGAGCAATAGTTTGTGTCCCTCCTCCTCAGACAGCAGAACTCATTTCAGATAATATGACGAGGCCTTGAGGAAGCGGAACTGATTGAACTAATCAGGAGCTTGATGAGCAGTTGACAAGTTGAAGCTAGTGACAGACTGAATTAGATGCAAAACAGCTTGTAGCCAGTGGATTTGATATACAGCAGCCAGCTAGAACTGCAGTAAACACACATTTATCTGCCAAAGGTGTTTAAGGGGATCTCATGTAACCCGTCAAGAACAAGTCTGGGACAGGAAAATATATATAAAAATACAATAAAATAATAAGAAAGTTGTTTGAAACTATATTTTGCCAAATTAAATGAAGCCTATTTTTAAAACCATTGTGACATTATGACAATTAAGCACATCTGACCTTGACAATTATCACCGCTGTAATGCTGTGTTTCATTTCATTATTGTAATAATAAAAAAGCTATAAAGTATTTTTTTCTTTTAAGTTTAAATAATAACTTATAATATTTACATTTCTTGGTGGTTCTTTTCTAATGCTGATTTGAACTTAAAATTACAGTAAACATAATTTTGGGTTAAAATGTGAACATGTTTTCATTGTTATCCTTATAAAATATGCTTGGGTCAGAAAAATACCCCAAAAGATAATCTGCATATTTTACTAAATAAAATGAAGCCTATTTTTAAAACCATTGTGACATTGTCATGCCAATTAAGCACATTTGACTCCCAAATACTCGTTAATATAATGCAAAATAAAAATTTTATAACATTTCATAGAAGTACTGTTTTATATACACATTTAAAAAAAGTTTTAACTTGTTTTTAGTTAAAGTTTAATTACAATATTTATACATACTTCTTGGAGGTATTTTTGTAACTGAAAAAATACAACATTTGTATACATTATTATATATATATATATATATATATATATATATATATATATATATATATATATATATATATATCATATATCTATATTTTATTAATATTAAATTTGATATAGTTAAACTATATACGGATCTGTGAAAGTAAACATTTTACATTGAAAACCATTCTGAAACGATCACGACACTTCAGCTGGAGTGGTCATCATTGTCATGTCAGAGGTTAATGTTTTGATTACTGAAGTCAGTTAAAGCGTGCTGTCCATTCAGCTAGCTCAGAGTCCTCACCGCACACAGCTTTAATTGCCAGGCCCTTCGGCTTGACATTTCCTGTGGCTGGGCTCTAGCGATTGGTTGATGCGAGTCTGTCTCCATAGTGACAGCAGAGCTCAGATAGAACCGGAGGAGCAGAGGGCTGCCAGCGAAGTGACAGACAGCTCTCTGAGGGAGTGTCAACACACCAATATAAACACACAGAACACCCAACCCTGCCCAACAGCAATACACACGGTCATATTCACATCTGACAACCAGCACTAAAGCCAAAACACAAGGGGTCAAAGGTCACATGCACAGGGGACTGTTAGCTTCCTGCTAGCTACATAACATCATTCCCTGCTCTCTTGTATTTGTACCTTTGCTATTAGGCCAAGGTTTATAAAAACTGTGCTCTTCGTTTGGACAATCTTGTATTAAATCGATAACACTTTAGATTAGGGAACACTATTCACTAGGGGTGTAACGGTACACAAACACGGCGGTTCGGTGCGTACCTCAGTTTTGACGGCATGGTTTCGGTACAGCAGGGGAAAATTATTTATTTTGGGATTAAACCGTGGTTTAGTGAACAAATTGATCTTTTTTTCATAAAATACAATTATAATCAAATATTCTCAGGGATAAAATCTAGCTCAGCTTCTGCTTTAAAATATAGGCAGCCCTTTTACATTACTGTAAAGATACAATAAACAACAGTCCAAACTCAAATTTAACTACTTTTCATTTTCAAATATAATAATCAACACTCAGCTTTAATGCAAACATATAAATTGCACATAATGTTTTTAAATTAACTTTAAAAAAATATTTGCTTTTGAAATATACTTATTACACACAGTGACTGTCATAAATTATTTCATAACAAATTAACCAACCATACATTACATGTTAGTGGTGTCTTAATTGTTTTAAGTAAAACATAACGAGTACACAGCCTAATATTTCTCTAGACTTTATTTCTCTAGAGAACTGACGAGCTGTGGACACTGAGGACTTCCCTGAGGTAAATCAAATGCTATTGCTAACGCCGTTTTATTGACGTCTTACCGTGTTTCAAACACAGATTGAGCAATGAGACATTCATTCATTAATATGTTTATTTCACGTAAAACTAGCAGTAAATGTGACCCTCTGTGAAATCCAGACTAAAGTCTCAATCGAATTATGAGAGAACAAGCATCAAAGTTTGATTTCTACCATTAATTTCAATCGCTGACATGACCTTACTCAGTCAATATTAAAGATATAAAGGTTACATTTTCACAGAATGTTCTTTACCATATGAAGGATGATTTATTGTAGAAAACAGCAAATCACAAAAAAATGACTTTAGCTGGGTTTTCAGAGAGGGTCACAAATAGTAACGTTTGAACCGAGGCGTTTACACAGCGATCCGTCACGTCACATCAAAGAGCACCAAAACGGCATTTGCTTTTGATTTTCCAGAAAGAAAATGGTCATACTTTGTTTCTTAACAAAAGTTACACTATATAAAACTGTGTATTACTAGCACATTGGCTGATTATTAGTACTTCTAAACCACATACTGCATAGATCCCTTAACCAGACCCAATACCTAAACTACAACAACTACCTTATTTACGATCAATAAGAATCTAATTAGTGGATTATTGAGGGAAATGAGTTTGTAGTGAATGTGTGTTCCCTAATCTAAAGTGTTACCATTGATTCTTAAACCCAAGGTTGATTGTTTAATCAATGCACAGTATATACCGCCTACTGCTTTTTTGCTTGTTTAACAAAAAGTAAGCTCATAAAAGAGTTCATAAGGTAATGGCTACATTGTTATTACAACCTTATTATGTTACCTTTATTTCAGTGAGAGGATAAAAATGAAATGGTTTTAAGAATGGAAAGTCCAACAGTGCATTGTGGGATATAGCATCGCACCCTCTGTGCTTTTTTGTATACGGCAAATAAACGTCACCAACAAAAAGAGTTTTAGATTTCAAAAAATAATAAATGCAGATGTTGCTTTGCATTGAGAATGGGACAAAATAACCTGCATCCTTTTAACAAATGAACAAAAATATGCGGTTCGCTTAAGCCAGCACCATCAGATCCATGAATCAATATCAAATCTGCACCAGAATTAAAACACACTCAGTTACAGTTGCTGTCCTATAGCCTTATTGTTGCAAAGAAACTTATGAGGTTTTGTAAACAAACTAAATTTCCATCTGTTAAATGGTGGAAACTGTAAAGTTATGACATTTAGAAACAAAATCTGTAACTCTTTGTTAAACAAATTGGATCACTGATAAGATTTGGCTTGTCCTTCTTATTATCTTGATGGTGTAGGTTGAGCAAGTGTGTGGCATTGACCGCCCATTGTTGTGGCATTACTTGGGTCCCTAGGGTGAGGAGGGTGGTATGGGATTAGTTGGTTCTGTCTTCTTTATAATCAGATTCGTTGTTGATTATTTTCAGTACTGTTTATTACTGATATGCCCTACACGCTCACACTCAACACGGCAGTGATGGTAAACAAGTGCATTAGCTTCACACTGAACCCTGAAGAGAGGCGCCAAACGATTTGATGTCCCTACTGTAGAAGCAATGTCTGAAGCGTCCGTGCGTGAGGAGCATGTTAGCTCGAGCTGACAGCGGTGAAGTGCATGATGGGAAGGCAGAGGGACAGCTCTTCCAGTGGGGACACTGACTACACAGGTACTCACCAAAACTAGAGCGCAACGAGCCACTGTCTGCCCAGCGCACACATCCAGACAGGCCTATTCACATCAACGAGTGCGAACACATTCAGAGCGCAATGATTCTTTCGTTTTTTAGAGTTTAGGTTGATTCTTTTATTGCGGAAATGAAACAAGCCCCATAGATTGTTCACATTTTCAAAAATAAACACACAGAAAGTCTGAACTTCAAGGTTCTGAAGCGGTTTAAAAAGCGTCTGATTACCTGCAGCGTCCCACCGAGCAGAGAGCGATGGGGTCTCCCACCACGGCCACCAGGGACTGCGCTCGAGTGATGGCGGTGTTCAGCAGCTTGTAGTTAGACAGGAAGCCGTAGTCCAGGTCTTCAGTGGAGTCCTCCACCAGCTGCTCCTTCCTCTTGATGGCCGTCTGCTTGTGTTTGCAGGTGTGACGGGTGCGGACGGTGCTCAAGAACAGCACCCGGAACTGCTTACCTACAGACAAGAGCAGATCCGTGTAATTAACATGTTGCCGATTGTATCAGCATTTCTAAAACACCTGTTTGTCCACAGAAAATAAACGTTTTATTTTGTGATAATGTTTCAGGTTAGCAGGGTAATTAATGAAAATAAATAAATAATACATACATATATATACAAATTTAATAAAATAAGTATTTTTTATAATGTACACCAGAGGTTCCCAGACTTTTTTGTCAGCTAAACCCAATCAATATAAAATATTTACTCAAAAGAATCACCTGATTATTATAGGTTAAATTTAATGACACATGGTCAATAAGTCACATGAAATCCAAGATAATTGATTAAATACTTCTTTATTTAGGGAGCATTTGTTTTGACTTGTAGCTGGAGTTTAAAATGGACTCTAGTTGTGATAGTGTGTCAGGTTAGCCGTTGCAAAATAAAATAAAATAATAAATCAAAGCTCAAGCTCAAGATTGACAGCCAGATGAGTATGAATCAGGAAATGGTCACTTAAAATGAATCTCTGCCCCAAACAAGCAGCTGAGTTCAGGAATTTCTTCATTCATTAAAAAGACGATTTCAACGCAACTGGCTGAACCAAACGCCATCAATTATGCACAAACCAATCTGGCTTTTCAAATGAAACCTGCAGGACACCAGCTCTTTTCTCAGACACCAAACACACAGTTGGCAGGCGAAATTGCGGTCTGGTAAACTTGCTCTCTCTGCCACCTTCTGGGCTGACACATGGGGTCTGGTCTCAAACCTAGTGATCTTCCTTTGGGGGCAGCACTTTAAGGCAGCACAGGCACATTCCTAATGTGAAAATTGGTCAAATGATAGTACCTTAATGCTGAAGGTATCTCACTTAGACAAAATTGTGAGGCAGCATAAGTTTCCTTCTGTGGAAAGGTAATCTTTGTCATTGGTTGGTGAAAAAGCCAAAATGATAAACTATTAGAGCGGCAAGATTAATTAATCACAATTTCTGCTCTTTTGCCCATAGAATATTTATCGCTCAAGTGTTTTTTTTCTTTGTTATTTTTGTTATCTTATACTATCATCAAATCTCCATGAGGTTGCCAGATGTCAAGTGTTTAAATCCCCCAATCATACATTTTCTCTTAAATGGATACATTTTCAGTTTTTAGTGACCCCCATTGCAATATTCTACTCAAATGAAAGTTGAAGTCACATTAGTGACATTTCACGGGCAAAAAAGCACCACAGCTCACAAAGTCACTTTCAAACCAAGCAGCTTTCTGCTGGTCAAAGCACCAAATCTGCCCAACTAACTTAAAGGAAAACAAAAATAACGACTTTATTCAACAATTAATCTCCTCCACGTCACCCTATAGCACCATTTTGGAGAGTATCACATACATAAACAACGTATGCAACGTATCATTCAGATCAAAGCGTAAACAATGTAAACAGTGTATCCGCGTACATATGTTGTTTACATACGTGATATTCTCCAAAATGGCGCTATATGGTGACGTGGAGGAGACGAATTGTTGAATAAAGTCGTTATTTTTGTTTTCTTTAAAAGTATTTTCGTAGCTTTGTAAAATTACGGTTGAACCATTAATGTCACATGGATTATTTTAACGATGTCCTTACTACCTTTCCGTGCCTTGATCGTGTTAGTACCCTTGCGGTCTATGAAGGGTCTGAGAGATCTCGGATTTGATCAAAAATATCTTAATTTGTGTTCTGAAGATGAACGAAGGTCTTACAGGTTAAGAACGACATGAGGGTGAGTAATTAATGACAGAATTTTCATTTTTCAAATTTTGCCGAACAACAGTAAATGTGACTACAATGTAATAGAGCCAGTTCCTTCACAGGGTCTCTTTTACCATTTGCTGAGACTAAATCTGTGAGCAAACCTTCCCATTGACAAGGTATAGTAAATACAATCAAAAATCTTGGCTAAACTTTCACTTTACGAGATGTTAATTGATGTAGTAGAATCGTGGATTTCTTGTGGATTATTGCGAAGCTTTTATCAGCTCTTTTGTTCCCGTGAAGAAACAATCTAATTTACGTCTTGGATGGCCTGAGAGTACATTTTCAGCAAATTTAAATTTTTGAGTGAACGATGCCTTTAACCTAGCATGGAAAGTAGTTAATTTTAAACATCTAAATGTCCCACAATTGAATGAAAGAATGAGACATTTATATAGCGCTTTTATTGTGTATTGCTGTACACCCAAAGCACTTTACAATCATATGAGGGATCTCTCCATAACAACCACCAGTGTCCAGCATCCACAATTTGCATAACATGATTTCCCACAAGAAACCAAACAGCTTCTACATATTAAAATACACTGCAGATCTGGCATCTTTCACTCACCCTGGACATTGAGCACTCTCTCCACGCTGACCTCTGGCATCCTCTTTTTGCGGAGTTCGGCTCGGATTCGGAAGACCTGGTCGGCGTAGGGCGAGACCACGCCGATACTTCCCTCGTCCAGCTTCCCCCAGGCCACAGGCCACTTCTTCCTCATCTCCTCCACCCGCTCAACTATCTCAAACACCTGCAGAGGGACAACAGTGCATTCCCAACGGATTCTCAATGATATCAGTCCAATACACTCATTCAATCGGAAATAAGGCCTGTTTACACCAATTCCAGCACAATTACATAATGGACCAGAACAACAACAAAACTCAATTTCTGGTCAATGTTGGGGTTACCTCAGCATTGTTGTAGTAAGCTGTGCTGTTCTTCTCTTGCACATCTTCTCCACGGGCAGTGAAGAAGGTCAGAGGGTAGAAGTCCTTATGGGGCGGCTGCTTCCCGCTGGCCATCAGTTTGCCATCGTAGAAGAGCTCAGACGTATAGCTGCGGTCAGCCAGAACACACGGTTAGCACTTCCTGACTTAAAAAGGTCATTTATCTCCTCGTTAAACTATCAAGAGCTACAACTCTAAAGATTCAAATCTAAACACTAGGAGATTTCAAATGTATTCATCATTGCAATGTTTTTAGTAACAGCTTCTGCATATATATTCTAACAAATTCTGCATCGGTGGAATTAGTCACTCAAAAGTTCCACAGCACAAAATATGTAGATTGTATGCAAAATGATTCAATAAAACCCAACATCATGTAAATTTCTGTGTTGAAGACACTCATATCCATTTTAATTAACAATTTGACATCAAGCTCTCCAATCAAGGACGTTTTAGTCATTTCTCTGACTTCTCAAGGGTTGAAAGCACTGGGTGATATCAGGAAGGGGGGGCTATCAGCGAATGCTTGAACGCATCCAAAACAGACTTGCATTCAGTTTACAAAGCCCTGGCGCTGGTGTCAGTGTGGCTCCTGCAGCTCAGAGAGGTGTCCCAGCTTTGGCTGCCATCTTTGTTCTGTTTCGTCAGATTTCAATCTCAAAAGACATGACTGGGTGTCCAAACAGGGATTTACAGCAAATGTGTTACTGTTGGCATTGACTGTACCGTCTGTGTGTGTGGCTATAAGCCTCAATTTTTGCATGCAGAGCCTTGTCGGTCCCTGAGGAAACTCTTCTCATATTACATTTAAAACTTGGATTGAAACTGCTCCCAGGAGGATTATGTTTTATGTTCAGACAGATTTACAGAAAGTAATTTAAGAATATACAGTGGGGTTCAAAGTCTGGGTCCACACTGCAAATCTGTAATTACGCATCTATTTTAAACAGAGAAATTCAGCTTAGGACTTGTTAAACCAATAAACATTGATGCAAAATATATAAGGAATATCTGTAACAATTCAGTGTCATGTGTTCACACTACATTGGTTAACATTAACTAAAATACTAAAGCATTTATTAATCTTTAAGTCAATATTTGCCAACACACTACTAAAATCAAAAGTTGTATCTGTTAATATTATTTAATATTATCTAATCATGAAAATATGTATTTAGTAACACTTTAGTATAGGGACCAATTCTCACTATTAACGGACTGCTTATTAGCATGCATATTAACATATTGCCTGTTTAGAAGTACTTTTAAAGCACATATTTCTGCATGACATGCCTAATCCTAAATGTAACAACAACCTCACTAACTATTAATAAGCAGCAAATTAGGAGTTAATAGAGGATACATCCAGTTTAAGATTTGTTAATAGCGAGAATTGGACCTTAAAATAAAGTGTGACCATTTATTTGTATTAACTAACGCTAAAAAAAGACTAATGTATACCGTAACAAATGTAATTCATTAACCACCACTGACTAATATGAGCATGTTGTAAAGCGTTACTGAAATATCATTCTGCACTACTTCTAGGTCATTAATCAAATAAGCACATGTTTTCATTGACGCTCAAAATGCGGTCAAATATAGTTGTTGTACATGATCGTCAGGTTTGACAAACTTCCTGGAGTTCATGAAGCTCGAGTGCTGCTGTCATTAAAGCAAAGAAGAGACCATTTTCCATTTTTACTAGTGGACTTTCAGATTTAATGGTATTTTATTATTATATTTGAATCATTTTCCTATCAGAGAAGGTACGTTCTTCCCATGTTGCCAGGTATTTGTCACTTTAATGAATATTCTGTCAGAAATAAAATGTCAAACTTACTCAAGGGAAATTAAACTAGGAAATAGATTAGATTTGTCATGTTTTTGGGGTTTTATTATAATACCCAGCTGGATATGATAATAAAACATAAAAAAACACAAGAAATATAGCATTTGGAGATAAATTTCACCGGCAAACCAATTTCACAATCTACAGATAAAACACAGATTAGCCATCGACTGTAACACAACATCAAGAGATTTCATAGTCTACGCTCCAACCTGTGAAACAGGGTAGGATGTATTTTTAAGAGGGGTATATACTAATTCTGGTGTAATCTTGTATTAATTTGGTACCACCAGCTGAACGTATTTAATGAATTCTCGGTCATATCGTTTAGAGTCATTTCTTTCGCTGTTTGAGGATGAGGGGAACCTGTGTTTGTTGGCATTTGCACAGATGAATGTGCAGAAAAACATAATTTAATCAAATGTATGGCCTTGGACAACAACCAAAAATGTGAAGCATTTTCTTCATTTTAATTAATGACTCGCTCTCCTAATTACGGTTGGTTGTCTTTTATTATTTGGATTTAGTGTGCGTTTTACCTGCAGTTTGTGACCTTATGAGAAGAGACTTTATTTGGTTACATGCTCATAGTTGAGGAACCTCTGATTTATGCCATATCCACATAAAAACCAACCCAAGAGTTAAATGGAGAAAGACTGAAGCAGACAAAGATGTGTTCGTGAGAGACTGTGAATGAGAATCTGTTGGCAGACACGTGCAGCCCTAATGCGTTGTGTGTTTGCATGTCTGTCTCTCCTCAGGAAGAGTGGTGTGAAAAAGTTCACACCTACTTGATGATTGCCTCATGGGAGCGGTAGTTTTCACACAGCAGGATCCTGCAGGGGTACTCGGATGGGTAATGCTCGTACAGCCGGTCCAGCAGAGACACGTGCAGATTCCTCTCCCGCGCAAACTCACTGTACACAAACGGACTGAGCTGGAAGACAGGAACGCTCAGAGTCACTCTCCAATATCTTATATTAGACACACAAAAACAAAGGCCTTTGGCTTCGCTAACCTCAAGCCAGTCTTGATTTTCATTTTTGCATTATTTCTTGAACCTGATCGTTGACTGATTTTTTGACACCGATAAAAGGCTTTTCGTGTGATCTTGAACAACGATGCATTTAAAATGTCTTTACATCTCAAAGCGGTGTTATTATTTAGTATAACTTATTATAGTTTTGATTAATGCTCCGAATTAGCTTATTTTTCTATTTGCATTTTTTTAGTTAGTCATTTTAAGTGCTTTTGTCCTTTTTATTTAGTCTTTAGTTTAGTATTTATAGGATTTTGTCCTTTTTATTACTTTAAAAATATATTTCTATAAGGTTTGAATTACTTCAATTTACAATTAGTAACGTTATGATGTGCTTTTGTCCGTTTTTATTAGTTTTAAAAATATATATATATTTTCATATAGCTTGAATTTATTTTATTTCAGTTTTTATTAAATGTAATTTGGTTCAACGTGTTAATTTCTGTTTGTTTTTTTATACCAATGTTTCTACTTTAATACTTATATTTAAAAATAAATATTATATATATTTAATATGTTCATTTCGGCTTTATTTCAATTACCAAAAATGACTTTTATTAGATTTCTTTAACGGTATCAACACCGCTTCAGAGAGTAGATTTTTTGTTTTTAGTAGTTTTGTTTAGGGGTGTAATGGTACACGTATTCAAACCTCATTTTTTGGAACAGGTTAGGGCTGCACGTTAAATCGTTTGCAAATTGTTATGCGCATATCGTCAGTAAAGCCGGTTCTGCGAATAGTAGTACTAGTACGGGTCTTTCGGTTCACGCATGTTTAATGAACAAATCATTACATTTTCAGGAAATTCAGACAATAAATTCCGTTTTGGTGCTCTTTAATGTGGCGTGACATATCGCCGTATACTAACACCTCGGTCAAACAGCAGCGCGGCTTGTAAACACAATGCCACGCAGGATTTAATATACCTCAGGCAGGTCGTCAGTGTCTACAGCTTGTATTTGATAGAGAAATGAAGTCTAGTGAAGAGCTTTATGCTAAATATTAGACTATACTACATTTTATTTACTTTACCTATTAGTAATGTCTTTATTATTTAATGTATGTTTAAATAAATATCTTATGAAACAAGTTATGACTCTGTAAATTATTATATTTCAACAAAATATTTTTATAATTTATACAATTGTATAATAATGTAAAATGGATCCCTATAGATTAGAGTAGAAGCTGAGGTAGATTTATAATCCCGAGACTATAAATTAAAGAAAGAGCAACTTCAGTAAACCTTTGTTAAATAAGAAAAAAAGCTGTTTTTGTTGTTTTCCTCCTGCTGTACCGAAACGACATCGAACAGTGACGTCAAAACCAAGGTATGTACCAAACCGCCATGTTTGTGTTCCATTACACTCCTAGTTTAGTTTGATTTGGGGCAAATTTCTAGCAAATAATTTGTACAAATAAATGCATTAATATCAGTTTTTTTTCTATTTTGTGTTCATCTTTTCTGCAGTCGGTCACTGTGCTCTTTAGATATCAGCATTGAAAACCCATACTGGCCAACAACTAAAGAAATGCGTGTCTATTCCTAACAGATTTGACGCCCTCCTCCACATGAGGCGGCACAGGTGGAGTGGGAGATGAATTATTAATGCAGCAGGAAGTGAGGCGGTGTGATGAGGTTTCTATCAAAAGGGCATTTAATTAAAGGCCCATTGGTTTCGCTCGGGCTGAGGCGGTTCTTCACGGGCCACATCAGTGTCCTGACGTGACCCTGTCTGCAGAGTGAGGGCAGTGAAAGAGACAGGATGTGAACGTGTGGAGAGCCTGTTGCTCTGATCAAGCATCTCTGGGTTGAGCTCAGTCCACAGTCATCAGTGAGGGGGGGTCCCGTTCTGATCCAGACAAAACTAGCAATATCTTAATCTAGGTCAGGTCTTTGTAGTTACTTAAAGTTTTAGTTTAGTTAACTAAAATATTCATAAATATAAAAATTTTGAATGATCAAAAAGTATGTCTAATGAATTGAAATCATGAAACGTGTGCAATTTATCAACAGTCATCTTAAAAAAAAGAAAAGGCCACTGTGAAATCTGTTATTATTCTCAAATTCTGTTTTTTTAACTCTGTTTAAATTGTGGATTCCGTTTAAATCTGAAATTACATTTCTAGTAACCAAAAAAACTTCTTATTAATTGAAATCATGAAACTTATTTGTAACAACTTAATGATAATTTGTTAAGTTTTTCTTTTTTACTTAAGAACTTTACATTTTTAAACATTAAAAATGTAGGGCCCTATGAAATCCATTTATTTTTCCCAAATTAAGTTGAATTGTTCTGAATTCTGTTTTAAAGTTTAAAATGAAATTTTTTTGTAAACTCGTGTCAAATCATGAAACTAAGTGACCATTTAAATGTGTGCTGATGTCATCGTTCTGCATATGGTACCTGCATATGGTCCCCTGCCAGAACGACTCGGGTGCTCTTAGAGGCCAAAGCCAATGGCATGATGGTCTCGCACTCCATAGCTTGTGCTGCCTCGTCCAACAGGATGTGTGTGAAGATCCCTTTGGAAACACAGACACATGGGAATAAAATATTCATTACATGGAGCTTCACAGGAGAAGGCATCAATAATAGATTACACACACAAAAGGATCTAGCATTAGATGCCACAGAGGAGGTTCTGCAGGCACCGTCTCATGGGAACTGATGTATGGTTTTTAGTGCAGGTGTGTGATAGACAGATAACTGCTGATGTGTCACAACACAACACCGAACACAAGAGCTGGGGGATGCATTTCATGTTTGCAGTATATTCCATGTTTTCTTTTTGGCAATACAAATTCCAGCAACTTCACTGACCATAAAGACTGCATCATTACAAAAGCTGCGTGCCAAACTTTGCTTCAGTGCACTGAAATGACAATATAATCACTCAGAAAAGCAATATTGTGGATCAATGTTTCTTTTTCAATTTTGTGTAAATTACTGATTCATTTAATACACTACCATTCAAAACTTGAGTTTGCAATATTAATTTAATGTGTTTGAAAGAGTCTCTTTTGATCACCAAGGTTGAATTTATTTAATTAAAATTGTGAAATATTACTACAATTTAAAATGCGTTTCCTACAGGAATATATTTTAAATATAATGTATTCCTGTGATGCAAAGCTGTATTTTCAGCATCATTACTCCAGTCTTCAGTGTCACATGATCCTTCAGAAATCATAATAATATGCAGATTTGCTGCTCAAGAAACATTGAATTATCAATTTTCATTTAGTTATCAGCTAAACAGTTGAGCTACTTCATATTGTTGTTAAATCCATTTATTTGAAAATATGTTTTGATATAAACTTTGATATAAAGTTCAGAGCAACAGCATTTATTTAAAACATAAATACTTTGTAATATTTTAAATATCTGTAATATTATAACATATGCTAGCTGAATAACAATATTAATTTATTGCATTGTATTTGTCCTATAGATATTGGTTAACGAGTTTTTCCTTTTGTATCTCTCAAAACACAAATGTTTGTTCATAAAAATCTATTTTCCATTCCTTACAATGTTTCAATAAAAAAAAAAAAAAAAAAAAAACCTGTAGGTAAATATGATGCTGCTTATTATGTCGAATCTAATTGGCCCCGATGGCTGTTTGGCAGAAATGGCAATTCTTCTCTGAAATCTTATTAAGTCAGATATATCTCAATAAGTCTATTATTTGGACTATAAGATGCACAAAATGTTTGTGTAACTGGAGGGAATAAATGTTTACCTCTCAAAACACATTAGCGCAATGCCAGAAATCAGCAGTAATGACTTTAAATGAACAGATAAGAGAAGCGGGAAGACACGACGACAGCGCTGGGTGTTAATGATGCTGAGTGTGTTAGACAGGCGAGCCGGGTCTCTTAGCAACAGATGATCCTGTGCACAGATACATACGAGGAAATTAGCCTCTCCTAATAAACCGTTGCAGACCCGGCTGCATTGCTCCTGCAGGAGGGTTTTAATGGCCACGTCCAGTGTGCCGCACTTCTGTTGTGTCCTTCTGTTTAAATCAGACGTGTGCAGATATGAACACTAGCTGCAAGCGATGTCTTTAGCATGCCGGGAGTGTGAGGGATGAAAGCGAGGAACGGTGAAGTTCTGCAGGGTTTGTGTGTGTGTTTGCTCACCTGGCTCCAGGTCAAGCTGGCAGAGGTACTGGGACGTGCTGAGCGTGACCACGACCACACGGTGGCGCTCTACATCCTGTCGCTTGGGCATCTGGAAGGTGAAGTACGCTCCGGAGATCAGGCAGTACTGCTGCACCACCGGGTGCACCGTCTTCACCCAGCGGTTCCTGAAGTAAATCCTGAGCAAACACAGAAACACAACGTTAACGGCATAGTTTGCATCATTTACTCAGCCTCGTCTTGTTTCAAACCCATAAAACTATCTTATCTCTGAAATACTGAGATTTCTCGACTCAACCAAAACTTTGATGCATCAAAAGTCAGATTACCAAGTTATAAAACCATTTTTTTATTAGAAGAGCATTAACTGAATAACTGTGCACAATAGGGCTGTTCAATTAATCGGAATTTTGTTATGATTTCGATTTTAGCCTCCAACGATTCTGAAAATACAGTAATCGAGATAAAACGATTATTGCGTCCCATTCCGCCCTCTTTCCAGCGGTGCTCTTTTGTTCCTCCATAAAAGCCCAGTTTCACGTGCAAATCAGTAAAATCATGTAATGAGAGTTTTGTAAAATGGGAAGTGCTTGATTTATTTAAGTTGATAAAAGTGTTGTTTACATAGTTGAAATCACAAGAATCTCAGCTTTCCATGGATATATGACGTTCAACTTTTTTTTTTTTTTTTTGTGTCTGACGACTTTACCCTGTCACCACTAGGCGTCCCGCCAGCAGTACGCTGGATTCTTAAAGGGTTAGCTACTTTAGACATGCATAAAAAAAAAAAACTTAAAGCAGATTGTTTCTTTTTTTATTCTATTCCTTTGTTTTTTATTACTGGCAGCTTAATTAATCATTTTGAGGACCTTCGTTGTTGTTTTTTAACTAATATTAGTTACTCTGGTATTCTGCTGTGGTGTTGAGAACTGTGACATTTCACTGGTCTCTAAAATGTAGATGTCATAGCAACCTTATTTACAGAAAATATATATTTGATATATGTGGCCCTCTCTGTGAAAACACAGCTAAAGCCATTTTTTGTGATTTGCTGTTTTCTACAAAAACATCCTTCATATGGTCAAGAACATTGTGAAAATGTAACCTTTATATCTTTAATATTGACTGAGTACGGTCTTGTCAAAGATTGAAATTATAGAGTAATGAATGGTAGAAATCAAACTTTGATGCTTGTTATCTCATAATTAGATTGAGACTTTAGTCTGGATTTCACAGAGAGGGTCACATATACATCACTATTTTTAATAAATATTTCATATAAAGTTTTGGTCATATGGTCCACTAATAAATGTTTTACAATATTTTTGTCCTAGTGCACGATAAGACAAGGGTTGTGTACCAAGACATTTATATGTTGTCTGTACAAGCCACATTTTAGGATGCCAAGAGAGACAAGAGGAACAGATTTGTGTGGGCGGTTTGCCAAAGTGACCTTGAACTAGGAGAAAAAAACAAGATTTTAAAATATTCTGGATGACTAACAGCATCAAAATTGCATAACAAATTTCCTTCCACAATGTCCAGTTTTCAAATCTTTCAATGCCTGTAACGTGTCCAATCAACATTACGAAAATCACCAAGCTACACTATTCTTTAGCTAGTACGTTCAGATTAGGGATGTCAAATGCACCAGTAATTCAGTGGCAAATCTTAAAAACAACAACAAATAAACAAAATAAAGACATAATACTAAAATAATGTTATTCATAGATTGATTATATATACACACAATAACAGTCCTTGTTAAAGGAGACCTATTATGCCCCTTTTTACAAGATGTAATATAAGTCTCAGGTGTCCCCAGAATGTGTGTGAAGTTTAACCCCACATATCATTTATTATATTATTTTGAAAATGCCTATTTTGAGTGGAAGCAGAAACAGGCTGTTTTAGTGCATGTCTCTTTAAATGTAAATCAGCTGCTGCTCCCTGTCCCCTTTTCCAGAATAGTTACAGCCCGTTCCTCAGATACTCTGCCAAAAATACATCGGTTTGGTTTTGATTATCATGTTTATCAAACCATATTCATTGAAACTTCTAATATAGGGTTTCTGAGCACACACGTCAGACGCATGCACGCAGAAAGTGGCTGTCACGTGGCATGTGAGTACTTAACCAAGTTCTCTTCCATGTCTTATTGAGCTTAAACCAAGTTTATGTTCTTGTTTCCTCTGAGACTGGGAAACGAAATAGTGTTCAGTGTCCATCAGTGCAGCCAAAGACAGAACAGTTAGCATGCTTTGCTCAAGCTTTCCAAAAGGCGTTAGAACTAGGGCTGGGCGATATCTCTCATGTGATATGCATGCGCATCTCATCAGTAAAGCCGGTTCCGTGATTGGCACTAAATCTCCATCACCTGCTTTCAGATGGAGCACCATCTAATACACAGAGCCGTAGTTCACTGACAAGCTACACAATATCGCGTTCATAATCGCCTTTTAGATCTTAGCCATTTAAACTAATATTTATTGATTTCAAAATCATTATGTCTACTGTGTTTATACTGAAAGTTGGTGTCATGACAATCATGCACCGCTCCAGATGCTGTGAGTGTTACCTGAGAGGTCGTGCGTGAGGATTGCCTGCCTCCACGTATGGATGAAGGTACTCTTTGATATACAGATCTGCTGCACTGTTTGAATGTGTACAGATCAGAACCCTGAAACACAGAGAAAGCAACCATCATTAGCACTCTTTGAGATAAAGCTGCAAAAAACAACAAGTTCAGTTTCTCTGTTCTTCAAGATTATTCCTCATGATTAGCAAGGACTGTTTTGGGATCGATACAAGTTAAGCTCCATTGACAACATCTGTGCAGTGCTGTTTTCACCACAGGAAATTCGATTCGTCATTTAAAACTTTCTCTCACACACACACACGTCTTCCACTTACAATGGAAGTCTATGGGGCAAGACATTCTGAAGGGTTTAAAGGTAGAACTATCAAAACATGGTCAGTTCTTTCACATTAGTTTCACGTTAACAAATACAACGTTGTAGTCTTGTGGGTATAGCTTTGAAAAAGTGTGTATTTTGATGTTTATCAATGGCTAATAATGTCTTTCCCCATAGACTTTAAGTGCATTACCAAAAATTCATGCTTTCAGATTTTTTTGGTCTTAGTCCCGTGTCAAATCTTAGTCTTTAACATGTTATTGTTCTTTAATCAAGGTTTAGCTGACAAAGTCTGGTGATTTCGATCTAGATTTAATCAACGAAAACAGACATATTTTAGTCATGCTGCACAATGGTTAAATTATCACAAATATTTTAATCAACATTATAAAATTGTGATTTTTGACCCCAACTGTTATCATTTAAGAGATCTGGTCAGAATTACTGCACTTTCACCTATAAGCAAAAATAAAGAGGTCAACCCAAACACAGGTTTATTTGTCCTCATCTAGTTTCATTATTTCATATAAATTACACACTCTACATTATAAAAAGTGCTAAAACTCAAAAGCTAAAACTGCTACATTTCTAATATTATTACATATTTCAAATTATATTTCATTTTTTCTATTGAAACAACAGAAAATAATTTGTATTTCAGTACAGAAGTGACCACAAATGCAAACGATATAGTTGAGATCCATGTTTGATTTATTCATTCGTCATGGAGGAGGTTTGATGGTAGATTCATACAGCAAACAAACATGTGAAGGAACAAAGACCACCTCTGTTACACTTTCATTTGAGCCGAATATCTCAGGAAATCGCTAAACTACAACTTACGCTTGTCAGCGTTTTTAAATAATCAGCACTGTTTCCACAGTGTAAAGAGCATGTGCTCATGGTTGCCAGGTGCAAAGTTAAAGTAAAACAGAGGGCAGAAAATGTGTCGTCCTTAGAAGAAAGGCTCTGGTATGCGGATTTAAACTTGACATCTGGCAACCGTAAGTATGAAAACTAAACAACCCTAAGCAAAGATTTATATATTTGTTTCACCTTTTTTGTTAAAGAAAATTTAGACAGTATGGATATATAGTGATGTTTTTATTTTTTAAACTATATTTCAGTCTCATCTTTATCATCAACAATATTGCATATTGATATAGTCACCGGTATTGTGTAATGACCCTCATCTTTTCTTATGGAAAACAAGACATCAATAAGTATTTCATCAGTTTTCGATGACAAAATGAACGCTACTGTAAATTAGTTTGTTTCGTTTTTCAAAATGAGTGGACATTATGTTCTGTGGTAAATTCCTTTAAGGCTGACCCTGCAAAACTGCTTACCGTGTCTCAGGCTGCTTGAGGATGTGTTTGACAGCCTGGGCCAGCGTGAAGGTCTTGCCTGTGCCGTAGGGTCCGATGATGAGCACCGGCGGGAGGTTGATGGAGAGGGGGGTGGTGATGGCCAGAATAGCCTCCTTCTGCTTGGCATTCAAACGGGGATCCAGCTGCTCATCCCACTGCCTGTGGCACCAAGGAGAAAGAACAACTTACATCCTGGCAACACAGCTGCCACTCACACAAACAGAGACGTCTGTGAGTGAACCAGTGCTGCTGGATAAGCAGATATAATTCATGACCGGTGTCCTTTTAGGTGCTTTGTTGGAGGAGGAACTAGTGCAAGCATATCTCCAGATGTGTGTGTTTGTGAGTAAAACTCACTCAGTTGGGTCTTTGCGTGTGCTCGTACCTGTTGGGACTCCAGGGGATTGTGGGAGTGAGGCTGGCATCTGGAAACAGGATACTGTTATCGCGGATGCGATCCAGAGCGTAGTGCATCTCACACAGAGGAAGTCTGTTCAACTGAAACTGCAGCTCCACCTTGCATCCAAACACACACAAACACAAACACACCTGCTGTTCAAACAGTCTCTGCCAAGACTTCCTGCATTTATTTCCACTGTTTAGCAGCGCCTGCCATGTGCTACAGACAACACATCTAACAGACGATTGAAAATGCCTTTTATAGGAATGGCTTTCAATTGGCAAAGAGTAAAATAAACATTTTTCATGATAAAACTACCTTTGTGTCATTCCAAACCCATATGCTGTTGTCAATAGGACACAAAAGGAGGAGTGTTGCAGAATATCCTGGAATATCCATACAATGAAAGCGAATGTGAACGGAGACTTTCAAGCGCCAAACAAATAAATCATAAATGCTATATGACAAATTCTCTGAAATCATACATTACCATTCAAAAGTTTGGGGTAGGTAGTGGGGTGGGCGATGAGACCAAACTCTTATATCAAGATATGAGTGATCATATTTTACGATAACGATATATCACTATGTAATTATTTTTGATACCATAGAATTTTCATAATTCAGTGTCAATATCACAAAAAAACCAATTCAAGCCTAAAAAAAGAGAAACAAAAAAGCTGCACAGCTGTTTTAAACATTGATTTCACTGCAAAAAAAAAACTACTTTAGTATTTTTGTATTGTTTTCTAGTAAAAATATCTAAACATTCTTGAATCAAAGTACATTTACATGAGAAGAAAAATTACTTCATACAGATATTAGATCATATCTAAAATTTAAATCAATTTTTTATTTTGGCTTAAAACAAGAAAACATCTGCCAATGAGGTAAGAGAAAATATCTTAATTCAAAGGAAAACAAGGTTATTTTCTTGCCCCACTGACAAATCTTTTCAAACCCACTTAATTGTATACATTTTTCATAATACAGGACTTAATATCTTAAGTAATTTTGCTTCATGTAAAAGTATCTTGATATAAGAATGTTTAAATATTTGTAATGGAGAACAAGACAAAATACTACGCAATAATTATAAAAACATTATTTACAATGTAACAATGAGTAATGTTTCTTGAGCAGCAAATCAGCATATTAGACTTCTGAAGGATCATGTGACACCAACTCTTTGGAAACACTAACAGATTTATAAACGTTTCTGATGACGAATGTTGCGTTCCTAAATGCAAATTAAAGCGCCTCGTACAGAGCGCTGCTAGCACCATGTAGACTACATGTAGCGCGTCAGACTACAGCCTGTTATATAATTACATCACAACTGTTGGGAGTTTTATGACAGCACTAGCAATCTCAAATTCTCTCCTCCATTCATAAAAAAAAATCACCGGGTGGGTAACACGTTCCAGCACTGATTCTGGCGCTTTGAATCATTTGAATCATTTGAACGGTCCTGCAGATGGCGCCGCGAGCTCATGCAGCGCTCTCAGGATCATTCCGTGCATTAGGTTTCAGAAAACAATCTTTTCGCAGATTATTTAGGTAGTAGCTCAAGGTCATGTGCGCGATTTCAATCATCATGCAGTAACCAAAACTCTGATCTACGCGAATCACATGGGTTGTCCCTCAGAGGTCGGAAAATACAGAAATCACAACCCTGTATATATTATAATATATGCTTGGAATAATAAGAATACATTTGACAGGTATTTTTTAAATACATTTTACAGAATAAAATTATTTGTAAATACAGCAGACAATCATGTGACTGGCCACGTGAGAGCGTGATCCCAGGTTCGTAGGATCACAGAACTCACTCCAAATCAGGCTTTAATCCATTTTCAACTGTTGAAAACACATACATATATATATATATATATATATATATCATTTCTAGGTATTTTTTATGATGTTTAAGTCCATTTACATACTCCATTAGAATTAATCCATTATCATTCCACTTATGGTTTGTAATGTTCTGGGACAATTTTACCGTCATTTAAGAAACCGTGTCAAATTATCATACGTGACACAGAACCCAAGCCCACACAGGGATTCAGTGAGACAAAAGGATTCCACACCATTATAATATAGTGAGAGAGAGGCATGTGTTATGCTGCAGGCACAGTGATAAATGGGATCTGTTAGACGGGTAAAAAGGGTAAATTAGGACAAATCCTGCTCTTTGTAGGGCAGCCTGCTTGCTGACAGCGTCTGGCCTGTGATAAATGTCTCTGGGGTTTCTGCCATCGCAATTCAAGTTATAACAGTAAATGCTGAACGCTGCTTCAACTAAGTCCATCGCATCGGCACGTCTCTCTATGACAAGATACCGGAGACTGCACACAAGTTGAGAACAGGTCACCATTTACATTAGCGGTCGACCAATAATGTTTTTTTGAAAGCAGGGCGATAGATAGAATTATAATTTATTATTTTAATTTAGGAAATAATTTAAAAATGAATTATTAAACATGTAAAATTAACATACTTTAGATGACAACTTCTTAATTCTATAATCCTCTTATATAACCCCAAATTCAGAAGTCCTGGGACAGTATGGAAATGCAAATAAAAGAAGAAAGTAGTGATTTCTAAATTTACTTTGACTTGTATTTCATTGCAGACAATATGAACACAAAATATTTCATGTTTTGTCTGGTCAACTTCATGTCATTTGTAAATATACATCCTTTCCTGTCATTCAGACCTGCAACACATTCCCAAGAAAGTTGGGACAGTAAAGCATTTACCACTTTGTAATGTTGCCATTCCTTTTCACAACACTTAAAAGACGTTTAGGGACTGAAGACACCAAGTGATGAAGTGTTTCAGGTGTAATTTTGTCCCATTCTTCCTGCAAACAAGTCTTAAGGTGGGCAACAGTTCGTGGTCTTCGTTGTGCATTTGCGCTTCAAAATGCCACACATTCTCTATTGAGACAGGTCGGGACTGCAGGCAGGCCAGTCAAGTACCCGCAGCCAGGACTTTGTAATGTGTGCAGAATGTGGTTTTGCATTGTCTTGTTGAAATATGCATGGACGTCCCTGGAAAATATGTCTTCTTGAAGGCAGCATATTGTGCTCCAGAATCTCTATGTACTTTTCAGCATTAATGGTGCCATTACAGAAGTGCAAGTTACCTTTGCCAAGGGCACTGACACAACCCCATACCATGACAGACCCTGGCTTTTGGACTTGTTTCTGGTAACAGTCTGGATGATCCTTTTCTTCTTTGGTCCGGAGCACACGGCGTCCATTCCTCCCAAAAAATACCTGAAATACTGATTCATCTGACCACAGTACACGTTTCCACTGTGTGATGGTCCATCCCAGATACCTCCGAGCCCAGAGAAGTCGACGGTTCTGGACACTGTTAACATAGGGCTTCCCTTTGGCACAGTACAGTTTTAACTGGCATTTGTGGATGTAACTACGTATTGTGGTACTTGACAAAGGTTTGCCAAAGTAGTCCTGAGCCCATGTGGTGATATCGCTTATAGATGAATGACGATTCTTGATGCACTGAGGGATCGGAGATCACGGTTGTTCAGCTTAGACTTGCGCCCTTGTCCTTTACGCACTGAAATTCCTCCAGATTCCTTGAATCTTTTAACTATGTTATCCACTGTTGAAGGTGAAATATCCAAATCTCTTCCTATCTTTCTTTGAGGAACATTGTTTTTAAACATTTCAATAATTTTCTCATGTTTTTGTTGGCAAACTGGCGATCCTCTGCGCATCTTTGCTCCTAAAGGACTAGACCATTTCTTGGATGCTGCTTTTGTACCAAATCATAATTACAATCGCCTGTTGACATCATCTGTTTCAAATCACATCATTTAAACAATTTACCTCATTACTAGCCCTAAATTGCTCCTGTTCCAACTTTTTTGGAATGTGTTGCAGGTCTGAATGACAGGAAAGGATGTATATTTACAAATGACATAAAGTTGACCAGACAAAACATGAAATATTTTGTGTTCATATTGTCTGCAATGAAATACAAGTCAAAGTAAATTTAGAAATCACTACTTTCTTTTTTTATTTGCATTTTACATACTGGCCCAACTTTTTCTGATTTGGGGTTGTAATATTTTTTACAATTAAAAGGAATATTTCAAAATATACCAATACAAAAGTGGGATACAATGTAACAGGGAACGGAGTAATCTGGGTTGTTTTTGTCTCATTTTACAAACAGAACACAGTGAAAATTACATGAATATGGCAGTGGGCAAATAAATAAAACGCAACAGTTTGAAATCACGAGTTTAAAGTTTGTCAATCGTGCATCTCCACTGAAGCTGAACTCTCCTCCTGAGAAAGTATTATAATGTTTGACTTTCTATTACTAATAATATAAAAACATACCATGCATAACCTTTTAATTCCTTTGTTTAACCGTTTTTACTGATTACTAGACAGACGTCTATCTGTATCATTTACATTTCATGTACATTACATGTACTCTACATTTCCCTTTTGATTATACCCTGTATAATTTATCATGTGACAAATAAAGAAACCTTGAACCTTGATCAGACACAACTGGTAAACGGTGACAGAAAACAATGAAGAGAGAGAATGTGAAAGCTGTGTGGGAGCCACTGACGTTTTCAGCACCATCAAAATAAAAGTCTCGAACAAGTCAGCCAAACGCAATAACGTACCGGTCGATGCGGATATTTGAAAAATGCCACATACTGGCTGATATATCATCAGCCTTGGCGATCTAGATTTACATCAACCAATTAACCGATTTTAGTTCTGGTTACTATACATTGCTAGGGTATTTAGGCTATTTTTTAGAGTAAAAAGAAATTGCTAGGGTGTTCTGGCTGGTTTCTAGGGTGTTGCTAGGCACCCTTAAGTGTCCTTGGTCATTTATTGGAGATGGCTAATGTTGCTAGTGTGTTCTGGCTGGTTTCTAGGGACTAGTTGGGTGTCCTGGCTCATTTATAGGAGATGGTAAAAGTTGCTAGGGTGTTCTGGCTGGTTTCTAGGGCGTTGCTAGTTTGGGTTTATTTGGTCATTTATTGGAGATGGCTAATGTTGCTAGGGTGTTCTGGCTGGTTTCTAGGCGTTAATAGGCTTGGGTGTAAATAGATTTTTTTAGTTCACAGACAAGCTAGGAGATATCGCGTTCATAATCGAATGCAATTCATCTGCGATATTGAACGCGATATCGCGTAGCTTGTCAGTGAACTACGACTGTGTGTATTAACTGCAGCTCCGTTTGAAAACAGGTGGTAGAGATTTACCGCCAATCACGGAGCCTGCTTTACTGACGAGATACTCCGCATATGGGAGGTCTTTTTGAATGATCTCATAACCTACCTGCATCTCCTGATCCGCCACCAGGCCCAGCTCCTCACAGCAGTCCTTACAGACCCGCAGAAAAATGTAGTCTTTCGTTTTTTCCTCAATCAGGGCCTCATACACACGTTCCTTGGCTCCAGCTGACTGGTTGTGACCCATCCGCTCCTTAAAGACAGGCAGCAGCAGCACAGAGTTGACCTTTGTCATGACCAGCCGCCCAGCCAGCGTATCTTCAGACAGCGTCTCTGTCAGCTTGAAGCGTGCAAACAGCTGTCCATTCTGAGCATACTTGGCACCACCAGAAATGCCAGTCAACATAAAGCTTGTCACCAGCTGCAAGTTAACCTTGATGTTGAACCTGAGAAATAAAAGCAGCATGTTGATGAAAACATGATACAGCAATGTTGGTTCACCAGTTACTGTGTACTGACTATTGACCTTCGTATATATCGAAGAATATATCAATAACCAACCACAATATTTAATAAAAATTGTGATTTAAAACCCCTATTGTCTTCAAATAAATGGGAAAAAATAAAGAATAATTGTACTGCCATCTACATGGCAATTCCCATAAAAAAAAAATGCTCAGCTGCTTTTTCAAAAAGACCACCAGTGACCTCTAGTGGTAGCAAATAGAAACTATTATTAAAGAACACTGAAAAATATTTCATAATAGTGGCTTAAGGAACCATATGAAATGTTATACATATTGACTCAAGTCAGTGAAGCTAAAAGCTCCAATCTGCAATTTCCAGGTGAGGGTGCACAAACTTCATTGCATCTTCAGGAAACAAATTTGCATTTACAAATGACCAGACAGCAAATATGAGCACATCTTAGGAAGAACTAAATTATGTGACGATGTTTATGAGGTCTATTGTATTAGAATCCTTCAAATGTGTAAGCAATATGAAAACGAGTGAAAACTCTACATTTATCAGTGATTTCTGAGTTATGTAATACAATTAGTGCTTTTGGATGCTTTTGTATTCATGTAAAACCTCAAAGACAACAACCTTCCACGAAGACTGCTATGCTATTATTATTTAACACCGTCACATACTAGTCTACTGTGCTTTAATCGACTTTATAATTACCAACTCCTTCACATTCTACACAAACTATGACTGGTTGCTTGACATATCGGCCAGAGAGCCACTCTTGTGGACCAGACTTGACGGTGCTTCTCTGAGACTACTCACTTGCTGACTTCTTTGTACTGAGCGATCTCCTCGATGTAGAGCAGATCGTGAAAGCGGGGCAGGTAATTGTCTCTGGTGAGGGTTTTGTCCAGCACAGACTGGGTGAAGAGCTGGTCGGCAGAGAGGGGGATCTGATAGCGGGTCAGTAGACTGCGCTCTAGATCCATGTTTTCATTAGGGACAAACTCCACAATGGTTTTACGACGAGTCCCAGCGCTTAGCGGTCATCAGGAGCTGCTGGCGAGCTTGCATCAAGTGCTCCAGATCTGTGGGATTATGGGTAGTGGATTATGATGAAATGCTGGTCTAGGGTTACATTTGATAATATACTGATATGCATGCAGTTTTGATCTCTATACATGGATTTCATAAAAAGTAGAGGAGATAATAAGCAGAAAGTGTACTAACAAATAACTTGTTCCTCACAAAGTTATCCTATATGCCAGTGTACTTCGAATAAAGTGTATTTGGCTTAACTGTTAAAAATCTCTTCAAAATAGTTAACGGAATAAAAAATTAATCTCTCAGAGTCAAAAACCAGCACAATCTAATAAAACATGCTTTGTGCATTAAAAAGTGACAGTAAAAATTGTAATATTGTGTTATTATCAATGCTGAAAACCGGTGGGCTGCTAGTGCTTTTAGAATTAATATTTTTGTGGAAACTGTGATGTATTTTTTTCAGATTCTTTGTGAATAGAAAGTTCAAAATCGTTTATTTGATTGTTTCTGCAACAATCTAAAAGTCTTTATCGCTTTAATTAATTTAATGATTCCTTGCTTAATAAAAGCGATTAAAAAAAATGAAAAAACTTAGATGCCAAATTTTGAACGGTAGTGTAAGAAAAACCAAGGATAAAAAGACAGACATAATATTATTTTATTCATAAAATATATAAAACCTAAAAAACAAAATTCTGTAATATTAATTGCCATATAAATACACATACTACAATCTGTATGCATGTGTGTGCATCTATATACATATATACACACATACTGTACATTTATAGGTTAGTTAGCTAGGATAGGTTTGTTGCAGTGTTCTTTTCTTTGCAGCAAAAGCACATTTTCAGCATTAGGCCCTTGACAATGCTTTTTGGGTTATTTTTGGAGCTTTAAAATAACTACTGACTCTCATTGTATGAACTCTCTTAAATGTTATTTTGTTTTCCAATTTGAAACCACACGAGGTTTGAGCAAAACAATGTTTAATTCTTTAACAAGTAACTTAAGCATTTTCCCACTGTCCTACCTTCAATGGAGGCGGCGTCCACCATCACTCGCTGCATGAGCACGGGCTCAGAGCCAAAATCAAACACCACGGTCTGCCGGAAGGTGCCGAAGATCTCTGTACTGAAGGAGACCACCACAGTGTAAGCGCAGTGGTCCATGCCGTTCTGCACCAGGCCGGTGGCGCTCCACTCCTGACAGCCACCCTCACACACCTCCTGGAGCACCTGGGTAGATGCGTCCCCGGCCGAGACCGCCGTGATGGAGAAATGTGGCCGGTTAGCGTCGTAAAGCAAAGCTATGCGGTGTAGCGTCCGGACCGGCTGTTTGAGACAACAAATCCCTGTTAGAGATTCATTCCTGGAGATTGATTCAAATCCTTTTCCAAGATCACTAACAACTTTTAAGGGTTTAAGCCTAACATGAAACAGACCCATTTTAACTTCATATGCAAGAAATAGGAAATTCAAAAAAAAAAAGTTAACGTAGGGGATATGAACAATTTGATTTGCTATTATTTATAAAAACCTTTATTACATTCAATAAAAACTCTTCCGAATAACATGCACAATAAGAATGAGTATTAACTGGGTAAATCGATTTTGCATTGACTTTGAATACATGATCAGATATGAACACTAACTCAATGATATTTTCTTCAAACAAATGACTCTCCACCACTCTGTAGCTTGTGAAAAGAGAGGCTTAGATTGCCCAAACCTTGCAGAAGAGTGTGAATGTCCAGGAGTGAGATGATTTCTTGCTGTTGACGGTAATTGAGAGATCGGAGCTGTGCTCCACTGTAACTCCATCCACACAGTCATTCATCTGCATGACACAACAAACCATTAAATCAAGACGTGCAGAAACACCTGCAATAGCTCACAAATAACCGCGCCGGACTGTATTGACTATACAGGGTCACAACATGTAATATATTATGCTACAGTGTTGTGAATGGTTGCAAAGAGTTGCTAAGAAGCATACTGTACATTACATATGTGTCTCGCTATCAGCCTTCAGAGTAGTAATGCACCAAAATAAACTGAAAGTGATACAAATAAGTTTTTATTTAGCCCAAAACTGAAAAAAACGTTTATTTAATAATTGATTATTCAAATTGACTCAATTAACCCTTGTATATAAACTTTTTTATATTACATTTACATGCAAGGCAGTTTTATAAAAAACATTGACTTTTAATTACATGTCTACTTCAATAAATTGTTGAAATTTCAACAGTGGCTGTAATAAAAAACAATTCGGCCACTTTATCTCCTGTTTATTTTGTGCTATAATTATTATTAAATAGAAAGATGACCGGTCGAACTGAGGGGGCTACAGCGATCTGTAACACCAAAAAGAATGGCAAAAACATATTTGGGTTGAAGTGTGTGATCAAATTGACAGAATTGGAAAGCTGAGACTATGTTTTGTGTCAAAAGCAACAAAACACAAAGCTTATTGAGATTAATGGATGGTAGGTCACCACAAATAAGAGGTTCATGCACCAACTCAAAATAACAGCATAAAAGATGAATCAGTGTTTCCCACATGTTGTTTTATTTGTGGCGAGCCACCACAATATCCACATCGACCGCCACAAATACTCACCGCTCCCGAGTCTCACACACGATCGTGACTTTAGCACTATACTTAGCCACTTTCAGATCCTTTTAGCAACTTTTTTTCCATAAACAGTACATATTGAAAAACCTAACGACTTTTTAGAAAAAAACTTAGCTATGGTTCAGTTGGAAGATGTCAACAGTACTGCCCTGCGAGCGTGAGGTCTGACTATGCCGGCGCAGTGTCGCCTCTCTCGGCGTCTGTTCTGAGCAGTGAGCAGCAGAGAAGCAGCGCATTCAGTTGGCCTTAACGCAGCAGACTTTTAAAAAAATGTCAATAAATGAGTACAAATCAGCATTTCCAAGCACCTATTGCTTACTGACTGTTTGGACTTTTAAATTCGTCTGTTAATCGGCTCATAGTTTGTTACTCAGACGCAGGCAGTGCGTAGAATAAGACAGAACGGTAATATAGCCAAAACCACCGCATATAGTCACTTTTTAGTGTAGATGAATGTTGATTTTATCAGATGATGTCACGATTATAAATCAGGATTTAAGGAGTATAGTGAGAGCGATTCCTGGTTAACGTAGTATTAATGGGTCGTGTTTAGTCACTATTTATACCTGTTTTAAGCAGGTGTGTCTCACTCCTTAAAGTCAAGTCAAGAGCTGCAGGCTCTTTGATACAGTACAGGTCATAAACCCCGCCCACTCCATGTAAACGAATGGGACATCAGTCAAACTTTTTAAATGTATTACACTTCAATACAATTTTCCGAAATATGGTTTTGGTCATTTAAGGTAGTTGTTATCACGCTGATATTTGTCCAATTGTTAATTTTTGTGATAAGTTTGATTTTAGCTAGTAATTTGATGCTATACAAGCGGGGCATGTCATTATGGCTGATTGGGTCTGCGGGAGTTTGGGCGGGAGTTTGATTCCACGGCTCCACCTCATGACACTACTGCGCAGACTCAGGCTCCAAACAAATCTCTACTGCGCAGAATCTGGCTCCAAACGAATCTCTACTTCCAAACGAATCTCTACTGCGCAGACTCGGGCTCCAAACGAATCTCTACTGCACAGACTCGGGCTCCAAACGAATCTCTACTGCGCAGACTCGAGCTCCAAACTAATCTCTACTGCGCAGACTCGGGCTCCAAACGAATCTCTACTGCGCAGACTCTGGCTCCAAACTAATCTCTACTGCGCAGACTCGGGCTCCAAACTAATCTCTACTGCGCAGACTCGGGCTCCAAACTAATCTCTACTGCGCAGACTCGGGCTCCAAACTAATCTCTACTGCGCAGACTCGGGCTCCAAACTAATCTCTACTGCGCAGACTCGGGCTCCAAACGAATCTCTACTGCGCAGACTCTGGCTCCAAACTAATCTCTACTGCGCAGACTCGGGCTCCAAACTAATCTCTACTGCGCAGACTCTGGCTCCAAACTAATCTCTACTGCGCAGACTCTGGCTCCAAACTAATCTCTACTGCGCAGACTCGGGCTCCAAACTAATCTCTACTGCGCAGACTCGGGCTCCAAACTAATCTCTACTGCGCAGACTCGGGCTCCAAACTAATCTCTACTGCGCAGACTCGGGCTCCAAACGAGTGCTCCTTTTCTATAGTGGAAGGAAGCGGGGATGCGTCGTCCATCTTTTTTACAGTCTATGGTTTTAAGTATGACAACAGAAAATATGTAAATGTTAATGGCTTTATGGGGCATTCAGTTGTATTTGTATGTAACAGTACATAAAATCTGAAGTGCCAAAACTTGTCTGAACGCAATGACGCCATAATATGCAAATTAATGTGTGACGTCACCTGTCGCCACAAGCATCACAAAACCCTGTGGGAAACACTGCATCATAATGAAAATCGTTTTTAAAAGCGAGAAATGTTGTGCTAAACAAATGTCACAGTTTTGGTCATTTCAGCCATCCAAAATGTTCGTCCAATACCAAAAATGTATTTTAGTGCATCACTACTTAATTTTCCCTTTAGTAAACTGGTTGCAGCTTATTAGAGAGAAACAAAACACATCTCTAGTGAACCATTAAGATATTCTTTCAAGAGGACTGTACCACTCTCTCCGGTGTGAGGGAGTTAATCCATTTCTCGATGAGCGTCTCCATGTAGTTCTCGGTGAAGTGCTTGCCCTCCTGCTGCTGTTTGAGGCGGATGAGTCGAGAGGCGTAGCGCTGTTGCCATTCTGTCAGCTCCTCCTGAGAGTGAGCCGAGGTGCATTGAGCTCCGTACCGACACAGACCCTGCTCTAAAAACCTGACCGTAATCAACAAAACAGCACATTACAATTAATCAAGAGAGGAATAACGCACAGGTAAGCGTGCAGAAAATCAACTCTGGAAACATATTTTAACCAATAATGTGAACACGTTTCTAGATTAATGTTAGTAAAAATCTAGAAATGGAACAATGACTTACAAATTTAATAAAAGTATGATTATTTTACATTATTTTTTACATCAGCACCATTAAAATAAGTGCTATTTGCTGTCAGGACTAGTATACCTTTTACACAACGTATACTCCTCACTACTAGTGATCCCTCGAGGAGGAGGACGAAACTGCCAGCCTTCATGAACGTCTGTAGGGAGAACATCGTAAAGAAAAAAAGAGGAAAGAACGATAGTTAGCATGTCAGTGCAAACACCCAAGCTCACTTCAAGAGATGAAAATGGATCCTGGATGTGTTGTGAAACTGAAGTGGAACTCACCCTCCTCTTCAGCCAACTCTGACGCCATTTTACTCCTCACAGCCTGCAATTGAGACCACCCTCGTGATTGATATGCAAAAATAAACACTATTCTCTCAGTCATGAACAAAAGCTGTGGTGAGAGGTACTAGTTCTTTAAAGTGGGAAGTTGTTTGAAGGCAAGGGTAACTGTCTTCACAGAGAAATGATAACAGAAGTGACGCTGACTGGGTGTAAAGACTATAAGCATGGGAAATATAAGATGACGCTAATAGTTAGACAAACTGACCTCTATTTCTGAAAGGAGCCTCTTCAGTCTTGTCATGTCTTTAGTCATGATCCCATTCTGTGACAACCAAAATGCTTCAGTGAATTTTAGCAAAATAAAGGTAAAAAGTATTCAGTGTAAAGTTTACAGCATAACTGTAAAACGTAGAGCAACATTGTAAAGCTTACAGAGCTCCTACAATGGAAAGCATAATTGTACAGTTTAGAGCAAAACTGGAGTTTAAGGAGCAATTGTAAAATGTACAGCACAATTGTAGAATTTAGAGCAAAACTGTAAAGCTTACAAAGCAACTAAAGTTAAAAGCACAATTATAATGTTTACAACATAACTGTAAGGTTAAAAGAAAACTGTAAAGCTTACAGAGAACTGGTTAAGAGCAAAACTGTACAAGAGGAAAAATTGTAGTTTAAAGCGCAAATGCAATGTGTTAAGCAAACTGTTAAATTTTGTGTGAAATTGTAAAGCTTTCGGAACACCTAAGGTTTAGAGCAAAACTGAAGATAAGTGCAAATGTAACGTTTACGCCACAACTTTACAATTTAGAGTGAAACTGTAAAACTTTATAAAGCACCTAAATTAGAGAGCAACATGTGGTCATTTTGAACTAAATTGAAGTTTAAATTAAAACATTAATGAGATACAGAAAACTTAGGTGAAAGCAAAATTGTACAGTTGACAACAAAACTAATGTTTGCACTGCAAATGCAACGTTTACAACACAAATGTAAAATTTGGTGCAAAATTGTAAAGCTTTCAAAGCACCATAAGGTAAGAGGTAAAAAAAATGGTAAGACATAAAAAAGCACAATTGAAGTTTATAGTCCAGTAGTAAATCTTCCTCAACTGTAAAACTGTAAGTCTTAGAAGTAAGGTTTGGAGAAACATACAGTGCAACTGTAAAGTTTACAAAGAAACTAAAGTTGAGAGCAAAACTGAGTTTTACAGTGTCAAGTTTACAGCATAATATAAAATTAATTTCATTAAAATGAACTAATGTAGAGTTCACTAAAAATATTTAAAAGCTTTTACAAGCATGATAAATCCAATATAGATAGATAGATAGATAGATAGATAGATAGATAGATAGATAGATAGATAGATAGATAGATAGATAGATAGATAGATAGATAGATAGATAGATAGATAGATAGATATAAATAATTATGTCAATTGGAAACAATACATCAGAATTGTGAGTTGGTTTACCAGTGGTTCTCCATAGAGTGCTTTAGAGAGAACGGTGCACACTTCCTGTAAGCTTCCATCCAGCAGCATACTCTGAAGCCCTGCCCTGAAACTGCCATCTCCCTTCCCCAGCTCCTCAGCAAACACTACATGAACAAACACACCCGAGTGATCAAACCAGCCCACACAACAACCAGACATCCCATAATCCTGAGCTGTCTGATGTTTACTTGAGGCAATTTCACAGGTATCGTAATTTTGATGAGACATACTATTTTACGTTTCATCTTTTTAAATAGACTATTTACACTTCTACTACAATGTATTTATTTATTTTAGAGATGAGCAAATTATAACATTGATTATCATTACGCAGACAAACAAATAATCTATTAAAGAGACAGTTCAAAATTCTGTTAACATTTACTCACCCGCATGTTACTCCAAACCTGTAGAATTTCTTTCTTATGTTGGTAACCAATCAGTTGCTGGCAGCCATTGACTTCCATAGTATTATGGAAGTCAATGGCTACTGTGTAAACTGTTAGGTTCCTCACATTCTTCCAAATATCTTCTTATGTGGTCAACAGAACAAAGAAACCCATGCAGGTTTGGAACAAGTGGAGGGTGAACAAATGACAGAATTTTTGTTTTTGGGTGAGCTATCCCTTTAAAAAACATTTACACAGATTCAACCAGAAAGAGCTTAACAGTACTTAAGCACTAAAAATACTAACAGAGGCCAAAGAATATGGCCAATGGTAACTCTTGCTGATAATGATATGTATACATATATTTTTTTTATCTTACCATGCTTGCAGTCTTCATCAGCCTGATCGTAATCCTTCTGTTGAATCAGAAAAGCACAAGTCATTTGTTACTTATACACTCTCCTAATCAAAACTAGGAAACTGGCTATGTGGTGCATTAATAACTAAGAAATTATAGTGAAAACTATAGGGTCCCCTTGAATTCATACTAAAGCATTTAAACAGCGCTTAGTTTTTAATATTGACTTAAATCAAGAGAAGATTCACTGAAGATTTTCTCAGTAAATTAATTTTTAATGCAAACTGTACAACAACATTTTTCTTGATGTACTCAAACCTTTCATACATTCAGCTGATGCTAGTTTTACAGTTATTTGACTCTTGAAGCTAGTCATTTACAGACTAAAAACTGAGTTTGCAGACAAGCTCATCTTCAACGAAGCTTATATGTTTAATTAAGAACACTGCAGTTGTTTTTTTGCAGAAATAAATGAATCCACACCAGACCAATGGGAATATTATTTAATTTTCTGTTAAACAACAGTGACAAAACAGTACATAAAAGTCTGTGAAGTGAATGTCTGATTGGCGGTGTGTCCTGATCTTCAGTCGCTGCTTTGTCACTTACATCTTAATAAACGCCACAAAAATGTAAACGTATAAAAAAAAACATAATACCACATAAATTGCATAAACACTTCAGTAATAAAATCAAGGAAACATGCAGCCTCACCAGCTGGAGTCGTGCTGCTATGCGGTAGAGCAGGGCGCGCTTTCGGAGGAAGGCCGTGCTGGGGTCCAGGGCCCGGGGCCCCATGGCCAGCAGGGCCTCTGTGCTGTGAGCCACTGCCGTCTCATAATCCTGCCTCACTAATGATCCAATGGCCTCGTCGCATGACTTCTGTGGCCTCCTGTCCTCCATGACTCTGGGACAGAGTTTCTGTCGTGGGAGATACAAAGGGTTAAACATCTCAAATTGTTAGAAAACTATGGTTGCAGAAAGATGGAAAATTCAAAAGTTTGTTTATCTGAAGAACTAGCTAAAACTTGCTGAGAAATGTGCTGAACACATAAAATGACACTCAAATATACATTTTCACACCGGTTTCACTGATTTGTGCAAATACTGTTGTAGTGTGTGGAGTCCTTTTTCCTTTTCTGTAATAATTAGGTCACAGCTGTAACGTTCATCTGGGCTGAGTTAGTGGAGGCTGCTGTGGACGATTTTTCCACATTGTTATAGTTTTTTTTTTTTTGAGTGAATGCACCAAAAATTGTATTCCATGCAACTAAACCAAAATCCAACCCACTAATCTAAAAGCATTATTATATTATATTATACTGACCATCATATGAACAGACACCAGCTCGTCCACAAAAATACTTCAGTCATGGTCTTAACTTTCAATTCAAATCAAAATAATCTTCTAAACTGTAATGTACCATAAAATAACTAGAAATGCCATCGCTTTGCAAATGTACTATGCAAACTAGTAGAGTCCCCAACAAAATACCATAAATAATAGTTATTATTACTAATGTAAAACCATATATGCGAAAATGGCATCTATACAAACTAAATGTGCCTGTTGTTTTCTCTACTTTCTTTTTTTCTGCACAGTGGTCATCAAAACACACATTACCAGATGAGTCTTGGTAAATGCATTTATATTATTATTATTATCAACAATAAATATGATTATTATACTTTTTTTTTTAATCTGAGCAAAATGATACTAACCTCTAAAACTAGTTAATTTAAAGCACTGTATAAATCCTGTAAACTATATTTTTTTAATAATAAGAGATTACTACTATTGTACTATTGAACTATGATATATAAAACAAATGTATACAAATTTGAAGGTTTATGAGATAGTGATAGTGATGCAATAACTTACATAAATGTGAAATTAAATGTAATGTAAATATCTATTGGAACCTGCAAGTTTGTTAATAAAGGTTGCTTAAAGAAAGTCAAGAAAATAGTAGTGTAGAGTCTCACATGACAAACATATAACATGACATAAATAACTGTATTGTTGTTGATATTTGCATAACGTCCAGTTTTCATGTATAACACACACACCATGTGCAGAGTCTCTTTACTTCCACACACAGAGAATGGCACTGTCAGATATCACACAATAACACACTGTCTTCGCAAAGCAACATCTAATTGACCTCCAGCACACCAAACAAGGCAACAGAGCCGCAGTAAAATATATAAACACTCTATATATGGATTCCGGGTCAGTTAATAATAGATGTCCCGTCTGAGAGCGAGTGCGTGGCCGCGTCTCAAAAGCTTCCGAGTTTCCTACACAGACAACATCAGCGTGCACCGCAGACGCCGTCGAGCCTTCCGCCGGTTCGGTTAGAACGTGCTGGTCCGAACGTTCGAAAAATGCGCTCACGGCGCCCAAACGTGATGTCTAGGAAGGCAGCCCGCTAGGTTTTGAAACACAGCCACTGTGTTGAAGAACAACAACAACTGCGTGTGCGCCGCCAAATCAACGCAGATACACCCCAAACACGCAGTGATACACGATATATGATTACGGGACGAGCATGGCGGCTGATAATCACGAGAGGGAAAGGTTATAATGTGTGTGTGTGGACTGCGATGATCGCTGCTCTCTTGGCCTTGAGATCCAGCCGCCCCCGGACACACAGATTCACATTATTCTGTAACATATACCAAACAATCTGCACTGATTGTCACTCACATACACCCTGCACTCATGTATCTGTCCGCGTGCGTGATGAACGGCACAGATGTGAGGGGAATATCGCAGTTAGACGCGAATATCTTTAGCTGCTAGTCGGTTTAGCGCAGCTGCGACCAGGCCTTTTCATCATCACATTGATCGCGCAAGCGCGCGCCGCGATTTTTCGCGTTTTGACGCGCGGAACACGCGAGCTGATAGACGCGTCGGGATGTCGGGGTCGACGGCAGGCAGAGGTTAGGAGGGCGAACGGTTCACCGCAGATAGGTGTTATGGGAAGTCTGCACTTACCTAGCTTTACTTTCTACGCCATCTTGGATCCACTTGTCAGCCTGTCGCAGTGCATTGTGGGTCAAATGTTTCTGCGCACTGCTTCCTGCCAGCGCAGGACCCTCACACTTTAGAGCAGGGGGCTTCTAGCTTTTATTTAAACATGACGTTCCCCTCTCCTAACTCACTTCCTAAAATATAAAGGCATGTAGAATAGACGTGTATACTGAGCAGTGGACTTACTAATACTTTCATTACTAAATGATTTAATTAATAATTGGTATTTATATTGTAAATAAATACTTTGTATTATATTGACAGTGTGTTTTTTTCTGCTCGGTAATATTTAGATGTACCTTAGACACTTTATTCAAAATTAAAATGATTTGTATAGAACTTCACACTAACTACTGGTCAAGTTTACAATTATTATGATATTTTAATTGTTTGTAATTATTTTCTCTTTCACTACCAGTCAAAAGTTTTTGGAAAGCAAGATTTTAAAGGTTTTCTTTTATTTTGTATAATTGTCTTCTGCTCACCAAGCCTGTGTTTATTTGATCTAAAATACAGGAAAAACAGTAATATTGTGAAATATGTTTACTATTTAAAAGAACTGCTTTCTATTTGAATATATTTTAAAATGTAATTTATTCCTGTGATTTCAAATCTGAATTTTAGCATCGTTACTCTAATATTCTGATATTCTGATTTGCTGCTCAAAAAACATGTATTATTATTATTATTATTATTATTATTATTATTATTATTATTGAAAACAGCTGAGTAGATTTTTAGGTTTCTTTGATGAATAGAAAGTTCAGAAAAAACAGCATTCATCTCAAAATGGATAAACAAAACATTATTTGAAACATTATACATGTCTTTATCATCACTTTTGATTAATTTAATGCATCCTTGCTAAATAAAAGTATTAATTTGTAAAATTTCATAACAAATATATAATGATTTAAATATACTGACTCCAAGCTTTTGAATGGTAATGTTGCAAAAGCTTTTTATTTCTGGTAAATGCTGACATCTGGATCTTTCTATTCAGCCTAAGACCGGCTGCCCACTGAAACTAAGTAGGGTTGAGCTGGTCAGTACCTGGATGGGAGACCTCCTGAGAAAACTAGATTGCTGCTGGAAGAGGTGTTAGTGAGACCAGCAGAGGGTGCTCACCCTGTGGTCTGTGTGGGTCCTAACGCCCCAGTGTAGTGACGGGGACACTATACTGTCAAAAAGTGTCTTTCGGATTGAGACATTAAACCGAGGTCATGACTCTCTGTGGTCATTAAAAATCCCATGGCACCTCTCGTAAAAGTAGGAGTGTTACACTGGTGTCCTGGCCAAATTCCCTCCACTGGCCCTTGTCAACCATGGAACTTATCCTAATAATCCCCATCCACTTGATTGGCTCTATGACTCTCTCTCCTCTCCACCTGTAGCTGGTGTGTGGTGAGCGCATACACTTGATTGGCTCTATGACTCTCTCTCCTCTCCACCTGTAGCTGGTGTGTGGTGAACGCATACACTTGATTGTCTCTATGACTCTCTCTCCTCTCCACCTGTAGCTGGTGTGTGGTGACCGCATACACTTGATTGGCTCTATGACTCTCTCTCCTCTCCACCTGTAGCTGGTGTGTGGTGAGAGCATACACTTGATTGTCTCTATGACTCTCCTCTCCACCTGTAGCTGGTGTGTGGTGACCGCATACACTTGATTGGCTCTATGACTCTCTCTCCTCTCCACCTGTAGCTGGTGTGTGGTGAGCATACACTTGATTGTCTCTATGACTCTCTCTCTCCACCTGTAGCTGGTGTGTGGTGAGCGCATACACTTGATTGGCTCTATGACTCTCCTCTCCACCTGTAGCTGGTGTGTGGTGAGCATACACTTGATTGGCTCTATGACTCTCTCTCCTCTCCACCTGTAGCTGGTGTGTGGTGAACGCACTTGATTGGCTCTATGACTCTCTCCTCTCCACCTGTAGCTGGTGTGTGGTGAGTGCATACACTTGATTGGCTCTATGACTCTCTCTCCTCTCCACTTGTAGCTGGTGTGTGGTGAGCGCATCCACTTGATTGGTTCTATGACTCTCTCTCCTCTCCACCTGTAGCTGGTGTGTGGTGAGCGCATCCACTTGATTGGTTCTATGACTCTCTCTCCTCTCCACCTGTAGCTGGTGTGTGGTGAGCGCACACACTTGATTGGTTCTATGACTCTCTCTCCTCTCCACCTGTATCTGGTGTGTGGTGAGCGCACACACTTGATTGTCTCTATGACTCTCTCCTCTCCACCTGTAGCTGGTGTGTGGTGAGCGCACTGGTGCCGTTGTCCTGTGGCAGCCGTCGCATCATCCAAATAGATGCTGCACACCGGTGGTGATTGAGGAGAGACGAGACCCCCCCCACGATTGTAAAGCTTTTTGGGTGTACAACAATACACAAAAGGCGCTATATAAATGCATCATTCATTCATTCATTCATCAAAGAATCCTGAAAAGATGTACTCAACTGTTTTAAATATTGATAACAATAATAGTAAATGTTTCTTGAACTGCAAATCAGCACATTAGAATGATTTCTGAAGGATCATGTGACACTGAAGACTGGAGTAATGATGCTGAAAATTTAGCTTTGAAATCACAGAAATAAATTACATTTTAAAAAATGTATTCAAATAGAAAGCAGTTATTTTAAATAGCACAACATTTCACAATAATACGGCTTTTGCTGTATTTTTAACTAAATACAGGCATGATGAGTTGAAGATAATTCTTTAAAAAAACATTAAAATCTTACTGTTCAAAAAGTTTTGACTGGTAGACTGTATGCTCACACGTCTAATAGTAGCTTAATCTAGCAGCTATATTGTGAAATATAATTACAATTTAAAAGGGTTCTATTATTTTTTATTATTGATAAATGGATGGATAGTGTCACGAGATCCCCAGAAATCATTCTAATATGCTCATTTGCCAGCTCAAGAAAAAAATTCTGATTATTATTCAAAACAATTTTGTCACTTAATATGTTTGTGGAAACTGTCATAATGTTTTCAGAATTCCTTGATTAATCAATTTAATGCATCCTTGCAGAATTAAAGCAATACAAACATGCCTAAATCTATTATATCATATTCAATAACAACAACAACAACAATAGCCCAATACTAATGTATTTTAATATATTTAATATGTCTAATTTAGTACTTTTTACTTATTTTTTTAATATTCAGTAAATATTGATATTCATGTTTTTAATATTTGTCACGGTATGTAATATTTTATATGTTACAGAACAGGTTGATAACTCCCAAAACAAACAAACAAACAAACGAACGAAGTCTCTTTCGCTGGGTTTACCGTGCGGCAGTGTGTGATATCGCAGTCAGTAGCGCCGCCAGTCGCTTGAAGTCGGTATTGTCCGATGAGAACACTGAGATGCGTTGCGCCACACCGCCACAGTGTGTCTTTCTCCTTGCAAACTTACCATCCCGCGTTAGACGACAGCTAAGCAACATCTCTCATTTCACGAGACTAGGAAAACAATGCCACTAGCTGCAGGTGCACCGAGTTCGCGCTGAGATTTACGCAAGCCATCGCTGTATCATCATCTATACGGAGTGGGACGGGACAGGTGCACGTTACAAGAAGACGAGAGCAAAGACCCGCTTCGTTTTAAAAGTTTAAAACCCCATAAACACCGATACGCTGCGACAATCGTCTTCTCCACTGGATTTCTGGCGCGTGTCCCTGTGCGTAAAAACGCAGGAGCATCGGCGAATTCCAAGAGTGCATTCATTACAACATCACAATCTGCGCGCGGGCAAGTGCTCGCTGCGAACACAACGACAAGAGCGTTCCTGTCTGCAGAAGTGCGCTGACATCTTCAATCTTTATATATGACAGCTCGTGATTGCATTCATCACCAGATGGCTGAATTGATTTAGATGATCTTTGGCACTCGATCTAGCGCGGGAATCATAAGGAGAGGACAATGCTGTTGAAGGAGTACCGGATATGCATGCCACTAACAGTGGAAGAGGTACGTTCAGTAAGTTTATATTTAGTGATTGTGATGGTTGATCAATATAGGAAAAACAGTTCATTCAGTATAGCCTATCCAGTAAGTCATTCGTAGATGCGAACCAGAGTGACGTACTATTTACTCCGTTGACTTTTATCGTGGTTAATTTGCCCCAAATTAAATTTTCGTCTGTTTTAGTTCAGTTTATTTCAGTTTTATTGTTTGTAACTTTTCCTTTTTCTCTCAGAGAAGTATCTATAGTTAAGTCCACTTGGGGGTGCTGTGGAACTTTCCGTCCCCGTTACTCTTTGACTGAGTTGTTGTTGTTCATATAATGTGATTTTGACATTGTGTAAATGTTCTTTTTAAATGGGAAAACAAGATGGGGATGATTATTTTTGATGAACTGCGTATTGCTGTCGTCGGTTGGGAACGTATTTTATAACGAGTCATGTACACATATGGAGCAGTGCCAAGTGCCTCAGTGTTTGGATCCACTGTAGCTGTATGCTGATGAAACAGTATCATGAAAACTAATATTTAAAATCAGTCTGGATATCCAATCCATAGGAAATAGAACATTAGGAATGTCGTGAAGAACAAATGGAATCCGATTTGGAGTTTTGTGGTGCATCAATGTTATGCGCACTCATAAAAGTTTGCCCTAACTTGTTGGCAATTAAAAATAAGTGATAAGCACATATTCAGAGGGATGTATAAAGATAAACATGACTTTTTTTTTAAGAGTACGTATAATGGAAAGTCTCTCCTATGAAAAGTAAATGTGCGTATACATAGATATTCATTTTTGTATGCTTTATTCATTATATTAGGTATGTTTATTGATCATAGTGTCTTCATATGTATCAGAAACAGCATCTCAAAGCTTTTAATGTGATCTAAAGATTGAGAACTAATATCCAGACGATTTTGTTCCCACTAACTAGGTAGGAATAGAGTCGCGCATAAATCTGCATCTCAAATGGGCTGACTGAATGTAACTGTAATTAGATGGAATGGGTTTGAGCAGAGACTATCAGATCTATCAGCGCTTCTTAAGTACAACACCAGAGTGGCTGCTGTCTTCCCGTCACGTGGCTTTGTGCTTTTACAGCCCATCTGCTGACTGACACCACTGATGTATTTTGTGTTCAAGCAAGCCTCATGTTAAAAAGCATCATGGTTAATATCCGTGCAAGTATCCATACGTTTGTACACTGTAAACAGAGTAAGCTAAACCCCAAATTAGCATGACATTCTGATGTTTTTCTTTTAACTGGCTTGATTATCATTATAAAACAATTACCACATTTGTGATGTGTTTGTGTACATGGGCGTGTGTTTTAATAAGTGGGGACGGCCATCTGCAGATGTTATGGGTGATTGATTTACCTAGCAACGGCTGAGACTGTTGGGTAAAATCTGTTTGATCAATTAAAGGTCTCAGGAGAGGTTACTGAGCCGATAGCGTGATTACAGGTCATGGCTTCAAGTACAAATCCTCGTGTTGACTGCATGCCATCAAGGACATTTTCTTGGCTCTTGGAAACAAGCGTGACTCTTGCTTTTGCTGTGTTGTATGTGTACATGCAGTGAACGAACATTCATCATAACATTTCTCGTCCTTGAGTGATAAAGACCTCTAAGTCACCCGCCAGACTTAATTCATTACAGATAATCAGCTGTGGAGGGAGGGATGCCAGAAAGATAACTGCAGGAGTGAGGCGATATGAAAGCGCTTCTCCTGAGCTTTCCTTTAAAACTCTAGTAAGTTTTAGATATCATTATATCATTTTATTTCGTTTTTGTTTCAGATACCTCAGAAATAAGTTGTGAATCTTTCAGTGATTATTATATATATATATTTGTACTGAAAGTAACTTTATTCTGATTGGTAATGCACTGAAATTAAAATGTTCTGATTGATATACCATGTTTATTTTTTTATTGTTCACATTTTTATATACTTCTTAGGAATGTAACGTAACGCTATGGATATTTCTTATCACGATTATAGTGACCAAAATTATCACGGTTATCAGTATTATCACGGTATTGTTAAAATGTGCTGGAGATGTGCAAAAAGTACCGACACTAGTTTTATATTTAAAAATCAACAAATAATGTCATAATGTCATGATACTGTCATTTCTATTGAGTGGCAGTTTTATTCAACAGCAATTATTATATTGCAGCTATGAAATAAATACAGTAACATCTTTATCAGGTGAGAAATTGAGCCGTGGCCAGCTGAAGCTCAGGGGCTTCACGAAGGGTGAAAGCTTTCTTTGCTTTAATTGGACATTTCTCTGTTGAAACTCAAGGTTCTTTTAAAAAGGGATTGTAATGACTTTCACTTGACACTGAGCAGATGCATCTGCACTAATCAAAGGCACACAGAAGATTCAGGAGTTTACTTGAAAAAGTGTCTTTATGTTGTATCTCGTGTAGTTTTGAAAGCATGTACTCCAATTTGGCATAAAAAGAAAATGCATCTATTTTCTAAATGCATGTTATCGATCTTGTTTTGACTAAATCATTCATCCAATCCAAAAGTTCCTTTGACCTTGTACTTTTGACAGTCTCTCTGCAGTGAACAAAGACTTATGTTCTGCAATTTTAACTAAATCACCGTCAACAGAGCCATCATGTTTTGTTTTGTCAATGTTTGGAAGGATAGTTCACTGAACACTCATCTGAAGGGTTGCCATTTTCACTTAGTAGAAGCATTTTGGGCTCGGCTTCTAAAACGAGTAGTTTATGGAGTTATTTAAGTGTGGGGGGTGTGGGTCATGATGAACCTTTGTCTTATTTTCAATAGAAACATTTGTGTTTATTACAGGAATGTTCTAATTTGCTGGGTGTGTGGGGGGTGTTCTATCAAGATCTGGCAACACTAATGGGTCATAACTCTTTTTTTTCTGTGATTTTATTGTACTGCACATACAGTAGACGCCCATACATGCATAAATATGTCATTACAAACTAGTTGTTTAGTTCAGTTTTGTACATACTTGTAGAAACTTTTAAAAGGTGGTTGTCACTACATGAATTTTTCAAGAGTTAATTCGGTTGAATTTGGTTGTTACTGCAACAAATAGCTGAACTCACTGTGAACAAGATTGAGCATTAAAAGATGAATTTAGCTGCAATGTGTACATGGCCTAATAGTGTGAGAGGAAAGGATAGCGAACATCCTCTAAAAGTAAAATTAGGAATTTTACAAGAAATTTTCAAAGATTCAGTTAAATGTATATTATTTTGTGGCTTTTAGTGCATGTGTGTTCAATTCTTCTAGTAGTTTACTCCTAAAAAGTATTAAAAACTATTTTTCTCTTAGGAAAATGGAGCAAAATATTCATGACTCATCCTGCACTGCACTGCAGCTTTTCTTCAAATGCCATCTTTACTTTATTTACACTGTCATGTGTTTCACAAATTGTTCTGACTTCTTCAGTGGAACAAAAAAAGAGATGTTTTGAATAATGCAACCGGTCAAAAGAAAGTCCTGCAGGTTTGGGAAGTCACGACGGAGAGGAAATGTCTGGATTCATTTCTGTGGTACAGAGGTTCAGCAAACAGAGTGCATCATCATCATGCACTGTCAGCACCATTCTCTGTTTTAGCTGCATCTTCTGTTATTTGTGCTCTTATTTTTGGACACAAGCTTCTGGATGTGCATCTGAATACGGCTGTCAGTAGCTGAATCAGTGATGTGCAACCATAAGAAAGAGCTGTTCTGAGCTGCATGTTGTGTTTTGGATACTGGCCTCCATAATGGTTACTAGTGTCACCTTCTTAAATAATTTAATCAACAAGGTCAACTTATCCTTGGTCAATCAGACTCGTTAGTCATCGTTAGCCAGCTATGGTTCCATTATTACCAAGTTATTTCAGTCAATCTTTGTTTTCTGAAACTATGGGATATTCGGGAACAGCATCGTAACCTTGTGCGGTTGGAACTACAGCTCTTGACCTGAGGTTAGGAGCATAGTTTATTGTGTTTATGGCATATGCATTAAAAACCACATACTGGCTGAGTGGCTGCTCTACATCCGCCATGTTGTTACTGTCACATGACCTACCAGTGTTAGTTGTGTCGCTTCATGGGATAGTAAAGTGTCCATCACTTGCATACTTCAGTATGGCAGAAGTAGAAATCCGTGTACTGTATCGCCTGCTTTTGAAACACGTTCAATTAGTACATACTACTAATTTGGTGTATTGTTTTTCACATACATATGTGACCCTGGACCACAAAACCAGTTATAAGGTAAAGTATTTTTATTGTGATTTATGCATGTGATTTATGATCTTTACTTAAGCCTAATGATAAAAAAAAAAAAAAAAATCTATAATTTTGACCCATGCAATGTATTGTTGGCTATTACTACAAATATACCCGTGCTACTTAAGACTGGTTTTGTGCTCCAGGTCACGTATAGTTGGGATTTTGTATGCAGTGATAGACTTGGATAGATCCTGCTCTTGAGTAAATAAAAAAGCTAATATGCAGTACAAAGTCCTACAAACTTTCTTTCATTCCATATAGCCTATAAACACTTTTCATCATTTCATCTGTTTGTTTGTCAAGAGAATGAAAGTGTCATTTTGAGGAGTGTGCATGTGCTGTAGTACCCCGGAGAACCCACATTTAGGGTACGTTTACACAACAATGATGTACTAAAAACGTAAATGTTAGGGATGCACAGATATGACAATTTTGGCTGATACGATAACCGATAATTCTTTATATTTGAAAGCCGATAACCGATATGTTGGCCGATAAATCTACATCCAAATTTGTATATACTTTTTGAGAGCCTCAAAAAAAGGTCTCATCATTAAAAGTCACATCCCAAACACTTCAACATAAACAGCCGAGTTTGAACAGAGTAAGTTTAAAACAAAATGTTACTCTCCCATTACCAAATTTTGTCATAAAGTCTCACAAATAAAATAATGCATAAATAATGCAAACAAGTCATTGGACATCATTACATGTGAAAAGAATCAAAATGCATGTGCCATGGATGAATAAAATGGAGAGCCATCTGCATGGACAATAATTAAATGATATTAATTACTAAACCATATTGTTGATGAAAATAAAAGTGGTGCTTATTATTAATAATGCTTCAGTGATTTTGAAAAAGTAACAAATGAATAGGCTACCTCTGTTTTAAATAGCAGCTGAATGAACACCGGTAAACTGAAGCGCTTGTTATAGCGGGTTCATTAGGCTACATGAGAATCAGATATTTATAGAACATAAACATAATATTACAACTTATATATGCACAAAAATACGGAAATTCACAAGTTATTTTGAACTAAGTTATGCGCTAGTCAGATGTGTAACTCGTGGACGTGCACTTGGCTTCCCAATAATATTATATTTATTATATTATTATTATAATAATGTTCTCATTACAATGTTATTTACACAACAGTCCCAATCATAGTTATTAGTTGTGCGCTACTGTTTGAGCACGCTAAAAGATGATCACCGGCAAACTAAAGCACTCTATTAATTAACCAAACTCATTCTATATGAGATAAAGCAGATATACATCAAATAAACACAATATTACTACGTACAAATGCACAGAAGGCTGCAAATGCACAAGTGAATTTAACTGTTATGGAAGTGTAGCTCCGTCGTGGATGTGCTCAACGCACGCACAAAACACAACGCACAAAGATTCCACAACGTCATTTACAGTAATGTTCTTATTATAATTTTATGTAGCCTTTCTGACAGACTTGCTCTGCACATGTTGCACATACGTATATTGTCCTTTTCAAAGTGATTCCAATCATATTTCAAGCATTTCAAAACCATCACGGCAAACAGCACACATCTGAAGTGTCTCTGAAGGAAATAATGCATTTATCGGCTTAAAGATATCGGCCAAATTTTCCTATCGGGTCGATACTGATAACTGGAAAAATTGGCATTTATCGGCCGATACCAATATGGTGGCCAATATATCATGCATCCCTAGTAAATGTTTTTCCTTTGCATTTTTCAAAAGTTTCATGTATAGATGACAACATTGTCTAAACGATCCCCATTCATTTGGATCCTCGAAAACGACTGAAACGCTGTATTATGCATGCTAGACCAGTAGATGGCGATGTCACTTTGTAAAGAAACCCTGCGCACCTGTGCCTATAGAGCGGGAGAACTATGACGTCACTCTGTAGGCGGATCGGCTGTTAGCATGAAACTGGTTCCCTCGACAAAAAGCCAATAGGATTTTTCCATAGGCTTTTGGATTATCTCAAAACATAAACTCTGTGTTCAATCATAGTTTATGAAACTTACACGTTTTGTCCATCAAGATAATCTTCACAAAATAATATAACTTTGACATTTTGAAGCCTAAATAAAAGCGCCAGAACTGAAAAGCTAAACTTCGGCTATAAATGAACTACTGCACCACGATCACTCGCCTTCACCACCACTGCACCGCACCGCGCTCCCGACAACTTTCTCAAACTTATTTTTAACGTTCAGTGAAAAGGATTTACTCTGTATATTAATTTTAATCCACGCTACATGAACCGTTTCATATAAACTGGAATAAATACAAAACTAGAGCCGAACTAAACTGAAATGAGACATTAGTTATAAATAGTTTAGTGAATAAATGAAATAAACATAACAGAAGCACAGATTAAAGCACGTATTTCTGTACATTTGGAAATAAGGTGCATTAAAAGTCAATAATTCCTTGATTAATATGAATTAAAAACGTATCGCCGCATATTTAATCTTTTAAATAACAGCAGAGTGAGCGAGTTTTTGGACATGGTAAGATTAAACTTATTTTAGTGAACTAAGCTCCACATTTCAGCTCGTTTTGTTTGGGTGGGTCCACAAAATGTTATTTTATCCTTGTTTCTAGGAAATCCTCAATCTAAATGCTTTCTAACAGCTTCATGTGGACGTAAACATTCTATTTTAACATGTTATAAGACCAGTCTAAAAGGTTCTGTCTTTGTGTCACATTGCCAGATTTCATGGTGCTCGTTATGTTTTTATTTTTTCTGAAGAGCCTAAAGCATTTTTCTGGGGCCTAATTGTTTCAATATAGTGTTTTCAATTTTCAGGTTATTTTTTCCGTTTTTTTTCCAGATGCAGAAATGCATATGTATCTAGATGTAGTGAATGCTGTTTGACTGAAAAACCCGCTGCCGTGATGCAAGGGTGTTGTGGGTTACCCATTGTTGCTATGCAGTTGCTTAGGTGGCTTTTAGCACATTTCTAAGTGGTTGCTAGGTCACGGTGTCACTGTGTTTATCTATATATGGCTCATTTCCATGTTTTACTCCATAATCCTGTATTTATAGTACTGCATGTTCCATCCTGGAGTTCTTTCAACAGTATTTTGATGTTGCAGATGGATTAATTCATTTTGCACACTGTTGCCTGTCTAGAATTTTCGTTTTTACAAATATAAGCATTATGATCCACAAATGCAAAGAGATTAACAAAAAAACAAACAAATTCACAAATACCAAGACTCGCCGATATGTTAGGAGGTTCACAAAATTCATTTCTCAAAAAAAAAATGTTTTTGGCATTAATTTGTGAAATGTTTCTTGTGCATATGTGAATCACTGCATGCATTTGTGGATTTTGAAGCATTTCACACAAATCGCCAAATACGTGGACTTCACCCCACATCTATTGTACTCAAGCTAATCATAACAGATCACAGCATGCTCTTGCTCCACCCAATCACATCTATTATTATTTTTTCATCAAAACTCCTAACATATATTTGTGGATCTCATTTGTATTTTATTTGGAAATACGATAGAAATGTTATAAAAACCTCCTTCAGCAATAAAACCTCATATCTTTTGGTATCAACCATCTCTGGTTTCTAAGCTTTCATTGTTCAAACATTGCTTTCATATACCCTGCATGTATTCTTTTAAAGCTCTGTTCATTATCAAGCCTTTGTGTTCAGGTTATTTTCAGTGAAACGTCTTATCAGCATGTTGTTTCTTTTGTAACGCATTACAGCTTCAGCTCACAGTAAATGTATTTCAAATAGTTTTAGCTGCTCATAGGTCGAGCTGGAAACATCCTCTGACCTTAATCCATTACTGCAGGCTGTAGACCGAGGCCTGACAAAACATGATGCTTTTTTATAGTCACTGTGATGATATTTACACAGCGGGGCTCAGTGGTGTTCACTTGTGTTGGCTGCATGTAATGGACTGCTCAGGTCAACTGTTCTAGACTATAGAGCACTTTTACATTATTATAAGCTTACAATTAACAACAGAGCCCAAACTTAAATTCAATTACTATTTATTTTTAACTATAATAATCAACATTCAAATAATTTTTTTTTTTAAGTAACTTCTTAATTTATACAATTTCTATTTGTTTTTGAAAAACATATATAATGAAGTATGTAGTCTAATATTTCCCGAAATGCTCTTCTATAGACTAATAATGAGTTGTGGACTCTAATGACTTGCCTGAGGTAACTGAAATGCTACGTGGCATTTTGTTTACAAGCAGACGTCTTGACTCGTTTTGCGATTGAAACATTAATTGAGCGATTACATGAGATGTTCATTCATGTTTATTTCACGTCAAAACTAGTAGAGGAAAACTAGAAAGAGGAAGGGATGATCGCGTTCACTTGTGCTCCTCGCTGCCATTAGATCTGAGCGATCTGTCTCACCACATCAAAGAGCACCAAAACGGCATTTATTGTCTGAATATTACGACTGCGTGTCATAATATTTAGCTTTGAGTATTTTCGCCAATGTCATGTAAGTAAATTTCCAAACCCTGCTTCTGAATTTGAGGGAAAAAGCACCTCTCAAGCAATTGCCCCATGTATAAAATATAATTTCCCTTTAAAAACAAACACACAAATACAAAACACTGTCATTGTAACACACATGACTCTAAAATAATGCTATAAACATAAAGTCTAATGTAATACAACTCTAATGTACAGAAAAAGCTTTTATATATATATATATATTTCAGTGAAAAAACATCTAATGTGAGTGTTGCACAGAGAATTCTGGGAAGGTAAATTTACTATTTTTCACTGTAAATTAGGCCTATAAGATGGCTTGTGTTTCCAAAATGTGCAAATTTTACTGTCATTTTACTGTAAATTTACATGAAATGTCCCATTAGTTTTTTTTTTTTTTTTAGTTTTTCACTCTAGAGTAAATTAACTTACCACAGCGTGTGCATTTTGGCAGACTGGATTCTATTTCATTAGCCTTGAATTATTTGAACATATTCGTCTTTTTTGTTTCTGTGTCATCCGTTCATTTTATCTAACTTATTTATATCTCTTCATGTACTGTATTTTGCAGCTAGACAGATATCTCTATTCAAAGCTTGCCCCCTGCAGTAAAGTGAAGGTCAGGAGGTAGACAGCTGGCTTTTGTTGTATTATGAAAGAGCTCCTGCAGAAGTTGAGGCTGTTTGGAGGTCTCGCACACATTTGCTGCTGGGCACGTGGCTAATGGATCTGGTCCCAGTCCAGTGTTTTATGTTGGCCCTCATCCGTCACGTTCTCTTAAGTTTCCGTTGGCTGCGGTTGGCTGACTTCTGGCAGCCCAGATCATTCCTCAGTGTTTCCCTGCGAGAAGTGTTTGACCCTGCACCTAGTTTAAGGTCTGCCCACTGGCACCCTGACAGGAACACAAAGGTTACAGATGAAAGTGGTGAACATTAGTGGCAGTGCAAAGGCAAATATAGCCCGTCACACAGGGCATGATGAGAAGAAAGCATCTGGATGATCCCTGGTGCTTAAAACATGACTGTACTTCAGATAACTTTCATCTGGTTTTATCATTTGTCATTGTGTCTGTCTTCTGACGACACCAAAGAGTGGAAGACCAACAGAGGATCAGTAAATACATTCAGCTTATTGATTACTGATTATGACTAATCAGTTTTATTATTATTATTGCCGTTTGTTCTTTATATTATTTTGTGCCCATCAGCTGTGTGTACAAATGATAATATCTATTTTATTATTATTATTAGTATTAATCATATAGCTATTTTATTATTATTATTATTATTATTTGAACACACAGTGGATGGGCACAAAATAATATGATTAAAATATGATTAATAAAATTACATTTATAAACAATTATATTATTGTTGTTATTATTTTGTACCCATCTGCAGTGTGTGTGTGTGGTGATGATGATGATGATTTATAGTCCATTATTATTAGCATTATTACCATGCAAACAATTCTGGCTGATTTTAAAATAAGATCTTGTCTACCGTTGATTGTTGCATCAGTTCAGACATCTTGACGTCCTCTGTGAACTCACAGTTCCCTGCGAAGTGTCCTTCATCGTCTGCCACAGATTCACATCACAAACAGGAGTTGGAGCTGAGATTGGACACAAGCACCCTGAGGCGCAGACTGATTTTATGAGGTGTGAAGGATTGAGGGCCAAACTGATGTCAGTGGCAATGATAGAGAAGCACCATTGAAGGCTTGGGGAGGATGCTTGCACTGGTAATGAGGTGCTGTTTGTTTAATAGAGAAACGCCCACAGCACTTTTCATTGTCTAGATTACAGAGCACAGAATATAAAGCACTCTTATCTCGTACATGCTTTGCCACAATGCAATTCATTATGTAGTGTGGTAATATTTGAAATGCATGCATTTGAAGGTCCCCGTGATGAGACAACAGCTCTGAAACATGCATGTAGTCGCTTTGTAGTGATTGGAAATAAACCTTGAATGGTCAGATACACACACACAATTATGTTGAAATGGCAGTTGTGTGAAGTATTTAATAAACGCAGTCGGTTGTTAAACAGCCGGGTGAAAACTGGGTGTGTGTCCGTTTATTGGATCCATGCATTCGGTTTTAAAGTGACAGCAGCCTTGTGTTTCTATTTCCATTTTGCATAAAAGTTAATGCTGGCAGCAAGTTGTCTCAGTTAAACTTCTCAGACTTCACTGAATAAATGTGGCAAAATAAACAGAATGCTATAAGAACACAATAATTCCAAATAAAATGTACTTAAAAATGTATTTATTGCTAAAGTTACTTGCCAAGAGGGGTAGTTTGACCTACTTCATGCTATTTGCCTAATGTGAGACAGAACAGGCTCGCGTGCTGTTCACACAGAACAGAACACAAGCGACTGAAAGGAGTTGTCTTCAAATGCTTTTTTTCTTACATTTTTAAACAAACAACAAGGCGTTACATGCTACAAATGGATACAATTTAGTGACCACCTGCAGGGCCCGATCTGGTAAGTGACAAATCCGGGCGTCACGCCATCGGACAGTCTTTATTGTCAAGCCCTGATACACCTTTAGAAAATAATGGCGACAACCTAATCGATATTCTATAATTAAATGAATATTCGAAAATCGTGACCCATCCCTAATGTTTACAGAATGCTTCTGGTGATCCTGCATTTATGTTATTAATATTATTAATATTACTGTTTATTTAATGTTGTTGTTATTAACAGTTTTAGAATTAAAGACATGTTTAAAAGCATTTAAGAACGTTTTTGTCAGAGCTCTTGTTATTATTAATTTTGGCATTCATTTTACACCAGACGCAATATCGGTTCAAAATATGGGTTATCGGTCTACTTGATCTGTAATAATCGGTATCGGCATCGGCCCTGAAAAACCCATATCGGTCGACCCCTAGTTGCAGTGGCTAGAGCGGCTGAATATATAGCCAGACGCCACTCCCATTTTGGCGGGCTATGGCTTGCTGAATAGCCATTGGCTCGCTTGCTACCACCGTGGATTGGTTAATTTTCTTATCCTAGATGAACCAATCAACGTGCAGTTATAACGTCGTGATTGAAATAGGCTTCAGTTGAAGAGGCAAAAAAGGATTTTTCCCATACAGCGTCTTCGACGCAGTACTCGTTCCCATATCTCAGGGAACAGAGGTTACGATAGTAACAGAGTACATTTCTGAATGAATCAACTGTTTAAATGATTCGGTTCAATCGCAATGACTCTCTTAACAGTGACTTACTGACACCTACTAGTGGTTTTAATTTCACATTTAAAGTATCTTTTGATTTACTTTATTTTTTTTCATATAATTTCAAACGAGTATTCAACATTTTATGTCTTATTTATCAAAACATTATTTCTGCATTTGTAACTGCAGGTTAAATGGATTCATGTCCTGCTTTAAACAGTGTGTAGATACATCTACGCCACTTCAGATGAAGCTTCTGTGTTTCCTCTGCATTGCAAAGATTAATTTTGTTGATACTGAATTAATTTGCCTGGTAACAGCCCAAATGTGTTATTATTCTAAATAACTGATTCCTTTCATTAAAGACAACTAGTTTGAGATTTATAGGTCTATCCCAGGTGTCAAACTCAGTTCCTGGAGGACCGCAGTCTTGCTGAGTTTAGTTCCAACACACACACACCATGTCGTTTTCAAATAAGCCTAAATGATTAGATTAGCTGGATCAGACGTGTTTTATTAGGCTTATATCTAAACTGCAGGGCTGAGTTTGACACCCTTGGCCTATCCCAGTTTTGCCTCCCTTTCACTGTTAAAATGTAACCACGTAATTTTTACTCTGAGTAAAATTTAAATGAGCTACTTTTTAGTTTTACTTGAGTAGATTTTTAGACTTTTACTTAAGTAAAATGTCATTAATGTAGTGGTACTTTTACTTAAGTAAAATGTCATTAATGTAGTGGTACTTTTACTTGAGTAGAATATTTTCGTACTCTTTCCAGGGTCAAAACAAAGATGTCCAAAAGCATTGCTTACTAACTGCTGAATATTTCAACATGGCTAAAATAACATATTTCAGATCATACCGGCATGTAAATGAAGACTCAGGCTGACATGATAGAGAGGGATATTCCTGTCTTTTACTCCCTTGTCACTTGTCACCTTTCACTGAATCTGAACTATGAAACTAAAGCAATGGCCAGCAACTGTTTTTGCAACGCACAAATGTCCCGCTTATAGAGGTGTTTGGCAGGACATGCGCTGGGGGTTATCACACACATTGGAGACGTCAGTGAGTCAGCTGGCATTCGATCACTTGTCTTCTCCCACACAAGACCAGCTAATGAAGTCTTCCGATCAGGAAGCCCCCTGACTCTTAGACACGCTCATCAAATCAGAGCAGCTCTGTCTGTGGAAGAGCTTTCCTTTGTGATTGCCTCTCTTGCCACACTTTAATGTGTTGATAAAGCTGCTGGCTTTCTTCAAGAGGATCCCTGGTGCTTGCCGGCTGATGCAATCAGTGAGGCATTCCTGCTCTTGGTCAAGGATTTAATTATGAACGGCTTGATTAAGAGAGTCATTCCACATGCATATTTGTGGACAATCATTTTGCAAAGCATGGGCCTTGAGAGACCCAGAGATTGCTCATGTTTGAGTACATTGTAACAAGTAGAGATGCATATATTAAAAGTCTATACTACTATAAATAAGAATAAAATAAAATCAATGATTTAAACTACAAGACACACACACACACACACACACACACACACACACACACACACAGTATTTAAATGATTCGGTTCAATCACAATGACTCTCTTAACAGTGACTTACTGACACCTACTGGTGGTTTTAATTTCACATTTCACAAGTATCTTTTGATTTACTTTATTTTTTTTCATATAATTTCAAATGTGTTTTCAACATTTTATGTATTATTTATCAAAACATTATTTTTGCATTTGTAACTGCAGGTTAAATGGATTCATGTCCTGCATTAAACAGTGTGTAGATACATCTATGCCACTTCAGATGAAGCTTCTGTGTTTCCTCTGCATTGCAAAGATTTATTTTGTTGAATTTTGTTGATACTGAATTAATTTGCCTGGTAACAGCCCAAATGTCTTATTATTCTAAATAACTGATTCCTTTCATTAAAGACAACTAGTTTGAGATTTATAGGTCTATCCCAGGTGTCAAACTCAGTTCCTGGAGGACCGCAGCCCTGCTGAGTTTAGTTCCAACACACACACACACACACACACCATGTAGTTTTCAAATAAGCCTAAATGATTAGATTAGCTGGATCAGACGTGTTTTATTAGGCTTATATCTAAACTGCAGGGCTGAGTTTGACACCCTTGGCCTATCCCAGTTTTGCCTCCCTTTCACTGTTAAAATGTTACCTAGTAATTTTTACTCTGAGTAAAATTTAAATGAGCTACTTTTTAGTTTTACTTGAGTAGATTTTTAGACTTTTACTTTTACTTAAGTAAAATGTCATTAATGTAGTGGTACTTTTACTTGAGTAGAATATTTTCGTACTCTTTCCAGGGTCAAAACAAAGATGTCCAAAAGCATTGCTTACTAACTGCTGAATATTTCAACATGGCTAAAATAACATATTTCAGATCATACCGGCATGTAAATGAAGACTCAGGCTGACATGATAGAGAGGGATATTTCTGTCTTTTACTCCCTTGTCACTTGTCACCTTTCACTGAATCTGAACTATGAAACTAAAGCAATGGCCAGCAACTGTTTTTGCAACGCACAAATGTCCCGCTTATAGAGGTGTTTGGCAGGACATGAGCTGGGGGTTATCACACACATTGGAGACGTCAGTGAGTCAGCTGGCATTCGATCACTTGTCTTCTCCCACACAAGACCAGCTAATGAAGTCTTCCGATCAGGAAGCCCCCTGACTCTTAGACACGCTCATCAAATCAGAGCAGCTCTGTCTGTGGAAGAGCTTTCCTTTGTGATTGCCTCTCTTGCCAACACTTTAATGTGTTGATAAAAGCTGCTGGCTTTCTTCAAGAGGGATCCCTGGTGCTTGCCGGCTGATGCCATCAGTGAGGCACTCCTGCTCTTGGTCAAGGATTTAATTATGAACGGCTTGATTAAGAGAGTCATTCCATGCATATTTGTGGACAATCATTTGCAAGGGGTTGACATGGGCCTTGAGCTGAACAGAGACCCAGAGGGGATTGCTCATGTATATTGTAACAAGTAGAGATGCATATATTAAAAGTCTCTACAACTTTAATAAATAAATAAGAATACAATTTAAAATAAAATCAATGATTTAAAACTACAAGTACTAGGGGTGGAAATCGGATGGTTTGTCACGATTCGATATCGATTCTCATACCCAGCGATACGATATTTGCCGATTCCTCAATTTTTTACGATTCGATACAGGAGTATATCGATCGATATATCGATATTATCATATTATATACCTATTTTAAACAACCATCTATATTTTTTATTAACTCACAAATGCAACCAAAATATATAACATGAACATAAATCTAAAAATGCTACTATGGGCTCAGTGCTAAACATATTTTCTACAGATAACCAAATTACAAGCAATAGCAGAAAATAAATACAATAGAAGACAGACACAAGTTCAATAAACAGTAGGGGTGTAACGATTCATCGATACAATGTTTGAAGATACGATGCATCGACGCCACGCTTAAAATATGGATATCTGTAGTATAAAAAATTAGTCACCTTTATTTTGGCACTGTCCACATTTTTACAAAATATCCGTCTATGCATTACCGCCAACGCGTGCATTCTCGTTCAATCTCACATATCAGGACTCGATATAAGGACTGCCCGAAGGCACAAGGCGAGCATTTAAAACGCTCGAGATTGTTGGAGTAACAGTCGTGCGCTGTGTGAGAAGTTTTCCGTGCACTGAAGACACGCACGCGCACACATCTGAAGCGCACGCACACAGACAGCCGCATCAACTCCGCGCGAATACTGAGCTCTCCTCTGCTTTTGTGTGCATGGATGAATAAATACAGACAAAACTACATCAAAATGCATGTTTTGGCTAATATCCTTGTAAACAGTAGGTTAAGAAAAGCATATGTCTTAATGTAAACAGCGGAGAAAGAAAAGGCATGTGTATCAGTATATTAAATCTGTGCTTTTATTCATAAAGTGAAAGAAAACTAATAATACATATAATGCTGTCAAAGAAAAATCCAAGTGCTCACTGCTCCTCAATAAATAACCTTTGTAACATCAAAAAATATTCATTTACAGGCTATTTAATTTATACAGTGAAGACTATGCAGTTATTTTACATTTGATTATTATATTTCTGTAACCTACCTGAAATGTATTTTAGACTGAACTGAAAAACCTGAAAACCTGACAGATATCGATATTTTACACGTGGCATCGATGCATCGTATCGTCATACATTGTATCGATATATCGATCCATATTGATGAATCGTTACACCCCTAACAAGTAAATTTTGGCATGTATACAGTATGACACACACACACACACACAGTATAATATGGTCTTTCTTGACATTAAAATATGTAGTTTCTTTCAGGCTTAAAATGTTTTTTTTTTACTCACGAGTAAATTTGGGTACTAAATTTGTAGGTTTCCATTAATTCAGAAATTCCACCAGCCAAAACAAAAATAGCAAATATAAACCAATTTATTAAATCACTGCTTGGGATTAAATGCATTTATTATGAAATCTGATTCTGAATCATTTAATGGCTTTAAGTTTTACTATGGGCAGTCGTTGTTTGTGGATAACATAAAAATAAGATCAAATCAACAAAAGTTTCTTTTAAAACAGCTTTTATTTTGTTGTAATTTTCAAATATGGCTCTCTACAAAATGAATGTTTACACATTAAATACATCAGCAAGGCTGTCAATTCATAAAGTTGATTAGCTGCTTCCTTACAAAACGCAGTCTACTTAACTGAGTATTGAGTATTAAAGCCTCTCCTCAAATGACATTAAATCCAACCATAAAATATCCAACTTGTTCTCCATTAAAACATGGCCTGAAATAGTATTTTTGGTGTAAAATCCAGTAGACTGTTTTATTTTTTGGAAAAACTAAAATCTTATTTTACAGTGTAGCTGCTGTTACATTTTATAAAGGAGGTCAGTATGGTGAAAAATCATATTTGGGGTTCAAGGCATCAAACAGTTTGAAAACGCTTTGTCTAAATAAGTTTTTGAACGGTAACTTGTATTTATTGAAACTGTCCCATTTTGCAGTAAATTCAATATGCTGAAACTGTCTTGTCAAAATGTTTTGTACAAAGCAACCAACAGTTTTATTTTCCCACTAAACAAATGTCTGTCCAAATGTAATGTCGAGCCCTGCCATACTCGGAACAATAATTTAGAGGATTTATTTTTCATTCCCAGCTCTTTGCAGTGCACACAAGGCCTTTGTTTACTCGAAAAATGGGTCATTAAAACACATTACTGCCTCAGGCTAACTTCAGGTGAACAGGCAGTTAATGGAAATGTGGTTTGTTAGTTTATTAGAGCGCTGTTTTCACCTGAAGACGCTGACAGAGCTCCATCAGTCAGGTAGCCTCTCAGCACAAGGTCAAGTCAGCGCTTCATTTATTGCAGTTTTGTCTACCAGAGCGTACCCGCAGGCGAAAGCAACAGATGTCAGAGTAGGCGCGACGCGGTTTGTGGTGACGACGCCATGCTGACAGCACCACCTGTGCAAGGCCTGTCCTTCAGGGTACTGTGGGATTGTTGAGTCAGGCCTGTGCCATCAGTCCAAGAGCTCAGATGGGGAGCATTGTAAAGTCACACCCCTAGACTGATGCCAAATGCAGCAGACGAGTTGTGTAAGCTGAGCGTCCGCATTGCACCGCTCGTCTTGGTATGTGTACGTCAGCTAGTCCTGTAGAACATGGCACAGTGATGCAGGGATGTTGGAGGTTGTGGTTTCTCTTTTTAAGATCTGTAATGGTGGTCCATTCAGCCAGCAGTGTGATGGGACTAATGATCGAGGAAGCCTATTTTTCTACATCCTGGAGACCACCGGGTCTGGTGTGATTACACATTAGTGCATGGGTAGTGTCAGATTTGGTCATTGAAGAGATTTGGCTTTCGCATATCCTAGTGAATTGACCATTAACTTGGAAACTTTCAGTGTGAAAAAACTAAATTTGAGCCACTTAAGCAGCTCCACACTTAATCTGAGTCTGGCAGAACCTGCAAAGGAACCGCCACAGAACCAAAAGACCTGTCATTCACAAGCTTCTACACATCTCTCGCCCCCTTATTTGTTAAATATTTTTGCTGATATGACTACTACCAATAAGAGTATTACTGGACTTTTGGACCAGTTTAACATTTTAATGTGTTTAAATAAGTGGTTATCAACCACTTTGATTCCAAGGGTTCTCCATTGTCCACAAAAATATTCAAGTGCCTCATGACTTTTTTTGTTGTTGTTCATGTGACTTACTGGATAAGGAATAAGGATAAAGAGTTAAAAATGTTGTTACTCATTTTTTCAACCATTTTTACCTCATAAAATATTTTAGTGCTTGGCATTCCTTGAAAAATCTAATTCATAAAATGTATAATTCATAAAATGCCCAAAGATTTACTTACAGACTTTCCAGGTCTAGAAATCACACTTTTATACATTTTCAAAGAATAATTTGAATTTAAGGTGAATTAAATAACTTGATTTATTAGGCCTCCTTAGAAGTTTGTGAGGCCCCCTAGTTGAAACATCAAAACATTTTATTACAATATTTTCCACCCAAATCAGTGCATATGAAAAATATACTTATTTTGTTATGTTATGGATAACATTTTGCTTTTGTGTTATGTGGTTTTGGGTTTTCTTAGGAAACCGTTATAACCAGGTCTGACCTCACTGGTCACTGTCAAGAAAATAAAAGCTGCCGCCGATAATTTCAATCTTGACAAAAGTTGATTTTGAGTCATTGTGGCTTTTAACTCAAAAAAGAGTTGAATCACTGCATATCATTTGCAATAATGGCATTGAAATAGCATCTGAAGGGAACAGGCTGTCTTCAGAAAAGTATTGATGAAGTGTTTATTAGTAGGCCGATGCTTTGTGTACATGGGTAACCACAGTAATTTAGTATATTTCTGCATTTCCACAAGTGCCATCTACTGATAGAGAGTGGTTTTGCATTCAACCCATCTGCTATTTTTGTTTAAACCATTTGTATATAACATACATAATCATGAAAATGTGAAGTATTATCCTTTTATAAATCTTTGTAATTTTGTCAAAAAACATATATTATTTGAACTGTTAAGTTATGACAATCTTAGTTTTTTATGTCCTTTTACAGTTTAGGATGTCACCATCGATCGACACTGGTGTTGATTCGAAATAACTTTGCTACCTAAACAACATGTCGTTCTTTTCTAATATCAGAATTTTCCAAAATGATCTAAACTGCTGATTCTAATATATAATTAGAAGAATTTCCCCCTTCCTCCGGTCCAGAGTTTGCAGATACCAAAGCTAATGGGATGGTGTAAGAATTCTGGCTAACATTCTGGCAAGGTTCTCAAACTAGTATCATGAATAGAACGTTTGTTTAACTTCTTAAAACTTTAATACTTACTACTTTCAGATGGTTCAGAGAACATTCAAAATTAACTTTCAATAATGTTTGCAAAATGATAAAATACAACATTTACATTACATTTACATCACCAAGGGAAAAAAAGTGTATTAAATGTAAACATGCTTAAAGGGGAACTTAAAGGCAGGGTGATATGATTTGGTTCAAAAAAATGTTTTTGTTATGCTGGTTGAAAGTCTCTTCACTTCCCAATAGCAATCACTAAGTTAAGTGGTCTAAATTTATTTATATGTATTTATTTTGTCTGTGGAAGGCAGAGGACCATTATAAAGTTTGTCCAATCAAAATGTTCGGTCCGAACATTACGATAGGCTGTCCTGCCTGCCTGTCAAAATATGTATTTGCATACCTCTGCGCAACCTGTTTGGTGAAAGGCACTATTATTGTAATATTATGCTCTTTGTACTGCAATGTTTGTTCACCGGTGAATGAATCATGAGGTAATCTGACAGCGTTGCATCAACCCTCCACCAGTGCCATCTCTCATCACGTCGCAGATTAGTCTCTGTTCTGCATGAGCGTGTTCATGTGTTTTGGAGGAGGCGTGGCTTTGCCAAGTCATCATGCACGGAGGGTGGGGATCTTGCTTTCAAAGCTAGCTTGCTATCGTTAGACTTTCTGAAATTGCCTACCCTAACTTTAATGTAATCTTAGAACATATTTTTGTTAGCTGTTAGCAGGCCAACATTTTCATTAGCAATTTATGAGTGACAGAGATTGTTGCTGATGCAACATGCTGTACTTGGGCAGAGCACAACATTATGCACTTTATGCACATGAACAGTGACACGATGTAGTGACAGTAAAGGTCATGTGATTCATCACCTGATAGAGTTGGATACTTCGGCAGAGAGGAAACGCCTGCTAGAAACCTTCAGCCGCTGCATAGGGCTGGTAGTGTGTCGATTGAAGTCAATACTGAGGTGCATAGATCAGAGCAGAGCTGTTTAATGCTTCATCTGTTCTGCAGTGTGCTGTGCTGACGTGTGACGAGGAGATAATTGAAATTGATTCATCAGTTGTTCAGAGACCGTAGCGCTGATGACAGGTCACAGACTAATTCCTATCAGAACACGTGTTTCAGTGAAGGGGGTGTCGACGACCCGCCACACAATCTGTGACACAACAACACTAACTCCTTTGTCTAGAGATCTGTAAAGTATTGCTTTTATTTCTGCTTTAAAGGCATAGTTCACCCAGAAATTTGCTAATTTAGCATTAAATCACTTGCTCACCAATGGATCCTCTGCAGTGAATGGGTGCCGTCAGAATAAGCGTCCAAACAGCTGATAAAAACTTCACAATAATCCACATGACTCCAGTCTAGAGGTCTTCACGGAGGACCCGAAGACCCAAAGAGGGTCTATTTAACATTGTGTGTAATATCCGAGTCGATCGGAGAACACCGCACCCGCCAGAGATCAGTGTCAGTCAGCATGCGTGTGTTTTGTAACTTGCAGTTTGTAAAATTAGGATGAGAAAAGTGTGAGCGTGAAATAACGAAAATAAATAAACACGCGTTACCTCAGCTGCCAGAAGCAGAGCGCGTCGGAGTTAATGTAGTAGGCCTACTGCAAGAGGACGGTGATCATGGATTCCTTCATGAGTGATGTGAAAAAACAAGCTGAAACTAAACTGAAGAGACTCACCTGTTATTTAACACGCACGCAGTAAAGTGTAACACACTTCTTGTTCTGTGCGTTTTTTTGCTAAAAAAAATAATTGCTTCGAGTCTTTATTACAAAAGTATTGTTATTGTAGGGTAAACGCAACAGTCGAAATTGATTCGAAATGGAGGAAAAAACCTAAACAAAAAACTGCTAAATTGCATTCGTCATCCATCTCCAACCGTGACAGCAAGTAGACTTTTAAAGCTGGAATAATGAGTGGAGTAAGAAGGCCCTTTTCATTGGGCAAGAGAGAGGAACAGCCTTACATTGATGGAAATGTATTGGCGAAGAGGATTGTATGCATCGCAGTCAGGGAGAAGGCTACTAACAGTAGTAAGGGAATTATAAAAAAAACAATTCGCAACTCGTTATTAACTTCATAGCAGTTTGCTGTGCAATATTTGGCGATCGGGTGGAGTCGGGTCTGTGTCTTCCTAGCCGGGTTCGGGTGTAGTCTGCACCAAATTATATTTGTTATTTGATTCGTCTTGTCAAAAGTCTTGAATTTATTGACAGCAGAAAGGTTAAAATAATGTTGTCTTAAGACAATTTCGTTTAACATTTTGCTGCCAACACAGTAGGAAAAAAAGTTTCACTTGTACAAAAATGGTATTTCTGATTTGTATTCGTCTTGTCAGGATGCAATTCGTTTACCAATTACAACACAATAGAAAAAAACATAGGTTGTACAAAAAAAGCCTATTAGCTATTTTATTCGTCTTGTCAAAATACTAAATTTGTTTAACATTTTGCTGTTAACACAGTACGAAAAGTGTTGCAAAGAAAAATAAACTAACAAGTATGACATTTAAATCTGTTATTTAAAATGATAGGCTAAGCAAAATATAAACAAACCCGAGTTGAACATCCTTCAAGGACAGCGCATCCACACTCCATCCTTATTCCGCTCTGCCACTGATCGACAACCTGCCTGTTCAGTCTGAGGGCCGTATATTCACCACCGGTACGGCCTGCTCTGAGCATCCTTATGCACATGCCTCACAGACCTCGCAAATAAAGCATGTGACGCAGAAAGCACTGGTCCATGCGTGCAGCGCGGGGATAACAGTCCTGAGTGAATATGAATAAAGCGCAGATATGCTGTTTTGAAAGGACGTCGGGAACGGGATATTGTTAGACCGCCCGCTGCCATTCAAATTACACCAGAGTTACCGACAGCTACCGCATTTAATTCAAGAATTTAATCCGGTGTCACAAGAAATCTGGTCGGGTGCAGACCTCTACTCCAGTCCATCAGTTGATGTCGTGTGAACAGTTCTAATCAAACATGTTGGTGAATTTTAGTGACAACAACAACAACAGGGTATTACGTTTTTTACTGGAGGAGGCGTTATTGTGGGTATACTACTTTGCAGCCTTTTACTTCACAAGACGTTAATTGATGGACTGGAGTGGTGTGGATTACTTGTGGATTATTGTGATGTTTTTATCAGCTGTTTGGATGCTCATTCTGACGGCACCCATTCACTGCAGAGGATTCATTGGTGAGCAAGTGATGTAATGCTGATCTTCTCCAAATCTGTTCTGATGAATAAACAAACTCATCTACATCTTGAATGGTTAGAGGTTTAGTAAAATGCCAGTAAATCATATTTTTTGAGTATTCTATTACTTTAAGGTGCAAGAAGTGTTTTTAATGCTTTTGTTTTGTTGATAACAAAAGAGAAGTACAAGTTATCTAGATCTTGTTTCACTTTTCTTTATTTGTATGTGTTATTCAAAAGTAACTAAAGTGTCACATTGTTCTTGAATATTGCTATATTTAGTCAAAGGGGACATTGTTTTTCATGAAATGTATTGCAATAATGGGAAGACATCATCTTTATCTGAGAGAAACGCAACATTTGATTGATAAAGGGAATTGAAGGGCGTAAATACAAACTGCTGGTATTTTTTCATTCATTTGGTTTATCTCTCAAGTGCATGCTGAAGACATTGTTATCATATAACATGCTACTACTATTCAGTTAAGCCACAGATTGTTCACAGCATCATCTGTAGTACAGTGCACTGTAGCATTAAACCACATTGTTAAATGTCACACCTTATGATGCATCAGAAACATAAATCATATCATTATACTGAGATGAGGTTTAAAATAAAGGCAACAATACTATTATAGTATAGCTTCACGTTATAATGCACTTCCTCATAAAATAGTTTTGCAACAATTATAAAGCAATCGCATTTCTCAGCATGAAACGTATTCTGACAACCTTCCATACTGAGCAGTCCTAGATTTCCTGAAAGCTTTAGTTTGTGATCTGTTGCCTCATATGATGGATTCAGGTTTTAGCCTACAACAACAAAGTATAGCTTAAAATATAAAGCATTTCATTATCACCACATTTTTCTGCTTTTAATGTTAAAAGTACATTTCAACCACCCTCACAGTGGTATCCTGCCAAGCCATATCAATTACATATTTGTCCATTTCTAAAGACATACAGCCAGTCTGCCCACATGCGGAAACTCAGGTAATTAACACAGCTCCCTGAAGGAAGCCAATGTGAGCTGCTTTTCACGATTTCTCTATTTAGCTAAGAACTATTAAGCTTTATTTTTAAACTAGATATTAAACTGCATTTTATGAAAATATGAAATAAAAGTGGTACAGAATCCAATATGCCACAATGCTTGGGGTATTATAAGTGGTTGCATTGCCTGTTTTCTGTCACATAAGAAAAACATTGTGCTTTGGTAAGTCATAATTATATAGAAAGTTACAAAAAATGACATCATAATTTTGACATAGAAGAACCATGTTATGAAATACTAAGTCATAATGAGACATGGTAAAATTATAACATGCATAATTATGAAATTAAAGTTGGGATTTTGACATAAATTGAATATGAGATTGACAAGTCATCATTATGGCAAACATTTAAATTGTCCATGTATTAATTTCTGCTTTTTATCCAATTATTATGACTTAATAATATGACGTATCTCATAGTTGAACTTTTTATCTCAAAATGTAAATCTGACGGTCCAAAATCTAGCTCTGACTTTTCCAAATCGGAAACCTGGGTAAATATCTGGACCAAAGTCATGCAGCATATTCCAGTCATTAGCAAACATCACTAATAATAAGAGAATTGGATGTTGGTGCTTGATATCAGGTGATTTAATTAGCCTGATGATAAATGTGGTATTAGCGGAGTAAAACCGATATTACGACTGCTTGATTTGATTGAATATGGAAAATAAAGTGGTAAATTAGTTGGTTGGAGAGCTGAGCATCATGTGTTCAGTGATGCTTCAGTGTCATGCTATATTTGTGAGGCTCCTGGGGAAGATTTGTCTCTTTACAACATCTGCATTCACACCCACTGCTCTATAGCACCATCAAATGACTGTTCGGATTAGTGTTGAGTGATTAAGAGAGCACACACACAATTATTCTGTGATTGCTAATGTGTGTGTGTAATCAGTGCAAGACAAAGGCCTCATTGAAACGTGTGTGAAGTTTACAACTTAAATTAAAGGAATAGCTCTACCAATGATGAACATTTGCTGGACATTTACTCCTCTTCAGGCCATCTAAGATGTGGATGAGTTTATTTCTTAATCAGAACAGATTTGGAGAAATGCATCATTACATCACTTGCTCAGCAATGGATCCTCAGCTGTGAATGTGAAAGTTAGCTTACAATAAGTCACAATTAAGGGTAATCGCCATGTATACTTAACTCAGTATATCCAGTATGTTTCTAAACACTTCAGTCAAGTATATATATATATATGTGAGCACTGCAGTAGTGTAGACAGTGATGAATGGGCATATTAATACATTGAAGTCCATATGAATGGGCATATTAATATATTGAAGACTGTATGACAAGAACCAATACATTTTCAATGTGAACCTCCCTCTGAATGGACACAAAGATTTGTTCTGAAAGCATTATGGCCAGATGAAAGTCATCACAAAAACAAATTGGGTCAAAGCTTAGCAGAAATAGCTAATCCAAATATCTCATACAGTCACTAGCTGATAATACCCCATTAGAGGAATGAAAATGTCCCTTACGGCTTACAGGCCTCTCTTAGTGACGTTTGCTCTGGGTCCATGGCTTAAGTTAGATCAGATCAATTGAGAAGCAGAAAACACTTCTGTGGGTGCTATTATATCTGTAATGGATTTGCTCTGGGACGTTAAGATTCCCGATCAGCAGTAGAAGAGAAATATGCAGCTTAAATCAAATCTTTTCTACCACAAAAATATATGCTATTTGAGTTGTTAGGTTGTCTAAAATCTTTGTGTTGGGACTACTTTTCTGGGCGAGTTTGTGCCCCGAGTTTGTGTCTCGCAGCCCCGAGGTTGTGTCTCGCAGCCCCGAGGTTGTGTCTCGCAGCCCCGAGGTTGTGTCTCGCAGCCCCGAGGTTGTGTCTCGCAGCCCCGAGGTTGTGTCTCGCAGCCCCGAGGTTGTGTCTCGCAGCCCCGAGTTTGTAAAACCAAAGTATACGTTGGGCTTATGTCTTATGGCTGTTCTTCTGTTGTTGTGTGGCTATATGATGTTGCTGTTTATTTAAACTGAGAGATGAGTCCTCATGATTGTCTGTGGTAATCGGCATTAAGCCACACATGCTGTCAATAGAGCTTAACTTGCATTTAACCCCAAACATTACATTTAAAGATCCTGTTCCCAGCATTAGCATGAAAATAGGTAGCTAAGTGTGAAACAGCTGAGGGACTTCCACTTTCCACAGTGATTCCATCTGGAGCGAGGGGCTTCCATTGTTTCGCTATATCGAGCTGGAATATTTAACGGCTATGTGGAGCTCAGGGTCACATGAAGAAATAAGCCGGTCCATTCACCTCTCACTCTCGCTGGGAACCCGAGAACACGATGGAAACGAAATGGGAATGATGCTGGTTATGGCAGCTCAGAGCTATATATACAGTCCTACTGGCTTCCTGACCCGCACGCCAATCTGTCACAGTTTGTGGTTGCTAGGCTATTAAATATATAGATATGTTGACGATGCTATTCAGAATAAAAGCATGTGAACTCTGTGTGTGTATCTGGATGAACTGTAATCTTTTCTAATGCTGCTCCGATCATTATAGCATCAGCTTTTCACCACATTACTTCCCACAGCTCTTTCATCTCTCCGTCACGCTCTGAGATTTTCTCCACTTGCCCGGTCAGGAAACTGAACATGTTGACAGAAAAATCCTTTGCTCTGAACCGCGGATCAATATAAATAGCTGCTCCCTCAGGAGCCTGTCATAAACACAGGGCCTTAAAGATTTATATAAGGAGAACTATAGGACACCGTACTTTAACTTTTTATTACGTTTGATTAACCACTAAACTTCACTAAAACGTCATAAATATGATTTGCTTAATTATCGTAATTTGATATCATACTTTATATGCGTCAATTATGACTTTATAGCTAACAATATGTATCTCACAGTTTCTCATAATTGCAAATGCATCTCGCAATTTCACTTTATATCCTGCAATTGCAACTCTATTTCTGATTAATTACAACTTAATATCTTACAATAGCTATGTTTACATCCAAAGTTGTGAATTTAACTTGAGCGCAAAATTGGAATATTGCATTAAATATTTGTGAACAGAGCACCGTTTTCCGTCCACCGAGTCAAAATCATCCCTTTCTGATAAACTGGCGTTAAATATCACTAAGAAAAGTAGGAGAAGCCACTGAATATAATATGTAATCATAAATGACTTGCTCCTCAGAGCAAGCAGACCAAACACTATAAATGCAGCCATTTTTTTTTTTTTTTTTACTCATTTCATAAATGCTCATAAAAACAGGGTGATGGAAACATAACTAATGAAGCATATTTCACAATAGGAATATTGATTATAATTGCAACATAATTACAACATAAAATTGTATTTCACTTTATCTCTGTTCCATCTTAATATATCTAAAAACATAAGTTAATATTGTGACATTCTCATGAGTTAAATCTCAAAAGTTATTGTAGAAAATCTCATTATTTTGTTTCTCATCATTTCTAAATAATTGCAATGTGACATTATATTTATCTCACAATTCCTTCAAAATTTTTACAATATCACAGTTGTGACTATTTCTCATAATTGAGTTAAATCTTGCAATGTTAATTTGAAGAGAGTGCTCTTAATCTCAGCTCGTTACCTGTATAAGTGACACCTTTGAGACAGAAATCCTGCTGATTGGTAGGGGATCAAATACTTATTTTACTCATTAAAATTCAAATCAATTTATAACTTTTTTTTAATTCGATTTTATTAAATTTTTTTCGGTCTCTCACTGTTAAAATTAACCAACCATTAAAATTATAGATGGATTATTTATTTGTCAATGGGCAAAAATAGAAAATCAGAAAGGATCAAAAGTTTTATTTTATTATTTTCCCCCCACTGTAGATACACACACACACACACGTACATAAACAAATTAATGTGAAACAAATTTTTATTTTAAATAATATTAAAAATTTTATTTAAACAAAATACCACACATTGTCAGGGCCAGTATTGACAGTTTTGATACTGCTACCCTTGTAGATAATCTATTTTAGTCATAAATCAATGACGATTTCAGTAAGCATTAAACATAACCATTTAATAAAACTAAAATAAAAAACACCCTCGTTTACAAGCAGAGATACTGATGCTAATCTGTATTCAACTAAATTAAATTAAATGTAGTTTTGCTTAAAAAAATAATAAAATGCCCCACGTGGACAATATAAAATGAATTTACTTGAACACTACTTAGCATTGCTACATTTAATTAGTTAACTCTCCCAACACTCTACAGATGCATAAATAGCAGCATGATATCAGCCACAACCACTGTGCTCTCAAGATATCTGCATCGACTGTTAAAAACCCGAATCAGTCAACTGTTCATTTACAGCTTTAATAAAATGAAGCTGCAAACATTTTAATTTGTGGATGCCAACATCACCACAAGCTCTTGAATGAAGACGGCTCTGCTGTAGGTTATCTCACCCTGTGCAGCATTTCACCCTCATCAGGAAACTCCATTGACCATGAGAATTCATCAGGCACGGCTTATTAACTCACACAGGCAGGGCTTTATGGGAGGAAAAGCGCTAAAACAAGACAGGGTTTTAATTTGAGATCTGTCTTTCTCTCTCTCTCACACACACACACACACACACACACACACACACACACACACACACTCTCTGTCTCTCTCAATGTTTTTCACTCTTTCATGATTTATTCAGAGGGAACAGCCCCTGTTGAGCATCTAGTGGCCATCTCTCGATCACTGAAGGAGTGCACGGCCATGCGGAAGCTACAAGAGACTGGACAAATTGGGCGTGTGACTGTGGAACGATACCGAATTATAACATTGCGCTTTGGATTGTAAATCTGAAGGAAATGAGCAGACGATGTTGTAATGGATGTGATTGCGTCGTTGGGGCGCTGAGAGTCTCACATTTCAGCTCAAGTCATCCCTATAAACACCTTTATTTAAACACAGTGACATTTCCCAGTAGGCACCAGTCCACATTTAGCACATGCATATAGCGCTGGCAGAGCGGTGGGATGATGCATGAGCTCAGGCTGTGGGTCATGTGTAACTGGTATGCATGGTCATTTTTAGACTGCTGGGGTGAGGAAAAAATGATTTACTGATGCACTAATTCTTTCACAAACAGTTCTGAATTGATCCTCACAAATTGTTAGCTTAACTTTAAATGATGCTTTCTATGCTACAATAATAACTTTATATATTACAATATGGCTTTATATCACACAGGTGCAGCTCTCATAAATATCACTCTCATATATATCATGTAATGCTTTTAATAATAGCAACAATTACTTTATCTCGCAATGTGACTCTATATGTCGCAGTTTTGACTTAGTTGCATCTTTGTCTAAAAATGTGAAATCAATAAGCACCGATAGTCCAGTGGGCAATGCGCCGACATACGACAATGTTGCATCTCTCTCTCTCTCTCTCTCTCTCTCTCTCTCTCTCTCTCTCTCTCTCTCCCACTTCGCTTCCTGTCTCCTCTACCCTGGCCTATCATAATAAAGGCAAAACACGCCAAAAATAAATCTGTGATGCTGTTTCTCATTACTGTAACATTATATTTCTTAATTCTAACTTAGTTTCTCATAATTGCGACTATCTCGCAATGGGATTATATCACTCAATTGCAACCCAGTTTCAATTCCTGATTCAAATTTGCCATTATATCTCATCTGATATTGCTTCTCATAATAATTATCATGTAAAAAAAGGTCTCAGCTTCTCTCAGTCAGATCTAACAAAATGATTCATATCTTGTTACTATCTCTTAGTTAAATCTTGCAATGTTACTTTATATTTAACAATTGCGACTCAGCTTCTCATAATTGGAAGTTTATATCTTACAATGTGACGTTAAGTCATGTGATGTTTTTCATTATTTCAGCATACAGTTTCATACAATGTGACATTATATCTCACATGACATTCATCATATTTATAACTTATTTCTTCTATAATTACATGTGTGCTTTTCCACAATGTCATGTTACATCTTGGAGCTGCATCTCCTTTTCTCATAATTGTGACTTTATACTTTACAATGTGCTGTTATACAGTGGGGCAAAAAAGTATTTAGTCAGCCACCAATTGTGCAAGTTCTCCCACTTAAAAAGATGAGAGAGGCCTGTAATTTTCATCATAGGTATACCTCAACTATGAGAGACAAAATAAGAAACAAAAAAACGGAAAATCACATTGTAGGATTTTTAAAGAATTTATTTGCAAATTATGGTGGAAAATAAGTATTTGGTCACCTACAAACAAGCAAGATTGCTGGCTCTCACAGACCTGTAACTTCTTCTTTAAGAGGCTCCTCTGTCCTCCACTCGTTACCTGTATTAATGGCATCTGTTTGAACTCGTTATCAGTATAAAAGACTAATATAAATGTGCACGTTTTAGCTTGTTTAAGTTGGTCTGAATTCCCAGCTCGATGAATGATGCTGAACCGGTGTATTTGCGGGAATTTTTAACTAGGGCTGGCTCGATAAATCACGAGTGCACAATTTGATAAAATAAAAACATTAGTGAAAAAAAAACATTTATTGTGGAACAAAGAAAATTGAATAAGTGTAGGACTAAATCTGGTTAAAAGTATATATTGCTCTTTGTATTGATGTAAAATACATTAATGGAAAACAAGTAATATATTTATATAGAAATATATATGCTGTAAAATTCAAATACATTTATTTTAAACGTACTGCACAGTAATGAGGCAGCACAATATGGCAGATGAGATGAACAAGAAAGGCTATTAATAATCTTTCATTGTGCAAAAATATTATAATACGAAAGGCTCCAATACAGAGCTGCATAAAGAGTTTACGCGCATCCCGTGCACAGAATCATGTGCTTGAATCAACACAGAGTTACACAGCTCCGGAGTACAAAGCACAAAGGAAAGAGATATTAATGCATAGTGTATTAAATCTGTGCGACAGTTTATTGAGCCTTTTCTTTTAACCGTTTTCAGTTACTGTGCTCGTGAAGAACCCCTCATAGTGCTCTCTACAACAGTGTTGTGATCTAACAGACAACCGATTTAGAAACCGCACGAGACTCTAGCTAGATAAAACCATTTAATGCAAAAGCATTGAACTGTATTTGCAGATCAAGTATAATAGGAACAGTGGAGAGAGTTTATCGTCTTGACTCTAGTAATGTTAACCGATCGCGGCACGCAGTTTGAAAGCTGAATGGAGGATGAAAGACGTGTTTACGTGAACTTGACTCAAATATTAATCTATACCTCACATTAAATTATGTAACGGCTTCAGAACACTTGAAATATAGTGCACGGAAACTTTATGGTGTTGTATAATGTTTTTGTGGCTTTTGTGGGGCTTAACAATAACACAGTTGTAGCTATGCAGAATATCGAATTTGGATCGGTATCGTCAGACCGATACCCCGATCCAGCAGAAAATGCCAATATCGAAGAGATACTGATCTTGAATATTGGATCGGCGCACCCCTATTTTAAACATACATATACATTCAGTGCACAAAAAGCCACACTTATTCATTCATTCACTCCAGGGGGTTCTATCAAAGAGCCCTCATCCACCCACACTGACCTTTCATACTCGCATTCTGTTGTTTATCTGTCCTCTCCTTCTGTCTCAGTTTCTGTCATCCATTTAAATGAGCCAATTTTGAATCAAATTAGCCTCTAAAAGCAGGTCTGCACCCCTTATACAACTAATGGACTGAATGCATGATATATGGCCATCAGATTTGTGCCTCACATGTAGCACAAATGAGTTTGCAGAGAGACTTCAGGGGAGGCTCTGTTAGGGCATGTTCAGTTATTATTAAGGACGTCAGAGGAAGCCAACCCTCAGACAATATACAGAATTAACCAAATTTTGCCATAAGTTAAATATATTAAGTTTCTACAATATATACATCTATTGTAGAAACTTAATTTCATGTAAAGCTGCTTTGCAACGATTGTATCGTAAAAGCGCTATACAAATACATATACTATACACAATACATATACGCTATACACAACTCCTTGTTCAGGCTCATGTTCTGTCCAGACTTGACTATTGTAATGCTCTCTTGGCAGGTCTTCCAGCCAGTTCCATCAAACCTCTACAATTAATCCAAAACGCTGCTGCAAGATTAATATTTAATGAGCCGAAAAGAACGCACGTCACACCTCTGTTCATCAATTTGCACTGGCTACCAATAGCTGCTCGCATTAAATTCAAGGCATTAATGTTTGCCTACAGAACCACCTCTGGCTCTGCACCCCTTTACCTCAATGCATTACTTCAGGCTTATATGCCCTCTATAAGCTTGCAGAACGCAAGTGAACAACGCATTACTGTACCATCCCAAAGAGACACAAAATCCCTTTCACAGACTTTTTCATTTACTGTTCCCATCTGGTGGAATGACCTGCCTAACTCAATCCCAGCAGCTGAATCCTTACCCATCTTCAAGAAACGACTAAAAACACATCTCGTCCATCTTTATTTGACCCTTTAACTCTAGCACTCTCTATTCTAAATTTATTTGATCTAATCTGTCTTCTTTTTATTTAAAAAACACACACACATTTGACCCTCTATCAGATGCATATTTATTCTCTAACTGCTAGCTTTTCTTGTAAAACTACCACTAGGTTTCTTTTTTCTATATTCTATTATATACTCGTTTTCATAAAAAAATCAATTAAAAAAACCTCTCTACGTGTACTGTGTTAGGCTAACCAGGACTTGTAATAGCACTTGCATGTTGTTGCTCTTTTGTTGGTTTTGATAGTTTCTATACTATCCTCATTTGTAAGTCGCTTTGGATAAATGACTAAATGACTAAATAAATAAATACAAATAATATTGAATTGAATTGAATTCCACCCCTGCTGAAGTATTTTGAGGGCTTTTTCTAAGCAGGGGTTGTGTAATTCAGTGCTATGCAGCACATTAGGTATCTCCCCCGCTCATATGCATGGTTCAGTTCACTGAGCTGTGTGATTGAATAAGGTTATGAAACATGGAAAATGGATGTCGGTTGAGGGTAATCCCTTCCTCTGAATCTCTCTCTGGGTAAATTTGGGCTAGCGGGAATATGAGGTTCGTATTTGAAGCGAATCCTCTCAAGTTGCTCTGTGTGTGATTTCAAGCATTACAGCTCTTAAAAATGTGTAGAACTAGTGCACTTCATTTTAGTTTCTTTCAGTGCTTTCTGAAGAGTGAGAGCGTAGTCTCATCGCACCAGATGTTTGACTATTGACATTTATGTTATATTATACTTTATATATGGGGGCTCGTCCGGCATGTAATGAACAGTATGGTACACTTTGTGGCTAATTCTGACCAAGAATCACCAACATTAACAGGAAGACACTGTCTGACATATATCTTACCAACATCTGTTTTGTTTTTTGAGACATTTTGGGCTAAATCTGAAATCAATAATTCCATATTAATAGTTTGGTAAAAACTAGTGGAAGATGCATGTTTAGTGTGTTAAGTCACAATTAAACGAAAGTAGCAACATATCTTTTCTTCAGTATTGTGATGTACATCTGACATTGAATGTTGATTAGAGAATTCCTGCGTTCGTCATAAAACATGCATTTAAAAGACACAGAGTGAAATTTAATTTCATGCAGACTTTAAACTTCTGTAAGTCATGAAAAGCTGACCACTCAGATTGTAACTGGTCCTTTTGTTTTTCGTTATTCTCAGTGATTAATTGGATTTAGCAATTAAAATTAATTCGATTTCAGGACATTTTTTTACTGTATAACAGTAAATACATATTGTAATACAGTAATTTGATAAACTCTATTTCTCATTCCAGTACAACTAATACTACTGTACATTATATAAATAATTTGCAATTGATAAAATATCATTATAATAATATTTTACAATCTATATAATATGAATATATTTCATTATTTTCATGACAGTTAAAGTGCCTCTATCGCTATTTTCGTATAATAATTTGTTTTAAATGTCTCCTACAATGGGTTTGAATGCATCTTAGGTAAAAAAAAAAGTAGAATTTTCTCAAAATTGCAGCATCAACTCTTTTTTTTCCCATTCTATCTAAAGCCCACCTTTTCGAGTGTCCAATCTGCTCCGATTGGTCAGATGGCTCAGTCTGTTGTGATTGGTGTACCGCAGGCAGCCAGTGAAGACAGTAGGCAGGCATTATGCACTTTTGTTATAAACCTATGTAGGTTTGTGCGGTAAGTAACGCTGCAATCACTGATGACTCATTTTAGGCAGTTCAGAATCAGTACTTTCTTTTGGGAGATAGTGACTCCATTTGTTGTACACTTTGATTTTTTAACTTTTCAGACAGTTTTCATTCCTAAACAGCTACATACATGAAATGTAATATCCAAAATAGCATGATATGGGTATTCCTATGAGCCTAATGTTAATTTTTGCAATAATGTATCAGTATCATAATGCAAAAAGTCACATTACTTTAATATGCAAATATTTGTAAGAAAAATATTTAATGCATCTTAAAGAGTGCATAATTCTAGCAGTAGCGCATCATGTATGAACTCTTCTCTGAGGAATAGCAGGCACTGCTGGTGAATATATATCTGTGTCCTGTGAATCTCTCTCTCTGTCTGAACCCTATTAAAGGTGTGAGAGAGTAGGACCCTCCTAAGTGCACTTGACTGTGAGAGTCCAGAGGGAGAGCTGTGATGAGCACCTTCCACTGCCTGTCTGTCACAGCTGATAGAAAACAACAGCCCTGAGACATGTGAGAAACAATAATGCCTCAGACACGCCAAATAACCAGCTAGAGTCGTTCTCTTCTGTTGTTTCTGTCTGAAGGATGTTGGGTTGTCTGTGATCCCGGCTTATTCTCTTTGTATATGTTCTATTGTATAACTTTGATCTTTGTCATGGCACAATAACAATGATATATAGCAATTTTTTTTTTTTTTTAGCTGTTGACCAGAACATATTCAAGTTACAGCTATATAATAAGTATGGGCTTAAAGTACACATAATTATTCAAATTTAAGTTTAATTTAAGGGTATTCTCATCAAAATATTAGGAAATGTTAAGGAATTACAAGTCTTTTAAATATGTACCTCCCCCATTTTCAAGGGACCGTAAGTAATTGGACCGTTGACTCAAGCCATATCATGGACAGGCGTGGGCTATTCCTTCGTTATTTCTACATCAGTTAAGCAAGTATAAGGTCTGGAGTTGATTCTAAGTGTGCTATTTGCATTTGGAAGCTGTTGCTGTGAACACACTTCATGCGGTTAAAGGTTCTCTCCATACAAGTGAAACAGACGATTGTTAGGCTTCAAAAACAAAACAAATCCATCAGAGAGAGAGAGCAGGAACATTAGGAGTGGCCAAATCAACAGTTTGGTGAATTCTGAGAACAGAAGAATGCACTGGTAAGCTCCGCAATATAAAAAGACATGGAGGTCCACGGAGGATAACAGTGGTGGACGATCGACGTATTCTCTCCATGGTGAAGAAAAACCCTTTCACCACATCCAGCCAAGAGAAGAACACTCTCCAGTATGTCACTGTCAAAGTCTACGATCAAGAGAAGACTATAGAGAGCAAATACAGAGGGTTCATCACAAGGTGCAAACAAGGCCTGATTAGACTCTGCCTAAAAACATCTAAAAAAGCCAGACCACTTCTGGAAAAGCAACCTGTACCAGAATGACGGGAAGAAAAAAGTCTGGAGAAGATGGATGATTATATTTATTAGTCCAATTTCATTTGAGCCCCTGAAAATAAGGAGACTGTTTATATAATAATATTTACAATAGAAACCAGTTATTATAATAATTATTGTAATAATGTTTCACCAAATTAGTGTTTTTATGGTATTTTTGATGACATACATGTAGTCGTGTTGAGCATAAAAGACTTCTTTCAGAAATATTAAAAAATCTTACCGACCCCAAACTTTTGAACTGAAGCATGTATTAGAGCTACAAAACTTTATTATAAATGGCATATTTAAATCTGCAGAATTCACAACAACAGTATTAAATATATACATTTTTTTTTTTTTTTTCATCAGTTGTTAAGCCAAAGCATCTTTACGGCATAAAAGCACTTTTATCTACTACAAGAACCACGAGACTAGACAAAAGTGTGCACAGTGGCCACCTATATTGTTAAACCCTGATTGTAACGTTCATACGGTAAACTCACTATAAATGCTGATCAGTCATGTAGGTTATGAACAAATCTAATTGAAAACAGTCATTTTCATTTAATTCCCATGAGCACATTGCACCCACGTAGAGTAGTGGAGTACAACGAGATTACGCCAAAGTAAGTGGTGTTTTCCACCGAGTGAAAGTCAATGAATTCAATCTGACGTTATATAATAAACATGCTCCCTGCTGGGCGGCGAGTGGATTCGAGTGCATTGGGTATGTATGCTGTTTGCTGTTTGGGTTAATGACTTCATTAAATTCTGTGTGCAGGGCCACTGAGAGCAGAGGGCGGACCCCCAACTAAAACTTCATCAGAATGTATGTCAGTTGCGGTTGAGCTCCCCGTTTCTGTGCTCTATGCGCTCTAATGGAAACAGAGAGCGAGATCACAGCAGAGCCTAAGGCCGGAAACATACTCCACACAATTATGTGAACACAAGCGCTTCAAGCTTCACAAACATTGATAACATAATGTGTTCTCGGTGTTGCTGTCAGTGGTATAAACCGTCTTCTACACTTTGTCTTTAAGGTGATGGTCCTTCACTGATAATCTTCCCCTCCATTGAGCTGCGTTTGAATCACGGATTTATTGAGAACCAAATCCGTTTAGTTTATGAACAGATAATGTTTACTAATTACTATGCTTTGGTTTTCCACCAAACATGTCACTTCTTAAAAAAAAAAAATATATATATATATATATTAAAATTTAATCTATTTTAATTATTTGCATAAAAAGCAATATTATTGTGGAATGTGGACAAACATTTGGGGTCAGTAGTTTATTTATTAATTCGTTGAAATTCCGCAAGGATGCATTAAATACATTAAAAGTGACAGTAAGGACATTTTATAATTTTACAAAAAAATATTTCAAATAAATTGTTCTTTTGAACTTATCAAACAATCCTGAAAAATATAGTATAAGAAATCAGAAAATCAGTACATGATGCTGAAAATGCAGCTTTACCATCACAGAAATAAATTACATTTTAAAATATATTCAAATATAGAACAGTTATTTTCAATTGTAATAATATTTCACAATAATACTATTTTTACTGTATTTTAATAAATGCAGCTTTGATGCGCATTAGAGACTTCTTTCAGAAACAATACACAATCTTAACAGGAAGAGAAAACAATCTGCTTAAAACTAAGAAATGAAACAATTCACACCATGTTGGCTTCATTTTGATAATGGGGTTTTATTTGTATCAGATGCACTGTGATGTAAAAATGTGCACTGTAAGAAAGACCAATCCTGGCAGACAATTATCCTGTCAACCTAATACACCATTCAATGTGTAATTAAAAAAACACACAAACAATTCCTTCATATTAACACACTGTACACTTGCCCGTGTTTTACAAGTGTTTGTTAGTGTGAATGATCCACCTTACATAACAAACTACTGACAGATTCAGAGCTTGTAATGTACGACTCCTCTGAGGCGTCTTGCACATTCATTGAATATGCATAAATGTGTGCGTGTCAGAGGAGGAATGAAAGGGAAGAAGAAACCGTGTCTGTCGTTTTAGTTCTCTGTCAGCTCCTCTGCAGTGTGTGTGTGCTCTCCGCTTCACTGAGATAAGAGCGAATGAGTAACGGCTCTCTGTTAAACACACCAACAGCACAATCAGTACCTTCACATCTGGATCAATGCTCTGTTTGTGCTCATCAATAATAATCGCCAATAACAATGCAAATCAATAGTAACTGATTATGAAGTTACGGATCTGATTATCGATTAGTATCGAAGAGATGTGTTCTTTATGATTTAGTGATAAATAACACATTTAGTCAGATGTTTTAAAGAATTTAATACTTTTATTCAGCAAATATGCATAAAATGTATCAAAAGTGGCAGTAAAGACATTTATAATGTTACAAAATATTCAAAATTCCAAATGAGTCATGAAAAAATCTCAAAAATATTAAGCACCAGTTTTCAACATTGATAATAATAAGAAATGTTTCTTGAACAGAAAATCAGCATATTACCAATGTTTCTTCAGCATATTAGACTGATTTCTGAAGGGTCATGTGACCCTGAAGACTGGAGCAATGATGCAGAAAATACAGCTTTGTCATCATATGAATAAATTACATTTTAAAATATATTCAAATAGAAAGCAGTTATTTTAAAATATTTCACAATATTACTGTTTTTACTGTATTTTTTATCAAATACATGCAGCCTTGCTGAAGTCATAGTCAATAGTTAGCAAACATCAGCATAATCCGTATGGTATGTATTAATGGTGTGGACTTCAGAACCGGCCTACTCTTAATAAACCGATTGCTTTTGTAAATCAGAAACATGGTTGTATTTTATGATTTCACAGGAGTGAAGAGCACAATGGAGCGAGATTATGAGACAAACAAAAACTGCACTGCAGGTTAAAGCAGATGGAGTGATAAACAAATAGCTATTTTATTTTTGAATCAAATCGTTATGGATCATTGAGATCAATTTTAACCCCTGACGGGACACTTATATCACAGGGCCGTCTGGAGAATTGGACATGTGAGTATCGGTGTGCTGAAGTCTGCGGTGTGTAGCGTGAGCGTATAGTTGTCACTAAACATCATCGCTCAGTGCATCTACCTGGGCTCCTGACAGCGTGGTGCATTATCTATGTATACTGTGTGGTTGCCATGCAACAAGCTGTTGGTAAGTGTACCTTTTAGACTATAACCATGTGAGATATGGCTCTCTTTAGTATTCGTCTCATTCAGAGTGTGTTCTATAGCAGTATTTCTTGACATCCCCCATACTAAGACCAGCATAGCTGTTTTCCATGCTGGCTTCGTCATTAGCATGAAGGGTTAGATCAGCCAACAATGACAATTATATAATTTACTGACCATCATGTTTTTCCAAACCCATATGTGGAACATAATCAGATGTTGAATAAAATATTCAATGGCACTTAAAAGGTGGTCCAAAGGAACATATGACAAAGCCACAGAACATGCTGAAATGTATGTAGATCATCAGAAACTAAGCTATTCTGTGACTGCTGATGACTTTGCATACAGTGTGTACTTTTTCTACGGTGCTTTTATTTATTTGTGGTCCATTTTGGCTCTCCTGTGTCCGTCCCCATTCACTTCCATTAAATGGAAAACAGCTGGTAAGCCTCTCCTTTTGTTTTCTACAGAAGAATGAAAGTCTCATCTGTCACTTGCTAGCCATCAGGATGCCAGTATCGACCGGTTTCAAGTCCTCATCCTTGAACAATGAAGATAAATTGCGCATTAAACAGTGATAATCCATTATTATATATATAACTTAAGCAAAACCAGTTGAGAACCACTTTAATAAATGGTGTGTTTTCTTCTAAGGACACACTGTGATCATGAAAGCACGTATATATGTGAGAAGCAAACATGCTGTTACTTGTGTAATCTTGTCCTACCATAGTTCCTCTCTCTCTCTTTTTCTCTCAGCATGCACTCGTTCATTAACACTTTTGCTTGCGTCACATTCATGTGCGAACACTTTAATATGTCTCATGTGTCATTCACAGCCCCAGCCTTCCCCACACATAAGAGTGTCACTTCAGAGCTGATTCTTTTATTAAAACGAACAGATTACGACTGTTACGTGACCGTTACACTGAAAGTCTTAGACATTTGTCTCATGTCTTTGTGATTTATAGCGATAGATGCTATTTATACAGTGCAAATAGCTATATATTATATTCACACTGTTAAAATAGCAAGATTTTCTGCTATTTATACTACTTATTGCAAATAGTGGCAATTATCTGCAACTCACTATTGTAGTACATTATAAAACCCTACGCAATAATAACATATTGGGTGTAAATTATAGTTTTAATTCAAATTATTAAATGGATGTCACCTTATTGGGACAATAACCTACACCTACCCCAACCCTACCTGATACTTTATTTTCAACTTTTGATTATTTCCTTCAGTTTTATTGAAAATATGAGAAAAAAAGTTCTGCAAAAGGCGGGTTCGAACTGGGGTCGATCGCTTCAAAAAGCTCTCGCCTTACCACCTATACCACTGAAACTGATGTTATATGAGCATCTTTTTTCAGTGTTGACTATCACAATCACACATTAGTGGGCGGAGTTAGTGTAAATAGCCTCTGCCAACAAGGCAGGCTGTTTGCACTTAGTGTTTCATTTATAGATGTTATTGTTTTACCCTTTTTTTCCAAGACTTGCATTCTTAAAACAAGGTAATTATTGCTATATCATTTTCCTTGAGAAAACAATAACAAGAGTTCGATTAATGTTTATGCACCGAAAGTGGAACGAAAGAGCATTACTCATTTAAACTGCGCCACACGGACCATTTGTCCGAGTTCAAAGTTCATATGACAGCGTAAGCTCAACTAGAGCCGGTTACATAATTAAGTATAATTATGAATGACCCTTGTTTGTTATTTCAGATGAAACATAAAATGTGATATCTAAACTAATCCAAAGGTAAATATCACTCTGGGATGGAATATGTTTATGCATAATTTCATAGAAATGGAGATCAGCCTCAGTCCGAGGGAGATTGACCGTTATTGTGTTTCTTCCATTTGTGAATAATTGCACCAACTGTTGTCACCTTCTCACAAAGCAGCTTGGCGATGGTCTTGTAGCCCATTCCAGCCTTTGTGTAGGTCTACAATCTAGTCCCTGACATCCTTGGACAGCTCTTTGTTCTTGGCCGTGGTGGAGAGTTTGTAATCTCAGCTCCTTACCTGTATAAAATATTGTTTCACAGCATCTTCAAAATAGCATTAAATTCACATTCTGCTGTGAAGCAGCTCTAACAAGTCATTCTACCGCTCAAGTCAGTTGAGTATTGATTCAGATCAGTTGCATAACTGTGTAAAATTCATCAGTCATACATATACTGTATATACAGTGTACAGTGGGGAATTTTTTTTTTTATCTGCTTCTGATTTTGTAAGTTTGCCCACTGACAAAGAAATGATGATCCAACTTTTTGACACGATCGACCCGGGTTCAATTACCGCTTTTTTTTTCTCTCTCTCTTTTCAAATCTCGTATCGCATCGTAATGGCATTTATTTTCAATAGACATTAAGGAAATAATCAAAAAGTTGAAAATAAAGCATCGGGTAGGGAGGGCTTTATTGTACAAATAAGGTGGCATCAATTTAATAATTTGAATTAAAATGATAATTTACACTCAATACGTTATTATTGCATACTGTTTTATAATGTAATTCAATACTGAAGTGCAGATAATTGCCACTATTTGCAACAAGTAGTATACATAGCAGAAAAGCATGCTATTTTAACAGTGTAAATAAGTATTTGCACTTAGTGTAAATTGCTGCTATCGCTATTTGACAGAACTGTCAAATTTAGCATCACTCCCATAGACACTGTATTAGAAACACCCTCACATTAGCGTTAACAAGTTTTTTTCTATTTTGATTCAAAGTTAATATAATACAGAGTACAGTGTTGTAAATGTACATGCATATTTTTAGGCAGCAGCTATTTGCACAGTGTTTCCTTAATTTCTATTGAAAGTAAAATGCCTTTACGATGCGATACGAGATTTGAAAATAGAGACAAAAAAAGGTTGGCAAAAGGCGTGATTGAACCCGGGTCGATCGCGTCGAAAAGATGGAATGACACGCGGTCTACCATCTGCACCACTGGAGATGATGTGTTAATTGACGCTGCCGTTCTTCTTCTGGTTCTTCCTGTACATCTTGATTGACAGATGTCTCGTCCAGTCAGCGGTGAGTAATCTATTCCCAAACCAATGACGCTGTCTCAAAACTATATCTACGTCTTCCGGTTTGCCTGATTTGTCGTTGTGTTTTCTGACTTGTTGTTTTGGTTTCAGATTTGTCAAGGTGTTTTCTGACTTATAATGTTTTCTGAATTTGTGTTGTTTTTTTCTGAATTATGTGGTTTTAAAATTTGCATTTGCGTTTGTAATTTATTCTGTTTTCAAAATCGTGATTTGTTTTGCACTTCTCGGCCACTGTACAAAAGTGCCCATAGCCGAAGAAACACCCATAAGAGCAAACTCTCGTTCTCCCATATATTCCCCTGACACTCCATTGACTCGTGTTATGCGCTGCGTTAGCGCTGAGCCGGCACTTTCTCCAGCAGTGATGGATGAGGTGGAGATAACAGCAGCCGATGTGCCCAAAGCCTCCAATCATTTACCTGACAGTCACTCCACTTGCCCTGGGAAAAGGGCACCTTGCCAGGATCTCCTCTCTCAGTTCCTCTGTTCCATCCCCCGCATTCCTGTAACCTCCCTCGTCGTTCTCTTTCACCCCGCCATCACCACGGGCTGAATAACACATTGCTCACAGTAACACTATCAATCACACGTGCACGCACACTGGATGTTGTCTCATAAATACAGCCCCCAATGCATCCTCTGTCAAACTCTGCCGGTGGGCTTGAATTTGATTTAATCAACACTCAGGTGGCTAGGATATCCTAAATAATCGCTGCTATCGAATTCATTTTTGTTACCCAGAATGCTTTGGGCTAACAACACAGTTTTAAGTGGTTGTCAGCCTTTGAAACCCCCTACTTTGACACTCATACAGAGAAGATTATTTCTGTAATAATTGAATTGGAGATTAAAGATTGACAAAGGAAACATGAAAAATCCAAAAGGACTCTTTTATTATTTATTTTCTTTAAACATAATTTGGAGTGAACAGTGATAGGCGATTCGTCTGCATCTGAAAGCACGTGATGAAGATTTACTACTAATCACAGAACCGGCTTTACTGACGAGATGCTCATGACAATCACATGTGATTAATTGCACAGCCCTCATATTTAGGTCCATCACTAAACCTAAGCTTCAGTGAGTATATTGTACAAAAATGTGTATTTGTGACCAAAATAAAGTATTTTATGATGTGGCAATTTCTTATGTATTCGTACACTTTTGTTATTTTTGTAGGCTCAAAAACATTAGATTTGAGATATAGATATAGATTTGTGATCTAGAAATAATTGAGCTACTATGACAGTGTTACATTACGTCTGTTCAATAGACTGCAAAATGTGAAAAAGTACCATAGTATTGCAATTTATTTTTCAGTTTTAAATTTGTAACATTCTCAACGCTATCTCACGGCCAATTCATATGTATTTTAGGAGGTGGCTAGTTCATACGAATTCATACGACCTCAGTTTGTATGATTTCTGTGACTGATACGTTTAGGGGTGGGGTTACTGGCTTAGGTGTGGTCTTTCGTATGAATTCCCACAAATGTGCCACCTTGTAAAATACGTAAGATTTTTCACAAATCATATGAGTTAATACGAGCGAGGTCGTACGAATTTGAATGAATTAGCCGCATTGTCAAACATGTATGAATTGCTGTGAGCTCGGGTTAGTATTCTTTGTACCGTTGAGGTACCGTAAATTGCTATGTAAATACTTTGGTCAGTGCTGGCAAAAGGCGAGATGGGGTCAAACTGGATTGTGGTGGGGGTGTTCGGTGGAGCGATTCTAACTTGCATGCACTGGACCGATAAAATTGAACTTGATTTACATGGGTTACCTGATCCTGGAATGCAATTTCAAGCAAGGGAGACCCCCGGGAATGTATTTGTGCGACAGCATGTGATGAACGGTTTGCACCATGTCCAGCAATTGCTTGCTGTTGCCTTGATCACGATACATTAATGTAGTATTAATTCTGCACTGTGCTCTATATATCTAATATCATAGCACATCTAAAATAGAGCTCGTTTTGGCTCATGTACAGCATGTACCTTGCGTGGGTTGATAAGAAACTGTTTTGCTCTTTGTTCTGATTGAGCTTTCTAGAAGAACAGTCACTGTTTGATTAGCCCCTTCATCCGATGCAGACTGCTTAGCACTGTTAAATCAATGGTTTACGTCTCTCTGGGTAGTTAAGTGTGAGGTATTGGTTTAAAAAGTGTTCTTTCTCCTCTGAAATGAGAGCACAATTAGCATCCAGCAATGGATGCTGTTATTATTCTGTTTGCTTTAATAACAGAGCCTGAGGTCTTTGTGGAAAGCTTCGTCTGCTGCTTTGAAGGAAAAGTTACTAAAAATGTTAAGTCTGTCAGTTATCGGCACTTATATTGCCCCAAACTCATTCTGCCTTGTTTTTCCATTGAGATGGAATGATTAGAGGGCTTTTTTCCTTGATGTTCCTGTGATGTTCTAAAAATAACAAACAGCAACATGGAAGTGGTCCATACTAGTTGTGCACTATAGATCTTGTGTTGTCTGACATGTTTGATTGGAAAGTATGGGGATCGGGAAAGGTCCTTGAGCCAAGACTTAAGACAGGGGTGTCCAATTCTGCTCCAGGAATGCCAACATCTTGCAGACTTTAGCTCCAACCAGCTCCAACACACTTGCCTGGAAGTTTCTAGTATATCCTCACAGAAACTGATCTAGGACGTTACAGTCTCTGTGAGCTCGTCCAGATCGGTGGCAGCATCTTCAAAAACAATCCAATCAGTGTAAGGTTGAAATAGGCTTGTAAAACCTGCTCTGTTTCAGTAGTCCATCTTTTAACAGTTCTTAATACAGGTTTAGCAGATTTTAGTTTTTGTCTGTAGGTCGGTATAAGATGAACCAATAGTGATCAGATAGTCCTAAAGCTGCCCGTGGGACAGAGTGAAATCCATCTTTTATTGTTGTGTAACAGTGATCCAATATATTCCTGTCTCTGGTGGGATATGTAACATGCTGTCTGTATTTTGGCAGTTCACGGGAGAGATTTGCTTTATTAAAGTCCCGAGAATGATTAAAACAGAGTCCGGCTGTTGTTGTTCTGTGTCTGTGATCAGAGCAGTGAGTTTCTGTAAAGCCAGGCTCACGTGTGCTTGCGGATGAATGTAAACACTCACGAGAATGAACAAACCAATCTCCTGCGGTGAATAGAACGGCTTGCAGTTAATGAAGAGCGTTTCCAGATCAGGACAGCATATCTTCTTTAACACAGTTACATCTGTACACCACCTCTCATTGATGTAAAAGCACGTCCCGCCGTCACTCGATTTCCCCGTTGATTATAACGTTTTAAATATGGATATTTTCTTACAAAAACAAATGGATTTGCCTTCAGGAGGCATTTATTCACAACCCGTAGCTGTGTGAGGCATGTTTTATTACGGATGCGGGCACTTTATTTCATGTCTCCTGGACTGTTGAACAAAAACACCCGCCGACTGGAATGATAGAGCATAGAAGTGCCAGGACAATTTTTAATAGTGATCGACCGATATAGATTTTTACAACCGATACCGATTATTTGTATGTTTATGTACCGATAACCGATATGCAGAACCAACATTATTTACTGTTATAAAGTAAATAAATAACAGAGTGAAGTAAAACCATTCTTCGCTTTCAGTCATCTTAACAACAACAAATAACTGTTGAAAATTAACATTTTCATGTAAAATTTTATCTTAAAATTACAACAATAAAAACATTTTATAAAAAGCATCATCAGCAACACTGATAATAACAGTAAGCAAAATAATGTCTAATGTTTTCAAATGGAGAAAATAAAGGACAGGAATCATATAAACTTCATTTTAAACTACAGTTTTAGGTATAAACGCTGTTTAATAGACTAAAGAGTGAAGAATAATTCACTGAATAATATTCTCTGGAATATTAAAATAAGCTATAACAAACAAAACATCGTATTTTATTGCATTTCTTAACTGGCACGTTTTATCAGAATTATTAAAATGTTTTTGTCATTCTAAATTATGAAAACTGCTGACAGCGCGGTTTATCTATTTACACAGAACTATACTCAAACTGCGATCGCTTGCGGAGATAATAAATAATTAATTTCGATAGAGATCTTTATTGGTGAAATAATGGTTCTATAGTAAATGTTAACAAGTTAATCTTGTATAAAGTTACATGCGGTGGTCGTGCTGGAGCTTCTCCTGAGTGAACAGTGCTCCAGGTGTGTGTGTGTGTGTGTGTGTGTGTGTGTGTGTGTTTATTTATACGATTTGCTCGTTTATGTACCGATAACCGATATGCAGAACCAACATTATTTACTGTTATAAAGTAAATAAATAACAGTGAAGTAAAACCATTCTTCACTTTGGTTTTTCCTCCTTTCAGTCTTAACAACAAATAACTGTTGAAAATTAACATTTTCATGTACAATTTTATCTTAAAATTACAACAACAAAAACATTTTATTCATAAAAAGCATCATCAGCAACACTGATAATAACAGTAAGCAAAATAATGTCTAATGTATTCAAATGGAGAAAATAACGGACAGAATTCATATCAACTACAGTTTTAGGTTTATAATCTGTTTAATAGACTAAAGAGTGAAGAATAATTCACTGAATAAAATTCTCTGGAATATTGAAATAAGCTATAACAAACAAAACATTGTATTTTATTGCATTTCTTAACTGGCACGTTTTATCAGAATTATTAAAATATTTTTGTCATTCTAAATTATGAAAATTGCTTACAGCGCGGTTTATCTATTTACACAGAACTATACTCAAACTGATCGCTTGCGGAGATAATAAATAATACATTTCGATAGAGATGTTTATTGGTGAAATAATGGTTCTATAGTAAATGTTAATATAATTCAGCGTGTTTCAAACAAGTGAATCTTGTATAAAGTTACATGCGGTGGTCGTGCTGGAGCTTCTCCTGAGTGAACAGTGTCCACTGCTCCAAGTGTGTGTGTGTGTGTGTGTGTCCACTGCTCCAAGTGTGTGTGTGTGTGTGTGTGTGTCCACTGCTCCAAGTGTGTGTGTGTGTGTCCACTGCTCCAAGTGTGTGTGTGTGTGTCCACTGCTCCAGGTGTGTGTGTGTGTGTGTGTGTGTGTGTGGCCACTGCTCCAGGTGTGTGTGTGTGTGTGTGTGTGTGTGTGTGTGTGTGTGTGTGTGTGTGTGTGTGTGTGTCCACTGCTCCAAGTGTGTGTCCACTGCTCAAGTGTGTGTGTGTGTGTGTGTGTGTGTGTGTCCACTGCTCCAAGTGTGTGTGTGTGTGTGTGTGTGTGTGTGTGTGTGTGTGTGTGTGTGTGTGTGTGTGTGTGTGTGTGTGTGTGTAGCCCACTGCTCCAAGTGTGTGCACTTGGATAGGTCAAATACAGAGAACACATTTCACTGCCAGTTATACTCTGTATAATTGTGTATGTGACTAATAAAAAAATATATATATATTTTATTTTTTTTATTTTTTTCGATAATGGTAAAATGCTAAAATATTGGTAAACCGATATATCGGTCGATCTCAAATTTTTAATATAACTGTGATTGGATTTGTTTGAAAGAAGAAAGTCATATACACCTAGGATGCTTTGAGGGTGAGTAAAACACAGGCTAATTTTCATTGTTGTGTGAACTAACCCTTTAAAACAATAGGTGTTTCAGCTCATCAAACTGTGATTTTAATGTGTTCACATAAAATAAATATTACACCGATCAGCTTTAAAGTGGAATTCACTGACAATTATTCATTTTCAGTTGTTTTTTTTTTATCACAGAATGTGCAAAAAAAAAAACTTCAGATTTTCTTCTTCTGTTCAGTCTGAAGGACATGTTCAAAGGTCAAAAAGATAAATCCGTTGTGGACAAACCAGTTACCAGTTTGTTATACAGACAGCTGGAGCACTTCAAGTTGTTCTCATCAAGATCACAGTTAATTTCCTTTTCTCCATGGGCTCAAACTCCCTTAAGCTTTCTAATTAGTAGTGAATGGGCGGAATGTAAATGTGCCGCTGCTGCTCGTGGTTTAATGATATAGTGGAGTCTGAGGAGTATTGTGTAGATAATGGCTCTACAGTTATGTTACCATTGCTCGCCCACTCTCAACAGCCTGTTGCCCGAGATACAGTCTTTCACGTTGTCTTCTCAATAGCGTTTTTTCTTGACAATACATAATCTGGGAGGGTTTTAAAGCATTTCTAAAGTGATTGTGAAGTGGAAAACAAGTTTGCTGGCACTATGATGAAACTATCAGAAAGTCAATTAAGGGAAAGTTCTTGTCATGGAGGTTACAGCTATTCGGTTGAGAATTACAAACTTACCCACTTATCCGTTAGATCCTGTTGTCATGTGACAAATGTAGTAGTTTTTTTTATTTCTTTTAAATGCACTCTTATGTAGCATTATTTTATCCTCGCAGTTCTTCCACTCACATATATTCAAAATTTGAAACTGTTGTTTTGTCATGATAGAAGTTCACCTAAAAAATACCACGGACTACTGAGGAAAAAACATTAGCTAATGACATTATTACAATGCTCAGAATACAATGTTCAATTGCACGGTGTTATAAATTGCACATTTGGATCAGAACAAATCAGAGCTTTTCTTGGCAGTATTGCCAAGTCTGCTGTTTTATTGTGGAATTTGGCGACTCTTACACTATTGCTGCGGGTTGTATTTTTTTCGTTTGAGGGTTTAAACTACATTCTTCTCCCCGGAATGCAATTTTGAGGGAGGGGACCGTAGGAGAAAACACGACTGGGCTAGTTTTGCAATTTTAGCAGTTGGGCTGGTTTTGTTTCGCAGACCTGACAATCATGTTTCCAGGTCAGTAAATCTGCTTCACCAAGTATGTAGTGTAAATCTAAAGTTCTGTTATGAAACTCTAGATGATGCAGGCCGATAGGTTCTAGCTCAATCTGATATAATGCCATCACTAGGGATGGGTACCGAAACCCGGTATTTAATCGGTCTCGGGGCTAAATTATGAAAGACCGGAGTATCGATAAGCTCTGACGTTAACGGTTCTGCTATCGGTACTGGAGAAATTAAGAAAACACACATACATTTATTATTGCTATATATACACATTATCTTGCAAATTCTATCTCACCAGAGTCACCAGCTGTTTTTATATGCAATAATATTCAAACTCTTGTCTATGATGCATTTTTGCTATCCGCAATTCAGAAGCGAGATCGCGTGGAGGAGGATCACGTGGAGGAGTTTCTGAACGTGCAACGTCAAAGCCCTTTTTAATCATGATAGAAGAGTGAACTAACCATTAAAACATGCTTACACTTGAGGCCTGTGGCTGTTATATTAAACTATGTTTATTAAATTTTTTGGCTTCTAAGGATAATAGCCGCGTTTCTTCGAGCACAGCTTCCTTCCCTTCACAGCGGCGCGCATTCGTTCCTCCCCGACCAAACCTGAACGTCAGAATCAGATCAATTGTCTGTCGATTGTTGTAAAATGCAGTCTTTACAGTTACTAAATTGCTGGACATGTTTGATAATAAAATGTTGAAAGAATAATCCGCACGAGAGACGCTGTTCCCCAGGCTGAAGTGTGTGTGTGTGTGTGTAAGCGCGCTCTAAAACGGACAAGCAAAGTACACTTTGAGCATTGGGCGCGTTCAAAAGATGAAATACACACAAAATATGTAAAACGGACGGTTTGGAGAGTATTCACTTAAACACAGTTTATGTCTTAAAGTGAACGAGAACAGTTGGGAGAAAATCGTGTGTCAATATTTTGTCTTAAAGTGACAGACTGGCGCTTCATCAATGTTAATCAAAGAACAAAATACAAAGACAAAATCACTCACAGCTCTTAATCTGAATAAAGTAATAGCTTTAATAAGAATTAATCTATCAATACATACAGTGAAAACTATGCAGTGTTCATTTATATTTGATCACTTTTAGAGGTATTTTGTAGCTATTATTTATCTGAACATTAATGTTAGTAGACATTCATGGAAAAATGAAATCACTGTGTTTTTTTCATTTCATGTGTACATTTGTTTTATGGTATGACAAATGGTATATTTGTCAGTTTATTTAACTTTGTTTCTTTGTTCACGTTCTAACTCTGTCTTATCTTATGTATATAAAACACTAAAAATGCCTGCACACTGGTGCATTTACAAATTGATGTTTTATATTTATTTAATGAAATATTTATTTTACATATCAGAATATAAAGAAATGTTAATTAAGCTGCTAATCTGTCGTGTATATATATATATATACATATACATACATATATATATATATAAAACAAAAAGTACCGATAAGAATACCTGTAAATCTAAAGTTCTGTTATGAAACTCTAGATGATGCAGGCCGATAGGTTCTAGCTCAATCTGATATAACGCCATCATCACTATTCACATGGTTCAGCCGAATGGTTCTTTTCACATCAGCAGCCAATGAACTTTTCCTGCTCAGCATTCAAATACTCCGTTAGTGATTGCTGTTGCAGTTGCAGCACGATTCAGAAACGCTCCACCTGTCTAGATCTGCTATGGGGTAATTTCATGTATGTTATATATTAGGGTTATTTCATATGTTATGTGTGCATCAGCAGTATTTCCTACATGCTCACAGCAGCATGTTTGTGGATGTATTGGCAGTAGCAGGTCTCTCGATACTTGTTCTGCTACAGCTATTCTGCCAAGACCAAACACATTATCATTGCCATGTATTATATTACCAAGCTAATAATTATATACACGTGGGTGGTAATATGTTATGTATTGTTAGTTATGGTAGCATACCATTTGCATGTAACCCACATTTTTTGTAGTGTTTGCATGATACCTTAAATCATATTAAGACACCAAGAACACCCTAGCAATGCCCTAGAAGTGTTGTCAAAAAGTTGGTACTGAAATGTAAAAAATGTGCTGATATCAGAATTTCCCGCCAGCATTTTTAGTGCTGTTGAGTGGATTCTTAAACACCTCTAATTGGCTACTGTGTTCACACGCTCAACAGAAATGTCTGTGATTGGCTACAATGACCATCGCTTCATGCTCTTCGCTGACAGAAGCCAGGGCTTAAAGTGCCCCTATTATGCCTTTTCGAGTATTACCTTTCATGCAGTGTGTCATGTAGCAGTATGTGAAAATAAACTTTCTGCAAAGTTGTGCACGATAAAGTTATTGTCTATATAAAAAAAAAACTACTCGCAATTACCTAAACGAGTCACCTGGAATTCGAATCTTATTCTGTTTACGGCTGTATGTCACAAAGTAACACATTTGCATAATGTCCGCCCATGGGCTGTCATTCGTGCTGAACGCGGTAGACCAATCAAAAAGGACTGCACCATCTGACCAATCACAGCAGTGAGGGCTCACAGAAAGAAGGGGTTTAGAGAGGCTGATTCTTCGAACTGCTTCGTACGAGTCGTTTAGAAATTAGGTAAAATTTAAGCAATTTTTTGAGAAAAAAGTTTTTTTGACCTTGGATGTGCATGTAAACCTGTTTTAGAACACTCATAAAACAATATTAGCAACCTTAAAAATGGCATAATAGGGGCACTTTAAAGTTTTCCGTGGCTACAACGAATTTCCACCAATTAGAAAAAATTAGGGGAAAATAAACATGTAGTGCATTGTTGTTTTTGTTCTGCCGGCTCAGCTATTCATTTCAATTATATTCAGTCATTTCACAGAAATAGCTGGCTCTTAACCACACAATCACTTCTGATTAGGGCTGTGCAATTAATCGCATGCGATTCTCGTCAGTAAAGACGGCTCTGTGATTGGCGGTAAATCACCAGCACCTGTTTTCAAATGGAGCGGCAGTTTACTGACAAGATGCGCATGAGAATCACGTGCGATTAATTGCACAGCCCTACTTCTCATTGGTCAAAAGGGGAGAGAGGGGTATTAGCCTTGTTAAAAATCAAGAGTTTTATGTATTAAGCAAGCATGTCAGTTTGGAGAAAGGTTCGGATGTGTCACTCATCGACAAGTCTGTTAAAAACAAATGGAGATGGGCTTGGCCTGAAGAAACGGGGGAGGATGGCCACCCACTCCGACCCTGGTGTACAAAAAGGAAACTGACAGGTGTCAACTGACTTCTAGTCTCAGCCTCAAACGTCACGCACACAGAATGTTGGCTAAACGTCTGATGCATATGGTACACTTATCTGGAAACACTTCAGGAGTGTCGAAGTCGTCGTCGGATTGGTTGAATAATACAAGAATTCTGGGAGACGTGTGTGTCGCATTCTTTAACGTTCCGCCTTGAAACAAAGATACCGTGGCGCCAAACCCCCTCACGAAATAAGAAAGCTGTCGTGTTTACAGCTGTGACGACGAACGCTTACCAGGGTCAACTAAACGCTGGATTTTCAAAAGTATGTAAAATATTTAAAGTTTGCGGCATAGAATCTTTAAAATACATCAGAGAGTTTTACACACCGGTTTATTATTGTAGCAACATTCCATGCCCCGTAACGTGACGCTGAACGAAACTAACTGTGATTGGTTGTTTGACATGTCGGTCAAACAGCATCATGGACGGGCCTTGGCCAATGAACGCGGCGGCGGTCATCTATTCCAGACCTTCAGACTGACGACTGCCTTCAGTACGGCCGTAACGTCAAAAAGCACCATCAATCAGAAGACGCACACAAAGCTGCTGTTTGTTCTATCAAGCACACATCCTCCCTGCCTGGTGCATCATTTGAGGTATTGTTGTCTACGACTGACCCTGTATGTGACCACAAAGTGCATATATGAGCGTTCTTTGCTAAACAAGACCTGCCGCTCACTTTGTTGCAGACACTAGTGAAGTGAATCAAGTCGGTTGCTAACGATCAGAGCGCACTTTCCAAATGATCAATATCTGATGCACTCGCCTCTTACCTCCGCACACATGGCATTGCTGCGCAGTATAGAACATAACTGTAAACTAAGCTGCAAGAACTTGTGACAATGTGTCATCATTTCTTATTATAATGTCCAGGGTATAATGGCTAGGTTAAAAACAGAAATGAAATTATATAGTTTGTGATATTAGCTCACTTTGCAGCAAAATCATTCACTGTTGGCTTTTATTATTTAAGAAATAAAAACTTGTGTTAAAAGGTTATGCAAATGCTTAATTATTTGTATGACTACATCACAAAGAGTCAAGTCTTGTAAAAGCATTAGATTGAAAATATACAAAATTCATAAAAGTGTGCAAATTATAGAAATGCAGTTCAAAATGGCCTTTCTTTAAATTCAAATGCTCTTTGAGTATTTAATTTGTGTAGGTAAAGCATGTACTCACTATACTCCTAATTACAAGAAGAAAAAATCAACTGCTCTTAAACTGGGTGTGTGACAGGTTTGGCTGTGGAATGGGGTTTGGGCGAGGACACATTTTCAGTTAAACTATTTTTTTGTTTTGCTTTTAACACCTGGAAGCACACAGGAGCTTTTGAAAGCCACGTCTATCAGTCTACAAGAAAAATGTTAGGGATCCACTGACAGATCCGCTGATAGACACGGCTTTCAAACGCTCCTGTGTGTATCTGTGTAAAGACAGGTGCACACTGTGATTTGTAATAGTCCTTTACGATTTTTGCTCATCAGACTATACAAACATGATCATGTCACACTGTGGGATCTCAGTTGTTATTAATGTCAAACTGTACGACAGTCAAGACATGTTAAAAATGAATGCGTGCAAGAAAACGTCCGTTCATTCGTTCGTCGTCACACTGCAAAACACTGCCAGAATTTCGTTGTAGATCAAATTTGATTGCAGTGGCCATTAATCAGCTGTCGGTGAACATGTCAAACCAACAATCAAAGACTACAGATTTTAGCGTAGTATAATAGGAATCTTTTAGGTTTTTCCAAATTTGTTTCAGACAACTAAATTGTGACAAATCGCACAGTGTGCACTGGGCTTGAGCGCTAGGTGAGGAGTGTGAAGCAATGATCATTGTAGCCAATCACAGACATATCTGTTGAGTGTGAACACAATAGAATGGGGTTTGGGCGAGGACACATTTTCAGTTAAACTAAAGCACACTATCAGTCTACAAGAAAAACAGATCCGCTGATAGACACAAAGACAGGTGCACACGATTTTTAATAGTCCTTTACGATTTTTGCTCATCAGACTATACAAACATGATCATGTCACACTGTGGGATCTCAGTTGTTATTAATGTCAAACTGTACGACAGTCAAGACATGTTAAAATGAATGCGTGCAAGAAAAACGTCTGCTCATTCGCTCGTTGTCACACTGCAAAACACTGCCAGAATTTCGTTGTAGATCAAATTTGATTGCAGTGGCCATTAATCAGCTGTCGGTGAACATGTCAAACCAACAATCAAAGACTACAGATTTTAGCGTAGTATAATAGGAATCTTTTAGGTTTTTCCAAATTTGTTTCAGACAACTAAATTGTGACAAATCGCACAGTGTGCACTGGGCTTGAGTGCTAGGTGAGGAGTGTGAAGCAATGATCATTGTAGCCAATCACAGACATATCTGTTGAGTGTGTGAACACAATGGCCAATCAGAGGCGTTTAAAAATCCTCTCAACGGTGCTCAAAATGGTAGCGGGAAATGCTGGTATTGTCACACACACAAGTCGGTACTTTAGACACTATGCCATAGCAACAACTCTGAACTTGATCCTCATTGAGTTACTAAGGTGGCAACCCTGGTGGCAAGTTTTGCATGAAGACGCACCAATCACATTTCTTTCAGACATGCTGTTGACAAACTGGAGTCAGTTGACTACAGTGCACGAACCTCTCTGTGCTTTTGATTGAAGTCTTTCTTCAGTGCGCCCGAGAGAGGTTTTTCAGTATCAACAAAACCAGTTTTCTTTCCCCAACACAATCAGGGCTGCCCTCAAGAGCTCTCAAAGAGCAGTCTGACTGCACAATTTAATGACTCTCCATTAACTAACACTATTCCCATGAAACACGGGCACACTCTAGGTAACAGAGTGCTGCTGTGGGTGAAACTAGAGTCACGCTTAAGAAGAAAAAAAGACTCAGGTTTGATATCAAAGAAGATCAAGCAGTTGCCTGGGGGATGTGCTACTCCATCCCTGCCTCATTTATTTATTTTTAAAATGGCATTTCACTCCCAACTCTTAATGCGCTCTCATGCAGTCTGTGCGTCCTCTCATCTCTCCTCACGCCTGTCCGTCACACACAAAGTGAAAGTGGTAACGATGAATTATTCACCACCACTTGAACCCCACAGACGCATTTCTGCAGCTTTTAATTGGTTTCAGTGGATAACAATGAGGACAATATCTCATTAATCAAACAAAGGGCCATGGTTTTTAAAAAGCTCAGATTAATGAAGGACATGGAGGTGAGCATGGTATGTTTCAGGGGAGAGAGGAGGTTAAACATTATGATAGTTGTGTCTGGCATCGGGTCTGAACGTTTGAAATATTGTTTCTTCTTTAAGAGATATTACGGCTAGTGAAATGCTGGGTATCTACTGGGTTAAAAGCAACTTAAACGATTAGTTCACTTCTAGAATATACATTTCCTGATGATTCCTCTCCCCCATGTCATCCAAGATGTTCATGTCTTTCTTTCTTTAGGTGAAATGAAATTAAGGTTTTTGAGGAAAACATTCCAGTGCCCGGTTGCATAAAGCACTTAAGTTTTTCCCTTAGAGGCACATTATGTAAGATATTTTTATTCAAATATCCCAAAACCACTAGAACAGTGTTATATATTTTGCTGACTTGTGTACTTGCATTATCTCAAATATTTGAAGTAATGTTTAAATCCAGAGAAATAAGCAGTTTTAACTAGTGAAACGGACCGTGTCCATGGTGTTCTTGCATCGCCTGCCAATGACGTCATACACACTCGATTTCAGGCTTTGTTTTGTAGAAAACATAGAAACAAAGACGCTTTCATATTTTATGCGTTTTATTAGACAGGTGACGACTGCATAGAGTGGCATTATAACAGAGCTTTCAAATGTATCTAGTGTGATAAAACAGCGCTGTTTACCTCTCATACGCTCGACCGGAGGGAGCGGAAGCAGTCGACTGGCATAATAAAAGCTCTGCTGCTTTCACGCTGTCACACTCGTCAAAATCTTTGTGCTCGTTCAGTGGCCTTGTTTCGATTCGACGGCTGTCTGCCTCACTCTGCTTCATACTACGGTGTAGGGGTGGGCGATATGACCAAAATCTTATATCACGATATGACAAATTTTATATCACGATAACAATATATATATATCACGATATAGTAATTTATTTTCTTTTAAAATGGTTTTTATTATATTAAAACCTTTTAATACTATATAAATTTTCATAATCCTTGTCACCAATGTCATTTCAAACTAATAAAGCTAAAGAGAGAAACTCAACCTCACTGAAGATAAATAAACAGTCAATGATGAAATAAGGATAAGAAACTAATTGCAAAGCAATAGGACAAAAAAAACTACAATAAATAAGAAACACTACATACATTGTGTAAATTAATTAGATTACTGTGTTAATTATATCATATATCATAGATATAATTAATATTGTATTATGTAGATTCTATACATATTATAAATATATAATTATTATTTACTATTTCTTTCATTAAAGTTACAAAAGTGATTCTAGTCGAGCAGTGAGAGATGTTCATAAAAAGTATGATTAACATGAACAATATTGAACGCTTCTTTAAGACTGAAGTCCGGATCAATATAGCAGTTACTGTTACATATGTGCTTTTCTGATTTTCTTAAGAAAATCGCTGTGTTTGAGGATACTTGCAAAGACATTTGAAGTATATAAGTCTGTTCAAATCGTAAAAAGAAAAATGTTTCACACAGAAAAGAGACACGATATAGGTCTGTTGTTTGATTTTCAGCATTAAAATCTGTTTTAAAACTGCAGTGCTTAAACCAAGACCATGTTACAACAATTCGCTTAAACGAGCTCCTGGTTTTGTCCTGCTGGTCGCTCTGTTCTTAATTCACGTGATGGGCGGTTTATAAAGATCGTGTCACTAAAATGATGAAACGTTTACCGAAACAATGTATTTTATGACACCACTTATATAAACATGAACATAAATAACCAGACTTTATTTTATTCCTTCCGATATTTGTATTATTTGAACAATGCCCTACTACGGTGTTAATAAATCTTTAATACTTTAGCCTCATCGATGAACATGATTTCTCCAAGGGGATTGCATCGCTGTGTGGATAAAACTATGATTACTCAGTAAAGTCTAACTATGTTCGCTTTCTTTTTTATTTTGAATGACATTTAGCGGCGAAAATTACATACTGTGCCTTTAAGTATGACACTTAAGATGTGATTTCCACTTATCTAAGGGAATGCCTTAAGGGTGTAGCATACAATCCCGGAAACCATTCCTTTAGTTAAGGGAAACCGTTAATTATTTCACAACAGCGACCCGTCCTGTTGCCATGGACACGTTATTTGTTAATGCAGATAGCGTGTAAGTTTTCACAGAAACATAACATTTTCAGAGACTAATGTGAATAAATCTATTTAAATGCAAAGAGACAAGATAGTAATTGTATTCGTATCTAAAACGAGGCAAAGTGAACATTATGAAGCGTTAAACACTCATATGCAGTGTATGTTTCATTCATACTCAAAGCCGTAGGGCGCTGTTGCGCTGAAAGTCCAATTCGGACTCATAGAAGTATCTTATGATGAATGCAGCGATCGCTGGAGCTAAGCTGAATAAAAAGCACAATAAACACACGATTGAGACAATATATGGTTTGTGTTTTCCAAGTCATTTTCAGATAATATGTAGGAAAATACAGGATTTAAATATAGAATCTAAATGTTTTCACGTGTGATGCACTCTTGTTTGATCTAGTATGTGCTGTATGTAATACGATGTGAATAAATGCCTAAATTAAAATCTGTATATCATATAAAGCGGCCGATTGTGTCTTGTTGAAGACTTTTGGATTGAATCTGATCGCTGTGTAACACTTAAGATGACATTTTTCATACCTTATGTTATACTTAGGAAAATTATGGTTAAGGAGCTTTATGCAATGCTTAATTGGCTTTAAGGGATACTTAAGAGAAATTCTAAGGGTTTATGACGTTTCACCTAAAGAAACCCTTAACTTGCATTACTATATTTATGAACGCCCTTGTGCGATCTTATGAAAATTACACTTGTGCTTTACAACCAGACACAGGATTTGTCTCCAATAATACTTCAAGGTGGCCAATGTTGAATCCAAATTGCAGTTTCACAGCTTCAAATCTACACAATCGTCGATGAGTATCTTATCTTATACATTTCATAAACAAAACTGTCTTTCTCTTTATTTATTCCTTCCCTTGCTAGCTTGTACTTATTTGAACAATGCCTGAGACTTGGTGTTACGAGCACTTTGTCTGTTTGCCTCTAAGATGAACTATGTATTCATGAAGCGCTTTGGATAAAAGCGTCTTTTGTAAAGTTTTTTGTAAAGGGTGTTCGGCTTTCTTTGCACATTTACTTTGTAAACATTGGGTTTACTACTTCTGCCTACATCACACATGACATTTCCAACATGACTACCTAATGTGTGAGGTCCGGCTAGTGCAAGAGGAGCATTTGTAGTTAAAAAGTATATACATTTTTTGTTTCTTTTAGAAAATGACCAATCTTTACTCTAGTCAAGACCCTTATTCCTCGGCTGAGATTATGTAGAGCCCTTTGAAGCTGCATTGAAACTGCAATTTGAACATTCAACCTGTTGGTCCCATTGAAGTCTACTGTAAAGAGAAAAATCCTAGAATGTCACTAACATAGCTACATTTGCTCAACCAATGACAGTCATTATTTTCAATTCAGTTTGGTCCTGCTGAATTTTTCTGTCTTTGCTTTCTCCGTCTCTCTACAGCCACTTTAGGGAAATTTCACCAGCAAAAATTACATTGTCTCTAGTGTAGCGTTGTATCAAGCACAGCACATGCCAAACTCACTTTCAAATCAAGCAACCTTCTGTTAGTTAACGTGGCAAATTCATGTGAACAACTTGAACCTATTATAAAATATGTGTGGGGAAATCATGGACACCATGAAATGAATCATGAAATTGCATTGAAATGATTTTGATTTCGGCTGCAGAATTTCATGTGAAGTTAATCATCTGTTAAATCAGCTGGATGTAAGTTTCTTATCTAAAAGTTACCCAAGTAGTTTTTTCTCATTTTTTTGGTCACTTAAATGCACCACACTGACCAACATAAAGCCACTTGGTTTGAAAATGACGTGAGCTCTGCTTCATACATTGCTACATTATTGAGTACATTATGGGACATATCTGGAAACACTTCAGAGCATCAAGTCATCATTGTTGAATAATATGAATTCCAGACTGTGTCTGTTTTTTTGAAAAACAAAGATGATTACATATCGAAGAAGAATAAAGTTGTATTTCAACTGTGATACTGTAATAACTAAACATTAATTTTGCACATGTGTCCATATGTAAATTTTTAATAGAATCTTTAAAATGTTTTGAGAGTTTTATCTGTTATTGTGCAATTAAATTGTTTTTGTTTTTTTTTGCACTGTCTGTCCATATGTAAATTGTCTGTTGTTTTTTCTGCACTGTCTGAGCACGCCATAAGAATTTCACTCACCAAGGCACTTGTGCTGTGGTGATGTGACAATAAAAGTGATTTGATTTGATTTGACTTGCTATACTTCTCCTGTCTGTGCAGAACTATGTTGAATATTTTAACTCGTGTCATGACCATGTAAACTTGGCTTGTAGTGCATTAGTATAAATGTGTTTTCTGTTAGTTGGTACTGCGGTAGAAGTACAAGATGTAATGAACAGAAACTGTACAAATAGATTAGGCAAAAATATCTTGAATCAAAGACATTTATAGCTCCTTTTTTCAGATATGTATAGTAGTGCAAAAGGAAAAGAAACATTGTTTAGCTAGTTAGAGATGTTCAAATGTTAGTGTGCTTTCAGTAGAACACTGACTACTAAGATATTCATCTTGACTATGATTGCAGTGATGTTCATCTTGGTCAGGCACACACAAAGTCAGCATCTGGCCAGCCTGAAGGCTTTAAAAAAGAAATACGTCATATCTTATCATTGACATATAAATACAACCGCATGAGCTGCAGGGCTTGTGGTCAGCCTCCGCGTGTATGACTGGCTTGATAAGGATCTTTGCGTGTCTCCAGTGAGGCAGTCGCTGGGCTGGAGATGCAGAGAGTTGAACAGATGACTGGGGCCTGTTCTGTTCATACAGATAACCAGCTGTAACAACTGTCATACACTCCAAAACTTATGATACTGCTTCCTGTATTAGGCAGAGCATGACCACCACTCGTGATTGTGAAGCTGTGGTGTGTTTCTGCTGACATCTGCTAGGCTCTGAAACTCATTCCTGTGGAGGACCAAGGGCTCTGCTTAATATCGCACTGTTTTGATCTGCTTCATTTTGCTTGATATTTTAGCAGTTAACCGTCGGGCAAATATATAAAGTTGCCATAGTGTGTAAATCTGAAATCATATATACCTTGATGTGACGTTACATGTGTGCATAAAGTCTGCACAAATCTGAAATTCCAAAAGACTTTTCTTCACTATTGTGATTTATATATATATATATATATCCAAGTGAAACGTGGAGAATAAAATATGGGGCAAGAAAGTAGAAAGTATTGCAAATGTAATGAAGGATTTAATTTAGGAACGTTTTGATTTTCTGCTGTTAAATTGTTTCGTACTAAACTTTGAATGTGTTTCAAAGATTGAATATCCGGAACTAACGAGACACCGAAAACTGAATTAACGTTTTTATTTAGTCGGAAATTTAAACCAAAAGTAATGTATTTAATAATCTGTTAATTAACCAAATTAGTTAATAATTAAACATTCAAATAAAAACATTATATATCAATATTTAAATTGGCCATAAGTTTTTATATGAACTTTTTAATTATGTATTAATATGTTTTTAAAATATTTAAACAGTGCTGTAATAAGTATTTTAATGACAGATATATATATATATATATATATGTGTGTGTGTGTGTGTGTGTGTGTGTGAACACATACACACGCAATATATAGTGAGTGACAAACACTGATTGTAAGCCTAAACTTCACAAAAATTATAAACTTGTTCTTGAAATCTGATTGTTCCAGGGTCAACAAAGATGTTGATCCAGGAACATGTCGCACTTGGTAAAATCAGGTTCTGCATGACGTGACACACGGCCAAGTATCGTGACCCATACTCTGAATTTGTGCTCTGCATTAATCCATCTAAAGTGCACACACACAGCAGTGAACACACACCCGGAGCAGTGGGCAGCCATTTATGCTGCATCACCCGGGAGCAGTTGGGGGTTCGGTGTCTTGCTCAAGGGCACCTCAGTCGTGGTATTGAAGGAGGAGAGAGAGCTGTACATTCACTCCCCCCACCGACAATCCCTGCCGGACCTGAGACTCGAACTCACAACCTTTCGATTATGAGTCCTACTCTCTAATCATTATGCCACAGCTTCCCCATAACATAATACATGTGTAGTGTTTATATGTTTATAAAAATGCCCCCCATTGTTTCATGTCTTTCCTCAGTTGAAGCAGATACTGTACTTCATATGAAAATCACAAGGCACAAGTCTTGTTGTGATTATTGAACAGTATATTTACATTTAGTGAAGTTTTCTCGGCACATCAGCTGACAACAGTCACTACCAATAACCTCAACAATCAATCAACAGCAGTGATTTGATAAAGTGTATGCCATTTTAATGCAGACTATGCATCAGATGACCAGCATGATTTCCAGTGGTTGACTTATGTCATGTTTTATGCGAGTTGAATACAGAGGGTCCTGATTGTTTTGGGTCTGTGTCTCTAGTACAGGATTGGGCAGCTGTACATGATCAGCAAGCACAGCCATGAGCAGAGCGAAAGAGGAGAGGGTGTGGAGGTGGTGCAGAACGAACCCTACGAGGACCCCAACTACGGCCAGGGACAGTTCACTGAGAAACGCATTTATCTCAACAAGTGAGTAGCAACTGTCTTCAATTACTTGTCACGGCAAAACACCTCTGCAGAGTCTCTAGGTTTGTCAGTACAAAGTGTTTGATGCACTATAGTCAAACTGTATTAATCCATCATTTTTTATTGGTGCTCAATTATTAATAACGACTCTTACTATCAATGTTGAAAATGTTGCTTAATATTTTTGTCAAAACTGCTGCTTTTTTCAGGATTTTTTTATGAAAACAACAGCATAACATTTTTTGTAACATTATAAATGCCTTTACTGTCACTTTTGATCAATTGAATGCATCATTGCTGAATAAAAGTGTACATTTATTTTTAAATCTTACTTAACCCAAACTTTTGCATGGTAGTGTATCATGGTTTCTGCAAAAATATGAAGCAACACAGCTGTTTTCTGCATTGATAATAGTAATAACTTTTCTCTTTAGCAGCAAATGAGCATATTATGATTTCTGAAGGATCATGTGACACTGAAGCCTGGAGTAATGATGCTGAAAATACAGCTTTGAATCACAGGAATACATTTCATCTAACAATATATATTTAAATAGAATATGGTTATTTTAAACGGAGACTTCTAAGAAACTTATTTTAAAAACATGAAAATCAATGAGTATAAATACGTAATAAACAAATAATGAGTATAAATAGGAGTACAAACAACTAAAATCTTAATCATTCCAAGTTTGTAACCAGTAGTGTGTTACGCATTTAAAATAAAACATTATTTTGTTAACATCACTCGTGTAACCAAACCATAACATGCATTTTAATGGCATAAAGTCCACTTTGCAGAATGTTCAGGCCAAGATCCAACATATAAACCTGCATGTCTAACAACAAACTGTTGGTTTCTTTACATGACATTTTATATGGAGGTTTAGATCTGATAAACTGGCAGCTCATTCAATAAGCAACAGTCAGACCTACTGAACACAGAAGCAATGAGTGTAAAATATGACTTGTGACGAGAATCTCTCCTTGACTTTATAGCATGTCTTCTTTTACTGCATGAACTGGGCGCTTGCTCAAGGCTTCTACAGCAAGACTGAGTTCTCTGTGAACATGATCATTTCTGAACTGAGCCAGAGCTGTAAGCTGCATTACATGCTCCCAGTCGAAGTGAGACTTGTGTGAGTGGTGCGTAACAGGCATATTTAACAAAGAAAAGCACTGTTTGATCCACCAGGAATACAAATTACAATTACGATTACAATTTATATGCTGGTTAAAGTCAGCATAAAATCAAAATTGACCTCCTTTACACTGTTCAAAAATTTGGGATCATGCTCGTTTTAATATGTTTGCTCACCAATGCATTTATTTAACTAAAAATACAGTAAAACAGTAGTATTGTGAAATAACTGTTTTCTATTTGAATACATTTTGAAATGTTATTTATTCCTTAATTTTCAGCATCATTACTCCAGTCTTCAGTGTCACATGATCCTTCAGAAATGATTCTGATTTGCTGCTCAAGAAACATTTCTCATTCTTATCAATGTTGAACACGTGTGCAGTATATTATTAATATGTTCAGGAGTCTTTGATGAATATAAACATTCAAATAATCACATGTATTTGTGACATTATAAATGCCTATTCTGTCACTTTCGATCAATTTAATGCATCCTTGCAGAATAAAAGTATTATTTTACTGACCCCAAACAGTACTGTGTTTCCGTAACACATTTTAAGGTTTATTGTGTGTGATTTATCGGTTCATGTTATGCAAAAGACAAAAAGAAATTCATAGTTTCCTAGAAAATGTGCATATTTAAGATTTCACTGTTTGTTAAATATTTGATTTTCTCTTCATTTGACGCCACAACACTGTTTAGCCAAATGGATAAATGGATAAAAATCAGGCCTTATTTTCGTTTTCTGTTAACTATCTGCAAATCTCCCTCTTTCACTGGTCTTTGTAGTCTGTTTTCTAAATGTTTTATAGTACATTGGCATTGAGCCTCAGTCGGGGTCAATGCAGTCCATCGGAGATCTTCAATTTATTCTCACTAAGAGAACAGTCTCCAAGCGACTGCAAGAATAAGCAAGGGCATGACCAGAGACCCAAACACTTTCCCAAAAATAGCCAGTAAATGGGCTCAGGACACCGTCCCCCAAGACACTGCCCACTGATAAATCAATCGCTCATGCGGGTGTGTTATTGGAGAGACGCTTTATTGAACCGAGACATCCGTCCCCCAGGACCAGGCTGATTAAACTGTTCCTCTGCGGGTCATGATTGGCTGAGAGGTGGTCATGACATCACTGACAACCAGATTGGGTGGGCTTTTGGCCTTCTGTGCATGTGTTTAGTGGAGCTATAAATGATTTTATCACATTGTCTTTTTCATCAGTAATCAGTGCATTCAGAGCGGTAGTTCTGCTCTATGGTCCAAAAAATCTTTTCAGCTAAATGGTTCAGAAAATTCACAGATTGTGACCAGTGTTGCTATTGTTAACCAAAACCAAATAATAATCAAATATTTAGTTAATTTGGTAATATTTTGGTAAAAACACAAGTTAACATAAAATATAAATATTCAATGAAAAACGTATTAAATTAGAGAATTAGCAACTAACTGAAATAAATAAGTGTAAAAAGTACTGAAATGAATATTACACTAACAAATAAAACACTATGTATATCATATATATGTGTATGTGTATATATATATATATATATATATATATACACTAGGGCTGTCAATCAATTAAAATATTTAATAGCGATTAATCGCATGATTGTCATGAGTTAACTCGCGATTAGTCACACATTTTTATTTATTATAAATGTACCTTAAATGTATACTTTTCAAGTGTTAAATACTCTAATCAACATGCGCATGGACAAATATGAATGCTTTATGCAAATGTGTGTTTATTATTTAAACCATAGTCAACATAGAGCATGAAGAGACATGAAAAAATATAGGTTTAAGGGGAGGGTTCATGAAAAAATAACATAGAAATACTAGGTTCCCATTACTTCTCTTTCTTTGCACTGAGCAATTTACTTACACAAATCTGTTTACATTTTTGCACACAGGCCAGCTTACTTCTTCTGAACATGCAAAATGTACATAGCCTATATTGTTTATTATTGCATTTGTTTGCCTCTCAGTATTTGCCCCACATACTGTATTTTGATGCAGCTAAATTCTCAATAAAACTGTTTTCATTGATATATTTTACTGTTTCTGTTGTCAGACAACGGAATGAATAGCGAGCTGAACAGATCAGATGCACAGAGAGAGAGCGAGAGTGAGGTGTGTGCGCGCTGGGACAGCAAGACCTCGCGCTCACATGGCAGTACCTGCAATTCTCAGAAACTAAATAAGTTTTGGTCGCTCTTTTGAAGGAAATCGCTAAAGGGATCTGGAATGTTGCTAAGTTGGCAACACTGTGCATATCCATTTCTCCAACTACGGGTCGGGCCACAGGTCAAACAGAAAATACACGCGTTAATCGCTCGTTAATAAAATTAGTGCCGTTAAAATTAATTTGCGTTAACGCGTTATTAACGCGACTAATTGACGGCACTAATTGACAGCACTAATATATAATATATACTGTATATACACTTTTTTTCCTTTTCATAAATCCCTTTTTTTATTGCGCATTGCAAGTAATGTAAATCAAACTGCAGTTAGATTGTTTTGATTAAGTAATAATAAGTAAACGAATACAGGCAATTTACGAAATTAAAGTTAATTGAAAGTGTTTTTTTTTTTACATATTAAAAGTTTGTTTTATAGCAAAATCAAATAGCTCCAACAATCTCAGTAGATAAAATTCTGCTTAATTATTATTCAGAAATAAGTCACGAGGGTAAAATGGACTTCAGATTTGGACCAGCCTTGTTTTGACATTGAGTTTCATTTAACGTCAGTGCAGTCCAATATAGAAATGCAGAAAGTATGTGAGAAATTATTATAATAACCTACTGTAAATCAAATTAAAATGAAAGCTGAAAATAAAAAATCAATGCTTATTCAAAATATTAATAAATACAATAATAGTATATTAATAATACAATTGCAACAGCTTCTCTCTACTTGTACATAACTAGCTACTTTTTAAGTCGATTTTTAAATGCATGCTGTATGTAAACAGATCTGTTTGTTTTTTTCAGTTCAGACTGCAGTCACTTTTGCTAGCACGTCCACACTAGTTGTCATAGTAACGAGGCAAACTTGCGTAGGTTCACTATGCGTGCAGACTTTAGCAATGCATGTTCTGACACTTTGTTGTTCATTAGGGTAGAGTATACAAATCTGAGTTTGCTGCAGACAACAGTGTAAGGAACAGAAACGGTATAATGTCCAGGTAATGTACCTTAGTTAAGCAAAAAGATATGGACCCATGAAAAGAGTGTTGACCAGTGGGAATGTATCCATGGGACGTTTCAAGAGGACTGTTATCTTCCTGATGCTGACTTCAAGTTGTTAACGAAGGGTGTCCATTAAAAATGAAAATTTGCTTAATTTACTCACTTTTAAGCCATCCAAGATGTAGGTTTGTTTCTTCATGGGAACAGATTTTTCACATTACATCACTCGCTCACCATTGAATCATCTGCAGTGAATGGGTGCCGTCAGAATGAGTCCAAACAGCAGATTAAAAACATCACAATAATCCACTCCACTCCAGTTCAACAATTAACATCGTGTGAATTGAAAAGCTCCTTGTTTGTAAGAAACAAATCCATCAAGACGTTAATAACTTCAAACTTCAGTCCATTTTTTTACTCAAAAAAAGCAATATTATGGATAGAGGACTCCTATTTTGGCCAGAAGAGAGAGTTTGAAGTTTGAACTCCTTAATGATTTGTTTCTTACAAACACGCAGCAGTTTGGACTCTCATTCTGACGGCACCCATTCACCTTATTTAGACAGTGTAATGACAGGAAGTGAAGTGGGAGAGAGAGAGAGCTTGTAGCACAACGGCACTTTTTGCTGCCAACAAGGCAAGGTGCCGGCCTCGGCGAACTATTATGAAAACATTTTTTTTTACTTCAATTTCTGAGACACATTACTAAAAATCAGATATCACACCACTTCAGAAATTGGTTTGGATCAGGCAAACGAAACGATAAAAGAACAGTTGAAGTAGTTCCCTGCTTGTGTAAACAGCCTAAAATACACCCGGTGAGACTTGAATATAAACAACAAAAAAGCCAGATATTTTAAACGGTGTTTTCAATTACACACTCCCATTAAAAACAAGCTTCTAACCTTTGACCCAGTGTCTGAGGCTCAGACTACATTTAGTAGGAGCACTTCAGTAGCTCAGCATTTGCTTTAATAAAAAATGACTCAGCATTTCAATATTTATGAGTGCCTACAGATGGGTTATGAGCTGCTTCTAGTATTTTTATGAGCCTAAAAATATCCTTTTTTACAGTAGAATAACTACAGTAGCAGTTACAACAAACGGATTAAAAATAAAAACCTCTCAGAACCCCAAATCTGTGTGAACTCTAGATGATAAACTAGAGATAAATCAAGACTTAAAGGGGATAACAGACATGTGAGGAGGAGTAGTCAAAGTGGAGCACACATGAGAGCATAAAAGAAGGAACAGAGAAAATAAGAGAGCATGTGGGGACTTGAGATGTGCGTGGGATGGGAGACGGCCGAGCTCCCGCTTTTATAGCACGTGTATAATTCGAGATTTGGCTGTGGGAAGCTGTACCTGCGTTTTCGCCCACAGGCCTCCTGCTTTTGCGCTCGTGCGTGCCATGCTGCTTACGCAAGCTGTGGCCGTTGTTCGGGACCAAATCTAGAACGCCAACATCTTTTGATTAACTTTAGACTGAAATTGATGAAAAATGGATGGGTTTATGTATTTGGAAAGAGTTGGAAACTAAAGCAGTCCACCAATGTAATCGGGTTTAGTGCAAATGGATGGACCTCTTAGTTTTAAGCTAGTTTCTGAAATCCATTTGCATTTTAAAAGCCCTCAGGATGAGGTTTGCATCCCTCAGGTTTACATCACAGATGTGCCGAGTCATCCGCCAGCAAAATGTGCAAGGCCTGCATAAAACTTTCCTTTATTCCCACTGCTCAGGCTTTTAGGACTGGCACCCGTCCCAGTTTCATCCACTCTGCATCTGGTTTATTTAGGACACAACTGCGGAAGGGCGTGAGAAGACCTCCACTGGATTATTATATCAAGATGAAAATGCATCATGCTTCCCCAACACAGCATTGATTTTATTGGTTTGCCAGTTGCATCCACCCAGCAACAATACTATTTTTTTCCAGCATTGTGTTTTGAGGTTTACAAGGAGTAGTTGACACCAAAAACTACATATTCGGTTAATATTTACTCCCCCTGGATGTAGTTCTGGGCTAGATTTGAGTTTTGGGTGAGGGAAAGAGCATCAGTGAATATTGACTTCAATATTGGTATGTTTTTCATACAAAGTATGACTTTAGAAGACTTATAGTGAAGACTCACCCTGTGGTCTGTGTGGGTCCTAACGCCCCAGTGTGGTGATGGGACACTATACTGTAAAAAGCACTTTCAAAGTCTTTCGGATGAGATGTTAAACCGAGGTCCTGACTCTCTGTGGTCATTAAAAATCCCAGGATGTACTTCTAAAAAGAGTAGGGGTGTAACCCCGGTGTCCTGGCCAAATTTCCCCATTGGCCCTAGTCAATCATGGCCTCCTAATCATCCCCATACACTGATTGGCTTCATCACTGTCTTTTCTCCACCTGTAGCTGGTGTGTGGTGGGCGTTCTGGCACACTATGGCACCAGGTGGATACTGCACACTGGTGGGGGTTGAGGAGATACCCCCTCACACTGTAAAGCGCTTTGAGTGCCTAGAAAAGCACTATATAAATGCAACTAATTATAGTGTGTGAGCTACTTTTCTTATTGTTTGTCTTTTTTGTGGAACCTGGCTCACGGTAGTTTTATGACAAGGACTGCATAACTGTTCTTCAGTCATTCTGTCTTTTGTGTCCATGGAAAATATCATAGGGATTTGGGCTGACGTGAGGGTGAAGAAATAATGACAGAATTCTCATTTTAGTGAATGAGAGCCACTGATTATTTAGACATGTCACAAAAGATGTTGAAAAAAGAACACTCCCGCTCAAAAATGAATCATTAGTGTTCTTAACACAAATGTGCTGTTCCGTTTTATTTCTTTATTTGGGGACAAGCACATAAGGTGCCCTAACACTATTAGAGAGTGTGTGTTTTTCCCTTCATAATAGTGTTTAGACATTAGAACCTGTAAGTGAAGAGACATCATAAATTAATCCCAAATCACACTCTATTAAAAATCTATTACATTTCTATTATACATAAATGCATTTGTGCTTTCTCTTCTATCTCAAGGGAACCTCTGAAATCCCTTAGGTTTGTCAAATCTGAAAATATTGCTGCTATTTTAGAATAATTACAGTATATTAATATTAGTATCGTATTGCTTTTAAGAGAAGTGGTGGTATTGCCCAAATATTTTAATAAAATCTTACTTGGAATGTGTTATTTGTTATTTTTCACATTACCGTTCAAAACTTTGGGGTCAGTCAAGAAGTCTCTTATGCTAATTAAGGCAGCCTTTATTAAAATGTAATTTATTTCTGTGATCAAAGCTGCATTTTCATCATCGTTATTATTTCATCATCATTACTCCAGTCTTCAGTGTCACGTAATCCTTCAGAAATCATAATAATTTGCTGAATTGCTGCTCGAGAAGCATTTAAATGATCAATGTTGAAAATAGTTCATAATATTTTTGTGAAAACTGCTTTTCAGGAAATTATCTAACAGTTTTTTAATAAAAACATTTTGTATCAATTTAAAAGTCTTGTCATTTTTGATCAATTGAATGCATTCTTGCTGAATATTTTCATGTATATTTAAGAGAAGTGAAATATCTGATCTTATTTGACAGATTCAGTCCAAAGCGAGCATCAGTATGAACTTCTCCAGGCTGAATCTGTGAGGCACAGAAGATCTCAGTGATATGCTGCTTCTGTGCTGTCTGTTAGCAGTCAAACTCAGAGCACACATTCACAGCCGTATATCAGGACTTTGAGTGACTGGTTGAAGGCTGTTTTGCAGCTGCTCTTAAAGAGAATGAGTTTTGGCAGCGATTAAGTAAACCTGATCTCTGATCAGAATGAAAGAGTATCTTCCTCCCTGAGCGGCCATCAGCGCTCCCTCGCTGCGGCTATTAGTCTGTCATTACTACTGTTATTGCACTGCAGCCGGGGGGACGGGGCGTAGCTGGCACTCTCCACTTCTTCTCAATACTCGTCCTTCCTTTTTTGTCTCTTTCAGCAAGCTGCCCAGCTGGGCCAAAGCTGTGGTGCCCAAGATCTTCTATGTGACGGAGAAAGCGTGGAATTATTATCCCTACACCATTACCGGTAACTACAGCTTCTTACTTGCAAGCATACAGTGCCATTGTACTTTCTTAAAGGAATAGTTCACCCCAAAATGAAAATGGCTGAATATACATCACTTGCTCATCATCTGCAGTGAATGGGTGCCGTCAGAATGAGAGTCCAAACAGTTGTCTTCTCACAACAAATTTGACCAACATATTTGTTTAGGACTGTTTTCTCTTCTAAGCAGAGCTTGATCCGGGGATATTTCTCTCCTGATTCAGATGAGACAACTATTTCACTGGAAAAAGCAATATTATGAACATAGAACCATATTTTAGCCATTCATTTTACATATGTCTTGTGACACTGTGGCAGTAGCATACTTTAAATGTGACTCTTGACCACAAAACCAGTCATAAGTAGCACGGGTATATTTGTAGCAATAGCCAACAATACATTGTATGGGTCAAAATTATAATTTTTATTTTATGCCAAAAATCATTATGAAATTAAGTAAAGATCATGTTCCATGAAGATATTTGGTTCTTACCGTAAATATATCAAAACATAATTTTTGATTAGTAATATGCATAGCTAATAACTTAATTTGGACAACTTTAAAGGCGATTTTCTCAATATTTAGATTTTTTGCTCCCTCAGATTCCAGATTTTCTAATAGTTGTATCTCGACCAAATATTATCCTATCATAACACACCATACATCAATGGAAATATTATTTATTCAGATGATTTATAAATCTCAATTTAAAAAAAATGGACCCTTATGACAGGTTTTGTGGTCCAGGGTCACAAATAACTTTATCTAAGCTGCTCAGCAAGATTTTCTTCATATTACTGCTTCATCGTGACAGTATATTTACATTTACATTTATGCATTTAGCAGACGCTTTTATCCAAAGCGACTTACAGTGCATTCAGGTTATACATTTTTTTGTCAGTACATGACATGTATATCATGACCATAGAAGAAGACATGCTACTTTAGGTTTGTTTTATGTTTAATAGGATACTAGTTTATTTGTTGTTTTCACTACAAAAAAAACTAAACAAAAAACAATGTATTTTAACATACAAGCAGCACTAAAAGGACAAATAAGCACCATAAGCGTACTGTAACAACAAGTGGATGAGTAAATAATGACAGAAGTGTATTTTAATTATTCCTGTAAGGATCTTATTTGAACAGATGTGCAGTCTGAATCTTAAATGTGACATTCGTCAGGAGCATCTTTTTGACATACTGCATTGAAGCAGTTATTGAGCAAATGCTTTAGAAATTACACCACATGAAAGGGGACACATGGACATATCGGAGATGTGTGTGTGTGTGTATGATAATCACACACACACACACACATAACAGAAAGAAAATAAATTCCCTGAAGAACGGGAGGTCTTTCTGTGATTGAATGTTTGATGGCTTCAAGATTGCCATGTGCTTATTGCCATGACCTTTAACATGAAGTCTCTCTCTCTCTCTCTCTCTCTCTCTCTCTCTCTCTCTCTCTCTCTCTCTCTCTCTCTCTCTCTCTCTCTCTCTCTCTCTCTCCTCTCCTCTCTCTCCCCATCATCTTCTCGATCCGTCTCCTCCCCCGCCGTTGACTCAGAGTATACTGTGAGTATGGCTTCTTCATCTATTATTTATTTGTGCTTGAAACTCAAAACCAAAATGTCAATTTCAATACTTCAACAAAATGAATATGCTAATAAACACACTCACTTCATTAAAACATTACATTTTAATAGACAGTATTCAAGTAGAACAGTTGATACATTGTACTACCGATACTGTATGAGGACTATTTTTTTTTAAGTGTCAGCTGAAGTACAGCTCTTGCCCTTTATAATAGCTCATGCTCTTGGTTAGCATAATAGGTTTATTGTTTTGATGATCATTAGAGGCGTAGCAGTTCAGTGCTAATAATGTTTAACGCAGCCATACACTCTGATGGTACTGATCTCCCACAATGCACTGCTCTCTGTTTGACATTAATTGAACTATAAATGCTGCCGGGTCACTATTGTGTGTTTAGTGTGTTTATGTTACAAATGTATATATGGTACTAAGCCATGAAACATACTTTACACAAGTACACAAACAATCCCATATAACCTAATGTTCTGCTGTGCTGATTATCAAAACAACATTACCATGTCAAAGTTTGAGGTTTTTTGAATACTATTTTTTTTTTTAAGAAATTAACACATTTCTTCAGCAAGGACACTTTTACTTGCTCAAAAGTGAAGACATTTATAAAAGATTTCTGTTTCAAATAAATGCTGTTCTTTTGAACATTAAAAAAATTATAATCATTTATGAAAAAATAATCGTATTAGACTGATTTCTGTAGGATCACGTGACACTAAAGGCTGGAGTAATAATGCTGAAAATTCAGCTTTACAATCACAGGAATAAATTACTTTTGAAAATAAATTCAAACAGAAAACAGTTATTTTAAATTGTAATAATATTACAGTATTTTACTGTATTTTGATTAAATAAATGCAGTCTAGATGAGGGTCTTCTTTCAAAACATCTTACTGTTCTCAAACTGTTTTACACTAGCGTGTTATGTTATGTTATGTTAGCATAACTTGCTAAAATCAAATTCAGTTTTGAGTCAAGTGTCCTGTGTTTCACATGAAAAGCGCTGTTTGTACGGAGTGCGGCGCTGCTATTAAGAGTCCTCTCAAGGTTCTATTTCAATGATCTTGTCTATGTGGGCAGTTCAAATCACGCTCACTAGGATTTGGAACAGAGCTAGTGTCTGGAAGCTGATTCCCCTTAACCACCAAACATGTTGTTATGCTATCCCAGAATGCACCGTTCTTGTTTCCCCTTGCTGTGCTTTAATATAATTAGAGTGTATTGGAAAACCAGGCAGACCAGGTGTCTTCAGGCTCCTTGGTGACCATATTAGGTTTCATGGAAAACCTTGTGCTTATTCGAAAGAGCAATATACATTTTAACACCTCAGGACTCTGAGCCTTATGAATATATTGAAGGTATATTGAAGTTATTGGGACCTTAGGGGCCATTCATACAGAGCACAGTTTTAAAAAAAAATTAGAGTGCTGTGTTATACATGAGATGCTGCAAAAGTTGTGAGATCAAATCTATGTCCATCTAGCGTTGTTTAAATAACAATAACAATGAAAAAAGCAGCATTCTGTGACTTAGACTTTAGTTACATGCAGTGTTGGGAGTAATGTAATTAGATTACTTTTTCAAGTAACTAGTAAAGGAACACATTATTACTAAATATCTGAGTTACTTTTACAACATTTACATTTATGCATTTAGCAGACGCTTTTATCCAAAGTGACTTCAGTGCATAGACTGCATTCAGTCTATACATTTTTTTGTCAGTATGTGTGTTCCCTGGGAATCGAACCCACAACCTTTGCGCTGCTAACGCAATGCTCTACCCACTGAGACACAGGAACACACATACTGATTAAATGTATCAGTTTGTTTGTTAAAAGTGTGTTCAATTTTATGATTTATGAAATTGTATATGCATAAATCTTATACAGATGCATAAATCTTAAGTGAATTTTTTTGAGTATGAAATGGAAACTGATGAAAGTCAACCGCAGCAACATGACAGGTTGGTTTAAATGAGCGGTGGAGATGGAGGAGGATTAAGGCTTAACTTAAGCTGGCCGACAGTCAGTGGATCTTGGAGGAGCTCTGCATGCCGTATCTGTACCTAGAGAGGAACGAGAGAGCTCTTCGTCGGAATACCATTATCATAATCAACCATATGCCAGGAACAACTGGATACAAACCACTCAAATGAGAGCAGTGGAAGACGAGAAAAGCCCAGAGGATGTAAAAATGAGCACAAAATGGAAACAGCTACATGTACATTTGTGACAGTCACTTCTTTAACTCCAGGCTGTTTAAGCAGCATTGAAATACACTCATTTATTGGCTGAATGATTATAGAGACAAAATATATATTTATAAATACATGTATTGGATAAGTTTTTTGTCCTTAGGAAAGCTAAGGAAATAGCAGTCAACATATCAAAGTTTCAAACCTTGATTTTATCCGATGCTAATTTAATTGAGTGCAACAGTAGAGCTCAGGAAGTACAACTCCCATTCATTTTCTTTATAGAGATATTGATTTTTAGCAGTAACATAAACCTTTTAAGACAGTCCTGCCATGAGCTCAGATGTTGTTAATTCATGGTATATGCTTGTGTTGAAGCCACACGTAAACACAATTTCTAAATAATAAAAAAATGGGCAATTCCGAGTGAAAAACTACACTACCCATAATCCTGAAGAGAGATCCACCAATCAAAGAAGTCCTTGTTATCATGTGATCAACGTGGTTTCTATACACTCTCAAACTACTTGTAAATTTAAATGTATCCAAATAGTGTGCAATAAACCTAAAATGTATTGTTTTATACATAATGACTGTGCCAGTAGTTTTAAAATGCACTAGAGGTCAACCGATTGATCGGCACTGATAACCGATTACTTAAACAATGGGTAAGAATCTATTGTTGGAGCGGCTGAGAAAATCCGCTGTCATTATACAGCACGAGAGCGACCTCTAGAGGACAAATCACTGACAGCTTTGAGATAGACAACAAAACAGTATGTTTACAGTACACTACCGTACGTGTTTTTATTGTAAAGTAATTAATGTGGACTAGATGCTGCATTAGTGGAGAACAGCAGTACGTTTGCCGTCAAAGCTGAGAGGAAGTTAACATTAGCAATGACTCAAGCGGTTAAATTAAAGTTCAACCTACGTTAAATGTTTGATGTCACAATTGTTACGATCTATTTTCATTAGTTTATTACAAGCTGTTGTCGTTATTGGCCAATGTGATGCAACCTAGTTATCATAATCAATCAAATCTAATATAATGTACTATCGTTTATCTTTCACGGAGCTTTACGGCATTCCCTCATACACAGTGTTGTAATTATTTTTGTCCAAATTTCTATAATATGTTTAGTTCGAGATCAAAGTTGCATGTTGTCTTGGTGCTGGTTGGTTTGGTTCATGTCTTACAAGACTTTTTTGAAAAATCCTTTGAAATCTCTATGGAGAAAATGAATGAGAAAAATACTGCTGTCACCCAGGCTGCAGAAAATGTGGGTGTTCACTGCTCTTTATTGCCAAAATAGACACTTCCAATATATTCCCTCTACACTAATTTCATTTTATTTGGATAACATCCATAGTACAGATATGTGATGGGCAGAGCAAACGGATAATATGTAAACCGCTCTGTGAAAACTCAGCTAAAGTCATTTTTTATGTGAAATTATAGTGGAATTAATGGTAGAAATCATACTTTGATGCTTGTTATCTCATAATTCGATTTTGAGACTTTAGCCTGGAATTCACAGAGAGGGTCACATATAGATAATGTGCATTTAAATAATATAGTAGCTTTAAAAGTATTGTCAAATAACACACAACAGTCAAGTACTATAAGTACAGTCAAGTATTATAGTCAAGTACTTTAAACTTGCTTTTTTATGTTGGTCAACAATAAGTGTACTTACTTCACAACAACATATTATTAAAACAATGATTTAAAATGTGATTTTAAAGTAAAGCTTTTTATTTGGCATTGTGACAAAGTGGACTTTTAAAAAGTGTACTTAAGTTAAGAAACAGTTGTGAAAGTGTCTCTTTTTAAGTTCACTTAAGTGGTCTTTTATTATACCATGTGGTTTTATATTTAAAAAATATATTATTTTAAGATTTGAGGAACATTACAAGTGCATTCATACAGTTAAGTTCACTTCTCTGTCACAAGTGTAGTTATGTATTTTCCCTATTAAAAGCTTCAGTATAGTACATTAGTTCATTTTTTTGTCAGTAGTATGAAATGTAGCCAACTTCTTTTTCAAAAGAGCTTGTCTATTTAAGTGCTTTTAAACGACAAGTAGCTTGTAGCTTGGCAAGCTACGGTTTCAAACAGCGAATAACAGAGTCGTAACTCAACAATGCCTTGCGGGTTTGCCCCCATAGATCTGCCCTTCTCCTCTTCTCCTCCATCCTTTGCCCTTCCCCCACTGCTACAGCATTTCCTCCAGCATTACGTAACTCAGCCTTTATTGATCTCCATAGCGATTGTGGGAGCAGTGTTTAATCTAATCAGGCAGCAGTGTGTTGGGTCTCAGAGGGCTACAGCTTCAGGACGTGCGGGGAGGAGGACATGGATGCTGTAAATCCAGTGAGGCAGAAAAAGAGCTCATCATTACAACAGAACACCAGGCTCATAAAACACAATCACACTGAAGAGCATTGCCCTAATGCCCTGCACTGCACCAGATCTACTGAGAGCATGCATGCAGTGTGTTCCTGAATGAGGCATGGGTCGAGGCTTTCTTGATAGATGTCTAAAATTAGTTACTGGGCTGAATAGAATTAACTGTTGCATGTCGTTTGTGGTGGGGTTATTTTTCCCTAATTGTCTGTTGATTCATTATATGCAGAGGTAATAAAGTATTTACATACTTAAAGGAATAGTTCTTTGAAAGGTGAAATTTTTCAAATTGTTGAAAATGTACTCACCCTCGGGCCATTTATATAGATGAGTTTCTTTCTTTGTGGGAACATATTTGGAGAAATGTAGCATTACATCACTTTCTCACCAATGGATGCTCTGCAGTGAATGGGTGCCGTCAGAATGAGAGTCTAAATAGTTGATTGGTTTGAAATAAAACAATAGCTGCACTCTTGAAAATGAAGACAAAAATATAATGTGGTTGTCGAACAAATATTAGTGCATTGTGTTGATTGTCATCAATGTGATTATCTGTTTCCTCTGCTGTGTGAATTCGGAGAAATGACTAATATATAATATATCCACACACAAAACAAACACCAGCTGACTCAAATACATTGAGCAAAAATAATGAAGGTGAAGAGAAGAGCTTGTGTTGTGTTTTGTGTGCAGGTGACACTTGATTTGGTGTGTTTTTAAATATCCAAATACTTTCTAGGGTGTCTGTTTTTAACTAATTTGACTCATTTGACTTTTGTTCTCTTCTTTAGTGCTCTTTCCTGCCAAAGTTCTCCATCCACGTTGAGACAAAGTATGAAGACAACAAAGGCATCAGTGACAATGTATGTATACTGATGCGGTGTAAATATGCATGATTTCATCCCTCCTGGTCTTTTCTCAATTGTCTTTCATCTCAATCTTTTTCTGTAAAGTGAAAACTGTTGATCATGTGGAATGAAATGATGGTCAAAACTAACAAATAATAAACCTAGGAGAGTCTCGGAAACAATGTGTGGCATCACTAGATTTAATGTGCTTATAAAACTTTATAGAGCTTTATCTTCCCCTGTTTATTTATTACTCTGATTAAATATTCATTCATTATTAAAGGAATAGTTCACACAGAAAGGATAAATTGCTGAAAGTTCACCCTCTGGCCATCCATGAACCATGGGTTTGTTTCTTCATGGGAACAGATTGGAGAAATTGAGCATTACATCACTTGCTCACGAATGGATCATTTACAGTGAATGGGTGCCGTCAGAATCCAAACAGCTGATAAAAACATCACAATAATCCACATCACTCCAGTCGGTTAATCAATAATATGCACAGATCAAGCACTATTAACAAGCAAAAAAACAGTCCAGAAAACAAATGTGTCGCTGGATTTTGATGTGGGAGGACAACAGGAGATGGACTTGTTCTCTGGAGGAAGCATTATTATGGGTTATGGACTTGTATTTTGTCCAGAAGTGACCATTTAAAGTTAAACACCTCAATAATAGATTTGTATCTTTGAACATCTTTGAACGTGTGTGGATTAATGTGATGTTTTTAGCTGTTTGGACTCTCATTCTGACGGCACCCATTCACTGCAGAGGACCCATTGGTGAGCAAGTGATGTAATGATACATTTCTCCAAATCTGATTCAAAGAAGAAACAAATTGATGGTCTGAGGGTAAGTTTTCAGCAATTTTTGGTAAACTATTCTCCCAAAATATTTGTCATTAGTTAGTCAACCTAACAATGAAGTAGTCCATAGGATGTCCCTCACAAATCTCATTCACACTTGTGCATATTCATATACATTTATTTTGACATTCTGATAAACATCTATTTCATGGAAGAAAGAACCTTTTGCATGTTTTAAACACAGTGAGGTTCAGTTAATTATGACAACATTTCAGTATCTGCGGCTGAGTTATATCGCCATTATTTACTGGAATGTTTTCAGAGGTTTTGAACCAAAAAAACCTAAGTGTGTAAATCAAAGTGGAAGAAACCCACTAGCTAAAAAGTGCTTGGGATTTGTCCTGGAGAGAGTTTCTGGGTGAGCTTGACTCTTTAATAATGCTGGCCTGCACTCAGTCTGAAGAGCTTACATGTTTTAGGATCGTTCCAGACGGCGGTTACAGTCTGTCTGAGCCAGTGCTGTCCCGAGCTTCTGTTCGAGTCTCCGCACACATGCTCACTCGATTAGAAAGAATTTGGCTTTGTTTTATTCCTTTGCTCTTGGCATCAAGTAACACTTGTTTTATCCTCTTCCCCAAATGAGAGCATTTTAAAGATCACTCACTGCAGGCGGATAGTTCTTCCTCTTCTGTGATCAGTTTGAGGCGTGTGTGGGTTTGTTTGAAGATCTAACATTTACAAATTATATGCATGAACTTACAACGATTAAATGTACTTCAGAGTGGGAGAGAAATCAGTTGTATAGTGTGAAGGCATGAAGTAGTGACAACAAACATTGTATATAAAATTAACTTTATAAATAAAAAAATAAAAAATGGAAATGTTAGATATCACAATATTGTGTTCTGAGAAAATATCTTGGAATTCAAGATGTTGCATTTTTCTACTATAATGGCATACTGGAAAACAAGACAAGAAAATGATTGATAGCAGACAAAGTGATTGACTGAAATGTGAATGTGCTTGTGGCACTGTAAAGGAGAGGTGTAGGAGCCAGGTAGCATCTGTTGGGAGGTTGTGGGGTGCTGGTTGGTTCGCCTCAGGGCTATTTCTGCATCTGCAGGTGAGAAATAACAGAACGTTGCATTCTTTCACCATCTGTGTTTCACACTCGGTTGAGATGCCAACACTTCTTTACTAATGGTGGCTGATGAGCAGAATATAGCTTCAGGGTTTAACCTCATCTCGTTCCTTGGCCATGTGCTGTTGATTCGCCCTGTCCATGGTGCTGAGATCAACGAGTGAGGGTCAGACCTGTCACCTGCACAACATTTATATGGCATCTTGTGAAAAAATATTTCAGATCATTATATTAAAATAAATCGCATAATTGTCCAATCCATATTTTTGACTGTAGAGCTATTTTTTGCTGCAGTGATTTGGTATGCATATGCATGTATTTGATGCCACTATCCTTTCCAGACCGACAGGTACCTGAGAGTTTTGACTTAGGATTGGTGATTGCAGGCACTTTGATGTTAAGTTGGTCTTGTGTTTGGAACCATTACCTCGATGAAAATGTAATTTTATTCACAGCATGTTTTTATTCTACTAAAGCAGCTCTCCTGCTTCATTTCTTTGAATCTTGCACCATTAATCCTTGTATTTTAACAAGAAGCCCAGTTCCTGCTGAGGAGAGGCGGCATGAGCTCTGGTGTTTTGTGCAGTGTTAGATTTGCTTTATAGTCTTTTCGGTTTTATTTGACCACAAAATATTTTCCCACATCACAGATGGATCACCATTATGCATTTTGACCATCATAGCCCTCTGCTATTGATGCAGGTGGTTGGAGGAAGGGATGAAACATTTTAGGGATTTGTGATATCAACCAAAAAAACATTACATTTTGATGAGATTATACAGACATTTCTTTTTTCTTTTCTTTTTTGGATTAATGTGCGCTAATTTATTGTGCACTAAAAAACAGAAACATGTATTAACAAAGCAAAGTGTTTTGGTTCATTCTTACTTTAAGCTGCTGTAAGATAGTTCTGCATCACTGGTGGAACCGAATGGAAAAGGATTTTTTTTGACAGTGTATTTGGACACTTACACACCTGCTGTATGTACTTACTGAGCATTTAATTACATGGGTATGAATAGGGAGTTTGTTCTTCGTTTGTTGCTTTAACAGCTTCCACTTCTGTTTAGTCCACTGACTAAATGCTGGAAAATGGATGTGGGGATTTGTTCCCATTCAGACATACGAGTGGCAGTGAAGTTAAGGCACTGATGTTTGATGATGGGTTCTTGATGGCTGTTCCTATTGCAATGCTGTTTAGTGGGGTTCAGGTGTGAACTTTATGCTGGCCAGTCAAGTTCTTCCACATCAGATTCTCATTTTTGCTCAATCATCCACCACAAGGGGCAGCACTTTGCTGTCTTCAGCGGAGTGATATTTGAACCCACCTCCTCGCTTGTGTCTTGTCTTTTTGCACCTGTAGAACTCCGTCTGCATCTGTAAGAGGAGAAAACACAAATCCTTGATCTGTATTCCACCTCCTCGTTGGTGTGAGAGGCTGTTTCTGATGTTTTCCCTACATTTGAGCCATGCTGGCTGCTTTGAAGTTTAAACAGCGCACTCCATCATGCATTAGTCTGCGTTGCAGCAAGAGTCTACTTTAAAGTTGCTTATCATCACTATTGGGATTTAGAGTCGGTTCTTGTATTTCATTCTTCAGCTTTGATAAGCTTGTCCATGTTTTGTGCTTTGACTGCGTGCTGATGCAACAGCTCAGAAATTATGGCTGATTTTATTGATTAGAGCCATCATTCAAGTCCTTTTCAAATTGTCCTTTCTGTCTTCCTCTCCATCTCTCTTGATAAGGTCCACCATACTTTATTTTATCATGTCCTTATTTTGTCATGTCATCTTGCATTCTTCATTTTACAGTTTCAACCCATCCATTCCTTGCTTTCACTGCTAGTGCACTCTCCTTTGTGTCTACATTTTAAAATAAAGAGGTTTTATACATTTCTCTCCGTGTAAACCCTGAAGCTTTCTGTCAGTTGGATATGAAATGAATTACAGTGTAATTGGCAAACCCACACAGGTGGCAGACAACAGGAGAGACGTTCTCTCACCTGAAAGCACCTGATCCTTGAAGCGGAGCGCTCTCACCCATTAAAGTCTTTGTTAGGCTGCAAGCTCGCGGGCGAGTGGCAACTTATGCAATACGCGTACTCGTGCGCAGACCGAGAGCTCCTTCTTGTGGACAGCGTGGAGTCTGCGGCTGTAGACGTGTTGGAATCTGCTGAGAGTTGCTGAAGATTTACCCACAACAGAAAGACTTCCACTGAGTCATATCCTGGTGACAAATGAACAAGCTTGTGCTCGTGCTGAGAGTGATTTGCTGCAATAAGCAGCCGGAAGTCACTGTCAGTGAAAGTTGATGATTTGTGAGGGTGACTACTGTGGTTTAACATCCACCCATTCAGATAAAAAAAGATCATGTGATTGGCGTAAAATGACCAACAACAGTTTACTTTATTCAATGTGAAGCTGAACCTCACCATCTTTGAAAAACCCCACTGTATCAGTCTGGGAATTTGTAAAGCACACTTTCTTGGTGGATTGTTTAAAAGCCTGTTGTTCAGTTTTGTGTGTAGTATATCAAACTCGTGGACTATGGGTATGAGACTAACCAGTAACCAACAATACAGCAACTTGGCAACCAGTTATAACTTGGTTAATCTAGGGTTGTCCAGTCCAGAGTTTAGCTCCAACCCTAATTAAACACACCTGAACCAGCTAATCAAAGTCTTTCTGGATTACTAGAAACTTCCAACCAATATTGGGCATATTGTATAAACTCTGCAGGATATTAGCATTCAGGAGTAAATTGGACTCCCCTGAATTAAAGGGATAGGTTACCCAAAACATTTTTTTAACCTCAAACCCATAAGTCTTTGTTCATTTTTGAGTGAATGATCCCTTTATTCAGTTAATCTTCTACTGCAATGAGCCAAAAGTGAAAAGCTGTTCTGTTAGTGATTTCCACTCACTGTAATATATCATCCCCTCCCCATTTCTGTATTTTACAGATCAAATATGTTCTGATTGTGTTGCATCGCACATCAGTGTTGCTTGAACAAAGGAAACGTGTTACATCACATCTAGTTAAAACTCATTTGGAGTTTAATTGCATCCTGCCATTTTCAGTAGCAGTGCAGCTGGTAGATTTCTTCTCCACTAATTTTCTTTCTAACATCCTCTCATTGTGCTGTAGATCTTTGATACAGAGCTCCGAGAAGAAGAAACGGAGGTGTGCTTAATTGACATCGCCTACGACGAGATCCCAGAGCGCTACTACAAGGAGTCCGAGGTACGATATTTCTTCAATAAAACACAAACATATAATCCATTAAAGAGAAGATCAATTATTTATAAGCAATACAAATGTACAAAGCACACATTTTCCTTTAAGGTACAGTATGTGCTAATAAAAACCTCCAATATTTTCCACACTGACCTCTATGATTTATTAATTTGAGCTCTGTTGATATGGTATTTAGTACTGATGGGATTTTGTTTTGAAGCAACAGGGGAGTGCTTCTCCCACATCGAAGAAAACAAAGGAGCATGGGTTATTTTTAAGCCAATGCTGAATTATTAAAAAGAGCCTGTAGACATCTCTACTGGATACACACAAGACTCAGAATCACCTCTCCACTGTACCGCTGCAGTAATTCATATCCACACACTGTCTCTCTCCTCCTGCAGAGGCAAGCATAGACAGATGACAGTACAGTGTTATCTTTCTCTGGCAGGAGCTCGCTGCTATCTAAGGATCCAGGCCAGCGGTGGTTCAGTTTGAAGATTAAAAAAGCAGAGGTGGGATTAGATGTGGAAGGAAAAGAATAGCTGCAGTGCTGGGAATGATAAGTGGTCACTCTAGTCCTCATTTAGACAAATACAATTGCTTATGTTACAGAAAACAACCTCAGCACTATGTCCTAATGGGGCACAATGCAAATAAAGCAAGCTTAGCACTATGTCCTAATGGGACACAATGCAAATAAAACAAGTAATGTCAATCTCGTCAGTGTTTGTTCAAAAACATTTGTTGGCGAAAGGTTTATTTTATCAACAATAAAAAGGCATGCCTTTAAGTAAATGGTTTAAATAAAAATGTACTGAAAATAGAAAGAGAAAGCATAATATTGCAAATAACCAACAGTGCACTAACAACTGTTTTAAAAGAAGAAAATGTAGAAAGAAGTGATTCAAATAATCCATCGATTGTATATTGAAGTTGACCGCTTATTAAAAACCCTAAAACTGAACTTCATCTAGGACATGCTGTTAAATTGACACGGTGTGTGTGTAATGTATTGCAAAGTTTAATTTCAAAGTTTTTAAACGGAATATGACTAAAGGTGTATTTCATGGTAATACAATTTATTTAGTCCTCTGTGATGCTAAACAGCCTGTGAATCTAAATCATTGACTGTTAACATCTTGCTCTGAAGAAGTTCCAACTGGTATTTTTGTGCCCCTCAACGGCATTGTGGGAAGGGCACTGTTTGTAAGGTCGTTACAAGCAAAAATGAACAAATCTATTCACAAACGTCCTTTTCCTGATGATGTTAGACCAAAGTATTCTTTGTTTTTTACACGTACACTAGTCCCCCCACCCCACCCCCGGGGCTTCAACCCTGCTCCAGGGACACACTGTCCTACAATGTTTATTCCCAACCTGCTTCAGCACACCTGGCCTGTGACTTTTCAAGAGATCCTGAAGACCTAGCTGGTTCCAGTGTGTCTGATTAGGGTTTGTGCTGAACTCTGCAAAAAGTGTGTCCCCTGCAGCAGGGGTGAAGGCCTGTGTTCTGTACTCTCAGGTCATGCCTTGAATTTTTTGTAGAAATTAGTTTGCCCACAACGTCAACAGTACATTGTTTCACAGTCAGAAAAGAATCAAAACATTTTTTATCGATCAGCACAGGCACTAGTGCGCATGTGTTAAGCACCTGTGTTATTGCACAGGCTATCAAATGGAGTATACTTTGGAAGCTTACGCATAAGGCTGTATGCATACACAAGTACTCACATCAAAACTGAAGTATACTTTGGGCTTACGTGTGTCAGTGATTGTCAATTCAAGGTCAGTTTTTTTTTAACTGGTTTAAAATGTTTTCAGTTTTTTTTTTTTACATTTGTCACGTAGCATTTACAGATTAGGTCATTGGATCAAAAACAATGAGCTTCAAGGCAGCTACCATTGATATGAATGGGTAGCTTTCTCCAGGTATAATAGACCTTGTTGTTTATGATTCCACGATTCTTACCATTCTTGTGTGGGTGCCAGGGTGAGATCATTTTGTTGTCTATTGAAATAACAAGGTCTTGGCAGGGTTGGTTCTTTGGCCAGGGTTATCAGTGACTCAGTTTTCAATAGATTTAGATATGCAGGCAGAAATATTTTAATACCAGATGATAATTTGTTGTCAAGTCACCTTTATTTATATAGCGCCTTTAACAATACAAATTGTAACAAAGCACTGCACAATATCAAAATAGGCAAATTTTGTCAATAATGTAAAATGACAGGATTTAACACTCAATTATCTGCTGAATGCATTTCATTATTGAATTTAGTAATGGCATTGTCCAGCTTAGTTCAGTTTAAATAATATCTGTGCAATCAAGTCGATGATTGTGCTGGAAATGAAGTGTCCCCAACTAAGCAAGCCAGAGGCGACAGCGGCAAGGAACGAAACTCCATCGGTGACAGAATGGAGAAAAACCTTGGGAGAAACCAGGCTCAGTCGGGGGCAGTTCCTCTGGCCAGACGAATCAGTAGTTTGTTCCAACTGCAGCAAAGTCAGAGTGTAAGTGGTCCACTGGTTCCAGGGGACTTTCCCCGATGGATGTCTAGGTGACGAGGTCCTCACTGGAGATCTGTCTCTGGGGCTCATCTATGTGTCCTAGACTCCACTGACGTTCAGGGCTGTAGAGGTTGTCTCTAGGTGCTGATCCTCCATTTATAGCAGACTTTGGTTAAGTCAGTATAATCGCTGATGCTTGGCTTCCTCTGAGGTCCTCGGAGGGGTTGTCATCGTCTCTTCTCAGGTGTTCGGTCATCTCTATCGTTTAAGGGTAGGATCCAGACTGAAGCTTGTGTAATTCCTAACTACCACGGGATGTTAAACCCGTGGCAGTAACATAGAAACAATAAGACAATTAGCGTAGCAGCGGCTCCATCCAGGAATAACCCTGGATGAAATTATCAGTATAACCCAAGCTAAAGCATAATAATGTGCATTTGTTCAGATAGACTGGCAGTACAAGATTGTGAGATGCATTATATGAATGCTTGGCTAAAGAGATGCGTCTTTAATCTAGATTTAAACAGAGAGAGTGTGTCTGAACCCCGAACGTTTTCAGGAAGGCTATTCCATAGTTTAGGAGCCAGATATGAAAAAGTTCTACCTCCTTTTGTGGACTTTGCTATTCTAGGTACTACCAAGAGTCCAGAGTTTTGCGACCTTAGGGAGCGAGTTGGATAGCGTGATAGAAGATTAGTTAGTACGCAGGAGCTAAATCATTTAGTGCTTTATAGGCAAGTAATAATATTTTGTAACTGATACGAAACTTAATAGGTAGCCAGTGCAGAGACTGTAAAATTGGGGTAATATGGTCATATTTTCTTGACCTGGTAAGGACTCTTGCCGCAGCATTTTGTACTATCTGTAGCTTGTTTATTGAAGATGCAGGACAACCACCTAACAGTGCATTACAATAGTCCAGTCTAGAGGTCATGAATGCATGAACTAACTTTTCTGCATCAGAAACACTTAACATGTTCCGTAGCTTGGAAATGTTTCTAAGATGGAAGAATGCTGTTTTTGTAACATTGGAAATATGATTTTCAAAAGATAGGTTGCTGTCTAATATAACACCCAGATTTTTGACTGTAGAGGAAGTAACATTACATCCGTCTAGTTGCAAATTGTAATTCAAGAGATTCTGTGTACTGTTTTTAGGTCCAATAAGTAATATCTCGGTCTTATCTGAATTTAATAGGAGAAAATTACTGGTCATCCAATCTTTTATATTTTTAACACACTCTGTTAGCTTAGATAGTTTATAAGTTTCATCTGGTTTTGTTGAGATATATAGTTGAGTGTCATCAGCATAACAATGGAAACTAATCCCGTATTTTCTAATAATATTACCAAGGGGCAGCATATATAATGAAAATAATAGAGGACCTAGGACAGATCCTTGTGGTACTCCATACTTTACTGGTGATAATTGAGATGACTCCCCATTTAAATAAACAAAGTGGTAGCGATCGGACAGGTAGGATCTAAACCATCTTAGAGCCTGCCCTTGAACACCTGTATAGTTTTGTAATCGATCTATCAGTATGTCATGATCTAAAACTAGCAATGAGATACAGCCTTTGTCTGACGCAAGAAGCAAGTCATTTGTAATTTTAACAAGTGCAGTTTCTGTGCTATGTCAGAGGGTGAAAAGAGAATTATCATCTGCATAGGTATAATGGGATAAAGCTCTGGTAGGTGATAATTTGGCAAAGTGATTTGGTGAAAAGGGAAAGCAAGAATGGGCCAGGTACTGAACCCTGGGGAACACCGGAGGGTAGTTGGTGCGTAAAGCACTCACTTCAAGTGCTCTGCTCTCCAGAGTGTGAGTGCATAAGTAAAAAGATGCAATATGCTTTTGGGTGTTTCGTCAGCTAGAACAGGAGGGAAGGAACAGGCATTAAACGCAATAACACTGGGTAGGAAATAATGAAATACAGCATGTACAAATACAGAAACCAACCAGAACGCAACCAGTACAAGGACATGTTTACAGTGAGAATAGTTAAAAACTTTTCAGATCAAAGTTGGACTGGAGAGTAATTTACCATTTATTAACTGTATAATAAGATATTCAATTGTCAGAGCCACTGCTTAGTGTTTGCATATTTGGCATGTGTTGGTTCATGTGATTTATTTAATCTGAATGTCACCTTTTCTTCCCGTCATCTCCTGTCTTCTTTCTACTCTGCTATAAATAAGTCTTATAAAGGCTGAAATTAGAATTTCTTGTGTATTGTATATATAATAAATTATGTGGGCCATTTTAGCTGCATTCCAGGACTTTTTATTTTACTTTCATTCTGTATTTTCACTCTAGGACCCACGATACTTTAAATCCGAGAAGACAGCCCGGGGCTTGCTGCAGGAGGGCTGGAGAGACACACAGGATCCCATCATGTGCTCCTATAAGCTAGTAACGGTGAAGTTCGAGGTGTGGGGACTTCAGACACGCGTGGAGCAGTTTGTGCACAAGGTCACTTCCACCATTCCACATGCATATCCCGGACGAGCCCCCTAAAACACTAACGTTGTAGTTACATATCGATCGTTGTATATCGATCTATAGATAGATATGTCTATCTAGCTGTGCTTACCATTATATCATCTAGCCGCACAAGTCCCTGGAACATCTTTGTTGGTTTTAAAACATTATTCCTGTCAACCAATCAGATTTAAGGGTTAGGATTAGTCAGCTTTGTGCTGGAGCTGAGGCTTTAACTAAATTTATTTACATTTTTCATTGTATTCTGATGTTAGGGTTATTTTTAGCATTGGGGTTAGGGAAGATTAGGGATATTTTGTTTCCCACCAGTAATTCTACAACACAATATCCAGGAACACATCCACTACACTTGTATACTTGGCAACATCACAATCACCATATATTTTACCTGTCTTTCTTTCTGTAGGTGGTACGAGATGTGCTGTTGCTGGGTCATAGACAGGCTTTCGCTTGGGTTGATGAGTGGATTGGTAAGTTTGGCATTGACTAGCCAGTCATGCATACATCCTTCTGTCCCAGAGTTCACTGCAAGAACAAACAGACAGAAAATATGTTTCAGCTGAGAAATTCAACTCATTCAAATTGTTCTTCATGTTCTCATCAAGGACCTTGACCATACTGATTAGATTAGATGGCTTGAACAAATTGTTCAGTCATAAACACTGAAAGTGTTCAGATTACCAAACATAGAAAGCAGAGCTGTTTTCTCCTCAAAAAAAACATCTATTTTACCTCTGTTGGAGATTAGAGCAGGGGTCTCCAATCCTGCTCCTGAAGGGCCATGTTTCAGTAGTTTAGCTCTTGCCCAAATTAATCAATGTCTTCAGGATCATTAAATACTTCTAGGGAGGTGTATTGGAGCTAAACTCTACTGCAAGGTGGTCCTCCAGGAGTAAGTCTGGCCACCCCTGAATTAAAGATACCCCTCACTGCCATCATGACATTGTTAACCAGGATTAGATGACTAATGGTACGAAAGCTATAAATAATAGGCACACAAAAGCCTGTAGAAACAGATGAAAGTAGCATGAAACATTTTACTGCAGCTTGTTAATGGAAGCCTCGTGAATGTCAGATTGAATATGATTTTATATTGGATTTGTTTAATCCAAGGGTGTCAAACTCAACTTCTGCTGGGCCATAGTCCTGAAGAGTTTAGCTTCAACTCTAATTAAACACAACTAATCAAGCTAATTAGGCCTCAGGTTCACTAGAAAGTACAGGTAGATGGGTTGAAGCTAAGTTGGAATAGGACTGTTTCCCTTCAAGATCTGAGTTTAACACTGCTGGTTTAGACCAGTATAAAGGGAGGATACATTTTTCTTCAAGTTTCAGATGTCCGCTATACCCCACTAATTTAAATTTCATTGCTTTAAATGTTTAAAGACATGACAATGGAGGAAGTGAGAGAATATGAACGAGCCACTCAGGAAGCCACCAATAAGAAGCTGGGAACCTTTCCGCCTGCTATCTCCATCAGCGATACGCCCCTGCCAGCCTGCGCTCGTAGCGGCACATCCAGCGCTCCCTCTACACCCCTTTCCACTGAAGCTCCAGAGTTCCTTTCTGTGCCCAAGGACAGACCACGGAAGAAGTCCGCTCCGGAGACCCTGACTCTTCCCGACCCAGCACGGAGAGACTCTATCTTCCGCCTTCCCAGTCTCTTTTCCTGGGGTCCCAGCTCCCCGCAACCTGAGTAAACCACAGTTCTGGCCTTAGTTTATGAAAACATACCCCAGTAATGTGTTTGTTTGGACACAATTGAATCAGTCTCTCTTTAAATACTGAGAGATATTTACAGTTTCCCAAACCCACACACACACACAGTGGCTTTTCAACCTGTCCAACCTCATGTATTACACTGGGAGTTAATTTACAATAGGCCAAAAAGTGCATTCGGATCACTGTTAAAATATCTCAGGAGTTGTCCCATTAATAGACAGAGCTGATTTTGTTTTCCTTCTTGCTTAGCCATTTTTCCTACATATGTTGACTATGGATAGGATTTGTAGCCACTGTTGTTTTGCTGTAGTGGTGTATTTAATAGTATATTCTGCTCAGTTAATATTTCAGTTGTGATATTCTGTTAAGTGACTTGATCCTCAGGCTTCTGAATTTCTCTCTCCAATTAATCAGTGTTTGACATGTACTGTAAATATCTCATTTATAAGAATGTAGGGTTCAATTTGATAGTGGTTTCACTATGCTCTTGTCTTTAACTTTGATCAGTTTCATTCCCACGGACTCAGAAAACCAATTTTACTGGCCTGGCACTTTTGTGTGATCTGATGTTAGACAAAACACACTGGAACTTGTCTGTACATACTGTAGTTTATCTTCCTAAATATATTTGTTTGGTTGAGGAGCATCTGCCATGTAACTGAGTATGCTGTTCTACATTATATGTTCTTGTTGGGGATTAATGTGATGCGTTATTAGCCATGAATATGAATTAAGTCCTCAAAGAATGCTTTATAATTCGATTGTTGTATAATCTTCGGGCTCTAAGGAATGTTTGCTGCTGCTGGCCAATGTATACTTTGTAAATTGAAAAGCTCTTGTACTCTTGCTGGTTCCCGCATATCTGTTCTTTTAAACACTCTTTTCTAAAGGATTCAGAAATGCACATGCCAAATCTTGGGGAATCGTGCTTTTGATGTCAACCGCCATTGTGAAATTAAAGCATTTGCTATCTATTGGGATTTCTACTTCATTCCAGTGTCGCCATACCTGTCTTATGTCTATGCTATGTGTGGTACATTTGCGTTTACCAGAAATGTAAGTGTTATGCATTGAAGAGATTTATTAGCAGCTTTCATATCTTAGTATGTGATATATTTAGTAGTTTAGATGCAATTTTATTCTCATTCTAAAAGTCTTTTCTTTGAATGGAATTTCTTTTTCTGCATCAAACAATCTTGACAGGAACAGACTATTAAGGTGAGCAGATTATATTGTGTATTAAACAGCCTTGGAATTCATAGAGGTTATAATATACAATATAAACCACAACAAATTCCTTCCTCGTTAGTGGATACTTAGTGAATAAAGCTCATTCTAATTCTAATTATAGAGGTAAACAAATATTTAACAAGTTATTTGCATGATCGAATTCTCCAGATGGTTTTAATAAAGATATGGAATTATCGATAGTTGTAATGGTATTATCATCCTTTAAAGGGATAGTTTCTGTCATCATTTACTCCCCCTCATGTCATGCCAAACTGGCGACTTTCTTCTGTGGAACACAAAAGAAGATATCTTTTTAAATGTTGGTACCCAAACCGTGTTGGTTCCTGTTGACTTTCACTATTTGGACAAAGATACGATGGAAGGCAATGAGAACTGAAACTCTTTGGTTCCCAACATTCTTCAAAAGATATCTTTCTGTGCTCCACAGAACACAGACATGCATACCGGTTTGGGACGATGTGAGGGTGAGTATATGAGGGTATAATTTTCATTTTGGTGGTGAACTAGGTCTATATCTTTAACTGTACTTCTAAAAATCATGAGGAATTTTTAAGAAAAACAAATGACATTGTCATATACTGTAAAATAAATGTATACATCTCAAAGGTTAGTAGTCTGTTACTTTAATGTTCTAATATTTTCTGAAGCTGCACTTGAAAAAAATGTAATATCACCACAGCGATAAATATTTAACAGCTTATTTTGGGACTTTATTTTCTGTGTAGCAAACCCAGCACAGTAGAATTCACGACACATACGATGGCAATAAAATGGAAATGTTGCCTCCAAATGTCCATTTTTTATACTAGTAATGAGATTCATTGTGTCCAAGAAATGTAAATCTATTTTTTTATATTTGTGATGAAACCGAAGCAGCGAAAAATCTTCAAATATATATATATCACAATTCTGTCTTTATATCCAGCAGTTGGGAGTTTGTATCTCACAATTTCAATTTCAGTTTATTAATTGTCATTAATTTATTTATGAATTAAGTTATTTTTTTCAGAATAGTTTATATCCGTTATATATATATATATATATATATATATCAGAGAGAAGTCTATCTTTTTACCAAAAGGTTCAATGGTGGCATTTTGATTAAATTACAAGGTCAGTTTTTCAAAATAAAACACGCTTTTATTAAATAGATGAATTTTCATTTCATGCCGACTTTAACATTTATCATGCGCACTGTTATTTTGAAGTTGTGTTTTCATTTAAAAATAAGGAATATGACGCAACAAATGTTGTTGTTACATTTACATTTATCAGACGCTTTTATCCAAAGCGACTTACAGTGCATTCAGGTTAAACATTTTTTGTTTAGTCAGTATGTGTGTTCTCTCGGAATCGAACCCACAACCTTTGCGCTGCTAACGCAATGCTCTACCACTGAGCCACAGGAACACCGTTGTACGTTATTTACTCACACTGGTCTTGATTTGAGGATTTAATCTATGAGATGGAGATCTTCAGTTGAACTGAGGAGGGCAGTAATACGCATTTGAAGCGTCTAAGCTGTCGTAAACCACACAAGAAGAAGAAGGTGTTTTCGTTGATGTTTACACGCTTGATCCGCTAACAGTATATGCTATCTGAGTGAGATATCAGTTTAATCCTAACTAATGACCACGTTTATTTTTGAGACGCCACGTGTTATTAAACATTCCCTTTGGAAGATTATTTGTATTGAGAATGAGAAAGACATGTTAGCTAATGGAAGCGCTGTTGTTGCTATCACATAACGTTAGGCTGGTTGGTTATCTAAGGTTACTTTCTATTAAGAACCTCGTTGTATTAATCCATACTTGCATTGCTTGATTAGATAAACACGTGCTATCAAGATACATGTGCTAATGCTGAGATCTGCAGGGGTTTAAGTCATCACACGACACTATAAACACGCCATGGCTCAGCGTTACCACAGAGGCCATCCTCGCGAGTCTGAGATGAGATGCGAAGACTCCAGCGGTGAATATAAGACGAATAAACGCCTCAGACCGACCGAGGACGGCCAGCAGACTCTGAGCGCTCACAAACAGCTGTATGAGAGGAACTTCCCGCTGTATAAACAGCCCGTGGAGGTGGGCTGCTTCTCTCTGGACTCTCACAGGGGCTTCTGCAACGACCCCAGGCAGCTGCGCTATTATGTGCAGCCCCCAAAGAGCCCAGATTTTAATTTAAGGGACGGATACACCAGCCGCTTCGTCAAGCGAGATGACAGCGTGAAAGAGAAGCTTGATCACGTGCTGAGGTGGATTCTGGCCAACAGAGACCAGATCCAAACCAGGGACCAAACCCCCTCATCCGGGTCAGAAACACCTTCTGCACCTCTTTACTTCTCAATCAAGAAACAGCTTTTAACAGTAACGTGTAATTAAAGACAGACCTACAATAACCTCCGGTTAGACACACACTGCAGTTTGTGTGTGTTTATATATATATATATACGAGGGAGATAAATAATTATTAGTTGCACATGGCATTTTACCAGAACTAACTTTGCCATTTCATTAAAAAAAATACGTTTATGCTAAGGTAGTTTAGATAGCCCTAGAGATTGGTGTATTCAACTCATTTTTCTTTATAAATTACATTCTGATGTATTTGAATACATTAATAAATGAAACACAAATGTTACTTGACATTATAGAAAGTAAAAACTCAGCTAGTTACCACGGCAACATTTATAATTTTCATTCTATTAAAACAAAAAATAAAAAACAAGCTGAAATGAAAATGAATAATTAAAATAATAAGAATACAAATAATAAACTATACCAAGTTACTTAAAAAGATGTCAGGACAGTTGTATTTTTTTAGGGGGTCTAGTACAATTTTTGCTTTTCAGAGCTTGCTTATAATATAAGAGGTATATTCAAGCCATTTTATGTATATTTTTATGTATTTTTAATATATGAGTGCCACATCATTGACCCAGAATGTATGTACTGCACAGCTGGGTTATTATAGTTAACTAAACTTAAAACCACATAAACACTTACTTGAAATAAAGTAAAATAAATGTAAAACATTTATTTTATAATTCAACTAGTTGCCAATGCAACAGCTCTCGTTTTCTTTTAGTTGATGTACTAAAATAAAAACTACATCTGAAGTAAAAATGACAAAAACACACAACAAAAGTACTCAAACTCATTAAAAAAGCATAAGTCAGAATATTAATCAAAACCTATAGTACCTCAGCAGTACTAAACTAGCACTTCAGCACAGATGTCTTGTTTCTGTCGGTTTCTTGTTATTGAGTTATTGAGTGTGTTTGCAGTGCTCTAGGAGTGGACTTCGTGACATGGAGAGGACACCTAACCAAAGTGCTGACCACCCCATATGAGACTCAAGAGGGATGGATGCTGGCTGCGTCCATGTTCAGAGGCACCATCTACATCAGTGAGCTGGAAACAGAGGCGGCCCGAGTGAACCGAGAGACCCGCTCCGAGCGGCACGAGGAGATGATGTACTGGGGCTACAAGTTTGAGCAGTACATATGCGCAGGTTTGGGACGTCCAGTGTTTTGTACTATCAGACAGATAATGGATCTCACCACTTAGTGACCGCTTTCCTTCCTTTTAAGATGATGTGGATGGGACTCCAGACCCCGGAGGCGTCGTGAACACCAATGAAGCGTTCTGTACGGTGGTTCAGACTCGTCTGGCTGATCATAAGCTGCTCTTCTCTGGAGAAGTAGACTGCCGCGTCAAAGACCCCGATGCTCCTCCAGCACCGGGATGTTATGTGGAGCTCAAGACCTCTGCAGAAATCTGCACCCCGAAGCAACGAAGCAACTTCCACAGGTGAAACTATCAATGTTCAACTTGTAAAAAACTTTACATTTCACTACTGATTATATCCTGTATAATTGAGTATGTGACGAGTAAAAGAACTTTGAACCTTGAATGTGGGGTCAACAAGACCTGTTCACACCAACACTTATGTTCGGCACAAAAATGTTTTTTATTTAAAAACAGCAAAGTGATTGAAAGGAAAAGCAAATGCAAACTATAACAGCGCCGCTTAAAAAATAAGAAATTAGTGCTGTCAAACGATTAATCGCATCCAAAATAAAAGGTTTTGTTTACATGATATATTTGTGTGTACTGTATATTTAAATACACACACACACACACACAGAATATATTTAGTTTGTTTACATCAGGGTTCGTACGGTCATGAAAAACCTGGAAAAGTCATGGAATTTTAAAACCGCATTTTCCAGGCCTGGAAAAGTTTTGGAAAAATGAATAAACCCAGAAAGTTTTGGAAAAGTCATGGAAATCTATTTTACAAATCTTTGTATAATACAATTATGTTTATTCGGTCCTGAATTTCGATCAGGATTGCGCATGGGCTATATATCGCATATTTCTACTCTTTCCCGCAGCTTTCGACTTTAAAATGATGGATATTCACACATTTATTCAATAGCCTATAGCTTGTAGGCTGAAGAGTAAATAGATCCACACAGAATATCAAATCGGTCATTTGAAAACGGATTCATCAGCTGTGTTTCCTCTCTTTGACTTTCTCTTAAAACACGTAATCAGCGCATCTCGTCTGCACTAAAGAGCTGCACGGTGCGATACAAGTCTTTCTCTGGCATTTTGGTACAGTTGACAGAATTGTCACCTGCCTAATCGGGTCATTGTTGCATTGTCACTAAAATGTAGCCTATTATTTGTTTGTACGTCTTTTTAAGCCGTTCTGTACTCGCGCGCTCCAGAGGCGGTTTCCGCTGCGTCATGTCCAAATGGCGTCCGTATAAAGCCGCCTTGCGAGCACCAAATTGACTTTGATACCAAACAAGCTCAGTAGAATCCTGCACGGGCCTCAAACATACGCCCCAGTCCAATCCTTGTCCAGCAGATGATCAGAATTACCTTCTCATGTCTTTCTTTCTCTCTTCCCCATTACACAGCTGCTGTTCTAGCCATTCAAATAGTTCAGTTTCGTTTTTAATGGCAAAGCGTATTTCGTTTCTTTATAAAGTTAATTTAGAAATATGTTTGGAAAATGTATTTGTTTATTAAATTCAAGTTTTTGTTTTTAAAGTAGGCTATCTTTTGAGCAATCGGCCAGCTGCAGACAGTGAGTTTGTCTATTATGTTTGATCAATTTAGCCTTCTTAAATCACCACTTGACTAAAATTAAATCTATATAAAATACTTAAAAAAGCATATCACAATGTTAGTTTAAACGTTTAACCTAGACAAATGTGTGCTATTAGACAGGTCGAGCTGCTCTTGTCAGTCGCGGTATTGTTTCCACGAGCGGCTAATCCTTTTCATCACCATAATAATTTATGGATTTCAAAAATACAAAAAATATGGAGGAATCCTAAAACAAGCCCGATGCCCGGCCCGGCCTGATGTGAAAATTGTCCCGAAGCCATAAACTAAAAGTCGAGGCTGAAATATGGGGCTCTAAAAGTGCAGCTTGTTGCGTTTAAGCGGCAAAATTACACACAAAATGACGTTAAAATGGCCATCCTGGTGAGCAGGGTGTGAAATATGGGGAGCTAGGGCTCCCTTAATAATACATGGGCTCCCCTGAAACGTGATTTGTGGAAAGTAGGCTAATTTATTTTTGGGGGTGGGTCTCAAAAATATTGACTGTTATTTTGACGTGCAATTTCAGTTTTGTGTACTGTGATCATCGTGGATTATTATGTGTAAAATTGCAACAACAAAAATCATTAATTAATGCTTGACGATTGCGATTTAAACCTAACTCACTTCAATAAAGATAATTATAGGCCTACATGAGCGTCTGCTGTCCTCGATTACGCAGCGCTCTTGTTAGATGACAAAAAGCTTTAAAGTCTGCTCTGCCTCAGCGGCAAACAGCGCTCGTCAATGTCAAAGTCATTGAATTCAAATCAAATCAAAGTAGGCGGAGTTTAGCGTTCACAGATGCTGAGTATGACGACAGATTAATAAAAGAGAGCGAGGTAAGATGTTTAGTCAACTGTTTTACTGAAAGAAATGTTAAATGACCGACAATTCTATTCAGTGAAGCAAACTACTCGACTTGTTTCTCAAATATGCCCATTTTGAGAGTGACAGAGAAAGAGAAGAAATGTGCATGTTTTAATTATCTGCATTTGTTTGTCCCTACAAACAACGAAACTGTGAATTTAGTTCTACTTTAAAAACACGTCTACTACTACTGTTGAAAAATAATACAACTTTATTTTATTAAGACATAATCACAAAATATTTTATTTTTAATAGTAGGCTAAATCCCCTTTATTTTTCAACATGTAAATGTTTAATTTTCATTCATTAAAATATAAATTAAATCGATGTTTCATGCCTTAATCTGATAACCAGTCAAATTTAAATACACAACACAGAATTTCTGAGGAAAAATAACAATTCATAAGGCTACTGTAAGAGTAAAAAAATGTTTGTATGCATTCAAATAATCAGATGAGCTAAAACAGAATTTGGCAACAATAAAACATAAGGTAAGAAAAAAATATAACATTTCATACGGCCATAAACATGTCATTTTGTTACACTTTTAATAAATTAAATTGTATAAGTTTCATGATTTTAATTAATTAGACATGCTTTTTGATACATACAATTTAATTTGATCATTAAAAAGGAGTCTATAAAATGAAAACGGAAAAAAACGGAATCTAGAAAAATTGAAACGGTAAAAAATGAATTTAGAAAAAAATTAAATGGAATTTGGGAAAAATTAAAACGGATTTCATAGGGCCCTATATATATATATATATATATATATATATATATATATATATATATATATATATATATATATATATATATATATATATATTGCAAAAACGAAATTCTGGCCCCTGCTTAACTGAGTTAAATAAATGATAATAGTGATGTGATGTGTTCTCTGTGTGGAGTAAAGGTCCTCACACGCCGAGTCAGAAATGTTTGTATGCTTTTGCATGTGAAATTTCGGACTGCAAGGACCTTCACATCTGGCAGTTTAAGCTTGTACTAAAACAAAAAGCAAACAATAGTATTAATAGTCATTCATTTTAGTTAAAATGCTATGATAATTTGAACAGATTTTTATTCTTATTGTAAAATAATGTGAAATTAGGTCATGGAAATTGTCACAAAAGTCATGGAAAAGTCATGGAAATTTGTTGGTAAAAATGTGTACGAACCCTGTTACATGATATATATGTGTGTGCTGTATATTTATTATGTATATATAAATACACACATTCAGTATATATATGTTGAAAATATTTACATGTAATTCTATTCATATCATTCAATTTATATATATATATACATATATTTAATATATAATCAAAATATTTTTATTAAATCTATGCATGCATGTTTGTCTATTTATATATACGTAATAAATATACATAGTACACACCTATTGTGTTAAAATAAAATATTAATCACGATTAATCGTTTGACAGCACTAGAAGCAGTGCAGCAGTTACCCGGTACACAAACATTGCACTGCACAACTAGATTCATCCTGCGGGTCACTGGCAGGTTTTCACTTTTGCTTGGCAAAATTGTTTGTGAGCGACATGGTCATCCTTTTATTCAAAACTTTTTGAAACCTCTATTTGCCAGTTTCCCAGCTCTGAGTTTTCTCCTATAATGCCTGAAGAGATTAGAGAACATCTGACAAGAGATCAGAGACCATTCCTTCATCCAGAATCACTCCAGATCCTTTAGATTCACAGCTCCCTGACGGTGCTTCTTCTCTTCAGTTCACTCATGTTCTACAGGGTTCAGGTCAGAGGACTGGGATGGCCAGCAGAAGCTTGGTTTTGTGCTCAGTGACCCATTTTTGTGTTGTTTTTGAGGTTTGTTTTGGATTATTGTACGGCTGAAAGATCCAAACATGGTCCATTATAAGATTTCAAACAGCGTCAGTCCCTTATTCATTTTTTTATCTGTTAGTATTTGATAATCCATGATGCCATGTGTCTAAACAAGATGTCCAGGACCTCCAGCAGAAATATAGGCCTACAACATAAAAAATACAGCAGTATATTTCATTGTACACGTGGGGTACTTTTTTATCCCTGTGTTCACCAAATCCACCTTGAGTGTTTGCTGCTAAAAAGCTAATTTTTGGTTTGATCTGACCGTAGAAGCCAGTCCCATTTAAAGTTTAACAATGCAGATTTATTTTCACAGCCACTTTTGCTCATATTTATCAAGGGTGCCAATATTAGTGGAGGGCACTGTATCGCTGTTGTTTTTTTAGGTCACATTGTAATGCACACACAGCATTACCCATTTGAAGTTCCAGTCGTGTCTGATAACTGAATATGCTGGAGTTTGTTTTTGGATGAGCTAGGATAATTTTTCTTGAAACCCTCCCAAACAACATGTGGTGATGTAGATGCTGTTTGACAATATTGTTTTTAAGGTTTTCTGACACCGAGACTCAACTATTTTCTGCATTAGGATGATATAGACACACATCCTCTTCCAGGCAGTTTCGTAACATTTTATGTTGATTGGAAATTCTCAATTATTGCCCTGATGGTGGAAATGGGAATTATTACTGCTCTAGCTCTAAAAACTCATCACCAAACACCAATGACTTGTACATTCATTATATGGACAAAAGTACTGGCACCCCCTTCTTTAGAAGAGAAAAAAGCACTTCCAAACTGTGGCAACAAAGATGGAAACATAATACGTGTACTTAAAAATTGTATTTCCACCTCGGTTGCAATAGTTTTGAAGTGTATGAAATGACTGTACCCATATGTCATTGGTGTTTGGTGTTTGGAGTTTTTGTCTCAAGGTCTGCATTTAAAGTCACACCAGAAGTGTTCAGCTGGGATTAGGACTTGTTTTTCTGCAGACCAGTCAAGTTCTTCCACACTGACTGAATCATCATTTCTCTTTGATTCTTGTCTTATACACAGAGACACTGTCATGTTAGAATAGAAAAGGTTCTGTCCAAACTGTTGCTATTAGAAGCACACAATTCTCTAGAGAATATCATTATATGCTTAAACATTAAGATTTGTACTCATGGAAATTACTAAAGTAGTCAAACCTTTCATTAGAAGGGGTAACCCAATACTTTTGGCAATATAGTGTATCTTTTTTGATGCGCAATAAGGAATTAATTTGGTAAAGTGTTTCCATCGCAGTTTATGCACATTTTCTTACCGGATAAGAAATTTATACGCATCTTAGCGTTTCCATTCAGCGTTTATTCGATTTTTTTGAAATATCCCAAAATGCTATTGATGGCTAGAATAGATGGCTATTTACTTCCATAGTATTTTTTCCCTACTATGGAAGTCAATGGCTACCATCAACTGTTTGACTGTTTGCTCAACGGAAGAAAGAAACTCACATGTTTGGAACAACTTGAGGATGAGTAAATAATTACAGATTTTTCATTTTTTGGTGAACCATCCTATTAACAGTCATTCATTTATATTAACATTTGTACTACACTGAACATTCATCTTGGTGTAAACAGGACATTAAAGGCATAGTTCACCCAAAAATGAGCCTCCTCATCTCATTCAAACGCTAATTTCTTCATTTCAAAGAATATCAACACCATTTTTCTCAAGGGTTGAATACATTTACGGGGCATTCATTAATAAATAAAAAGTGAAAACAACAGCTAGCCTCTTAGAAACATGTATGTACATTCCTCTTGTAGGTACAAGCTTCTGAAATGGTGGGCGCAGTCGTTTCTTCCTGGAGTGCCACAGATAGTGGCAGGGTTTCGAGATCATGATGGGGTAGTGGTGTCTCTTGAGACCTTCCCAACCTCAAAGATTTCTCAACTCATCAAGGTTTGTTCTATATAACCACATAAGATTAGTCAGAAGGATTTGTTTTATGTTTTTGAAAGATGTGTTCATGCTCACCAAGGCTGCATTTATTTGATCGAAAATACTGTGAAACATTATTAATTTCCTATTTAAAATGTGTCATGTTTATATTTATTCCCATGATGCAAAGCTGACTTTTCAGTCTTCAGTGTCACATGATTCTTCAGAAATCATGCTGATTTGCTGCTCAACAAGCATTCGTATTATTATCATTGTTGTGATAAGTTGTGCTGCTTCATATTTTGTGGTAACGGTGATACACTTTTTTTTCAGGATTCTTTGATGAATAGAAAGTTCACAAGAACAGCATTTATTTTAAATATAAACCTTTTGTAACTTTATACATTTCTTTACTGTCACTTTTAATGAGTTTAATGTGTCCTTGATGAGTAAAAGTATAAATTTATTTAAAAATAGTAGTTTGAACGTAAAAATACATGGCATACACAATTAATGCGTAAAGTAGTTTGTAATTAGATTGAACTATATTTATCAGTCATGTTAAATGGAATTGAAATCTTGTCAAATTTTCACTGAGCCCATTGCAATGCATTCTGGGATTGCCTTACTTATGAAGGATACATGTGATGTTGCCTTAGAAATTGGCCATAAACACAGGTTCCTTAGAAGAAAGCATTTTGGAACAGCCTTTGCTTTGGGAGCACATCTGTGATGCCTAGAAATGCAGTTCAATGATGTTTTCATTTCTCTTTATTCTGTAGAATGAGTTCAACTGCTGGAAGCCAACAGTCTGTATGAATTTCTGCAACGATTTCTTGTCCTTTGTCAAATCAGTCGTCAAAGAGGACGACCCAAGGTAAGAGGGTGATCGAAAATGTGTCTAAAAAATAGCCCCTACTCACTTTCAAGGTCTTATTTGAACATTTAAAATGTTGGAAAATAAGAATAATTTTTGTTGTAGTCTTCTGCAATTTAACTCATGCATCAAATCCCTGAGAATCACGTCCCATACCTTTTCTCTTTTATATATGTGTCAGATTACACAAGTAAAATGGAATGAACAAATCTTATCAGAGATCGTGACTGGTCTGATGTGATGTCTTTCAGACTGGTGTACCTGTTCACATGGGATCCACACAGAGACGTGACCTACGCCGTCCACAGAGACTCTCAGTATACCTTCTTACCAGAGTGGTACATCAAGGACATGAGCAGTCATCCTTCATCTCACCACTGATATACTGAGCTCACACAGTGTGCAGGACGTAAGGACATCTTTGTCTTGTTTCTGAATCATGTACATACTGTATGGCTTGCCATTGCTCTTGTTTCTATGAATGCTCTGGATTCAGTTTGTGGCCTTGGACAGAATAGTTTCACCAAACATTTCCCACTTGATGTCCATGTGCACGTTGACTTTTTTATATAAACGTATTGGGATTTTATCCTTTGTTGAACCTCAAAATATCCTTGATTTAACAAAAAAGACAATGTACATATTTGAAGACACATGTTATACATTTAACAGTTCTATACAATATGACAATATTTACAAAAAACTGTCCCTAACTCATGAAATTTCTTGTAAAGCTCTTTTTAAAAATTCTTATAATTCAATGTGACAATTTAAATGAATGTTTGTACAAACACTTTGCATTTGTTCCACTATATGAAAAATATGACTTGAGAATGTATTACCACAATTAAGAATTAGTCTCATTCCCTCATTTGAATGTAGATTTAATTAAAGGGAACAAATTAGTACAACACGGACATGACTTAAACAAGGACTTCTTAATTCATGGCCATGAAATCTTGTTTTGTCCTCCCTGTCACATGCAGGACTCTTCTGGGTTATATCAACTCAGAGAAATTATCCTCACAGGATTTCTTCCATAGCTTTTATTCACTTAAACATGCCAAAAAAGTACAGTACAGTTAACTAGCAAAGGTTTTACAAGTGAAAGTACAAAATATGTGCTATAAACTCTGAAATAAAGAAACTTGAGTACAAAATCTTAGTTGCAATTTCATTATGTAAACTGTTTTAGTTTTTAATATCTCACTGTGTATGGTCCACAAGATAAAACAGTTTCATTGACGTAGACTTCAGTGCTCTCAAAAAAAGGCATAAATTAAGGCAAGCATGGTGTGAATAATTTCACTCTGACCTCAAGCTCGTGCATTTATAAATGCCTTTCATGAATGCTAAAATGTGATCAATATGAACAAAACTCATGCTCAGCTAAACTTTCAAAACGTATTGTTCATGATTTGAAACTGGGAGAGATGTTAAAATGCAACCATAAAAGAAAACAACATCCTCTACACTTGGTGGTTCTCAACCAGTTTTGCTCCGGGATCCAGATTTTACATTGGACATCAAGTGATGCCAAAATTGTTGATTGTGCAAAAGTAAACTAAAACAGGCTTTCAGTTATATTTCAGTAACACTGATGTGAGAGGACACCACTCCAGACTTTCTTCTTTTATGTTTCCAGAGATCATCGCCTGGTTTGTCACGTGACATAACAGTACATCACGTATAAGGCTCCACTGTATTGATCGACGCACAATACCATTTGTGCCAAATGTATTCATTAATAAGTGATCTCTATTCACATCCAATCCTTTATACACTTTCAAGTTTCTGACTGAAAACCTTACATTTTAGACATTTAAATCTGCAGTCCGTACCTTTTTTATTGGTTACAAATGATCCGAAATCAATATTTAAGCAAGTACATATCCAGCCAGTGTTCAAAACTAATCGCCTTACTTTAGCCTGATTCACAACAGTTAGCTTATAATAATAATGTTTTCTAATTTGAGTGGTACGGGTAGGTTTTCACTGGTAATTCGAGCATGGCACTACGTTATTACGTCACGTCTGTAAACAAAGTTTTCCCGGCTAGTAGCTATATCTCATGTGAGGATCGTTTATAGCCTTTTCTCACAGAAGCTGGAATGATTGACTGTATCATTTTGATGGCGGATTGATCCAGAAAGTATTGTGTTTATGAAACACGTGAATGAAATTAAATTATATTCCAGTTTTAAATGTGCTTCAGATTAAAGATAGCCTGGGATTACACAAGATTTGAATTTTATATTAATAATTAGTGGTGGGCCGTTATCGGCGTTAACGTGCTGCGTTAACGTGAAACTCTTATCGGCGATAAAAAAAATATCGCCGTTAATCTATTCTCAAAGTTGGGTTGGGAGCTGGGTCTATACTAAGCTATGATGACTTTCACCCTGATATTTTAGCCGGATGTATACCTAGCCGAATTGCACTGTAGGGGGCGAGCGAGTCTTGAACTAGAGGCTCGCAGTCCGTGATGGACAGATTGTTAACGGCTGGTCTATGTGGTAATACAATCGGGCAGGACATCCAAACACTCACCTATCATTCATCAACCTCAAATATGGCTTTTCATCTGAAAGATGTATGTAGTATCAACTTTACATGGCAGCTCAATATGATGTTAACCTAGAGAAATGTGCGCTATTGAAGTGTTTGTGTGGAAGCTGCGTTTGCTGCAGGACAGGCTCGTGCGCCACTTGCTCTTAAAATCTCCGTCATTTTGGTCATACAGATAAAAGTAGCCTAATACATCTTTCGAATCTGTAAAGACTCTACGCTTTTTGTGTGCACTCAGAATAACAACGAAGCGTTGCGCTTTTAAGCAAACAGGATGCGCTTTAGGTCTCATGTGAACTTGAGAATTCACCCCGTGTCACCCTCTGCTTCAACCTGTGTGTATGCCTAACGTTACTGTGAAATTACCACATCAGACGTGACGTGCTAACATGGATGCAGCTATGAAGCCGGGTTTGCTTCAGGAAAATTTATTTTTAAGAAGCTTCCCAATGGAAACTGTAAACAGTTCATCACGACCTCTTAATTAGGCCTACAGTTCAAAATTCATGTTTAACTGAATAAACAGTTAGTAAACACAAGTACATCTTATTGAACATAGTTTATTTTCATCACCAATTATCATAGTAGAACAGCTTTCTCAAGCAGTTTGTGATGCATTTTGGAAACAGGAGATGAGCCCCTGGTCTAATGCGCCACCTGGCTTGAGAAACCCGTTCTCAAAGACTTACTTTTAGTCATTATTTGGGTAGCACACATATTCTGAATGCCTTCGGCAGAATTCAAATGAGCCATTTTAATCTAGATTAATTCCAAAATTAATCTATGCCCACCCCTATTAATAATACATTTGAATGGTGTGACAATTAGAGATTAGACCGTACAAGAATTGAAATCTACACGCTAATACATTATTTGAGAATAAAGTATAATAATAATAATAATTTGCACGGTTAGGTGTGATAACCGATCGTGTGATTTATTGTAATGTGTTTTTCCTCAGTTGGTCAGAACAAACGTGGCAGACTTGTTACTTTTTCAGATGACAATATACGGTGAAAATTCTAATTTGGGTCATTTATTCAAAGACGTAGGCTATAATCTGTGATTACTACGTGTTTGATTAACACCGGTGCGGTGACTGACAGCTACACATTCACCTAAAAACACTAGATTCATCCGCGCTGAAGCACAACCTCACGTAATAAAGATAATTCTGCATCTGGCTGCAACACCAGGTTTTCAACAGAGATGGCGACAAAGAGGAAAAACTTACGGACTGTAGCTTTAACTAAAAATCTGTTATTTACTCCCCATCATGTACTTACAAACCCATTTGACTGACTTTCCACTGCGAAACACACAAAATATTGCTTTTTTATAGTCAAAGTACACCATAAAAGTAGTACATAAAACTTGTGAGCTACATTATACGTTTTCTGAAGTCATACAATAGCTTTATGTGAGAAACAGACGATAATTTAAGTTACTGATTGAAAATGTTTCATGTTTAACTATCACCTTTAACATCAGAATCACTTTACTAATATCATGATTTGCTTTGAGTTAACCATTAAAATGTTATAAAATACTTTCTGTAGCACAAAATTTGGCGGTGTTTTATCATCAGCAACCATTTTATCTAAGACTCTGATCAAACAAACTTGACCTTGTAAACTTTTAAAAGAACATGTTACAAACTAAAGGTACATAAATGCTGTTTTTGCTTTAAACTGACCTATGTTGTGGTAGGACTGAGACCGTACCAAGAGGAGCAATGGCTGATGGGATATGTGGAGCTCCTCCTGAGGGTGTGTGTAGGTTAGAGGTAGTCATGAATCAGTCACTCGTCATTAGAGTACGTGGCTCAGTGGTGAAGACTACCCGTATCTCAGTGCTTGAGTTTCTTCTGGAGGCCCATGAGTTTGAATGTGGCGGCAGTGATCTTCTCATACACCACGAACATGAGGGCGGCTGTCAGCACGGTCTGGAGCAGCTTCGCCTCTAGACCTTTATACAAACCCAGGAGCCCATGTCTCCTGTCACACACAGAACACAAGCTCATCAAAACAATTCAGTCATGTGTGATGGATAGAAACTAGAACAACACTGCAGACATCAAAATATATATATATATATATATATATATATACAGAGGTGGAAAGTAACGAATTACATTTACTCGCGCTACTGTAATTGAGTAGCTTTTTGTGTACTTGTACTTTTTAAGTAATGTTTTAATCTGTAATTTTACTTTTACTTAAGTATATTTTGTGGGAAGTATTGTACTGCTACATTTTAAAACACATTCGTTACTGAGTAAAAAATCGCTCCGTGGAAAAACTGCAGCAAATAATGGGCAGAAGAAGAAACTGGCGCTAAAAATAACAAGAACGATGCAGACGGACAAGACAGGCGCTTTAAGGGCGCTCATATCGCGGCCTTTTGCGCGCTTAAGTTCGTTATTTCAAATGTAGACGCGCGGTATGCGCTCCATAATGGAAGCGACGCCAGCTTGTTTCCAGGCGCCGTCGCCGCATCGAGATAAAAACATCTCAACTTTTCAGAATGCCGCAAGCGCACCGCAGGTCATGTGACGAAATTTCTTCTTGTAACGGAGAGCGCAGCTGATGGTTGCTTAGCAACGACAAACGCCCGGAGCGCAACCGCCCGAGCGCATTGGAAAAAGGAGAAAGCAGCGCCTAGCGTTTTCCATGCGTTTTTAGGCGCGATATGTGAACGGCCCCTAATGGTGCAGACCCAGCTGAAAACCAAACCCCGTCATATTCTGCTGAAGTTGAACTCGAAGGAAATGAAGTGAACCCCAGGCCATATTCATGCTCTATTATGCAGCGTAAGCTGTGTTTGCCTCGCGAGACCGAACTAGCAGCTTATAACATCTCGACATCAACCCTTCGCAAGCATGTAGAGGTAACGTAAATACTTACATCATTGCATTGGTGGTTAAAACGAAGCTTTTAACAAAAGGTTTTGCACAAATGAGCCAAAAAGACAGTGGTGCAGGGTGTGCGATATCATCTGAGATAATATAGTAATTGTTGTTTTAACGGGAGTGCTTTCTTTCACTGCGTGATTCAGTCTGTTAAAATGCGTTTAGAATGATCATAAAATTGAAGATATAGAAGCAGAAAATGTATATATTTATATAATTTAATATAGTAAGTCAACATCACACGAAGAATGCCGCTTTCTCAAAAATCACCATGATTACATAGGCCTGTAGTTTTTCTTTTACACAGTTAAAAACAAGAAGTTAATTAAGAGACTTTAGACACCATATTGCCTGTTTTTGCTCTATTTCGACAACAAAAATAATTCCATACACAGTTTTATGCCTCTGACTCTGAGCAATGACGGTGTTTCATTCCTTGAATTAACCGTTTAAATGATTCTGTTCAATCGCAATGACTCTCTTATCAGTGACTTGCTGACACCTACTGGTGGTTCTAATTTAACATTTAAAGTATCTTTTGATTATTATTATTATTTTTTTTCTAATGACTATTTAACATTTGTGACCCTGGACCACAAAACCAGTCTTAAGTCACTGGGGTATATTTGTAGCAATAGCCAACAATACATTGTATGGGTTAAAATTATACATTTTTCTTTTATGCCAAAAATCATTAGCATATTCAGTAAAGATCATGTTCCATTAATATATTCTGTAAATATCCTACTGTAAATATATCAAAACTAGGAGCTTAATTTGAACAACTTTAAAGGAGATTTTCGCAATATTTTGATTTTTTTGCTCCCTCAGATTCCAGATTTTATAATATTGTCCGATCATAACAAACCATACATCAATGGAAATATGATTTATTCGGCTTTCAGATGATGTATAAATCGCAATTTAGGAAAATTGACCCTTATGGTTTTGTGGTTCAGGGTCACATTTTATGTCTTATTTATCAAAACATTATTTCTGCATTTGTAACTGCAGGCTAAATGCATTCATGTCAGTGTGTAATACATCTACGCCACTTCAGATGAAGCTTCATGCTTCTCTGCATTGCAAAGATTAATTTTGTTGATACTGATTTAATTTGCCTGGTAACAGCCCAAATGTCTTATAATTCTAATTAACTGATTCCTTTAATTAAAAACACCTAGTTTGAGATTTATAAGCCCATATCCCAGGTGTGTCAGACTCAGTTCTTGGAGGGCCACAGCCCTAAAGAGTTTAGTTCCAACCCTGCTCCAACACACACACCATGTAGTTTTCAAATAAGCCTAAATCATTAGATTAGCTGGATCAGATGTGTTTAATTAGGGTAATATCTACACTGTGTAGGGCTGTGGCCCTCCAGGTACTGAGTTTGACATCTTTGGTCTATCCCATTTTTTCCTCCCTCTCATTGTTAAAATGTAACTAAGTACTTTTTACTCAGAGTAAATTTTAAATGAGCTACTTTTTACTTTTACTTGAGTATATTTTTAGACTGGTACTTTTACTTGTACTTAAGTAAAATTTCAGTAATGTAATGGTACTTTTACTTGAGTAGAATATTTTTGTACTCTTTCCACCTCTGTATATATATATATATACACACACACACACACACATGCGTATATACACTCACCGGCCACTTTATTAGGTACACCTGTTCAATTGCTTGGTGACACAAATTGCTAATCAGCCAATCACTTGGCAGCCACTCAATGCATTTAGGTATCTAGATGTGGTGAAGACGACTTGCTGAAGTTCAAACCGAGCATCAGAATGGGGAAGAAAGGGGATTTAAGTGACTTTGAACGTGGAATGGTTGTTGGTGCCAGACGGGCTGGTCTGAGTATTTCAAAAACTGCTGATCTACTGAGATTTTCACGTACAACCATCTCTAGAGTTTACAGAGAATGGTCCGAAAAAGAGAAAATATCCAGCGAGCGGCAGTTGTGTGGATGAAAATGCCTTGTTAATGTCAGAGGTCAGAGGAGAAAGGACGGACTGGTTAGAGATGATAGAAAGGCAACAGTAACGCAATTAACCACTCGTTACAACCAAGGTGTAAAGAATACCATCTCTGAACACACAACACGTCGAACCCTAAAGCAGATGTGCTACAGCAGCAGAAGACCACACCGGGTGCCGCTCCTGTCAGCTAAGAACAGGAAACGGAGGCTACAATTCACACAGACTCACCAAAATTGGACAATAGAAGATTGTAAAAACATTGCCTGGTCTGATGAGTCTTGATTTCTGCTGCGACATTCAGATGGTAGGATCAGAATTTGTCATAAAGAACATGAAAGCATGGATCCATCCTGCCTTGTCTCAACGGTTCAGGCTGCTGGTGGTGGTGTAATGGTGTGGGGGATATTTTCTTGGCACACTTTGGGCCTCTTAGTACCAATTGAGCATCGTTTAAACACCACAGTCTACCTGAGTATTGATGGACCATGTTCATCCCTTTATGACTACAGTGTACCCATCTTCTGATGTACTTCCAGCAGGATAATGCACAATGTCACAAAGCTCAAATCATCTCAGACTGGTTTCTTGAACATGACAATGAGTTCACTTTACTCAAATGTTCTCCACAGTCACCAGATCTCAATCTAATAGAGCACCTTTGGGATGTGGTGGAACGAGAGATTCACATCATGGATGTGCAGCCGACAAATCTGCAGCAACTGCGTGATGCTATCATGTCAATGTGGACCAAAATCCCTGAGGAATGTTTCCAACACCTTGTTGAATCTATGTCACGAAGAATTAAGGCAGTTCTGAAAGCAAAAGAGTGTCCAACCCGGTACTAGCAAGGTGTACCTAATAAAGTGGCCAGTGAGTGTATATATATATATATTAAATGTGTGTATATACATTTACATTTATGCATTTAGCAGACGCTTTTATCCAAAGCGACTTACATTGCATTCAAGTTTCTACATTTTATCAGCTCGTGCTTTCCCTGGGAATCGAACCCATGATCTTGGCGTTGCTAGCGCCATGCTCTACCAGTTGAGCTACAGGAAAGCTGTATAAACATGTATATGTTTAGATTTTTCGAGCTTACATTTTAAGTAATAAAAATGGTTTAAGCTATAATCACTCAGGTTGATAACCAGTATTACAGAGTATTAAACAACAGTGACTGAGGTGGACTTACTTGATGCGGTCCATTAGCAAAGAAACCACATTCTTCAGGCTGCCCACTAGACCCCCTTTACCGTCTGATTTATACTGGCCAAACTGCAGAGGAAGCCATGGGAAATATTCACCGTCTATCCGCATCAAGTGTATTATATAATGCAATGGTTTACTGCGATCATATGACGGGATTACCCTCAGAATGGCCTGAACCGTTTGCAGAGGATACGTTGCAGATGTTGCAATAGCTTTAGCGATGGCACCGATGAAAAAGATCTCAAATGATGATATCTGCCAATAAAGATGACACATTTTAGTTATTCCACAAATTAATGATGGCAGTATTTTGTCCCTCACCTTCCTGTCTCCGCGTCCTGCTCTTCGCTTCATGGCCTCGTAGAACATGAACTGCACAGCGGGGTTGAACACCAGCACGAGAGACGGCAGCGTCCCGTTCCACAGCGTTCCCACTCCCTCATTGGCTATTATCTGCGAGAAGGCATCTTTGAGAGGAAAACAACAAGATGATTTGATGTACCGCCGACAACACAAGCCTATTATTTTAATAAAATGCAGTCACATTTGCTGTAGTTTGATGCATTTAAATAGGAATGCAGGATTAGGAATTTCATGCGAGCGCAAAATTCGGGTTCAAAATTGAACTTTTTGTTGTCCATGGAATTTTACTAATGTGACCTTCACCTTATTGCTTTATAACACTGATATTTAGAGTGGCATTTTATTGTGGCCAGCCTAAGGCACACCTGTGCAATAGAAGAAGTGCTCACTAACACAGATTTAGACAGATTTGTGAACAATATTTGAGAGAAATAGGCCTTTTCTGTACAAAGAAAAAGTCTTAGATCTTTGAGTTCAGCTCATGCAAAATGGGGGCATAAACAAAAGTGTTACGTTTATAATTTTGTTCAGTATAGTTCTACACAAGCAATGAAAATGATGAAAAATATCTTGTGCATGTGGAAATCATGGAGTTACTGAATTATTGAAAAATAAAACATAACTATGGCATAATGACCACTCCACTTACATCATGACTGCATTACTACCTCAGGAGAGCATTCACTTTCAAACATTCAACCGTCCAGAATCAATTACTCCTTATCTTTTTCAATTACAGCAGAAATCTAATAATAAGAGGACTGAGTAAGAATATCACAGATGATGCAGATCAGATCAGGCTCTAGATTTGGGAGGATGATTTTTCAGCTGTATGCACTCTGCATCAACCTCTGTTGATTTGAAATGTGCTGTACTACTAAAAGACTTGACTGAACACTGGTTTGGAGTTTATATCTTGTGAGATAAATGAGTGCGTGTGAGCGGTTCTGACCAAATATGCCCTTATAGTGGGTCTGATGGAGCTCTTCGTTCCTGAACTTTGCCCCCTGAAGCTTCAGTCGTGTGTTCACCACCCACATGGGGGTCGTCAGGAGCACATTAACAGTGCCTAAATGAAATTAAGCAAGAAGAAATGAGTGGATATAATGTTTACATATGTGTATATATATATTTTATATATACATATGTGTATATATATATATATATATATATATATATGTATACACATTTCATTTTAATATATATATATATATATATATATATATATATATATATATATATATATATATATATATATATATATAACAGTTATATAGAATTTAAATTATATTCATATAAATATATACATGTAAATATTTTCAAAACATACATTGTAGGTGTGTGTCTTTATATAATAAATATACACAGCACACACACATATTATATAAACAAAAACATTTATTTTGGATTTGATTAATCATTGCCCAGCACTAATATTTTACCTAAAAAATTATATCACAACAAAATTACAAAAATATTAAGAAATTCAAAATATTATTAAAAAAACTAATAAATAATACTAAATAACACTGCAATAAAGTAACAACCGAGAATTAATCAAGACCACTTTTAGTAACAGCGGGGAAAATGCATGCAGCAAGGTAGCAAGAGGAAATAGTGAAACACTAGTGAAATAGTGAGAAGAAATAGGTTACATTGTGAAGAGGGTTCGGCTCAAACGTTCACTACCTGATATGAAGCCCATGAGCAAATCTTTGCTAGGCTTGGACCGGTCCGAGACCATGACTCTCTTCAGTGTGTTGAACATGTAGAAGTACACAAAGTTAGAGCAGCACAGGCTAGAAATGACAGGAAACCAGCCACGGTACAGAGACAATCTGAAACACAATCAAATGGCATCGTGAAATCCATTTCATTATCTCCATTTATTTTCTAACCCAATTCCAAGCACATTCACGGGTGGTTAAAAATGACACCTAGTGCCTACAGATGTACATGAGTTTCACTCACACACTGTTTTAACAATATACAAGGCTTGCACTATAATAAATAAATGATTGACTGGTTTTGCATATACACTGATGTTTGAAACGTCCTGCTGTGTCGTGCACACACTCACATGCCCTCCTCCTTCGCTATCTCAGCCAGAATGATGGGGGTGGACTGGGACTTACGGTTTTCATCCACTGAAACACATGATACATGTGAAATGGACATGACTTTACCATGTGTCCTCCTGCAGAGTGACATGTTATGCTTCATCTAAAACCATAACATACGACCTTATATTAACTGACAGAATACATGCACCATTTATACTTAACCCTGTGAAGCCTGACATATGAAATAATAGCCAGAAAGTGTTTTTTATTTAATCTAAATTAACTTGTGTTTATGTTTATGTATGTGATTCATTAGGAATGAATGTACTTTATAAGAAAATCATCAGATTTTACAGCGAAAAGATTAATCACAGCCTTAAGGAGGACATTTTTACAATTAAACTAAAAGGCCTTTACTTGCTAAAGGAGTATATCAACTCTGAGTATATAAGTTTTGATTATGTTGATAATTTAAAGGCCTTTAGAAACACGCAATCTGTCACGAAGCATAACTGGAAAAAGAGCCCACATCTTTATTCACCAATTCATTTTAATAAATGCATGTCCGGGTTTTGTGATAATGGACAAAAGATCAATTTATAGAGGATGTGCACATTTTTTTTGCTAATAATTAAACGTTTTAATGAATGGCATGACTAGAATGTGTGTATTCACTAATAAAAGCTACCATGGCATTATTATTTAATACCTTTTCCTTCACAGTCGTTTACATTTTCAAAGTCCCATTATTTTTTCTTAACTTTGCAATATTTAAAAATGAAACCATGGTTACTACACAATATACCAGTAAATATCAAATAGAAACGGTCCAGTACAATACAAAATTAATACATAATATAATGTAACTCACCCTGCAGTCTGATCCTGGCGGTGTCCAGAGGGAAAAACACTGTCATTGCTGTAACACTGCCCTACAAGACAATAAAACAGAGCTTAACGAACATCCCTGATTCAGAACAGCATTATTAACGTTACATTAGCGGGAGACAAACTCTTTAACTCACCATGGCACCTGCCACCGCGTGCACCAGTGTTTCATATGACAGCAGGCGGACTGAGCTGCTGCTGTCTGACATCTCTCTCTCTCTCTTTAGTCCAAAAAACAGATTGCTGCGTCTTTACTTTACACAAATTAGCTGAGAGTCACAACGAATGATTCATGTTCATCATCACTTCCGCATTCAGAACAGTCGCTTCTCTGTGCTGATATTCCGCTGCTCTTTACCGCCTCTAGCGGCGGGGCGGGGCGATGCACTAACCCATCGGTTTGGACATTCATTCCTGTGATTCAAAGCTGCATTTTCAGCATCTTTACTTCAGTCTTCAGTGTCACATCCATCATAACTCATTCAAATATGCTGATTTGCTGCTCAAGAAACATTTCTCAACAGATTAAATAATCAATTTATATAGTGTGGAACCATAGTGTTTATATTCTTTTTCATAATGCTGCAATGTATGCATGGACCGTGTGTGGCTTATAAGAAAAAGAGTTCACTTAAATAAAATATTAACATTTTGGACAATTGCATGTCTTGTTAAAATCGTGGGAATATGGTGGCTGAAAAAATGAGAAGTGACTTTTATAACTTAGACTGATTGCTAAAATATATAGATTTACATGTGACAGCACACACACACACACACACACACACACACACAGTTAAAGTGCATTACTGAATATAAATTATAAGTAAATATATTATTGCATATTTTTTAATATATCAAAAGTGACAATTCCTTATGTATTATTCAATATATTGTAACATATTAACACAATATATTGTGACCCTGGACCGCAAAACTAGTCATAAGGGTCAATTTTTCAAAATTGATATTTACACAGCATCTGAACGCTGAATAAATAAGCTTTTCCGTTGACATACGGTTTGTTAAGACAATATTTGGCTGAGAAAATCACCTTTAAAGTTGTCCAAATGAAGTCAAGTGCAATGCATATTACTAAAAAAAATTAGTTTTAATATATTTATGGTATGACATTTACAAAATATCTTCATGGAACATGATCTTTACTTAATATCATAATGATTTTTGTCATGAAAGAAAAATCATTAATTTTGACCAGTATAATGTATTGTTGACTATTGCTACAAATAAACCCCAGCGACTTATGACTGGTTTTGTGCTACAGGGTCACATATTTTTCTGTATATTTTCCATATACATCAATTGAAATAATTTAATATGTTGATAATAATTTTTTATATCAGGGTATACACCTACTCATGACCACGTCCATGTTGCTCTGGCATGAAAAAATATACTTTGCACTCAAAAATTAATAAATTGTACAAGACATGGTAGCACATGGTCTAAGCTTATAGTCCTGCTCCTGACTAACACATATAAAAATACTCTGTTAGGGGAGAAGTGACATGTCAATACAATAATAGAACATATGGCCACAATAAAACCATACGCTCTCAGAATCAAAGGTACAAACGCTGTCACTGGGGCGGTACCTTTTCAAACGGTACATGTTTGTATCTAAAGAGTCCATTTTGGTACCTTAAAGGAACATATCAGTACTTAAAGTGTACATATTAGAACCTAATAGGTACAAAAGTGTACCTTTTGAAAAGGTACCGCCCCAGTGACAGCTTTTGTACCTTTATTTCTGAGAGTGTATAATGAAACACTTTTTCAAGAAGTTGACATCTAAAATGATCAAATGAGAGCTATTAAATATGTTTTATTAAAAAAAGAGCTAATAGTTAACCCCTGGTTATATCTCTGCACACTAACACTGATGGTGAGCAGTAACAGCTCACTCTGGACTTTAGTTTATGACAGTGATAGTGGTGTCGATTCCACGCAGTGAGATCAGAGTTTCTCCTCCCTCAGACGCAGAGACAGAGCGCACCAGATGCATGCAAACATGGTCCTGTAGCACTTCACAAAACACATTTACTCGCTGAAGAAGAGAGATCGTTATTATAATCATGTCACGGTATCACAAAGCAGCCATCGATGGCTATTTGGATCTTTTGAAAGAAGCTACAAGGAAAGATCTGAACACCCCGGATGAGGACGGCATGACACCCACTCTCTGGGCAGCTTACCACGGACACATTGAAGCTCTGCAGCTCATATGCAGTAGAGGGTGAGCTCAGAAAACATCTTTTATATGTACAACACTTGCTGTACTGATCCTGTTCATTGGCTATAGGTTTAACAATTCAATTCTATGCATCAAGTTTCCAGAATAATATTCGTTTTAGTTTACGTTACTGCTATTAAAAGGTTTTACATTGTTGCCTTGCTTTATGTGTCTTATAATTGTATTTTAAGCATTGATGACTATCTGTATCAAAGAGTCTGTGATCTGTAATCTAGGACTTTACGTTAATTTGATCATGTGTAGTGTACTTCAAATCTTTAGTATATCTTAAAAAACTGTATTTCTAATATAAATGAATGATATAAAAGGCCACTTCAAGACAGACAATTTCATGACTAGGTTTTCTACAACACTTAAGTACACTTTTAAGTCAAATCAAAATGTGTAATTGAAAGTATTTGAAATCATTATGTTTTAATAATATTTAGTCGTGGTTTAAAGAAGTTCACTTATGTTGATGTGTTGACTAACACACTAAAGCACATGTACTTGGTAATTTATCTGTTGTGTGTTATTTAATATTACATTTAACATTTATATAATCTATCTAAAACTTCATCAGAACAACATTAATAATATATTCTAATGATTTCAATAGAAATTTAATTATAGTATATTTTTTGTCAAAAATGCACATTCAGCCGTTCAATTTAACCATATTCCAAAGCTATAGAATTATGAAATTACATATAAAGATGTACTTAAGTCCTACTTAAGTGGGTTTAAAAAGCACTTTAAAGTCCAACTAACTGAATTTACTGTAAACTTTTTATAAATTGTTATACATTTTTATTTTGAAAACATTATAATTTAGTTCACATGCAATTTATATTTGTGTGTGTGTGTATATATGGAATATAGTATATTATTTCCGTAATAAGTACTTATTTCCAAAGTATGCTGAAGTACTTTTTCACTAGGGGTTATAATACATTAGAACATATTTTCTGGATTTAACCAGTTTTATGACCTTTGGGGCGAGTCGTTTTACTTGTGTGCTTTATGAGTCAGTAATCACTCTTGTCTACAGCAAATCACACAAAGGTCTTAAATGTTGCTACAATTTAAAACGGGCGTCATCATTAAAATACGACTGAAATATTCAGCAGCATATTAGAAGGACACTATTGATTGAGCCCACAGTAGCTCTGTGTCCTCCTCTGACTTTCGTTCTCGCATGATTTTCTGTGTACATCATCTGAAAAACTCCCAGAGCTGATGCCAGGAGTTCAATCAGCTAAATTAGTTATGCAAATCTGGAACAATAGGCCTCTTCATTTGTCCCCAGCTTGTCCAGCATAGAGTGTATTTATTCTGTGCAGCGTTGGGCCGATCTCTCAGAATATAGAGCATGATTGCCATGGCTGGCTCTCAAACAGCACAAAGCACTGTGTGTTGAATGCTAGCCCAGACAGGGGTGTTTTTTATGATGGATACTTAAGAGACTTTCTAAAAGTTGTGTTTCTCTCTCTCTCTCTAAAAAATAAATAATAATAATTGTATCTACCTGTGTCTGTTTGCACCTTGTGTGCTTCATCCACCTTTTCAATATTCAAGACCTATGCACAGATGGTGTTTAGAGAGATAAGCTCTTGTAGATATTGTAATCAGAGATTTTATGGGTGTACCTGTGGACTTTTATTTTACAGCAGGTTACATATTAACTGTTTGCATGGTTATAGCATCATATTCATCACGGGAAAATATGTGAGGGTGGATTTTTAATTGCTGCAAAGAACAAATGAGGCGTCTGAGAAATGCCAAAGATTGGGGCTATTTTTGAATGGTAGTTCCTAAAGTGCCCATATAATGTTCATTTACACATCATCATTTAGCTTTTGGGCTCTGCTAGAATGCATTAACATGATTTAAAAAAGAAAAATCCTCATACTGTACATTGCTGCAACACCTCTTTTCACTCTCTGCTTAAAATATGTTCTGTTTTAGTTCTGTCTCTTTAAAAGTCCTTCTTAAAAGCCAAGTCTGCTCTGATTGGTCCATTGGCTCTGTTTGTTGTGATTGGTCAACCACTTAGAGAGTGTTTTTCGGAAAACCGTTTTCATCTTCCAAGGCTTCATTAAAAGCCGTAAATAGTATTATCTACAGTACGGCATCAGTATTGCTGTACCAGTAGCCAGAGTCTAAGCTGATAATATGTTGTTTTGATAGCTAATCACTTATCCAACTGTTCTTTGAGGGCAGACTAAAGCACCCAGTAGGCAGCCATTAAGCAAATATGTAACTTTGGTGACGTAGCAAAGTCACAAAAATAATGACTGGACTAGTAACGAGGCATTTCAGGCAAGTGTTTTCTGCTGGAGCGATTCACTCCCATTGGACCTTATGCTGATTGTTAACTGCACATAGTTCACATGCACAAACAGCTGTATTACTCACTAAAGGAAAGGTCAACTCAAAAGAATAATAGGTGCATTTTAAGGCCTGTTCAGAACAAGAACAATAGCTAAAGCAATAACCTTACATATATTAAAGTCCACACCAATGGATGTCCTGCTTACTATAAACGCGCTGCAGTTGTCGTCTCTTTGAAGTCGAGTCAAAGTAATCATTCTGAAAGTGATTCTAACAATATCAGTTCTATATGTTGAAATAGTTCGGGTGTGGACTCCATATTCTCTTAGAATTAGAACAATTTATAACGTTATATTTATAGTTACCATTAGAAATATTGTCATTGGTATGAATGGGCCTTGTATTTAAGTTTTAAACAATAATTTTCATAGAACCATCCAAAGCATTGCTGAGCATTTAGTAACTTGTAGGTTGTCCAGCGTAGCAGTGTCGAGACCAAAACCTGAGTAGGTTGAGTCAGAATCAAGATAGAGCCCAGTAGAAGGTTCAATTCAGACTTCGAGGTGAACGAAGCCTGGTTTTGGTGGATTGTGTGCTTGACTTGAAAAAGACCACAAAATTTACCCACAGTGTTCAAGTACTCAATACCAGACTTAAGACATAGTCCAAATGCTCCAGAGTACATGACAAGACCAAGAGCATGAGAATGTGGTCTTGGACTCGGACTGAGATGGACAGAGTCTTGTCTGAAGTACCTCAAGTGGGTGCTAAGGCATGGTTAGTTGGTTTTTAGGGTATTCTCTGTGGTTGCTTACTAGTCTATGTCAAAATAGTCTGTACCAAGGTGTCTAGGATATTCAATATGTAATGGGAAGTTTCTGCCTGGTTTATCGCCTCCACACCAATCACTTATGAAAGTAACAGCACCTCTATTCAACACAGAAAATCAAACCTTCTCTTGCTTGCTCCGAAAAACCCTTAACCCTATGAATGACAAATAGTAACAGTGATGCAAGCAGCACTAATTTTAACTATCAATTAGTCGACTGATATACTCATTAATTAAAATGCTTGTTAATTATTATCTCTGTCTTGTAGGGGGGATCCGAACAAAAGTGACATCTGGGGGAACACGCCGTTGCATCACGCCTCTGCAAACGGATACATGCAGATCGTCAGCTTCTTGGTGAACTTTGGAGCCAACCTCTTCGCTCTGGACAATGACTTCCACACTCCCATGGACGTGGCCGCCTCTCGAGACCACATGGACTGCGTCCGCTTCCTGGACACCTCTGCCGCCCAACAGACAGGCCAGAATACCAAAAGGGTGGCGCGACTTAAAGAACAGGCCACCAAAGATGCAGAGCGCAGAGTGAAACTGTGCGAACGTGTCAAGAAGAAACATCAGAGTAAGATGGACAAGATGTACCGCGACGGATCTGTCTCGGAAGGAAGTTCCCTTTCCAGCTCTGGTACCTTGAGCAGCATGAACACCGAACAGTTCTCCAAACTCATAGCCGCAGACACCAACGGATCGACCCCATCTACGATCAAGGGAACCCTCCAGCGCAAATTTGGGAAGAAAGACAAAGAGACAGTGAGTAGACAAGGGGACGGCAATGTCATTTTTGTCAAACAAGATGGCGGCTCCCAAGAGAAACCTGGTTTTGTTGATGTCTTCAACGAGCAGGATGAAATGCAGGATGATGATGACGATGTCAAGAGTGATTCGGATGACGAGGGAGCCAATCATGGCAAGTCTATTTTCGAAAGACCCGGTCTCGGGAAAATGGTGTTCCGCAGGAACTTCTCCATGGAAATGGCCATGGACCCTGAAGACCTCCCCAGCAGCAATACAGAAGAACTTGGGTACCTCATCCGTCAAGAGTTGTTTGAGACTGTGGATGAAGGTCTGGGGGGTTTGGACGAGGATTTAGAGCTTCCTTGGAATGAAGAGGAGATCGGTCTGGATGAGGAAGAGGAGACCTCACACTTGGATTCTTTCTTGGCGTCGATCGGCCTGTTGGACTATTGTCCTGTGTTCACCCGTGAACACTTGGATCTTGATGCTCTTATGCTCTGCTCAGATGATGATCTGAAAGGCATCCGCATCCAGCTGGGTCCACGCAAGAAGATCCTGGAAGCGTCGGCTCGCAGGAAAGTTGTGCTGGAGCAGGCTAGCGTTATGAAGGACACCTTCCTTTGATAACGTGCACCACTCAATCCCGCCATACATAAACGATCACAGTTTCTCTCCGCTGACACTCCTTTGCCATCGTGTAGTTGTTTCATAGCTCACTTTATGTGATTTTGATGATTGTATGAAGTAACACAGCAGTTAAAAAATGTCCTTGTTGTAGAAAAATAAATGTAATCACTAATACAAACATTTGACTTAAGCTGTTGTCTGAGAATCCACCATTTATCCCAAGAACGTGTTGATTGTTTTCCTGTTTGAAATAAAAGTAACTTGCATATCTCTAAATAACCCTGTTAATGTCTAGAGGTAATCTATGAACACATTCTTCGACACACAATATATATGGTATGGCATTATAATTTTCTAATGTTTAATGACAGAATAAAACAGATACAAAAGAGAGGCATTATTTTGGCAGTAACTTCATCTCAGATAATGCATTTGAGACATAGCAACTAACTTCTGCGCTCCATAACCATGAGAAGCAGCCGCTGGTCCTTCAAGGAGACAATAAATAGGACAATTAGTTGAACATACACTATATAGACAAAAGTATTGGGACACCCCCTTCTAATGAACAGGTTTGGCTACTTTAGTAATTTACATGAGTACAAATCTTAATGTTTAAGCATATATATATATATTTTAGAGAATTGTGTGCTTCTACTTTTATAGCAACAGTTTGGACCGAACCCTTTTCTATTCTAACATGACAGTGTCTCTGTGTATAAGACAAGGATCAAAGAGAAATGATGATTCAGTCAGTGTGGAAGAACTTGACTGGTCTGCAGAAAGACAAGTCCTAATCCCAGCTGAACACTTCTGGTGTGACTTTACAGTTTTTCTTTACAATTTCTTTACAATTTTTCTCAGATCGGAAATGAAATTTTCAAAACTACTTGTTCAACCTCCACATCATATAGTCACTTCTGCACATCATAAAAGCAGTTTCTCATTCTTTTCAACAAGTTGCGATTGCTTTGGTACATTCATGCAATCGATTATGTGCATTTGTCTGCGGTTTCCTACATTTTCAGTTGCTACAATGTTGCTCAAAATGTATAATAAAGTTATCTGTGCAATAGTCTTACCCCTCAAAACATCTAGTCATTAGTCAGTAAATGCAAAATGGTTGATTTAGTTGTCAGAAACTGTCAAACATATGTTCTACACATTTCTATTAGACTTTTTGTAAATTTTCCATTAATTGTGAGGTGAATCTTACCTTTCACTAATGAAGAGAATATAAATAAACCAATTATAAACCAGTTCTTTGAAATAGCTCAAAGGTGTATCTCATGAACCTTCAATTGGAAAGCATATAGACAGAGGACAACACAAGAGTTACACATTCTGACAGTGGATGAACCTCCAGAAAACGATCAGGGTCAACAGACGAGAGGAAGAAGAGGGTAGGATTCATGGTGGAAGGGTACACAAGCAAAACCGAGGAAGAGGCAGCAGAAATCATGGCTTACAATGGCTGAAGGGTGCAGCTAAATATTGGGAAATTGACCACATACTCAATAATTCAAACATTTTGAAACAGTCTCTTTCAATCAATATCCCACATACAGTAATGTGTAAATTTGTACTTTTGAAAGGATATATGGCATACATAAGAAGTGCAGCCTTCTGCATTTCAGTACAGTGACTGTGCTCCAAACTGTTGCCATAATTTAAAGCAGGTAACAGTGCAGTATTATATTGACAACATGACTAAACATTTTGACTATCATGTTTGTGAACAATGACACAAGGACTTTTCGTTCTGATTGCACTGATATGTTCATTGACATAAATACCTATTTTTGAGAGATGAACTAAATATTTTGAGTAAGTGACATGCTTTTGCAGGTAATCCATTGTGTGGTGCTGTTTGTACAAATTGTTTTGAGAAATGCACATACGTATTTGCAAATATTAATGCACCTAAGCGACCGAAAAAAATGTAAATGCAGACCTCGAGCCAAAAACTCATCACCAAACACCAATGACATATGGGTACAGTCATTTCATACACTTCAAAACTGTTGCAACAGAGATGGAAATACAATTTTTAAACACATATATTATGTTTCTGTCTTTGTTGCCACAGTTTGGAAGTGACTTTTTCTGTTCAAAGGAGGGGGTGTCCCAATACTTTTGTCCATATTGTACATCAAGTATGCAGTTGACAATTAATAACATCTAAAATAAGTGCATACTTTCTTTTTCTCCTGGACTTCTTTGCCATCTCACCGGTGTTGACGGCTCCAACAGAGGTCTGTTCTGGATGTGAGACTAGAGGGGAGTTAGAAACAACAGGTGTATTTTATTTCAGCAGTTTCTGGTGGTTTGTACACAGTTTATTTTGCTCTGACTGTCAGAGAAATGTAACGAGTAAACCTTGCACTGGTGCTGCTTCCACTGAAATCTTCAGTGCTTCCTCTTCAATAGGCTCTTTCTGGAGGGTCTCCTCTGGATTTAGGCTGCAGTTCTCCTTTTGCAGGGCTGGAACAGTCCTTTGGTTTTTCACATCATCTGCCTTTATCTCCTGAGTTGAAAACTTCCAGTGAAGTATTTCCTGCGCAGCCTGCAAATGCTGTCCAAAGCAAAGAAAAGGTCTCATTCCATTCGAAACTGATGCAGTGAATTACTTAAAGGCCAATTCACACCGCACAGACAAACGCCAACCAACTCCAACAAACTAGTTGGCAGTTGGATTTTGAATGTTATGAAAAATAACTGTCATGTTCACACTGCACCAACAGACACCCACCAACTCTCACTGACTTGGGAGAAAATGGATGATCCTATATCTATAAGCATGTTCAATCGGGTGAAAACAAACTCCAACCAACGCCAACAGGGGTAACACACTGATCCAACAAACTCCAACCAACGCCAACCAACGCCAACAGGGGTAACACACTGATCCAACAAACTCCAACCAACGCCAACCAACGCCAACAGGGGTAACACACTGATCCAACAAACTCCAACCAACGCCAACCAACGCCAACAGGGGTAACACACTGATCCAACAAACTCCAACAGACTAGTTTGTCTATGCGGTGTGAATTGGCCTTTAAACAATATATAATGAAAAGTTTAACCAGATAGTTAGATAGTTTAGTAGCAGCCGTTCCAAAGCTGTATTACTTTCTTTCTTCTGTGGAACACAAAATAAGATTTTGAATAATTGTCTATACAGTGAACATCATTGGAACTCATTGACTTTTACTGTATGGACAAAAACATTCATTCAAATATATTTATTTGTCTTCAACAGAAGAAAGAAAGTCATGCAGCTTTGAAACAACTTGAAGGTGATTGAATTTTGACTAAAATATCGGAATTATGCCTGATTAAGATTAAAAGTTTTCAGTCAAATAAAATGTAGTCATCAGTCCACCTTTAAATTTAGGACTAGCTTGGGAAAGCTAGGTCTAGGAAGTGTTTGTTTGTTGTTGTTCTTTTGATTGATATGATGTGAATGTTTAACCTGTTCAATGATTTCCAGATGTAGGTCATAAACATAGAGAAGGAGGAGCTGATCTGTGATGGAGAGATGATCAGTCATTGTGAATAGTTCAGCAGACATCTGCAAGAGCCCAACAGTTGCTTCAGTTATAAATTCAACTAAATTAGTTAAGTTAAGCTAAACTTAAGAGAGAAACTACATTTACATGTGCACTTTGTCTTGAAGATTAACTCCAAAAGCATAACAGCAACAAACCATTCAAAAGGGAACACTTACCAACAGCATCCTCTTGAGTAAAATCATGTAAAATCTTCAGAAAGCACAGCTTTGGGATTTCTTGTTTCTTGAAAAATAGCTAAATGGAAAGATAACGTTGGCTGAAAGACACTTCAGAAATGAGGAAAGCTATTTGATAGGTAATTTAAAAGCGATAGACTGAAAAACGTGTGCATTCAGTTGTGACCATCTATGAGTACACTATTATTTTCGAATCAAAACATTATATTGCTGCTGTATCTGCAAAACATTTACCAACTGAAATACTAATGTAACTAGTGAAGTAAAAAACATAAAATAAACAAGAAAAGAGTCAAACTAAAACCTGTTATGAAGATAGTTGTTATTACAATGTTGTTGTTTTTTATTATTATTATTATGTAGAATCTGCTTATGGATGAAAAGTCATGTCAGTTTTAGTGTTTTCATTTGAAATATTACCTGTGCCCTCATAAAGTCGTTGGTGTTTTGATGTTTAATAATGTTTTACATTTAATTTACAGAAAATTGTTGACTTTTACTTGTACTACTTCTACTTTTCAAACACACAGAAAATAGGGTTTAAAATTGTACCTTTTGGGGTACAACAGCTTCATATTCAATATTCAATATATTTAATACAGCTCAATATTTAGTCGAGATAAAATTATTTGAAAATCTGTAATCTGAGAGTGCAAAGGAATAAACATTAGATTTGCTTTGTTAAACTAAATAAAATATAGGAAATTATATAATAAATAAGAATATATAGAATGTAACGAGTAGTGTAACTATTCTGATTACTTTATTAAAGTAATGCAACTGATTACATTTGATTACTTTTCAAAATTTATAACGAATGTTTTTAACTGTTAATTATTTTTCTTAATTCTGAGGTTAACCTCATAATAGCATTACTAAACTTTACTAAAGGCCTTTAAATGGCAGGAAGTATCGTGTACATCAAAAACAGGTGAAGCAACAACATTAATATTATTCATATCCTAGCATTTTACAGAAAATATTCAGATGTAACCTCCATTGTAATCATTAACATATTCATTAACTTGCTCATTAACACAAGTAGCTGTACTTTAATTACACATTTTTCTCAGTTACTGTTATAGATTAAAGTTACATTTATTTTGAAATTAAATTACATAATCCTGTTACGTGTATGTGTGTGTGTGTGTGTGTGTGTGTGTGTGTGTGTGTGTGTGTGTGTGCATGTTTATGTGGTTTATGAGGACACAAATTTGTATAATGACATGGGTATGACATAGGTATTACAAGGAGAAGGTGATTTATGAGGACATTTTCAGTGTCCCCATAATTTAAAACGCTTATAAATCATACAGAGTGAGTTTTTGAGGGAAAATATAAATGCACCTGTCTCCTGTGAGGGCTAAGTTTAGGTGTAGGGTAGGTGTAGGTGTACAGTATAAAAACCATTACGCCTATGGAAAGTCCCCGTAAACCATAAAAACCAACATGTGTGTGTGTGTGTGTGTGTGTGTGTATGTGTGTGTACTGTGTGTGTATATTTGTGTATACACTCACTGGCCACTTTATTAGGTACACCTTGCTAGTACCGAGTTGGACACTCTTTTGGCTTCAGAACTGCCTTAATTCTTCATGGCATAGATTCAACAAGGTCTTGGAAACATTCCTCAGGGATTTTGGTCCACATTGATATGATAGAATCACGCAGTTGCTGCAGATTTGTCGGCTGCACATCCATGATGTGAATCTCTCGTTCCACCACATCCCAAAGGTGCTCTACTGGATTGAGATCTGGTGACTGTGGAGGCCATTTGAGTAAAGTGAACTCATTGTCATGTTCAAGAAACCAGTCTGAGATGATTTGAGCTTTGTGACATTGTGCATTATCCTGCTGGAAGTAGCATCAGAAGATGGGTACACTGTAGTCATAAAGGGATGGACATGGTCAGCAACAATACTCAGGTAGGCTGTGGTGTTTAAACGAAGCTCAATTGGTACTAAGAGGCCCAAAGTGTGCCAAGAAAATATCCCCACACCATTACACCACCACCAGGCCTGAACCGTTGAGACAAGGCAGGATGGATCCATGCTTTCATGTTCTTTATGACAAATTCTGACTCTACCATCTGAATGTAGCAGCAGAAATCAAGACTCATCAGACCAGGCAACGTTTTTCAATCTTCTATTGTCCAATTTTGGTGATTCTGTATCAGGGTTCGACGTGTTGTGCGTTCAGAGATGGTATTCGACATACCAAAGCTGTGCACAGTTGCCACCCAGCTTTCAATAACTACTCTCTGACCTCACTTCACAAGCACAGGTTTGCTGACCCAGATCCTTCATAGTGTGAAGTCATTTATTCTGTATCTGTGGTTTTTGAATTTCATATTATTCCAGGGTAACAAAATGTATTTTTATGTACAGCAGGTGTACAGGCAAACACGCCGTGCCCTGATGTTAATGTTGGCACCTCAGAACCACAGCTGTCATCAGCACCAATAAAGATCCCTCGCTTGGAGCTGAAGGAGGAAGAGGAGGACCCGGAGAGCCACTGGGTTCTGCAAATGATTGTGTAGATGCTGTCACAACTTTCACTGGCAGCAGATGTGAGTAACTTGACTTTAGCAAAAATGTTACATTCCATTGGATTGCATTTAGGGCTGCATAATTGTCATGTACCTCGTCAGTAAAGCCGGTTCTGTGATCAGTAGAAAATCTCCATCACATTTCAGATGAAGCAGCTTTTAATACACAGAGACGTAGTTCACTGACAAGCTGTGCAAAAAAAAATGCAGACGATTTAATCATGCGATTATGAAATCGAAGAAATCCTCCTGTGATTAATGAAAACTGTTTGCGTAGCTTCTCGGTAAACTGCTGCTCTATGTAGTAAAGCTGCTCCATCTGAAAGCACATGAAAATACCACAATTAATAACATGTTTTTACTCAAAACTCACTTCATAACGTCAGTCGAGTGTTTGAAATAAGTCCTTCTGTGAGATGATGTGGCTTCTTACACAGAATAAGGCACACAACATATTTCATAGTATTCTAAGAAGTGATAAATGTCGATTAGCATTGCATTATTATATACTTTATTATAATAAGACTAACTCATATAAGCCATATATTGTTGTGGTCGTGTGTTCATTATTCACGCTGAATCAATGAAAGCAGTTAAATCTTCTGTGTATTCAGCTGCAGTGATTATTTGAGAGCGTCCTCTGGCCTTCGGATGGAGATTTACTACTGATCACAGAACTGTGTTTCACTGACAAGATGCGCATGACTATCACAGCTTCTGCCTAATCGCGATTGCAGTTTCATTTTGAGTAATCGTGCAGTCTTAAATATCCTCTAAATATTAAATGGCCTGCTGGAGCCCTTTGTTTGAGTGCCCTGTATGTCGGCGGGTTTCAGATGTGTGGACAAGAAAGGTTGCCCACACCAAGTTCTTCAGAAAATGGAATAGTCGGACGATTTTTGGAAGCACTCTTGCTGGGAAAGTCCATCTTTCTGTTGCAGTGTATGCCACTGGTGCCTCTTCATTCAGACTTGAAAAGGTAGAGGATATAGGCGATGTGTTTACTATATCACTGTATAGTAAATAATTGAATATAGCAATTAATATCACTACACAGGATATGGAGAGAAATTAACATACTTTCCCAGAAGCCATACTGAAACAAAGACTCCACCTTTTCTGACCTTAGTTCTTTCAGGCAGTGCAACTGATGAATCAAATGTATCTACCGTGGCACCTTTAGACAGGCCTGCAGTTGTACATGGAAGCTCAGTTGTCCTGGCAGAACATTGTCATAAGAAATCACTTGAGGACTGACTCACCAGGTACTTCATACTGACCAAAAGTTGTATAGATATTAACTGTCTGTGGAAGCAAGACATCATAAAGTGGCATATGGAATGTAAATTACATTTATATTCAATCAGTTATGCTGTTCCTGCTGTTATACAGGAAAAAAGTGTTTTAAAAGTTCTGGTGTTCGGTTCAGAAGTCTTTCAGACAATAACACTTTGTAATAACAGTCTTGTTTGCTTTCAGTACTATGTATGTTACGTTAAAGAAAGACGCAAAGATGAACATTGAGCCAAAGGGAACAGTAATTTGTGCTTTTCTCCCCAGTCATATTACAGTAAAAACTGATGACTCAAATGTATTAAAAAAGACTTGTCTCTATTCCTCTTAGACTGAAGGCCCATAGTCTGACCTTGTCAGGTCTGTGTTCTCTGTGTCTTGTGTTTCCCCTCCTCTCGTGCCATTAATTATCAGTTCCCAGCCCTGTGTCCTCAGTTGATTAGTCCCCAGCCCTGTGTCTGTAATTATCTCGTTTCCTTCCCTTTATAAGTCCTCTGTGCTCCCAGTGTCTTTGTCGAGTCTTAACGTCATTACCTGTGTGTTCATGTCTCCCGCGATCTCTGTTGTCTCCGTGTTTCCAAATAAAGTATCCTGAGAGAAGTTCCTCGTTCCTGGCTCCCCCTGTGTACCCGTGTGACAGACCTGTAGATGTTCAATGTGTTCTCTCGGGAGAATACATGTAAACAAACAGGTACCAGGCCCGGATGAGCAACTGATGATCCAGCTGGTGTAATCTTCTTGAAGCCTTGAAATATGAAAAGCTAAGTGGAATAGCCAGAAGCACACCAAACAACAGTTGGGCTGCAGGCCATTAATGTCATATTCAGGATGTGCCAATAAGACTAAATATATGCAATGTGGTATTACCAAGAATATATTTCTTAGTTTTTTCTGTAATTGTAATGCCAAGATCAGCAGTGATACCACTAGAGACGTTATCAGAAAATAAATTACTATTAATATGGTCATAAACTCATTTTTGACATTGTCTATGATCCTAATGAAAAGTTTATCTGTGTATTACTCACAGTTCTCTTGCAATAATATTATGATAGTAATGATACTTGCTTTTTTAAACAATGCACTTGTTAATTAAAGACAAAAGTAGTCAATTATTTATTTGTTTTAATGTCAGAATTTCTGAATAGAATTAATTCATTGGTAAATATTCCTTGTATTTCAGGCTGTTACCTTGCCATGCTTAAACACCCATGAAATGGTTTGGTGAATGTTTATAGGCCACATAAACAAGATGAATCAATTTAGTCTATTTTCCCAAAATACAGACAACATTAATGCATAATATTAACATTATACAGTACTATAGTTAAGATGAACTAAGAATGAACAATGCATTTGTAAATCTAGGCTCATGTAAATTTCTACATGCTAATTTATTTAATGATTATTAATTCAATATTTCAATAAGCCTGAAGAACACACATGAACTAACACTGAACAGAAGTATATACATGAATATTAACCAAGATTTGTGATGATTTTCACTTGTGTCATGCAGAATAAATTAATCAGATTTGTAATGACATGAGGATGAGTAAATGATGATTTTCATTTTTCATCCCTTTATACCCACATATCATAACACTCGGCTATGGGCTGCCATCTATAAAATCAGCTGTGCCATTACAACATTTACTTGTACTTTTGATATTTCAAGCCATTTAAAAATGACTTCAAATATCAAAAGTAATTTAATTTAATACTTTTGCTTAATTATTTTTTTTTCTAATATAAAATCCTCACCATAAAGATCTCAGTAACACTTTACAACAGTCCAATTAGTTAATGTTAGTTAAGCACTTATTCAAATGAACTAACAACGAGCAACGCATTTGATAGTGTTTTTTGACTTTTCTCATTAGTTATTTAATAAAAATACAACTGTTCATTTTGAGTTCATGTTAGATGAGCTTTAGATTTTAGTAAAGTAGTACATGCTGAAATTAACATTAACTAAGATTAATAAGTACATAACTTGTTAGTTCATGTTAACTATTGTAGTTTTTACCTTATTTTCTTTACTTTTACAGTACGATATAGTTTATGATTCGATGACAATAATTTAACACTAATGTAAATACACAGAGCAGATCCCACAAAGTTTAATACACTTAAAATACAACCAATGTCTAAAGACGCTAAAAGACAGATCATAAGTAATCTAAAATTGAATCAAAGCAGGCAGATAAAGTTAACATAAAAGTGTAATCTCACAAATTGTATTGCTACAATTTGTCATTTTTAATTAGAAACGAATCACAAACTCATAGCACAGCCTTATACAGTATGATATGCATAAACTACAGTGGAAAACAGGCTAATAAGGGACGTTCACTCACGGAACCAAGCCTTGAACAGCGTTATCAGAAACACAATAACTGCGGTTACATACAGAAGGTTAAAGATCACATCTACTATTGATGCCACTCTGGTCCAGCTCAGGCCTTTCCTCTCTTGTTGGTTTTGAAGAGCAGGAGCAGCCTGAAACTCCACCAGGATCTGCTTCAGGACGTCCAGAGCACACAGCCGCTCTTCATGCCGCTCTGTTTCTGAGTCTGGAGGACTCTTAGTGGCCTGTACCGCATCTGTGACGAGAACTAGATTTCAACTTGAGATGTTTTACGAAGACCGGTTTCTTTTCAAGGACTCGCAAAGGAGTTATATTGATTTACATGTTTGCTGCAGGTCTGATATATCATGCTTCTTTTTTTAATAATAATTAAGTAGCTATAAAAAGGAATTAAGTTAAAGCCCCTCATTATCAGATGTTGAGTAAATATTTACCAGAAAGAGCAGATGAGCTGTCCACTGGTCTTACTGAAACGGGACGATTTCCTTTAGAAATCAGAAAATTCACCAGAATGGTCTCCAGAACGCTGATGGACATCAGAATGAGGATCACTACACAGTAAACCCCTTGAAAAGCCAGAAAATAATGAACACATACAAATATATAGTCTATTCATACAACAGAAAATTCAACATTTTTAAGCAAATGATGACACACAATGTTAATTATTTCTCAACCTTTTGTTTTGTTTTGAAAGAGTACTGTAGTTTTTATTGATAATTATATATATATTTTTAAATGAGTCATTCGAAATACCAATCATGTAAAATACTAAATTATAACTATTCAAAAAAAATGTTTTACTACTTAGGTGAATAATCGATAACAGACAAAGCAGAATCACAGTAAAAGAGATTCATCTGAAAAGTTTTAAATTAATCTATGACTTAAACTCCGGCATATGAATATGCCCTTAGGTGAATATATGTCATAATAGCAACACTGTGAATGGAATTTTGGTGATTTTACACAATAACCTATTGGTTTTAATGAAGATGTTTGAAATGTACATCTAATTAATTGAGATATTAAATAATAACCCCATTAATTACAATAAGAGTTGCATGTAAAAACAATACCATTTGGGGTTTCTGTGCCCATTCTTGGTGGCCCGTCTTACCCCGAGGATCTAATTTGATCTTTTTACTTCCAAATAAAGACTATAACTTTTACGCCACAAATAAACAAGCAAATAAACATAAAAAAACTTTGATTTTCAACATAATACAGTTTCATAGAGCACTATTTTCAATCTCACAAATGTTGATATTCAGATCAAAAATATGCCATTTGCAGAAAAGTGCTGAGATTAAATGTTGTGCCATCAATGATCAAGAAAATAATTATCCATTGCACACTTGTTTTTTTTTCGTATTCATCATCCTTTCCTATCAAAATGCTTGCTACGGATGCGAAAACACATTATTGAATTTTCTTATGACGAACGAAAGTTTCGGAGACAGTGTGTAAACATGATTAACTCAACAAGAGGCCGTATTTATTTTTCAACGTGCAAAAATTTCAGACTCGGTGTGCAATGGCCTTTACTGTTACATGATAATCAGTACAGCAGATAAACTCTCACCGATCAGGGGAATATCACTGGCAGTAGAGGGCAGCATGTCTTTGAGAAGCAGCAGTAACACAGAAATGGACAGAAGCAGAGTTACTTTAAACCCCAGCTTCTCTCCTCCAGTTGAATCGATGAAGAAGGAGGCCAAATCCAGAATAAGGAAGTAAAATACTGGCATTAGAAAGATAATAACATACAGAAGTGGTCTCCTCTTCATGGTGATCTGCAAGTAAGAACAGAAAGCTCAATAAACACTTTGCCAGAGCAGCTTTGGTTCAGTGTGTTTTAACAGTGGTCACGATGTCTGACGCCAGTATCTCAGCTGTAAGGTTGTACATCAAATATGACCCTGGAGCACAAAACCAGTCATAAGTAGCACGGGTATATTTGTAGCAATAGCCAACAATACATTGTATGGGTCAAAATTATCAATTTTTCTTTTATGCCAAAAATCATTAGGATATTAAGTAAAGATCATGTTCCATGAAGATATTTAGTAAATTTCTTACCGTAAATATATCAAAACTTCATTTTTGCCATGTAACATGCATTGCTAAGAACTTCATTTGGACAACTTTAAAGGTGATTTTCTCAATATTTTTGCACCTTCAGATTCCAGATATTCAAATACTTGTATCTCGGCCAAATATTGTCCAATCATAACGAACCATGCATCAATGGAAAGACTGGTTTTGTGGTCCAGGGCCACACATGTGTAATTAGCTTGTTTTCTCTGTAAGTGGTTTTATATTTAGCGAATGGCTATCCTTCTGCTCTGTACCTTATATATGAGCTGATCCTGTGCTTCTCCCATAGTAGTGACATTGGCTTTAGACATGTTTATACTGAGGAGTTCCCACTCTCCCTGAGTCTGAAAGGCCTTCTTGGAGCCGAGGGTCAGGATTGAAGCGTCAGAGAACGGGTTGATTACGAGCTCCTTGCCTGAGATAACGAGACAAATGACCAACAGATATTACAGTAACTTAATGTCAAAGCTCCAGCAGGTCAAATAGATCTTTAAAAGTCATGTATGCCAATATCAGGGTTGTGCACCAATTGGTATATTTAGTCCAAACTGAAGATGTTTTTGAATATTCCTCTTCCTGTCCGGTCAATATCTTGTGAGTGTGACTAATTCAATTTAATTCTCACGAACTGAATTGTTCAGTTTTGAATTCTGCCCAACCCTGATCGACATTGATTTCTGAGTTTCAAATGTACTTGAATGGATCAGAGACTGAAGGGTAAAAGTGCAGCTTTGGATGTCAAAGGGAAACTGGTGCAGGTTCATCTTGCAGGCCGTGATCACAGCTAAAGTGTTAGACGTCACAACAGCGCCTTGATTCTGCAGCTGGACGTACTGATTCTCCATTGCTGCGAACTCAGTCTTGATGCTAAACAGACAAACAAAAGTCAACTTTAAAGAGGTAGTTTACCCAAAAATGAAAATGCATCATTAATTCAAATATGCACTGATGATGTATAATTGCAGGTAGTTGTCAATATTTGGGGATTATAATGTATAATATTCTCGTTACAATAACATGCGCTTTTCTGAATATTTTCGTAATACAACAAACTCTTTAAACACAAAAGATCAAGGAATTCCTCATGATATGACTCCTTTACAGTTCTACGTTTTCTACAAGTAACAAACCATTTATACTACAACAAAGCCGTTTTCAGACCTTTCAGTGATGGTGATGTCTGGAGTCCAAACCATATCCTTTTTAACTGAACATAAAGTGATTCCACAGAAGTCTTCTGGGTCCCATTCTGTGAACTCATTGAACCACCCCTGCAAAGTTATGAGGGTTATGTTAACTGTGAGTAAAGTTTGGTTTGTCTAGAATCATTTTCAGTCCTATACTGCATTTTGTGAAATGGCCTTTCATGTGAGTAACACAGCTCTACGTGAATGAAAACATCCTGCAAAGTTTTAAACTGAAAGTGCACCGTGTATAAAGTTATGTCTCTCAAAAGAAAGAGTCGACTCTAAATCATGGAAACGAGTCGTTTTTTAAATGAATCCCAAGCCGTTTCATGTTGATGTCAACATGAAACATTAGCATATTTCCCGCTGGCTTGTTAGTCTTTTAGCATCGGTTTGAATGAAAATGCACACTAGGTGCTGCTTTTGGAGCGGTAAAAGCTCACAAACACTGCTTTGAATGTAACCAAAAAATCACCGCAAATGATCACCACGCATAGGAGGGGTCTGAAAAGATGAATCATTGAGTGAATCGTTTCAGAGTCGTTGAGCAAATAAGGTCAAAATAAATGCATATTATTAGACAATCAAAGTGTTTTTACATTGCATGCATGTCAACCTGACTCCCAAAACCCAAATATGAAACTTTTTTAACCCATACTAGGGGCACTTTAATATATATAACTCTTTAATAATAATAATAATAATTCTTTTTACAATTTGTTTTTATTTTCAATCAAATTTGACTTAAAATAAATGAGACCTTTCATTCTTTTCCTTTAGTTAATAAAATCAAGAGACCCAGGCAAGTTTTCTAAATTGAGTGTGAAGTGAAAAGGTTTTGAAAACACTTGCATGCACAATTGTGACTTGTGTCGAGAGGCTCTGGGCTTTTTCATTCTGTGGAAAGAAACAAGAAATAAGTGTTGAGTGATGATGATGCTACAGCACAGCTTGACATCGTGGCATTCAGAGTCAAAGCATGCTGGGTATACCACTTCTGTGATGGAGGTCACATACAGGTCCATGTACACAAGGGTCGGGGTTTTCCATTGAGACACGGGCCGCAGGGACGTCATCTGAATGTCATCATTGCCCAAGCCGAGATGTTCGATAAGCGCCTTGTAACTGCAGTTTCCAGCAGCAGACGCCGAGCCTGCACAGATCACACTCCTCTCAAATCTCACAGAGAATATCACGTATTCAAGTAAATGCACTTCTCAACTAGTGCGTCCATTCTGAAGAGAACACTGGCCAAAGCGAACTGCAGAATGCAACTATCCATACAAAATTGTCAACTTTAGCATACTTCTAAAAAGAGTAATGGAATTAACTGCGGAATCAATGTAGTTTTGGGACACTTTTTATAGTGTTTTTTGACCCATGCACACAAGTAGGACTTAAGTACATCTGTATTGCATTAAAACTATAATTAGATCTATTTTCAGTAACACTTTATTTTAAGGTGTCCTTGTTACACGTCACATGTACTTACTATTATAACAATAAATTATGCAAGCCAAACCCTAATAACCCTAACCATACAGTGAATACATGTAGTTAATTCATTTTACTCAGTACTTAATTGTATATTTACACTGTAACAACTAACAAGGACACCTTAAAATAAAGTGTAACCTCTATTGTCTTTGAAATATTGTAAAAGTGTACTGCTGAATGCAAATTAACCCTTTATCTTAAACTAAAATTGACTTGCATTTCTATTTATTCATATTTTTTATGTTTACATTTCTATTGAAACATATTTAAACATATAATCACACATTTATAATGATGAATTTGCAATTTAGCACATTTCAAATATATGATTAAATGTATTGTAATGTGTATTATTGAATATCACACATCAGTTAGATGACCATCAAGTATTTTACATGTCCTTTAGTACGTTAGTCAACACGTCAAAATAAGTGTGCAGTAAAGCATGACAAACGAGTATTAAAACAACAGACATAAAGCTGAATTTAAAACAGACTTACCGACTGAGGCGAGATAAAATATTAGCCACCGTAGACACATGGCAAACAGTCGAGAGATTGGCTGCTGAAGAGATGACCTGTCATATGGTCTCATATTTATACACTGTGAATGAGAACTATGTACGACCTCTTTTGTTCTTAGTTTCACGAGTGAAAAAACTATACAAACAGCTGATGTCACTCCTAGAATGACAAGCCGTCTTGACTTTTATTCATTCTCAGGATAGGAATTATATTAACAATTAAATTACTAGTTAAAATGTTAATTCTTGATATCAGGAGCACTCTTAAAACCAAAGGTGCTTCACAGTGATGCAGAAGAACATGTTTGTCTAAATGGTTCCATAAAGAACTTTTAACATCTGAAGAACCTTTCTGTTTCAAAAAAGCTTCTTTGTGGTGAAAGAAGGGTCTTCAGATTACTGTAAGAAAGAGATGTTCTTTAGAGAACCTTTGACTGAATGGTTCTTTGTGGAACCAAAAATGGTTCTTTATGGCATCGCTGTGAAGAACCTTTTAAGCACCTTTAGTTTTAAAAGTGAATTCAATTTATCCTAGTATCAGTGGCTATTTTTTATATTTTTACATTTCCACTAGTAAACAAAACTTTAAGATAAAGTAAATCCACTTTATATTCAAGAAACGGCTAAAAACACATCTCATCCATCCAGGGGCTAAACGTGGAAGCTTTGAAGGACATGGAGGCGCTAGCGAGATCACTTGCATTTTTTTTCTTAATAAGAGTACAAAATTAAAATACGCCATAATTTTTCCTCATAAAGGTAAGAGTACATCATTCGAAGCTACAAATTGTTTTATTTGTGTGTACTCACAATATCAACAAAAGTTTTGCTTTTTAAAATAAAGAAGACAAACAGGGTGTTGATCTTGAGCAGGAACTCAGCAAGTACTTGCCTCACTGACATGATAAATATATTTATAGAATGCCATAAAATACTACTTTACAACGAAATAATTCAAATCAAAAATTCAAAACTCTTTCATTAGCATGTAATCCGTAAAGATACATTTCTCTCTAAAGGCATGTCCAGTGAGGAGTCAGGATCGTCAAACTTAATACTATTTTATTTGTATTTATTTATTTATTTTGTTTAGTTTTTTTGGGCCGTTGTGCCAAGATTGTGTTTGCATGCAGTAAAAATACCCTACAGCCGGATTTTAGTGTCACACTGAAAATAACTAAATAAGATTAACGTCCAACTAATTTAAAAATAAAGTAAAAATTACGAAAATATAATCATGTTATATTGCTTGAAATTTATGTGAAAATTACACCCCCCCCTCCCCAAAATAATTTTTATTTGTGTCATTTATGTCTGCATAGAAGGCATATTTTAAAATCTAAACATTATGTATTGTGTCTTGCTCTTGATAATCACTGGCACATGCTCATATATGGACAGTTTATTGTCCATTGAGTGTGTTTGCCTGCAAACAGAGTATAATGAGTGTAAAGGTAACTCATCTTCTAATGTCTGATTTTAATTGCAGATCATTACAATGAAAGATCAGTGTAAATAAGCTATGCAGGTTTCTTGCGCACAGCTTAGCAATGAATGAAGTTATGTGTCTGCCATCATTTATAGGCACCTGTGTGCATGCATCAAGATCAATATACAAAAGAGTAATTTAAATATCATATATCAGCAAATCAACACTGAACAGCAGTTGATGTATGCTTTATTGACTCAGTATAGCTTGACAAAAGCAAACAGCGAAAATAGACATGGTTCAAGTGTCCCAGACAGATGATTCCAGAGAGGCTTCAAACTTGATCTAATTAACTCTTCATCACCATCACCACGTCAAGACATCATGTTAGGGGTAGTAACGAGGCTTGAGACAATGATAATGCAGATATATGAGAGCGAGGGAGCAAATTTAGCCGAGTCTGTTTGTCTCTCATTGTTCTCATCAATAACGCCGCCGTTATTTACCTCGATAGCAAAACATCATTTTTTGAGGAAATAGTTTATATTTTATTATGTAATATATATGTATTGACTTGGTCAGTGTCGTCGTCGTGGGTTTCGGTTCTGATTTAGGCTGCAAGGACCTTTGAAATAACCGAATTAATTTGGAGAATTGATATGAACGTGCTGCGGTCAAGAGCTGCCTGGAACTACTTTAGTACTTTGTGCGTGTTCGTCGATCAGATTCAAGCATTCAACAGCCTCTTGGTATAACAGTAATTAATTCAGTTACTTTTTTAATTGATTGACAGTTCTAGCTAAATAAAACTTGACAGGGAACTTTTGCAGAAATGTAGCTGTGGATGTGTAGATTCACAAACACAATGGTGGATATATACTGTTGCTGATAAACAGATGAAATGGGTTGTTTTATTGAGTTATTACTTTCATCCAACAGCAAACTTTAACCATTTGAAAGGTTCATCTAAGCCCTAGCTTCCCCATTCTCCACAGAACATTGTGACAGCAATGAACTGCAATCATCAATCTTGGTAAACCAATGTTGACATAGTATTTCCAATATGGAGTACAGAAATAGAGCCAGAAACAAAACTCAAACAAAGATACCCTGAAAACGTATGAACTATAGCTCAACATGCATCTAACCAGTAGAGATGATTCTGAAGATAATACAAAATAAGCTGATCATAGCAGGCTTTGAAGTTTTTTTTTCTTTCTGTGTCCAAACAATAGACATTTTCTGGTGTTAGTAGTTTTGGCATAACTTACACATGACACATTTGTAACGATTTTGTATTAAAAGAACTTAAAGGAATGGTTCATCTAAAAAAGAACACTCAGTCAGAATGTTCTCATCCTCATGTTATTCCAAAACTCTATGACTATTTTTTTTTTTTAGTGCAACAAACAATTTTGAAGAATGTTGGTAACCAAATTGCTTCGGTTCCCATTTCCCGAATAAAAAAATACAAGTCAATGGAAAAATATTTGGTTACCAACATTCTTGGAACAACGTGAGGAAGAGTAAATGATGTGAGAGCGTTCATTGTTGGCTGAACTATCCCATTAAAACCCTGAGATCCACACATTAAGAAATCCTCCTTTAATACACATCAGTCGGCAGTTTGAAATCCTTGAAGCAATAAAAGGAGATGTCGCCGTGATCCACCCCTGCAAAAGTGACTGGGACGTCTCCGCTCTGGAAGGACAGCTGCTTCATGGCATTCAGATCAGGCACTGGACCATCAAAACTGTTAATGTACAAAGACAGAAATCAGATCAGGACTTTTACAGACATTACAGATTTCTAGTCACTTGATACACATCCCGAGCATGTATATTTTAACAGGAGCCAGATATATGCAAGCTCATACAATTCTATTTACATGCCATAGAAAGAATAAAAGTGCATCGCCTGTGTTCATAATGAACAACACAAACAAGACACTGCAGAAACTCAGACAGCTGATTATGACTTGATTAATATTGAGTACTGCAAAAACATAAACTGATCTTCCAGTATGAGTCAGCCACTGTATAACTAAGGCAAAATGACAAAACCAACACAGCAGATAAAAGACAACCGATCATTGTGAGCAATCATAATGCAGGTAATAAGTCAGAAGATGTATTGAGTCAGTGTGTTTACCTGCAGACACACATGCGGGTGTAAGGCTTTCCGGGGAGGCTCTTTTTAAACTCTGCCACCGTGTCCGGTTGGTAAACATCAAAACTAATCTTCCACTGGTCTGACGGGGACAAGCTGAGGAAACAGACTGTTTAAAACAGCAGTTCAATCATCTCAAACCCTTATTTGACTTCAATTTTGAGACAAAGGGCAAAGCTACCAGGTTACTCTGACTGTATTTCAGTACAGCATATGCTGGTTAGGTATGTTTGAAGCTGGTCCTAAGCAACTAGCTCCTGCACATGACCAGCTCAAACAGCAGCCATGCTTCAAATCGCACCTAACCATCATATCCTGTTTTTTCCAACAGGGACATCACTTATTAGGATGTTGCACAAAAGCACATTTAGGAAAGGATAGTACAGGATAGTAAAGGTGGGCTATGCTCACCTGGAAACCCCCTCAGACCAGCTCGAAGACTTGATAATGCTGATCTGGTCCAGAAGTTCACCTGCACCAGAACAGGACAAAAAAAGAGGAATGTCACATGGAAGACAAAAATGGCATTTTCCATAAACAGTTCAAAATGTGCCTAATTTACTTTGATTACCTCTTTACAGTTTATCTTTAGTTTTAAGTTTATCACAAACCCATTTTAATGATCAAAAATTATTATGAACATATCTTTTTATTTGCATATTATAAAATATAATGCTTACACATATTATAAAATAATCAAACTGAAAATAATAATTTAAATGCAATTAACATAAAACATTTGTTGTATCATGAACTCACAATGAACCATTAATCTTAATGTCTATACAAATACACTTTTAACATTTAAATCACATGATTTACTATTACTCAATATATTGTAAACAAACATAAATTTATAATTCTATTAGATATTATATTTGTGAGACTGGAGCACAAAACCAGTCTTAAGTTGCTGGGGTATATTTGTAGCAATAGCCAAAAATACATTGTATGGGTCACACCAAAATAAAAATAACTTACATCTATAGAACAAAAATGACAAAAATAAATAACAATATTACTTGTTTATTCTTATAAGAAAATAAAACAACACTATTTATTGCTAATTTATTATATTATTTGACAGATTTTATTACTATTTTTTATTTAGAACAATAATATGTCGACGAATGCCATCAACAAATACTGTTTGATAAACACTAATATTAATGTTAATAAATGGAACCTTATTGTAAAGTGTCAGCAAAAATGTTTTGATAGTTATATAATAAACCTTATAAGAAAGAATAACCAAACACCTCTTAATTCTTATGTTGATTCACAAAATAATACATAAAGTCTGGAGATTAATTTAGTCAAAAACAGCAACATATTAAACTTGTGTCATGCGGTCTGATCAGCTCAGACATAACATCACTGGCTCAAGACTGTCGTTTAAGGAATCTGTTCATTCGTTGTCTAATGAAAGTGTGAAATCTTACGGTGTGAGGTGCACTGGCCAGGCTGAGTGAGCGGCGTCACCTCCTTCTCCCACAGATGCACGGGTCTATCTTTCTGCCTCCGTCTCCTCCTGTCCTCCAGCAGCTGCAAATACTCGGCCCAGTTCCTGCAGTGCTGCACCTCTCGGTCACTGTTAATATCCCTGTGATAGCGATCCCTGTCTCTCTGACGCTCCCTGTCCCGCCGCGACAGATTCTCCTGCTTCACGTTGAGTCTGCTGAGCCACGGGGACAGGTCGCAGCCGCCCACCTCCAGCGCTCCGGGCAGCAGGCTGGGGTCTGGAGACGCCAGAGAGACGGTCGCGGCTCCGGCGAGAGCCCAGGTCTGGGAACGAGATGCTGCTGAAGTCCCAGCGAGGAGCTGCGCTTTGGGCTTGAGCAGGAGACGGCTGGACATCGCCCTCTATCCACCACGTCCTGTCAGAGGCATCGGCGGACTGCATGGGCTCCTCCAGAGGCGCATCTGCCAGAGATTCACTGGTCTTGACTAGCTTCTCGCTTTGGTCTTCAGTTGCCGTCTTCTCCTCTGGGGATGTGTTTAGTTTGTCACTGAGGTCACATGTCGATAAAGACGGAGATGAGAAGCAGGATTTAGTAGCCACCCAGGCTAAATTTCAGGCTGCCAAAACTAATCATATATCATCCCTCCTTATATGATTTTATCATCTTCTTGCATCACCTGACCAGTTTGCACCATTAGAATGAATTCTGGAGGGTCATGTGACCCTGAAGACTGGAGTAATGATGCTGAAATACAGCTTTACATCACAGGAATAAATTACATTTTAAAACATATTAAAACTGAAAACATTAAAGCATTAAAAGATCTTACAAACCTTTTACAAAGGCTTCAAATGTGCCTCGTCCAATCATATTTTGACTAATTCAAGTGTTGCATAAATTAAAACAGCTGTTGCACTGATTCCAAACTCGTCATTCGTTTAGAATAATCTTTTTGATTTGCATTCAATCAAGTTCCAAATAAAAAAAAATACATTTATAAAAGTATCTTAATTAAAAGGAAAATTACAATGTTGTGTATTTAACAAAATATTCAGTAACACTTTATTTTAAGGTGTCCTTGTGACACATTTCACATGTACAATAACAATTAATGATGCATAATTACAAGACAGTAACCCTAACCTAACCATATAGTAAGTACATGCAGTTAATTAATATTACTCAGTACTTAAATGCATAATTACACTGCCACAAGGACGCCTTAAAATAAAGTGTAACCAAAATACATTTCATTATTTTAATTATATTTTAATTATTTTGAACAATATTTAATTATTTAATTACCATGCTATTTAGAAGATTGTAATAAGATTTAGCTTCGTATTGATCCATACAGCGTTTCAGTATGATTATATCATCATCTTGCATCAGCTGACCATGCAGTGCAGATTCTTTTGTATAGTACTGTTTTGTAAAGGGATTTGAATACAGCCATTTGAATTATGGGAAGCCGAACATCGCAAGTGACTAGCTGCTGAGATAATGAAGTTATCTCAGAGTTTTGCCCTTTTTAATGCAGAAAAAAAAGATTTAAAACCTATTTTTGAATGAGCTCATTTAAACACTTCTATTGGGCTAAAATAAAAAAAAGAAATATACATATAAATTGATAATAGATATTATTATGCGTTCATTCTAATTTAAAGCATCTCTTAGAATATCTGAATTCCAATGAAGCCGGATGTTTTTCTACAATGTGCCTTTTTCACAGTCTGCGTTCAAAAACCAGAAGCTTCGATTATTGTTCGATATGTTGTTTGTGTGTTATTCTTGCATTTTTGCAAGTAAAAAGCTGGTCTGTCTCTGAAGTATTGTGCATAAACATACGCCTATGCGCTCCCATTTAAATCATGAAATATGCGTCGGAATATCATGAGAACATGTTTGATTGAAAACTGTGGTTAATGTGTTTTAATGAAACATCTATAATGAATTGTTCATTAATAAATCAAAACAACCCCGTGCTACAGGCATTGCCATTCATACAGGCTACAGGAAGTTATTCTACACAACTACTCGAAGCTTCCGGTTTTCGAACGCGGACTGTGAAAAAGGCCAAACAGATATTACAAACGAGCTTGTTTCATAAATCATGGAGCTTTTAAGCTTATAAGCCTTGTATATTCTATTGTATACCCTTATGATAATAACACACAATCTTAAAGTCCGTGTTTGGAGCTGTTAGTTAACATGAGCAGGACCTGAAGAAGAAACATCGGTGGAAACGTCACATGTACCTGGACACAGGACTAAGAGAGCGCTTCCTCTTCAGCTGTTTTCTCTGTTTGTCCCCTGATGATGCTGGCAGATTCAGCTGCCTCTCATATGTGGATGGGACTGAACTATACGAAAGATGATTTTATTAGAAGTATTAGATGAGAGTATAGAAATACTACATGATATCATTCTGTAGAAAAGTTGGTACAAACCCGCAAATGATAGTACTGAGAATAAGTATGTGATTGTTACCTGGGGTCAAATCTGTTCACAACATACCCAAGCCTTTTCAAATGTCCAAAAACCTAAATTAAAGAAGACAAATGACACTTTACGGATGTTTAAAGGTGCTCCCGGTATGCTTTTGTAGTCTATTTCGCTCTTCTTTGTCTCAGTGGTTTTGTCTACATCATCTCAAAAAAAAAATCTCGAAAGTTTAGAACTATTTGAATGGCAAAAAATACTGAGTGCATCTTTAAAAGAGTGTTTTCTCATTCAGATGACAAACAAACCTGATACTGATGAAGAGTCACCGTCTCACGAGAGAGAAAGTGCTCGTATCCCTCCTGAATGGATAAAGGAAGGTCCCGGTAAAACACCTGCACATTACCCTGAATCACAAACAGGACACGGCAAACATACAGTGTTTTCAACACTGATGATAATCAGCTCATTACAATGATTTCTGAAGGATCATGTGACACTGAAGACTGGAGTAATGATGCTGAAAATACAGATTTAACTCAAAGCAATCCATTACATTTGAACAGATATTAAAATAGAAACCAGTTCATTTGAATTGTAAGAGTATTTCACTGAATATTTGATCAAATAAATGCAGTCTTGGTGACCACTTTTGAAGTGTAGTGCATGTCAGCTTTTTCCACATGTGCCTCATCATTATCATTGTTTACAATGCATTATTCTAAACATGTGTGGCTTGAAACAGACAGGTCTGTTATGGATGTTTTGGTGTCTGCACTAGTCATATGACGGAAAACTATAAATACAGCATGGCCTCTTAGACTTTTGCCATACTATGATAATTGAGACATGTACACATTAACATTTTATCATGTAATAATCAAGTAAACTTGCCAGTAAATGATGTTCATCTTAAAATCCGCACATGGTACACGATGTCGACGTGATATAAACAAGAGTCTGAAAATGTCCACTCACACATTCCATAAGGTAAAGAGCCTCTTCAGGAAGCAGGTACTGCTTGCCTCTCTCTGAAAAGCCCATCGTCTGCCAAAACTTCCCCTGCAAAACATGCCATAGTTACTGAGAGTGGCTTATGAACAGATGGAGATGAGATTTAATTTGATGTCTGTCATGGACTCACTGCTGGTGACTGCAGCTCCACTAGTCTTTGGTCCGGGATCCAGACAGCTTTCACTAGATTCCCTCTGTGCACAAACACAGCACCGCATTTCTCTCTGTCCTCTTATGGATGAATGAATGAATGAATGATGCATTTATATAGTGCTTTATTGTGTATTTCTGTACACCCAAAGTGCTTTACAATCATGTTGGGGGTGTGGGGGGGTGCAGTTGGATGATGCGACGGCTGCCACAGGACAACGGCGCCAGTGCGCTCACCACACACCAGCTAAAGGTGGAGAGGAGAGAGAGTCATAGAGCCAACCAAGTGTGTGCGCTCACCACACACCAGCTACAGGTGGAGAGGAGAGAGAGTCATAGAGCCAATCAAGTGTATGCGCTCACCACACACCAGCTACAGGTGGAGAGGAGAGAGAGTCATAGAGCCAATCAAGTGTATGCGCTCACCACACACCAGCTACAGGTGGAGAGGAGAGAGTCATAGAGCCAATCAAGTGTATGCGCCACCACACACCAGCTACAGGTGGAGAGAGAGAGAGTCATAGAGCCAATCAAGTGTATGCGCTCACCACACACCAGCTACAGGTGGAGAGAGAGAGAGTCATAGAGCCAATCAAGTGTATGCGCTCACCACACACCAGCTACAGGTGGAGAAGAGAGAGAGTCATAGAGCCAATCAAGTGTATGCGCTCACCACACACCAGCTACAGGTGGAGAGAGAGAGTCATAGAGACAATCAAGTGTATGCTCACCACACACCAGCTACAGGTGGAGAGGAGAGAGTGTCATAGAGCCAATCAAGTGTGCGCTCACCACACACCAGCTACAGGTGAGAGAGAGAGAGAGTCATAGAGCCAATCAAGTGTATGCGCTCACCACACACCAGCTACAGGTGGAGAGGAGAGAGAGTCATAGAGCCAATCAAGTGTATGGGGATTATTAGGATAAGTCCCATGGTTGATAAGAGGCAGTGGTGGGAATTTGGCCAGGACACCGGGGTTACACCCCTACTCTTTACGAGAAGAGCCATGGGATTTTTAATGACCACAGAGAGTCAGGACCTCGGTTTAACGTCTCATCTGAAAGGCGCTTTTTTACAGTACAGTGTCCCCGTCGCTATACGTTAGGACCCACACAGACCACAGGGTGAGCACCCTCTGCTGGTCTCACTAACACCTCTTCCAACAGCAACCTAGTTTTCTCAGGAGGTCTCCCATCCAGATACTGACCAGCTCAACCCTGCTTAGCTTCAGTGGGCAACCGGTCTTGGGCAGCAGGGTGATATGGCTGCCTCTTAGATTGTGTAGTAAGTGAGCGTGTGTTTTTAGGAATCCACTCACAGTCTCTCGACTCTCTCCTCGGCCAGCAGCGTCCAGTGTTCATCCAGACTCTGTTGCAGACGGGCCCTCTGCTGCTCCGACCCACTGGGCTGGAAGTCTTTCTGACCCCTCACCGGTATCTTATGGCTCCGGGACCTCGCCTCAAACAGCTCTGATGGACTGCATGCAAAGCCAAGACAAATAGATAGAAACATGATTTAACAAATAACATATGTGTAACAGGACACAGTTGACATGTTAATATAGTCTCATACTGACAAAATAAAGATGATAAAACAGAGGTAGCAGCAGATCTTTTCTTCCATATTGTGACATGCATCAGAGTGAAACACATTAACGATAAAGACAAATTATGTTAAAATGTGGCCGTTGAACTCAAAACTGGAGGAAGATGTACTATCAAGGCAAACATATCCTACAGCATTTTGATTTAACATTATGAGGAATTTTTTTGTTGTTTACAATAAAATATATAACACATGAATAAGTTAAAATTAAGAATTTTCATTTTATGCCAACTTTTCTATACAGAAACTTCTATAAACTTATGTATAATTTTATTGTTTTACCTTTGTCATAAACCCATACATTAAATGTCATAATATATATTTATAAAATATGAATTAGCCAATGTTTAAAACTATTATCATATAAAAAGAGACTGAAATAATAAAAACATTTCAATTCTGATTGTGTGAAAATCATAGTATGAATTAATTGCAATTAAAATCATCGTTTATTATTTCCACTAGAACACGCTTGCGATGTGAAGAAAAAACAAGTTTACTTTAGAGCTAAACATTTATATTGTGTCGCTTGCAATCATGCTGTAATTGACGAATTATGCAACTAGTGTGAAATTATTATGTCTGTATTTAAGATGTATACAAGTTTAGCTACTAAATTAGTCTTAGTAAGCCTAAAGCATGTGCAATTTAATTTGCAAATGTTCAGTGTTATTTTCACCACAGGATGATATTAAAGAGTGATTTGATCTGTGGTGAGTGCTCACCGTGTTTCAGAAAATGAGAAACTTCTACTGTGTGCATGCTTGTATTGTACTATTGGAAATGTGATGGTGTCACGCACTCATACATCTCACCTGTACTGTGTATCAAGCTCGGATGAAAACAAGTGTGAGTTGATCCTCACACAATCAGAGGATCATTAAAAACTGCAGCAGATAAATATCTTTCATTGTTTTATTATTTTCTGTCATGCCCGTGTGTCACGTGGTCTAACTTTAGCATGTTTCCAGCATGATACCAGAGTTATGTTTGTGTTACTGCAGACCACGAACAAATCAATAAACTAACGCTTTATTACAATGAATGAATGATGGCGGTTACCTGAGCAGCTCCTCACAAACATTGTGTGTGTGGGCATCTGTGGATGTGTCTCTGTCTGCCATGTTTACTTCTGTCTGTCTCTCTCTCTGTCGTTTCAGGGTCCTAGCGCGCAAAGAGTCGGACACGACTGAGCATCTTTACCGGTAGATGGCAGCACAACACATAGTTTCAGTTTTAACTGCAGAGCTTGTAAAACATACAAGAATAGGGAAACAAGACATGGATGTATTCCTACAAAGAATCATCATAAAAATAAGGATATAAAACTAATATTCAGGGTTGTTTATGGCCTAAGCTTAGCTTTTTTACTTCTGCCAAACTGCTTTTACATGTCAGAAATACAATTATAATTTATGAATATTACCAGAACACGACTGGTAAGAATTGTAAACTTTTGTTGGTCGAGGAGGTTATTTTCTGCAATAATCCAAAACTCAGTGACAAAATCCTGGGGTACGTTCAGGCTCACACCGGTGCCCAACGTTTTGCCACAGTTTCCGGGTTGAATGACATGTTTCCTGGAAACGGTGTGCAGTGGTGTGAGTTTGAGATACGTTTTCTCTTTAGCAGATAAATAATAAGGTCTTATAGATCATAACACAGTCTCGGAGGTAAGAAGTTGATTTTCCTTCACCTGAAATTTATTTTCATCCTGAAATGCTAATGTTGGATCACAATAATTAGGAAGCACGGTTTCCATAAATCCTTTCACTCGATTGGGATGTTCTCTTTTATTCTGGAGGCAAGGGCAGTGACTGTAACATCCAGCGTATTTTGCAGTACTAAACACGTATTTATATCGATTTCATCAGGCTCCGAAAATTCTTCAAAAAGAACACAAAGAATGGCCTTCTCAGCTGCCATAGTTGCAACTCTTGCGTTACCAGAACAGTGTTCAACGCACTTCCGTTTCAGTTTAATAAGCTGTATGTTTGCCGTGTCCTGTTTGTGATTCAGGGTAATGTGCAGGTGTTTTACCGGGACCTTCCTTTATCCATTCAGGAGGGATACGAGCACGGGAACCAGCGTGAGGCCTTCCAAGTTGGCTACAAAAGTACATCATCCTTCCAAATTTTGAGAATTATACCAGTGTTTTTATAATTATTATTATTGTTATTATGTCCATACATTGGAAGTCATTGTTCAAAGTATCTTCTTTTGTGTTTGACTTATAAATTGAGTAAATGATTGAATTTAAAATTGACCACATTTTAGTTTTAATTACAGTATGTTAAAGTACAATTAGCTAACCTTTAGAGAGCAAGCTTTTGACTCACTTAAGTAGGACTTAAAATCATCTTCGTGTGACTTCTGAATTTCCTAAAAATATGAATATTAAAGTGTACGACCATACCAGCATTTGTGGTATACTAATACTTTAATGCTATTTCTGATTTACATGAATATTACTTATCTCCACAATACCACTGTCAGGGAGGCCATAACTTGTGCACGGCTCATATGAGAGATTTGTGAGAGGAACAGGAAGCTTTTTGGTTAACAAATGTGGTCATGATGAACTTTTGTGGAAAAGAGCCGTAAAAGTTCACTATTTCTGGTCCACAGCAAAAAATAACAGCACGGGGGTGAACAGATTTTTAGGTGAAGTATGTAATCCTATAACACACACACACACACACACACACACACACACACACATAGTGAGTCCGCTCTGCTGAAGTGTCGTCAGGGGTATCAGGTGAAAGGTGTGAATGGGGACGTGTGTTTGGCCGTATCGCGCATCCAGCTCTCTTTTGTTTAACCTCAATGACCACAAAGCTGAGCCACCTGACCCCAGCGACGAGACAGACACCTCACAGACCAAAACACTGGCACTACAGCCGCACTCGCACCTCCACCCCCTTCCTGAAAGTCAACAATAAAGCACGTTTCCAGTAAGCCGGATAGCTTCCCAAGTCCTGGCCATTACCATAGAAACAAACGCCTTAAGCTGACAGTGGTGTCTCTCTTGACCAACTGAGGCCACCCATGCAGAGAAATACATGGCACAGCATGACATGTTCTGTAACCGCACGAGCTTCTGATGCAGCACATCCTGGTTCTAGATACTCTTATGAGTCATTCCTGCTATCCCGTCTTTATATGTTCAAATATTAAACTCACCATGTAACTGAAAAAGTAGTGCAGAGTTAGGCATACTTGTAAATAGTGCAGTTTGTAATGCGTTTTACTTTATAAATAATTCTGTTTTAATAGTCTTTTGTCATGGAAGTGCACTTATTTTGATGTGTCGACTAACATATTAAAGCACATATTTAGAAACAGTCATGAAAGTGCCTTTCTTTAAGTACACTTAAGTCATATATTACATGCAATAGTTTTATGTTTTAATGAATTTTTCAGATTGGAAGTACACTACAAGTGCACAAACTTCATGCATTGATTACATTTTGTTTAGTATCCATATGCAAATGTAATATTTGTACATTTGATGCTAAATTTTCTTATATGAAATATAATATCAAATTAAGTAAAAGCATATGAAACCGATTAAATATTGGAACATTTTCATATGAGTTGGGGGGTAACACATTACAAGTAATGTGAGTTACATAATCAGACTTTTTTTAAGTAACAAGTAACACATTCATTTTAAATTTACAAGACAATATCTATTTTTCCAAATTAGTAACTCCAGTTGCTTTGTTTTCACGTTTATTCACTGACACCTCTCCTGTGAAAATATATATTTTGGGCTTTTTGTTATGTCAAATATTAAACTCACCATGTAACTGAAAAAGTAGTGCAGAGTTAGGCATACTTGTAAATAATAAATTTACTTTTTCAATAATTCTGTTTTAATAGTCTTTTGTCATGGAAGTGCACTTATTTTGATGTGTCGACTACATATTAAAGCACATATTTAGAAACAGTCATGAAAGTGTCTTTCTTTAAGTACACTTCATATATTACATGCACTAGTTTTGTGTTTTAATGAACTTTTCAGATTGAAGTACACTACAAGTGTACAAACTTCATGCATTGATTACATTTTGTTTAGTATCCATATGCAAATGTAATATTTGTACATTTGAGGCTAAATTTCCTTATGTGAAATATAATGTCAAATTAAGTAAAAGCATATGAAACCGATTAAATATTGGAACATTTTCATATGAGTTGGGGGGGGGTAACACATTACAAATCATGTGAGTTACATAATCAGACTTTTTTAAGTAACAAGTAACACATTACTTTTAAATTTACAAGACAATATCTACTTTTTCCAAATTAGTAACTCTATTTGCTTTGTTTTCACATTTATTCACTGACACCTCTCCTGTGAAAATATAACTTTTAGGCTTTTTGTTATGAAAAAACTAATTGAGCAGGTGTCAAAAATTATGACAATTCACGCAATGTAATACAATTAGTTACTTTTATATGGAGTACTGTAATATTATAATGCATTACATTTAAAAGTAATATCCCCAACCCTAATATTATCATATAGCCCATAAATGTATGTTTATGCATGTATAATACATTTTTGGACATACATGTACATCCATAAGCTACTAAAACTCAGTAATGCATGTCGACATTATATAAACAAATGTAAAAGATGTACAGTATTTAAGAAAAATTACACACATATATATATATATATATATATATATACAGAGATATAAACATACACATTTTTTGTATTAATGAAGTTGCATATGTAAATCAAATATGCATTGTTGACATTTGGACAAGACATGAGAATTTGATACATTGTATGGGTCAAAAAAATACATTGTATGGGTCAAAAATTTGTATGCCAAAAATCATTAGGATATTAAGTTCCCGTGGAGATATTTAGTCAATTTCTTACCATAAATATATTAAAACTTCATTTTTAATTAGCAATATGCATTGCTATGAACTTCATTTGGACAACTTTAAAGGCAATTTTCTCAATATTTAGATTTTAAAGCACCTTCAGATTCCAGATGTTCAAATAGTTGTATCTCGGCCAAATTTTGTCCTGTCATAAAACACCATACATCAATGGAAAGATTATTTATTAAACTTTCAGATTATGCATAAATCTCAACATTTTTCAAATTTCAACAAATTGCCACTTAAGCTGTGGTCCAGGAACAAATATTGCAATGTATATATAGGTCATGATATAGATCAATATATGTCGTATATTACATATCTATATGAATACATTTGATCAGTTGAGCTGAACAATCTCCATTAGCATACAGTAGCACACTAGAGGCTCTTTTTGAGGGGTGTTAGAGTTGGACCACAGGCTATAAGTGGTATTGCACCGGTGTAAAACACGAGTGGTGCTATCAATGAAAGTGCAGCAGCGTAAACAAAGCAGATGAACAGATCAGTGCTGGAGGAAGCAAAACTTCCCAATGAGTCTGTGACGCTATAAAGGTGAATGATTTGTCCTCAGCGTGGCTTTGTTTGCTAATAGTTTCAACGGTGTCAGCTTCTGAAGACCTGTTTGCACAGGAGCCTTTAAAGGGACTGACAGATCTTTGATTTTCAGAATCAAGTGTTTCCTTTGAAGCTTTTAACTCATTGAAATAAACAAGATGCCTATATAAGAAATAAAACAAAATTATATAGATCAAATGGGATGTCAGCAGTACTCGAACCACCAACTGTTATTTTATCCAGAAAGTTGGCAAAACAGTGTTTGATTCAGATGGGATTAAAATCCCAAAGTAAGCCTTGGAAACACAAATTTACCAAAGCAAACGAAACATTCCCAAACAGGCCTAGAGTTGTGTAATCAAGTTGACCTTTTAATATGACCTCTCTGGCTCTCTGTTTTAAGTTTGCGAACCAATGGTCTGGACAAAAGTGGGGTGGGGGGGCAACAGCTTTGCCGATTTTAGACGAGACAGACCCAATTGAGTGCATTAAACAGCGGATTAGAGAGTCGCATACTATGAAAGACTTTCACACATCCCAGGACCCGGCAGTTAAGCGTTCCTGAATGGGACGAAGAGAATCACACACAAAGCTTCCACGTCACTGCTGGACCGACGTAACCAACCACAAATCTGTAAAACTGTACAATGAACAATATAAAACCTTTACAATGCCCATTCAAGACTGTAAATGATTGGATATCATATTGCCATGACACAATTATTAACGCAGTGCTATTAACCTGACACACACCAGCTGATACCCCAAAATGTAGCAATGTATGCATTGTTAAAGCTGACTGAAGGTTTCCAAACATCCTAGACGAGGATGTCACCAAGGAAGGGAGTGTTACTAAAGAATAGCTGAACTTAAGAGTGTTTTTCAACCCAATTGACTAAGTACATCTTTGTATGTAATTTTATAATTACTTCTATTGTCCATGAAATATGGTTAAAGTGAACTCACAAACATTTATTGTAACTTAAATGTACTTTATTGTCATTTTTATTGAAACTTGCGTTAAATAATTGTCAAATGTCACTTTGGTACATTTAATATATGTTAACTTCTAAATGAAATACTGAATAACACACTAAAGTTAAATTAATAATCAGGTACTTATGTACACTTTAAAAAGTTCACTTTAACTTTAAAGATTTACTTTACAGAACATTTACAGCTATTTTAATGTAATAATTATTTTGATTTGTTGATTATACTGAAGCACATTTGAAATACTTGATTATAATCTTAACTGCAGTGTGTTGTTTGATATTACATTTGAAATTAATATATTTTTACTAAATCGCAAATTCATCATTACAAATATGTAACTACAAATGTATGCAACAAGTATAAAATATATAATAATATACATAAATTAGTGCTGTCAAGCGATTAATCACGATTAATCGCATCCAGTACGTTTTGCTTACATAATTAATAAGTGTGAACTCTGTATATATATTATGTCTATATAAATGCAAGCACATGCATGAATATATTTGGAAAATATTTACATGTTTATATATTTATATTATTGTATTTTATATTATATATTAATATATTTAATGGATAAACATAACATATTTTTCTTAAATATATTCATGCATGGGCTTGTATTTATATTGACATAATAAATATACACAGTACACACGTATTAATTATGTAAACAAAAACTTTTATTTTGGATGAGATTAATCGTTTGACAGCGCCAAAATAAATACATGATGTGCACTTTTCTAAATAAATTATATTGAGGCTTGTCAATACTTTCAGCAATAAACTTATAACCCTAAAAATAACCATATTTCTATAATAGTCTATTTAAGTTAAACAACTAAAAGCAAGTAAGTTCAACTAATTGCATTTAATATAAATTTAAGCTATAATGCATTTTCATTTAATTGCAATTAACATGTAATCAAGTGTCATAAATGATTACATTCAGTTCGCCCTTAAGTATATCCGTTTAAAGTACATTGTTTTTGTAATAAGTACTCTTTTAATAAGTATACTAACGTGTACTTCTTTTTCACATCTTTTGAGGTTTTTGATTGTCTGCGATGGGACAAGACCAATCAGAAATAATAAACTCAAACTGAGTTTATGGATGAAAGCACCCAGCATCTGACAAATTCCAGGCAAACATGTCTGATGGACGTTTATGTGATCATTCATTACTTGTAGTCTTTACAGCTTGAAAGCTAAAGTCAGAAAGTCAAGTTTGTACGAGAACGTTATGATACCTTTGTCAAGGCAGAACAATTATTGTTGCATTCAGTGTTCATAAACTTCCAGCGACTCCAGATATGAGCTGATTAATGTGTGTATGGCATACAGGCAGCGCACTGCTTACTTTCCTGCCCAAGGTCACAGTGTTCCACTGCTGGCTCCCTCGGGGAGATTCCACGCTTCTAGAATGTTCTATTCCCTGCATGGCTAATTCTGTTCTTATGTGTGAGGTGTGTGTGTGTGTGTGTGTGTGTGTGAGGTGTGTGTGTGTGTGTGTGTGTGTGTGTAGGTGTGTGTGTGTGTGTGTGTGTGTGTGCGTGTGTGTGTGTGTGTGGATGGGGGGTAGATTCCTCCTTTCTCTCCGGTGTGTTCAGCCTTTAAGTCTTGGCTTGTTTGCATTCCTCTCAGTTAATAAGTGTTTGTCTGATCCCAGAGCAGGGGCTAAAGATCACCCCACGCATACACACGGCCCCTCCCTCGCCTCACTGTAAAAGAGCCAGCGAGAGGGACGCTGAAGCTAATGAGTGTCATAAATTTCATGGACCTTCAGCTCATCCATTAACCATGATAATATCCGGGGGACCAGCACAGATCAGATCTACCACAGTGGGTCATGTGACCTATCAGCATGCTAACAGACACACACACACGCACGCACGCACACACGCACGCATACATACAGAGACACACACACATGTTGTTTTTATGGTTTACGGGGACTCTCCATAGGCGTTATGTTTTTTATACGGTACAAACTGTATGTGCTATTGCCCTACAACAACCCTACACCTAAACTTAGCCCTCACAGGAGACTGTGCATTTCTACTCACTCTTTATGATTTATAAGCGTTTTGAATTATGGGGACACTGAAAATGTCCTCATAAATCACCTTCTCCTTGTAATACTTGTAATACCCATGTCATTATACAAATTTGTGTCCTCATAAACCACATAAACATCACACACACACACACACACACACACACACACACACACACACACACACACACACACACACACACACACACACACACACACACACACACACACACACACTTTGATGGTATGTTTAGCTTTCAACTCTGTTTGAAATGCCAGTTTATTGTGTGTTGTGTTGTGTTTCAGTCCACACATGTTACTTGTGTAACTAGCAAGCCTTGAAAAAGTGGACCAGCACCAAACCAGAAATAAACCAGTCTGGGTCTGCACACTCTTATGAAAAAAAGTACACTTTAGCATACTTAAAGTATTTATTATGGGAATAATATACTGCTAAGGGAATATACTTGGAATGTTTTTGTACATTAAATTGCATGATATTTGCTTTTGAAAATGTATTATACAATTTAAATTGACATGAAATGCAATTATTTGAATTTTAACGTGTTTTTAGATGTACTTAAGTATGACTTTAGTGCATCATTACATAATTGCATGGTCTGTTCTCTTTGAAATACATTATCTGAAAGTATGATTTTTTTTAAATATATACTTTTGAGATATAAGGTACACTACAAGTGTTTTACACAAGGTTAGAAATATTTTAATATTATTGTTATCATTATTTAAATGTTTTAAACTTTAATATTTAATGAAACCTAAACAAATGGCACTGAGAATTTTATTTCTGTGCCACTAACAGCAACAAATTTAATAATGATCATTAAATAATAACAGAATAATTTTCTCAGTATACAATGCACTTCCATCAATTTCAAAAATATTTTTTACCAACAGTGATACGTTTTTGACACAACATTGGTCACATGACCTCAAAATGAGCATATGTGAGATCCATTTATCATTTTACTGTAAAAGAGTCCTAAAGTCATAAACTGTATGACTTTCTTTATTTCTTCTGCACAACATAAACAAACAAACTGGTTTCTCCATGAAATTACAACACTATGCAACTTACTTTCAACATCCAAAAACTCCAATGAAAGAGTGTCTTCAGAACATATTCTTTTATCTTTCACAGAAGAAAGAAAGCCATACAGGGCTTGGAATGACATGAGGTTCAGTGAATTCATTTTCATGTTGAACTACATCTTTAACATTTGACAGTCTGGTCAACAAGTTTTCTTCTGGCTCGTTCATTTCAGTGGAAATGGAAGATCAGATTAAGTGCACTACAGCTGCATTAATCCTCACAGTCAATGCATTTTGTTGTATATACTGCATTTGCATGGTCGTCATGCACACATAATATATACACAGTATACTTAATATTGCATAAATTTTGTGCTATTCTAAACACGTTCAGAGTCATTATGTCTGACCCAGTCTGGCCAATCAAAAAACCCATCACAATCCTGCTCGGTGCCACTAGTGGCAAAGAAATTACACACTTCACCTTTCAAAAACAGTATCAGTGTTGATTAGAAAGGGACGGGCTGTGGGAAATTACTTCAGAAGTCTGTGCTTCACTTCATCCTCCATCTGTTCCAATCAAGTCATTTAATGGGAGGCACAGCCACCATTGCTGGGGTGGAAAACCGAGAGTGTGTTTAGAGTTGCATTGGAGAGAGCCTTGGCCGAGCCCATCTACGAGGGGGTCTAAATTTGGATCCAGCATTGGGGCTTTTGTCAGGTTTTTGTCATCACGACCGCTCACCTATTGAAGGCAGCGTCTCAGATATGTAAAGCAGCGTCATTTTAAAGTCTTTGCTCCACTGGGAAACAAACAAAGAAATAAAGAAATCAAATCAAGGAAAAAAAGAGTATCTTCCCAGAGTAGCGTAAAAGGCCCTGGCAGAGGGATGTGAGGGAAATAACTAAATAAATGCCAAAACGGAGTTGGGTGAAAGAGTTTACTATGCTCTTGTTTGCTTAAAGTAGGCTTTTTACTTTTCATTGAGCGAAGCCAAGTCCTGCAGTCGGCTTGGTGCGTCTCCCACCCTGCATTCAAAGGCAGGTCCGGACTTGCCAGTTCAAGGTCGAGCCGCGTCCGCCAGCATCGCGCACGGTCTTTCCCTGGCTACCGTGGGCCTTGTTTATGTTTGTTTTTTCTCTCGGCAGCTCTCCGCTGTAATTCTCTCTCCCTGTGGCACCGGCTCTCTTGAGGCCGTGGTGAGATCAGGTGTCAGGTGAGCTCTTCTCTACCTGTGTTTGTATGTGATGAACGTTTAGTGCCTCTATTGTTTCTTGGTCTCCACAACAGAAGCTTCTTCCTCGACACCTGTGAGAATGGATAACCTTGAGCCACCAAACCTGCACTTGAAGGTGCCATTCGGTTGCCAGGGTCATTTCTTTTTCTTACATGCGACAGGTCTGACTTGTTGCTATTGTCATGCTGTGTAAGCTGTTATGTAATAGAAAATGGATGAGATTTGCTTCTCTTGAAGAAACCGAAAGCAGGTACCTTTGTGACTATGGTAGACTCACAGGCTTGAAACGTTCTGAGAAAACAATACCCTACAGGCTTGTTTAGCTGCGCAAAGACGTAACGTATGCAATACATTTGATTACTCTGTAATCACTGTGCATTTTTCATGGGAGGGGTCCCTGTTGTTATGAAAATAGTGAGGAATCGGTGGTGTTTAATTCATCAAATTAGAGAAAATGCCTTATACACTCCTCAAAATATTTGTAATTTTTTTATTGGCATTGTAGTTTCATGAAAAACCTTTAACGTCTATGGAACCTCTTCGTTGCACGAAGGCTTCTTTATATTGGAAGAAGGTTAGAATGAAAGTGTCGAGAAAATTGGCTATTTTAAGAACTGTCCACTGGAAGGTTCTTTAGGGAACCAAAAATGGTTCTTCTGTGGCATCGATGAAAAACAAAAACCTTTTGGAAACTTTATTTTTAGGAATATAATGAACTGTAAAAAAAAAAGAAGAAAGTTAATTATGTGGTAGCTATAATTGTATAATGTATGCCATCTGGATACCAATCTAACTGTCTAGTTGAACCAGTGACAGTTGCCATCCTCTCCTGTGGCCTCATGGGATAGTAAAGTGTTCATCAGATGCACAATTCACCAGAAGTAGTAGGTCATCGGAATACTTTTCATCTACTATTTTGCAAATACTGTGCATTCAGACATACCACTCTTTTCACATGTTGTTCACCTATACAGTAGGGAAGTATGCATATTTGGACGCAACATCTGTTTTATGATTTTTGATTGTCAGATACAGTCAAAAAAGTCAAGACCTGACATGGTGGGATAGGTCAAATAAACAATTTTAATGTCAAATTTATGCATATTTTTAGAGTGATTCAGCAGTGCAATTTCATATATATCAAATATGATATATATATATATATATATATATATATATGTGTGTGTATATACAGTGCTCAGCATAAATGAGTACACCCCCTTTGAAAAGTAACATTTTAAACAATATCTCAATGAACACAAAAACATTTTCCAAAATGTTGACAAGTTTTATATAACATCTGTTTAACTTATAACATGAAAGTAAGGTTAATAATATAACTTAGAGAACAACATTTTCAGTTTTACTCAAATTAGGGTGATACTAAAATGAGATTGCTTTTTGTTCTTTATAAATTTTTGTGAGGAAGAAAAACTTAAATCACTGCAGTTGGATTTAAACTTTGCTGAAGTGCTGTTGGGAGCACGCTCAACACTGCAAACCCTTCTTTTGAAACACATCTCTACTCATTAGCAACATGATAAACAGCATTATTAGAGATGATTACAATGAGCAGTGCAAACAGCAGGAAATGGCTTTGTCACGGGGCTCTTTTGCTGGCTCACCACCACCCCCAAACACCTACAAAAGAGCATCCCAGCCCTGCGTAATGAAGAAAGGGTCTCCCACCGTTTCACTACGCATTGTTTTCCCTATGCTCGCTCACTGTGTGTGTTGCTGCCTAAGCTGGTGATGGATGTCAGATTACTCACCCGCTAGTGTCTTGCTAACAAAGAGACGGTGGCTCTGAGAACACACACCAAACACACACACACACCCGTCACCTACATCCCAGCACGTCACAGCCCACTGCTTCGCCTGACCTCCTCGTCTCTGATATCAGCGTTCATGTGGTAATGATGCAGGGCACAGGTTCATTGTGTAGACTTGTACAAGTACAATATCTCCTGTCCGTGCAGCAATATATCATATAAAACCGAACACACAACTTCTTGGCCGTAATATTATGACTCATCAGAAACAGCCTGTCACGTGCCTCCATTTCCATGTACTGTAAATCAAATTATAGTCAATAAAACATATTTTGCTGCCAAAATCTTGTGTATTTATCTGTGAAACATGATTTTTAACAAATATATATAGATGGATAAAATTGGTCTCTATGTGGAAATTGTCATGCACACACACACACACACACACACACACACACACACACACACACACACACACACACTGTATATGCATTTAGCTATATTTGGACTAATATTATTCATCCGTGCTCAACATGACTAGAAACAAATGTAGAAAGTGTTTCTAAATGTACTGAATGTTCATTCAGTTCACACTTAAGTATACTCTTTGATATTAGTTTCATATTAAGGTCTCTTTTTAATTTAAAGAAGATATTCTTTATAGCTGTAAGTGTTATGATTACGTGGTTGCATTCTGGGTGGTTGTTAGTGTGTTGCTATATGAAACCATTAGTCTGATTTATTAGAAATGTAATAGCCCACCTCTCCTCAGCTTGTCACATTCATTTTGGTGTTCAATATTTTTTTTTTTTTTTTTGTTCAAGAGTGTTCTAGATAAAATGGTAATAGACCCTGATTTACTTAAAGCAACATCAAAACTGGTGTGACTTCAACCAGACCAAAATCAGGCCAAAGCAAAAGTTCATTTAGAGTTTGACATGTCAAACAACCAATCACAGTTCGTTTCGTTCAGTGTCTCGTTTCGGGTCGTGGAAATGTCGACACAATAACAAACCGGTGTGTGAAACTCTTTGATGTATTTTAAAGATTCTATGCCGTGAACTTTAAATATTTCTCATACAATTTTTTTTTTACACTGACACTGCTTTATCACGTTTAATACTATAAAGCTGCTGGCCTAAAAGCAGTCTATTGTATAAAGTGCTATATAAGTAAACTTGACTTTGTGATGTGACTGGACTTTGTTGTGAATTACAGAGCTTGTGCAAACATATCCACCTCGCTATGATCAGATGCTTTCTGAACTGCTGATTTCTCACTTCTGTCATTAGTGTGTGTGTGTGTGTGTGTGTGTGTGTGTTTATTTTGTTATTGAGAGGAAAGTGCCAGCACACATTTATATATTCATATAAATGCCACTCTCAGTCGTTGTGAATGGCATGTGGACGTTAACAGTAAACAGCTGCAAAGGTCTTTCCAAAAAAATGTTTACCCCTAAAGGCTGGAATACTAAACTACTTTTAAAATTTGAACAGCTTTTTAAAACACTATGGCTTCATACATTTACCAACTTTGTAAATAGTGACAAAGGAAAACGGGGCATCATACACTATGTGTCTGAAGATCATACACTACCAGACTTTAAAGTTGTTTCGATCACAATGAACTCACGCAGAAACGTGCGCCTTGTTGCTAGGAGACATGACAAATGAAAACATATGTGTTCTAAAATCGGCTGAAAATATCAAACATGCTTGATATCCTCCGATTGGATAGAATCTGTGATCATCATACACTACAAGATATTCTGTGCAATCTGTCAGCTGTAGTCTGCAGACTGGCTCTGACTTTCCTCAACTAGCATCAACTTGTTCAGACTGTAAAATCTAGGGAAATTCAGGGCAAAATTGCGTAGTGTATTACAGGCTTAAGCAAAGAATGAAAAGAACTTCGCCTTGAGCTGGTCATTTAAAAAGATTGATTTGTTTGTGAACCGGATATCACTCTGGACCGCTTGCCTGAGGCTATTAATTACAGGTGATAATGTTGTAAATAATGTTCAGTTTCTTGCACAGACTGTTCGTTTTGCTTCATAAGAACTCAATACGTTGTTAGGAGCTATGGGTATTTATTTTGTGTTCCCTGATATGCCTTTTTTGACTCTTAAAGTAACAAAAGTTGCTAACTTGCATTTTATGAATCTCTTTACTGTGTATAATCACCTTTATCTTTGAAATTATGATTAAGATTTCCTATTACAATTAATAGCAAATTTTCATTTTTAGGTGAACTACCTCTTTAAGATGCCTTTTCAAATACATAGTAAAGCCTTGAAGAGAAAGAAATAACGTTTCCATTTTCGGACTCTACTCTGGAAGGTATGTGCACTTTCACAAAGACATACAGCATCACCCTAATAACTCTCAGAGGCCGCCAGACCCCTGCCAGCCCTCCCTAATCAAACCCCCACCATTGGCCACAGAGACTGTTATGGACCCTTGCCCATTTTGTGCTCGGCCCTCATGACAATAGCACCAGTAGTTGCCCAGGAGACTGGCCTTTCACGGCCCATGTGATAAAAAAGATGTATTCGCTGCTCCACCCCCGTCTCTTGTGTCTGGATCATGGGGATCGGTTGAGCACATGAGAGCTGTCCGAGACATCAGCGGCTTGTGCTACACAGAAGCAGAATACCAATGGAGTTGTGCGGGAAACGGCGCAAACCCCGTCCTGAAGCTACAGCTTGCCCAGTGGCTCAAATTCACAACAATGTAGTAGGTCCAGCCTACTCATCCCACAGTCTGACGTCTGACAAACGGCCTCCCGTTACAGTAAAGGCCCGACCTCTCTGATATTTACTCTCCTTTCTGAATCTTTTCTTTCATTGAGTAACATTTCCCTGATGTGACGTCAGTCAGACTTGAGGAAAATTCAGAATTTGAATCGAATTGAATAAAGAGCTATTTGCTACCAGATTAAACCCATTAAAATATTTGTTGCCATAATTTGATGATTTTAAATGGATTCAGTGATTTTAAATGAAAATTTTGGCTGTTTAATAAAAATCTAATCTTTTGTGTTATATTGCATTTATTGAAAATGTTTATAAATGTCTCTAAATAACTACCATTTAAATTGTTTTAAATGTTTTTGTCTCTAATGCTCAAGGCTGTATTTATTTGATTAAAAATAGCAGTAATATTGAGAAATATTATTACAAAAGAATCGTTGTCTATTTGAATATATTTTAACATAATTTATTCCTGTGATGCAAAGCTGTATTTTTATATAATTTTATATTTTTTATCATTATTCCAGTCTTCAGTGTCACATGATCCTTCAGAGATCATAATAATATACTGTTTTGATGCTCAAGGAACATTTCTTATTATTAAAATGTTTTTGATGCTTTAGAGATCTGTGGAAACTGTGACACATTTATTATGATTACTATTCTTTGATGGACAGAAAGTTCAAAAGAACAGCATTTCATTGGAATATATTTTTTGTAACAATGTAAAGTCTTTACACTTTTGGTCAAGTTAATGCATCCTGAATAAAACTATTCATTTATTTTTGTATCAATTAAAACTAAAATTGACCCCAGCTTTTCAAAGGTATTTGGTATATAAATTAACGCTGTATATGAAATCATAAACAGTCATCATTAAAATCATTTAATGTTTCTAAAATATTTTGCGTGTATGATGTTTGCAGAGAAACTGTACTGAAAAAATAAAACCTATATGAATTCTTAATTTCATTCCATTTTAAATCCAAATTTCAATTCTAGATTTTAAATTCAATTTCAGTATAACTGATATCTTCAGCTTAGGTTTGAAACACACGACCTTGATACTAAACAACAAGACGTTATTGCTCGGCTGTATTTTGATTACATTATCTCTTGCTTCGAAAGCTTTTTACACTTTTAGTTTTGAACATTGTTAGAGTGAAAGACAAAAGCAGCCGGTTTAGCATTTCATCAGTGTGCTCTCCTTACCTGTAGCTATCAGCAAGACTGCAGGATAATACCTGGATCTGGTTACAGGGCCTCTCATCTGACCAAGCCACCACATTATAATTACGAGTACACTTCACCTGAAAAGACTATTCCAGCGTGGATTGGTTATCCCAGACCTCTCCTGAGCCCGACGGATACAGTACACCCCTCCATCCTAAAGGAATTTAGTTATTTGTTTGCTTGTTTGCTTGCTTGACTAGAATGTTCTTTAACAGATATTTATTTACAGTTGGTTTGTTTGTTTGTTTGTTTTTATTTGTTTATTTATTTATTTATTTATTGTTTGTTTGTTTGTTTGTTTGTTTGTTTGACTAGAATGTTCTTTTAACAGAGATTTATTTACAGTTTGTTTATTTATTTATTTATTATTTATTTATTTATTTGTTTATTTGTTTGTTTATTTGTTTGTTTCCTTGCTTGACTAGAATGTTCATTTAACAGATCTGTATTTACAGTTTGTTTGTTTGTTTGTTTGTTTGTTTTCTTGCTTGACTAGAATGTTCTTTTAACAAAGATTTATTTACAGTTTGTTTGTTTGTTCGTTTATTTGTTTGTTTGCTTGCTTGACTAGAATGTTCATTTAACATATAATTGTTTACAGTTTGTTTATTTATTTGTTTGTTTGCTTGCTTGCTTGACTAGAATGTTCTTTTAACAGAGATTTATTTACAGTTTGTTTATTTGTTTGTTTGTTTGCTTGCTTGACTAGAATGTTCTTTTAACAGAGATGTATTTACAGTTTGTTTGTTTGTTTGTTTATTTGTTTGCTTGCTTGACTAGAATGTTCTTTTAACAGAGATTTATTTACAGTTTGTTTGTTTGTTTGCTGTTGACTATTTGTTTGTTTGTTTGTTTGTTTGCTTTCTTGACTAGAATGTTCATTTAACAAGATCTATTTACAAGAATATTCATTTAACATATAATTGTTTTACAGTTTGTTTGTTTATTTGTTTGTTTGCTTGCTTGACTAGAATGTTCTTTTAACAGATTTATTTACAGTTTGTTTGTTTGTTTGTTTGTTTATTTGTTTGTTTGCTTTAACTAGAATGTATTTACATTGTTGTTTGTTTGTTTGAATGTTTTTTAACAGTTTATTTGTTTGTTTGTTTGTTTGCTTGACTAGAATGTTCTTTAACAGATTTATTTACAGTTTGTTTGTTTGTTTGTTTGTTTGTTTGTTTGCTTGCTTGACTAGAATGTTCTTTTAACAGAGATTTATTTACAGTTTGTTTGTTTGTTTGTTTATTGTTTGTTTGTTTGCTTGCTTGACTAGAATGTTCTTTTAACAGAGATTTATTTACAGTTTGTTTGTTTTGTTTGTTTGTTTGTTTGCTTGCTTGACTAGAATGTTCTTTTAACAGAGATTTATTTACAGTTTGTTTGTTTGTTTGTTTGTTTGTTTGTTTGCTTGACTAGAATGTTCTTTTAACAGAGATTTATTTACAGTTTGTTTGTTTGCTATCTTGACTAGAATGTTCTTTTAACAGAGATTTATTTACAGTTTGTTTGTTTTGTTTGTTTGTTTGCTTGTGACTAGAATGTTCTTTTAACAGAGATTTATTTACAGTTTGTTTGTTTGTTTGTTTGTTTGTTTATTTATTTGTTTGCTTGCTTGACTAGAATGTTCTTTTAACAGAGATTTATTTACAGTTTGTTTGTTTGTTTGTTTATTTGTTTGTTTGCTTGACTAGAATGTTCTTTTAACAGAGATGTATTTACAGTTTGTTTGTTTGTTTGTTTGTTTGTTTATTTATTTATTTTTTTGTTTGCTTGCTTGACTAGAATGTTCTTTTAACAGAGATTTATTTACAGTTTGTTTGTTTATTTGTTTGTTTGCTTGCTTGACTAGAATGTTCTTTTAACAGAGATTTATTTACAGTTTGTTTGTTTGTTTATTTATTTGTTTGTTTGTTTGTTTGCTTGCTTGACTAGGATGTTCTTTTAACAGAGATTTTTTTTACAGTTTGTTTGTTTGTTTGCTTGACTAGAATGTTCTTTTAAAAGAGATGTGTTGATAGTTTATTTATTTATTTATTATATCAACAAATTTGACTTGAAATATTATTTTAACAGAGAGGCAGTGATATATTATTAAATAATAGAAACACCTGTTTGTTTGTTTGTTTGTTTGTTTGTTTGTTAATTTATTTATTCATTCATTTATTTATTTATTTATCAGAAATTAAATAGGCATTGTATTTACAAGACTGTACATACAAAACTGTCAAAGTTTAACAAACTGAAAGTCATGTAGACGTATCCTACAATCAAAAAACTAAATGCAATTAGCTTGAATAGTTCTAAAATAGACTTAATGTTCAAGGGAAATGTAAATTCTTCACTTTTGATCAAAACCATGTTGTTGACAGATTATGAGAGAGTCTCCCAACAAATGACCGTTCAATACAGAACAAAAACATTTTATGAGGTCCAAGCCAAGTGCTTCCCAGATTCCCAATATGAATGCCAGGTCCTGTTGATCTATGTAAAGCACAGTGATATATGAGGGCGTGGGACGTCGTCCCGTTGGACCCCACATGGGCCGAGTGAGGGCAGGACTGACTGGAACTCTGGGGGGTACAAGAATCTCACTGAGCACAAACAAAGCCCCCACACACAGACAGCGACACCCCCAAAATAAGACAAGCAAAGAAATGCTTGTGTAAATCACACACAAGCTGTCTTGCTCTATTTGACGTCCCTCCCATCACATAATAAAAGCAAGAGCACAAATGGAGCGGAATCATGCATGGACTGAGTAAAAGCTATTGCTTTGAGAAAAAGACTCGGCTTTAGATCTTTTTTATGCCCTTTTACACAACACACACACACACACAACATGAGCTATCGGTCTTACATTTTAATCTTAAGTACAGTATGTTCAAACAGGCCAAACATGATTCAAATGAAGGTGATGTTGAGGTGAGGTTGTCCGTCTCTGAAATAAGGCAACACTTTGTAGGCATCATTGCAGGTGTATCAGTGCCAATGGGGGAAAACATAAAGTAAGCTAAATTACCAAAATTAGGAGCCGGAAATGTGTAAAACGTGTATAGAACAATGACAAGCACGATAATACAAACAATTAATCAACCCACTAGTATCTTTGGAAGAAGTTTTGTTGTAACACAATATATATACGTAGTTGCATTACCAAATTTGGCCAAGTTTTGGTACATGAAAAATTCAGAACAAACTGGCATATGAATAGACTCGTATGTTTTTGACATAAAAATGTGTCTCTTTTGCCATTTATTTTACTTGGCACATACAAAGGTTTGATATTACCAAAGACTATAGAATACCCAAGCCATGTCACTCACTCGTATAGTTTTGAATGTGGAAAAATGCAATGCTCAACATGGCCACTCAATCGCAGGAAGCCCCGCCTTCTGAATGAATGAGCCAATCGCTAATCAGTAAAGTCAGTGCGTCACTGCAGCTGCCGTTAGAAGTCCAGGTTGCTATAAAAGCAGTCCACGTTCTGAGACGTGCACTCAGGACTGCGCATGCGCAGTGGTTGATCTAGAATGAAAAATACGCTATTTAAACTGCTATTTGAGTAAAAGAAACAACATTTATGACACAGTTGTTGTCAGATTTCTTTGGTGATTTTAAAATTTAATCGTGAGCTTAGTGAACAGTTTGGGAGAATTTGATGTTTCCCCATTCAAAGAGATAGGAGCTGCACTTGGATGCCCTGAGGCGTTTCAAAGATGGCCGCCGAGTGACATGACTTGTCTTAAAGAGACTTTGATTGTACTGAAACCCAATGAAATAATACAAAATAATTTGACAGATTATGGTTCATGTTTGAGCACATATTCTGGATAAAACAAACAAACAAAAAATTTATATTAGAGCCTTTTTATTATTTACTTTAATGACATATCTTCCCAAGAGATTAACTCAACACATTTAGCTTTACTTAGTACTAACACTCTAAATAAGAAGATAAAAGTAGTCTTGATGTAAAATATCATTTGTATGAAGTAACACTCATAACACAATATGTGCGTGAAAGTGGTTAGATGTGCATGTAGAAATCTATCAGAGCCAGAATTCAGCTGCAAGAGAGAAAGTTTGGCACATATATTTTACCTACCAAATAATCTAACATGGGTAGGAACCCCCAAAAAGGTTCACTATCAAAATACACCATTTTCATCATATCAGCCATTCAGTGCTATAAAACAGCTCATTTGTTTTCTATAAACCTAAATAAATCAGTTTCAATATTCTACACCAGTGGTCTTCATACGTGGTGTAGAGTACTCCAACACTGCACATTATGGACGTCTCCTTTATCTGACACCAGTGAGCTGATGATATAAATCATCCCTGGGGCCATTCTGAAGTCAACTACTTAAATTCGCTCTTGAAAATAAAGGTTCCAAAAGAAACCTTTCGCAATGCCAGAAAAAACACTTTTGGTTCCCCAAAGATCCTTTCAGTGAACAGTTCTTAAGAAAATTTTGAACAATGGAAAGATTCCATGGACGTTGCAGGTTCTTTATGGAAGCATGAATGCCAATTAAGAACCTTTATTTGTAGAAGTGTTCACTGACACTACATTGTTGTCAGTCACAAGGAAGGCTGCATAATGCACAATTCCATTTGCACAGTTGATTTAAAGTTCTGCTTAAAAAGTTTGTTTGAGTATGATGCAATATGTCTTACATATTTGACTTCATCCACAAGGTGTTTCAACTATTCAGTTCTGCTATGTAAATTTGAATTGTAAACAACAAACTTGCATCTCTCTCTTTTTTTTGTCTACCTCCATACATGTTCAGTCACAGAATCCAATGTTCCAAGCATTTGATAGATGATTTTAAGGACTCGCTAAGGATCTTGATTAGATTAGCTTTAATGCAGGTAGATAACATGTGAAATACAAAAACATAATCATAAAAATCAGTATTAGAAATAGATATACTTTTAAAAAAACATCTTCACGTGGGCTTCATGGAATCCAGCATGAAATCTTTGGGGGAAAACAGTCCAAACCCTCTTTGTTCGTTGACTTGTTTGTGTCCAAACGCCTGAATCTCAAGTGTCACCGATGACCTCTTTAAAGGAGAGACTCGATCTTACTGCTTAAGTCTCCTCCGAGAGAGTCTCCCAGGTCAAAGAGTTGATCGATGTTGACCGTTGAGCTACAGAGGAAGTCAGGACGAATGCCCTCTTCTACCTCCGACCAGGGACTCTGGAGAAATGCAGTGGCCAGGAAGGTTTCCTCATCCAAATCTGCTTCGCTACTCCTCTGAGTTTCCATCAACACATGGTTCTCAACGACACCTTCAGGAAGTTCGAGGGGGCTGATATGAGTGCCTCTAACCATCAAGTCCTCGTCTTGTGGTATAGGGCTCAACGGACCCCCTTCGTTCAAGCTTAACTCTCCATTCAGGGCCGAGTCTAGCAGGGCATCCCAGTCAAAGTTGCCCTTCAGGGAGCTTAAGTCCTCCTGCTCGTCCATGGCCAGCAGTGGGGAGCTTGAGCGTCGTAGAGCTTTGTTCCCACCAGTCCTGTGGGTGTACGGCTGTTTCCTCTTGCTCCCCTTCCCTGAGACCCAACAATTCAACATGGTGGCTTCAGCCAAACGAGGGTCCCAGTTCTGATCGGCTCCCGTGGCTTCCTCGAACTCTTTCAGGAGCTGCTGGGACTCGGGACTCACGCAAAGGTTTCTGGCCATCCCTGCGGCGGCTGCAGCTTGTCCAGCGTGAGAGTTCATCCTGAGGCGGTTCTGAAGAGCTGGGTTGATCTGCACAGGGGGCATCCTGCGCTTCTTGTAGGCACCGTTGAGGAGACGTTCTGCGTACTGGGGGTCGATCTTCCAGAACCCACCTTTGCCTGGCTCATCCTTTTGCCTTGGGACTTTTATAAAGCATTTGTTCAGCGACAGGTTGTGGCGGATGGAGTTCTGCAACGATGAAGGAGAAAATCTATGATAATATGTATTAATATCCAATCTAATCTATAGTTCAGTTGTGTATTGGAATTTGGCTTTATTATGATGCACTTAAATATATGGAAGTTATAAATTAAAGACCCTGGGAAATAGCTTGAGTGCTTTAATTGAAAAAAGAACTTTGGGCGGGACAGGTCACAGGGATTGATTATTTTTGATTACTTTAGGCTTTAGTTTTCAGGTAACTCTTTAAGTCTAATTCTCAATATTAGTTGCTTATTAGCATGTCTATTATTATCATATTGGCTGTTTATTAGTACTTCTAAAGCACATATTCTGCATGACCAGATCCTACATCCTAATCCTATCCAACACCTAAACTTAACAAATACTTTACTAACTATTAATAAGCAGCAAATTTGGAGTTTATAGAGGCAAAAGTCGTAGTAGAAGTGTAACCAGTTTTTACATCCTTTAACCATGACGTGTAGCACTTTACAGGAAGGTTTAATACTTATGAACAATATTTTTAATGACATTTAGTTATCTAGGTTAACGTTAATTTCTGCATATGTAGCTTTTCGACATTCTGTATAAATCGATTTATATTAAAGTTGTTGTCACATTTAATCTACTAATGGGCAAAATCAATTTAATTCCATTCATTTCAATAGAAACTGCAGAATTGGGAATTTTACATTAGGTTTAAGTTTTTCATGCAAATTTGCTGCATCGACCAACATAAAGCTGTTCAGTTTTAAAGTGCATTCAGTCTGAACATTAACATTGCGAGACTATTTTTAAATGAACATGAATAAAATGAATAAATTCTGTAAAATGTGCTATTTATAATGCACCATGCATTAACTAATGTTAACAAATTGTAGCTTATCTGCTATTTCTGATCAGAAGTAGGAGGTATTATTGAGAGGGACATTCTCATTATAAACAGCATTTGATTGGAAAAAAAATTTGATATGCAAGTATAAGTTATAAATGCATTGTCAATATTAGTGGCCATTTCCTAAAAGAGGAAGATTGCATAATTTAAAAGTCTATATCTCAATATATAAATAGACTAAATGGCAATTTTGTCAACTTTCAGTAGTATGCAAGACCACAAAGCTAACAAACCTGGACTATTAATAGTCCAATTTTGATTTCGTAAGGTCTTTAAAGCCTCCACTGTGTATCAACAAATCTGGCATGCCAACCAACCACCACAAGCTAATTACATTTAAATGAAGCACTGACCTCTCAACCCTGGTTAAACATTGTTTTGAGTTTAAATATCTAAAAACTGAGCGAATGTCTACGTTTTCTTCAGAGAAAAGATGTTATGGCTAAGTGGTTAATTAATAATTCACCAAACCATCTAAATCTTTTTTAGAAATCCCCCTTTTTTTGTAAATATCCAACTTGTGAGCTCATTTTTCCTCCTAAGTTTAATTATAAACATGTCTTAAAGGGACAGTTCACCCAAAAATGAAAACTCTGTCATCATTTACTCACCCTCAAGTAGTTCCAGACCTGTATGAATGTCTTTATTCTGCTGAACACAAAGGAAGATATTTTGAAGAATGTAGGAAACAGAGCAGTTCTGGGGCAGTATTTTATCCCCTACTATAAGTCAACGATGCTCCAGAACAGCCTGGTTACCAACTTTCTTCAAAATATCTTCCTTTATGTTCATCAGAACAAAGAAATTCATACAGGCTTGGAACTACTTGAGGGTGAGTAAATGATGACACAATTTTCATTTTTGGGTGAACTATCCCTTTAAGGAGACAAAAGCACATGTAACTTTTTTACACTGCACACTTCTGCTGCAACTCTTCGAGCACACGTCATTAGTAGAGCTCTTACTCTGTTTGGTGGTCATCCAATAACTAAAAATATCAAGCCTCTAAAAAAAACAGGCTTCTGAAAGGTTTCTGTTGATCTCTCTCCAATACACAATCCACTTCAGCAGGTGCTTAGAAGGCTTTCTCTCACTCCATTCTGCTCAAACAATAGCAAAAAACCTTTGCCACATATGCAAATGAGCCATCTATTAAGTGCTACTTTAAGTGCAAATGATTGTAAGGCATTAAAACAGTTGTGAAGTTCAACTGCAGCATCTTACCTGCCAAGTGGGGTCTGCGTGGCGGAAGTAGCAGAAGTTGTCTGTGATCCACTTATAGATGCATGAGAGAGTGATTTTGGTTTTCTTACTGGCCTGCATGGCCATGCAGATGAGAGTTGCATATGAGTATGGTGGCTTGATATGAGGGTTGGACTTATAATCGACTTCATCTGGACAGTGTCCGTGAGCAACCAGAGGCTGGGAAGTGCAGACGTCCTGCAGAAAGACGCCGCTGTGGGTTTACCTGGGGTCAGCGGCATACCTATGGATGCCGGATCTCCTGCTAAAGGAGACGAGGGTGCATCCGAGCCTACTTGGCTCCCAAAGAAGTGGCTGTGGTGATGGCTGGATTGGGAGGCGCTGGGGTTGAGAATGGAGAACTCCTGCAGCCACTGGAGGCTGGTGAGGCTGTCGTCTAAATTGTCGGAGCTGCAGCTGCTGCTGTTGCAGTCGACTGAGCTCCAGTCCAGCTGCTCGGCCTGAGCGGCGGCCGTGACCACCTCCTCCTCCAGCCCCACCGAGCCCTCCGGCCAGGGGTCCGTGTAACTCATGGAGAGCATGGTCCCGTCCCAGCCAGATCCTGAGGAGGAGACATAACGTTTGAGTGCAGTCAAGTCAAGAGGCTTTATTTGGATCCTCCAGCTTTTAGAGGTCATAGACATTTCCTGAAACTTCACAGGTCACGCTTTACAACAGCTCATAACTGGCGTCTGTGAGCACACAATAGAGCAGATCCCAAACCAACAACATTCCTCAGCACGGCAGGTGCACCAGGATTCAGGAAGCTCCCAAATACTGCTCCACCATCAATATTCAGAGAGCTGATCTGCAACTGTTAGATAACAACTAACCAGCTATTTCTTGATTTAACCTATAAAAGCAAGTTTAAATTAATATATTTAGGTTGATTCAGTGATATTAAATATAATTTTGACTTGAATAAATCCAGTTAACTGAGATCTTTCCATTTTTAAGGCCGTTTTTGTTCAGTGTAACGTTAGTTTAACAAAATGTAATAGATTATTATTATTATAAAGTAAGTTTACTTCCTTTTCTTTTTAGTTGTACAACTTTATTATTATTATTGACAATATTATAAGTAAGCTTACTTATTTTTTTGTTCTACAAATTTATTGTTATAATTATTAAGTAAGCATACTTCGTTTTCTTGTTAAGTTAGTTCTACTAAATAACTTTATTATTGTCACCATCATCATCATCATCATTATTATTACTTAAAATAAGCAATTTTATCACGCTAGTAACTAGATCAAGGTATACATGTAACGTATACAACTGATTTGTTTTCATATAAACACATTTTTGAAATGATGTCTATTCAAAAAAAGCAGAACTTGGACCAACTCACCTGTCTTTACTGATAGGAGGCTTGAATGACAGGTAAATAGCATCCAATAACACAAGAGCTGTTCTCAGAGAAGAGCAGCACAAACGTTATCCGGTGAAGGCGCACTAGCTCCGGGAGAGTGTGTCTCTGCACGTCTCGGTTCGAGGTCTGCGGGGCAGCAGCGGCTCCGTTTAATACCTGCCGCAGGACGTTTGTCCGTCACCCCAGCAACGCGACACCCCTCTGTAAACAGCTTCCCGTTCTTCTATTGGCTGGGCGGTTGTTATGGTGACTGGGCTTTTAATCGCGAGCGCACAGGTTTGCGCTTTACGCACGTCCGTTTCTCGTCTTACTGGCAAAGAAAAAACGACATTTTACAAACAAGCGACGAGAAAACACATTATGTTGTTAATAATGAAATTACATAGTTCCTTGAAGGAAATAATCAAACGAAAAAAACGTTAAACGCACATTCCAGTGACCTGTATACATTTGAACTGTATTTTTACCTGTATACGTTTGTAACAGTTTTTTTACCTGTATACTTTTGGTATTTTTGTAACACTTTAATTTTTTTTAAATAGTCTATTAATAAAAATCACATGAACTTTTGTTACAAGAGTTATTTCTACTTGATCTTATGCTTAAAATGACTTTAATTCATTTTAAGAATTATCCCAATATTGGCAGGTTGGTTCAGTCGTATTATTATTATTTGATGGTGATGATTTTTAATGATTTTTGATAAGGATTTTTTTCCATTTCCAGTTGAATTTCTTGATCAGACCCTTAAAATAACTTTGGATATCCTAATATTGCCAGGTTGGTTCATATATTTATATTATTTTGTTTCATTTTTTAAATGGCATAAAACAGGTTAATCTAATGCTACCCCATTTATTAATTAAAATGTATTTATTATAATTATTATTAATTATATTATATTATTAGTCTTGTATCTTTTTATCTTCTCTCTATGTTACAAACAAAAAGTGCCCCCCCCCTTGCTATCTGAATAGATGTGCTCAAACTCTTAACACTTATCGCCCTAAATCTGTTCTGAGAGCAAGTTTGAGGTGTATCCCCTTGACTGTCAGTATCATTCAGTTAAACACATCGGTGACTAAAAGGACTGTATAATGTGTCATTTGTGTGGAAACAATCCTAATACGTGCTACAAAGTGTTGTTGAATGCAGTCTGCCACCTGAACTCTTGTCAAGGAGGCTTTAGACTGTCTCAGTGCCATTAACAAGCACTGTATTGAGAGTAAAGAGTCCTTTCCTCTCTTGCATTAGTGACAGTCATGCGTGAAATCACTCTAACATGTTTGTTTTGGGTCTGATCTGATTGTTCAAGAGCATTTTAGATCTGTTCTTCCTCTTCAAGTAATCAACAGGTGGCTTTGATATGATTAACAAACTGAGTAATTTCATAAATGCACACTTTTTAACCACGTTTGGATCAATCTTTTGTTTTGAGTCTAAAAAGGAAAGCAGTGTCCCGCTGTTCTTCAAAGGCAAATCGGTCAAAGTTTTCTAAATTGTTCATGTTATTATTATTATCAATGTTTAATTCTAATATGCCAACCCAATACAAAAATCTACATGGTTTTATTGATAGTAAGTAGTTTACCACTAGAGGACGCCAGCTCACAGCTGCTCACTACATATTTTATGATGTGTTTTATTTATTTTTTTAATCCATCATATCAACATTTTTCTGTAGCTTTTGTTTTATTTGTTTGTTTAGCTATAGATGCTTTCAGTAAATAGGCCTTTCAATTTAATGTTAGCCTATAATATTATTACAAACTTTTCTCATGTTAAATAAAAAAAAAAAGATCAATCCAAATATAGCATTTATTTTAAATAACGAAGCAAAAGCTTAAAAGCAGTTTAAGTTAAAACGTTTCCAAAAATGAATGTGGATATTATGAAACAAAAGCCTAAGTCGGACATAATAAAGCAGTAGGTTTTATTTAAACTAAAATACGTTTTAAACAATATACTGTTTAAAATAAATCTGTGGTTACCTGAACATTTGGACATCTTAAAGTCACTGACACACCATGCTGGTTTAAGATGGCGCTTGATTTGATATCCGTGCATTTTTAATCATGATTTTAGTGTTGTGACACTTTAATGCATCTTCTCCAAATCACCATGAATATGAAAGTCTGAGCAAAGAGGACAAGAAGAGAGCGAGCATCCGCTCTGAAGATGGTCTAAAGTCCTCTTAGTTTCACTTCGATCAATCTTAAACACCTTTTAACTTGTGTTGTGCAATGTTCGAGATTGCTAATAAAAGATGTGTGGCGGCTGGCCAATAGAGGGCCAATAATTATAATTATTATTATTATTATAAAATTATATAAATGGATATTTATATGACAGAAAATCATCTGTGCAAAATATAAGCTTTCCCTGTCTCTGCCTGTCTGCATGTCTCAAGACAAGCAATAAAAAAATCATCCACACAAACAAGGGCCAATTGCTGATTCAGGCCACTTTTAATCAAAGTGACTTACATTGCATTCAAGGTATGCAGTTTATAATTTCTTGCTTTCTCTGAGAATCAAACCCATATTTCATTGAGCCGGACAACAAGCCTCTGCTAAAGTCAGGACAAGTCTGGATGAAGTAGACCAGCGTCTCGCCATTGAAATATTGATGGATGATGATTGCAAAGAAAGGTAAAGATGATTACAGTGAGTGACATACAGGAGACAAATAGGCACGCATGAGTCCCTGCCGATAAGGGGCCCAAGTCAATGCTGTTTGAGGGACCCAGAATCCCAGCGGTGCCCCCTGGTTCAAACAAACTGTTGTATGTGTGCTCCTGCTGCTCTCACTGCTTGTATTTTCCTGTTTAGTAATGAATTTCATTTGTCCTTCTGTTAACTTAAAAATATAACTTTGTCTTTAACTTTAACTGTTTATCATTACACAGCACTGAGATATTTGCAGAAATTGCTGGATGTGACACAGCCCTACCTAGAAAATCTTGACACTGTATCCTTCTCATAACCAGATCACTGAGTTACAACGCAACACACACAGAACACAGAAGAAACGCCCAGCATCATTACATTATAGATAGCCTTCTCCATAACAGTCTTTCTCTGACACCCGGTCTGAATTATTCAGACTCTCAGCTGGGTGGGTTGAAAGAAGCTCCTGAATTCATTTCAAAGCACTTGCTAACAAAAGGCCCGTGTACACCTGACCGAAGCCTTCATGCTCTTGGGACATTAGGAGAACGAATCAGTCAGTCAAATGGATTCAAGGATTCAAGGTTTTATTCGTCACATACTAAATTATACAGAAATGGTTACACATGTCTTTCACTTATTATTTATTTATTTATAATGTAACTACTATTACAGTTTTTGTTGATCGCTTTGGTACTATCATCTCAAGTATGTGGTAAAACCTCACAACTATTTGTACAAAACTCAAAGCAGATCATCAAAAAGGCTGTTTTTTCAAACATGTAATCACATGTTCAATTGACTAAGTACAAGACACAAAATTACACGTTCACTTTTTCACCACACCTAATCAGTGTGTCATCAAAGAAATACCTTTCATATGAAGTACTTGTCTTTCACAATGTACTGCTCACAATTCTTTTGATATCCTTCTCTTCTGACTTGAGTAAATACATTTGACCAACACTTAATCCAACTGCTCTTAATGGTTAATCACTGAACCGTTTGGTAAAACTATACATTTTAAAGTGGTTTGTTAGCTATGCAGTATATGGATTTCGAGAACTACACAAATAAAACGTGTTTGTACAAACATCTAAATTACATGTAACCACACATGAAGAATACTCATTATTGCTAATTGATTTCACATAGTGGTAATCACAATTGGTCACTTTATATAAAAGTGGGGGTGTAAAAACTGGAAATTTATTTCAACATGGAGCAGGATAGAGAGCAAGGAATAGGAAGAGCTCGTGGACAAGGGATACATCAGAGAGGAGGGCATGGGTACAAACAGAGAGGTCAGAGAGGAGGGCATGGGCACCAACAGAGAGGTCAGAGAGGAGGGCATGGGCACCAACAGAGAGGTCAGAGAGGAGGGCATGGGCACCAACAGAGAGGTCAGAGAGGAGGGCATGGGCACCAACAGAGAGGTCAGAGAGGAGGGCATGGGCACCAACAGAGAGGTCATAGAGGAAGGCATGGGCACCAACAGAGGTCAGAGAGGAGGCATGGGCACCAACAGAGAGGTCAGAGAGGAGGGCATGGGCACCAACAGAGAGGTCAGAGAGGAGGGCATGGGCACCAACAGAGAGGTCAGAGAGGAGGGCATGGGCACCAACAGAGAGGTGGGCATGGGCATGGGCACCAACAGAGAGGTCAGAGAGGGGGCATGGGCACCAACAGAGAGGTCAGAGGGAGGGCATGGGCACCAACAGAGAGGTCAGAGAGGTGGGTATGGGCACCAACAGAGAGGTCAGAGAGGAGGGCATGGGCACCAACAGAGAGGTCAGAGAGGAGGGCATGGGCACCAACAGAGAGGTCAGAGAGGTGGGTATGGGCACCAACAGAGAGGTCAGAGAGGGGGCATGGGCACCAACAGAGAGGTCAGAGAGGTCAGAGAGGAGGGCATGGGCACCAACAGAGAGGTCAGAGAGGTGGGTATGGGCACCAACAGAGAGGTCAGAGAGGGGGCATGGGCACCAACAGAGAGGTCAGAGGTCAGAGAGAGGCATGGGCACCAACAGAGAGGTCAGAGAGAGGAGGGCATGGGCACCGACAGAGGGTCAGAGAGGAGGTATGGGCACCGACAGAGAGGTCAGAGAGGAGGGCATGGGCACTAACAGAGAGGTCAGAGAGGAGGGCATGGGCACCGACAGAGAGGTCAGAGAGGAGGGCATGGGCACCAACAGAGAAATCAGAGAGAGGGAGGCAGAACTGTTGTCTCTAATGAAGTCATCATCGTTGATCATGTGGTGAACCGAGGCCTTACTATGGCAGAGGCTGCCAGATTAGTTGATCCAAATCTAAAAAGATCAACTGTAAAATCTATCATCCGAACTTTTCGCCAAGAAAACCGGTGAGCGTGGAGGATATATACTATGCTTTACCATTACATTGACAGTAAATTGTAACGCATGTAAATTCATCAAACATGTTACAGTACTCTTACAGTATGATATTTACTCTTTACTTTACTGTGTCAATACAGAATACTCTGTTCTGTGCTTAGAATTGACAGAAAAGCCCATAGTGGTGGCCGTGGCCGTGTGCTGACCGCCCAGCAGGAGTGGGCAGTGGTGGAAATGGTGAGAACCAGGAATGATAAACGGCTGTCAGAATATAAAGCTGCCAATTGAGGAGGATAATGGCACCTTTCCCAATGTGGCATCCATCAGCCTACCAACAACAGGTCGCCTTTTGAAGAGGCACCATGTATTAGTGAAGCACATTTACCTGGTGCCTTTTGAGAGAAACAATGACCGGGTAAAACAACTGAGGGCTAAGTATGTTCAGCTTCAGCACTATATATTGTATTACTGATTCTATTTGATACATTGCCTACTTCATATGTATATTGGAACAGCACTGTAAAACGAATTAACATAAATATATATTTTTCAGCAGGTGATGGTGCTTGATGCTGATGTGAACCATCACAAGTACATATTTGTTGATGAAGTGGGCTTTAACCTGGCCAAAACTCGTCGGTGTGGACGGAACATCATCGGCCAACGGGCCACTGTCCAAGTGCCAGGACAACGTGGAGGAAACATCTCCACGAATCTATGGCCAAATGATCAAGACAGACGTTATCCAAATTAATGTAGTGTGTGTGTGCACTAAATGTTATGGTTTTCTTTTTATTTAGTTAATTTGTTTTATTTAAATGTGTACATTTCATTATTGAAAGTAAACCTATGTTACAATTATATCTGAAAAATAAAAACAAATTTGCCCAAATGATTGGAGAGGATGTCTTCATTGATCCTTCACTTGATTACACAGAAGATATATATTATGGAAATGATAGATTCTGTAAAAGTTGGGTAATGTAAGTGTATTGTCTAATGTGAAAACTGTGTAATATGTCTTTTACAGTACTGTAGCATACTAATTTCAGCACTAAGGCCGATTTGAAACACGTATCTTGTATTGTTTGCTATTAAATTAACTGATTGTTAAAAGTACTAAACTGAAAGAAGATTGTACTGTTGTGTTTCGGTTATTAAACCAAATGTTGTCATTTCATATTACAGTAATCTTGTGTTTGAAACAGTGATTATGTGGACTAAAAATATGTGCAACTGAATAAAAGCATTACGTCAGGTTTTGAAAGAATGTCAAGCTGTGTTACAAGTGTTACATTTTGTCTTTGATGGGCATAAAAAAATCATTAAAAAGTCAAAAATTGCCTTCGATGTTTAACCTTGTAATATAATATATATTAGCCCATATATAGGCCTAGTATAATTCTTTCTTTTTCTGTTCTATATACGTGTTTCTTTATATACATACATACACATACATACATATACACATAAAAGCGTCTGACTTAATGTAAATGTGATATTTTTTCCTCTATTGCTATCGATATTGTATCGTTTTGTACTTGTTATATAGTATTTTGGCATTAATAATAAAAAAATAAATGTTTTCATCTGACCAATAAAAACGCGACGCTTTCCAGTTATTCTGACCAATGAGAGAGCTCGTGCCGCTCGCTAGCGTCCAACCACGCACGACGCGTTGCTTTAAATTACGTCACTTGAGCCGATTGCCCATTTGTCGATGGACCAATGGAACGCCCGCGTGTACTCGCTGTTTTGGCTCCGCAGCCAATCAGAGAGCGCGTTCGGGTTTGTTGTTGGTGATGATGACATGAGATATTTGTTATTACTGGAAGGCGAGCGAGGAGTGAGTGTGAAGGAAGAAGGTCCTTGGCAGCGACGCTCGCTTTCAACGAACACGCACGGAGTTTTCCGTTCACGGGAGTCGCGGAGGAGCGAACAGCGGCGATGTCGGTGAACATGGACGAGCTGAGACATCAAGTGATGATCAACCAGTTTGTTTTGACCGCGGGCTGCGCGGCGGATCAGGCGAAGCAGCTTCTGCAGGCGGCGCACTGGCAGTTCGAGGTAACAACCTAACCAGCGATTAATAATCGATAGCACCGTGATCCTCCGCGAGCGACGGTTTATTCCAGCGTATTTTGAGGTGGGCTGTGTATCACATCCCGGTGATCTGTTCGGTAGGGCTCGAGACAGCCGCGAGCGGTCGTTTCCGTCGTGTCGACCGCATTATATTAAGTCACGTCGCGTTTGTTTACTAGTAACGTTAAATGGCGCTTCATGTTTACTATCTCGGGTTCAGATGGCCAATGTTTTCATGCTATTGTGAGGGCTAGCCTGCTGTTTTTAGCCGGTTAGCCAGTCTGACTCTTAGAGCAGCTTTGTGTTTGAATCCACCACACTCACCAAGATGATCTGTTTGTGTGACACTGAAACAAAGATGTGTTTTATAGTCGTGTAAATCAAGTTAAAGCTGCTCGGGGAGACTTATTCAAGACATTTCGGCTTTGGTGGATATGTAGATGGATGAAGAGGTGCATTAATGAACAGTTGGGTGGAGAATGAAGAGATGAACATGAAGCTGGATGAATTAATGGAAAAAGAGATCTGGATAGATAAAGAGTTTTTACATATATTTATGTGCTGTCAAACGATTAATCACATCCAAAATGAAAGTTTTTGTTTACATAATATATGCACGTGTACTACTGTGTATATGTAAATACACACACATGCATGTATATTTTTAAGAACATTTGTATATTTTGTTTATATATTAAATATATTTTAATTTAAAGTATATGAATATGCATGCAATATTTTCTAAATATATACTGTGTGTGTATGCGTTTGCATTTATATATTCATAATAATATATACTGTACACATACATATATTATGTAAACAAAAAACTTGCATTTAATCATTTGACAGCATTAATACACTGTCCGTCCAAAAAAAGTCACCTGGATTTAACTGAGCAAATAGGTAACATCCTCCCATTGTATAATTACTGCATGGATGATTATTATGTGCCCAAAGAATGAGGTCAGCTGACTACCTGAATATACTGAATGACCAGGTTATTCCAGCAATGGATATTTTCTTTCCTGATGACACGGGCATGTTCCAAGATGACAATACCAGGATTCATCGGGCTCAAATTATGAAAGCGTGGTTCAGGGAGCATGAGACATCATTTTCACACATGCATTGGCCACCTCGGATTCCAGAGTCAGACCGTAACCCCATTGAGCATCTTTGGGATGTGATGGAGAAGACTTTTCGCAGCTGTCCCATCATCAATACAAGATCTTGGTGAAAAATTAATGCAACTCTGGAGGGGAATAAATGTAGTGACATTTCAGAAGGTTATCGCTGCCATACAGCGTATGTGTGCCGAAATCAAAGCTAAAGTTGGTCCAACTAAGGTTTTTTTGGACAGGCAGTGTATATTGACATATATTCATGTATTTTGCTGATGCTTTTATCTCGAGTGACTTGCATAAAATTGCCAAATATATTGGGAATCGAACCCATAACCTTGGTGTTGCCAGCGCCATACTGATTGTACACCTGAATAGACAAACAGATGGATGGATAGACATTTGATAAGACTAGACATTGACTGAAAATACATGCTCACAAAGTCACTCACACAGAGATGTTTATATCAAAGATAAGTACAGCAGTCAGAATATTACCAAACAATCACAGCGGAAGCACAAAAGTGGTACATAAAGAAAAGTAATACATTTCATATCCATTTGTATTTGATGGTTTATTAATAAGTGTGAGCCAGTTTTATGGCTGCTCACATTTGAAGTGTCGTGTGACTGTTTTGAGTGTTTCATGCAAGGAGGAAGTGTTTGCCACAAACGGACATGCCTCAGAAACGATCTCATCAGCACTGTTGCAACACACTCGCGCTCAGTTTTTTGATTTACGTTCCCTGTTGAGAATGCAGCCAGATGAACCCAAGTACACTTTAATCATTCTCATTGGCTCACGTGTGTTTGTGTTGTGTTCTTACTGTGCTATGTGATTTATTAGGTAGGCAGGTTGTGTTGACTGTTTGAAATGGTCCAGTTATTGAGTACAACACACACTGGTTTGACTAGTTAATGTGTGTATTGTTTATAAAGTGCACATGCATGTAGTAAGCCAACGAGTGAGTCAATTCCCTTCAGCTCCACCCTAGGAAGTAGGGTAAAGGTTACTCCACTCATAACAGGCTATGTTTGGACAGGAATACTGCCTGTTTTTGAAGAGAATAGTATGTGAATCAGCTTTGATTGATTACAGTAAACATTTCAAACAGTAGTACGCTGTGTTGTTGTCACATGACCTTATTATGTATATATTTAATATAGCTAGTGGCATCCAGTTATCTTGCAGATGTAAAAATATTGTTTTGTTGGGCAGTCGAATCAAATAAACGGTCAAGAAAAAAGGATGGCGGAAGTGATATTCATTAATGTCACTGGGTCAGTTAAGTTGAGTGCACTGCATTGTGGGACTTCCGTGCGGTATGTTTTGTTGTATAGTACTGTAGATGATTGGAACAAAAAATAAAAAAGTAAATGTTTGGGAGAATTTAGTTGTTGTTTTGTTTTTTTTACGTCAAATTTTGGAGTCCAGTTATAAGTTCATAATCATGAAATAAAAATTCTAAACCCTTTTTAATCCCATGCCAGAAACAAGCCTCCACAATGCACTGCATGTTTAAGTGAGTTTTTTTTCAGAAATCGCATCGCATATTCTCTGCGTCTTTGCGAAACCTAAAAAGTATGTTCTATTTTCGGCCGCCGATAATTTTTTTGGCCGAAAGAAAAAATGCTGAAAATACAAACCGAAAGTATACGTCGTCTTGCCCCTTGTCCTCAGCGTTAAAATTAATTTCATGTGTGATTTTATTTTATTGGTTTGTGGTTTTTATTGCAGATTTGTTCAATTTCATGAAATGAAAAAGCCTGATATTAATACAATCAGATATACAAAAATGCTTTGATGTTTTGATTTTGGCCCAGTCATTGTCAGTTTCATCGTTTCACTGCATTTAGTTTTTTACTTCTATGAAATTGGACATACTGCTAGTAAGGAATATTCAGATGCAGCCTAAATATTTGTCTCCTGTGCATAGTACTTCTGGTATATAGTGCACTAGTTTGCTCTAGGGCATAGTATACTGGTGTTGTCATGACGCTTGCCTCATACACATCACTGTGGTTAGTGTTTGGTAACATTTGGTTTGTTTTTCTTTTTTCGATTGTGAAAGAAAGGAAGTCAACCACACCTTTCACTAACAGATATGCATGTGTTTACATCCCCAGCATTGACGTGTTTATCCTGAAGTATCTGCAGCGTCCAGATGGTTTCTCCGATCTATCTCCGTCTGAGCGATCTGTTGTGGCCGCTGTAGATTGAACAGCTGGTTTAACAGGGTCTCTCTCTCTCTAGAGTTGGTAGTTGTGTGATTGATTGCACCAAGTGCTTGTCTAGGACAGGTGTCCCCTTTGGATCTCTTATACGATGTATAGCTTCAGTGACAGATGAAGGAGTCCGAGAGATCTGCTCTTAACCTTCTGATCTCATTCAGTGATAACATCAGGACGGAGAGCAGCCAGGGACGGCTAAAGCTTACATGCTGTGAAAATATCCACACGTTGACCAGCTGTCGGCAAGTTTATTTATACAGCACATTTCATACACGGTGGTAATTCAAAGTGCTTTACATAAAAGGAAGTGAAATAGACATTAAAAATTATAATGCAAAAAACAATTGCAACAATAAAAACAAAATGATATAACAATTTATTTTTATTTAATTTAAAACGGTTAAGAATAGAAAATTATTATACACAGTGCAATTAGTTCGGGAACAGCACTCATTCAACAAATGCAGAGCTAAACAGATAAGATTTGAGTCTGGATTTAAATGTGGCTAATGTTTTAGCACATCTGATCTCTTCTGGAAGCTGGTTCCAGCTGCGGGCGGCATAATAGCTAAAAGCGGACTCCCCTTGTTTTGTGTGAACCCTTGGTATTTCTAACTGACTCGATCCTAATGATCTGAGTGGTCTGTTAGGTTTATATTCCGTGAGCATATCTGCCATATATTTAGGTCCTAGACCATTGAGTGACTTATAAACGAGTAAAAGTACTTTAAAATCAATCCTAAATGTAACTGGAAGCCAGTGTAAGGACCTGAGGACTGGTGTGATATGCTCAGATTTTCTGGTTCTAGTCAGAATCCTGGCAGCAGCGTCTGGATGAGCTGCAGCTGTCTAATGGTCTTCTTTGGAAGGCCGGTGAGGAGACCATTACAATAATCCACCCTGCTGGTGATAAAGGCATGAACAAGTTTCTCCAAGTCTTGACTGGAAACAAAACATCTAATTCTTGCAATGTTTTTGAGATGATAGTATGCTGATTTAGTTACTGCTTTGACATGACTACTAAAGCTAAGGTCTGTCTCCAGAATCACCCCAAGATTTCTGACTTGATTTTTAGTTGTTTGACCCCTAGAGTCAAGGTATGCATTCACCTTGAGAACTTCATCTTTGTTTCCAAATGCAATGACTTCAGTTTTCTCCTTGTTTAACTGAAGAAAGTTCTGGCACATCCATCTGTTCATTTCATCGATGCATTGGCAGTGGGCCTATAGTCACTTGGAGATAAGGCTTTAGTCTCTTGAAGCTAGACATTTGATAGTCTCATGTAGGTGTTTGCTTATTTTGGTAGCTTATAAACATGACTTCGTTTCCATGGCCTTCGGTGAGCATCTTGCATTCGTTGCATCTTGTGCATCGTTGACAGACACAAGTGGCGTGCTGTTGTGGCAGTAAAACCAAAGAGACAAAAACATGAATTAAACAGTGAAACCGTTACCTAGTTACAGTGGTAAACATCTGTCGCTAGTACTCACAGTGTTACTCACAACCATGCAAACCTATCGCAAGTCTGCACCAAGTACTGTAGTGAGGAACGCCATCAAACCGAGCGTGAAAACGGCACTGGTGACATTTTCGAGTGTTTGTTGCTATTCTCAGAGCGGTCTCCACATTACAGTGCTGCGTGGAGCAAAGTGAGTGTGATTCGCTCTAGCAGCTTCTGTGTGGATTCTCCATTTGTCTCTGTCCCTTTCTGCTCATCGCTGACCTGGTTTATTGTGCCGTGTGTTGGTGAGATGGCTCTCTGCGGCCTTGTTCTGCACCTGCTTATTCCCACTGGAGCGGCAGAAATCATTCGCAGAGGATATAACACTCTGGCTGTGTGTCAAAACCTGGCGGGCTGCCTGATAGAAACGGACAATAATCACAATTGTCAATAGTTTTTGTTCATATTGTAATCATGCTTGTAATTTACATGATAATACCTTTTTGGGCCAACTGAACGCCCAAATTGAATGAGAGTAACTTTTTTTTTAGTGGCTGCAACAGTTTCTCGAGGTAACTCAAATACAAAAAATCATCGAGACAAATTATGTGCCCCGAAGAATCGTTTTGTCCATTTACTAGGGATGCACTGAATTTTCGGCAGCCAAAAATATATGCCACGCTGCACCGCCCAGCAGTGTCCAGGTTTCCCTCAGCCGTTATCACTGCGCCGTGTGCCGTTCAATATTCTGTTCTATCATTCTGCTCAGAACAAATAACGTGCCGACAAGAAATGTCTCTGTAACGTTAGTATACTTGTTCCTGTTTGCAGTAGAGCTGCTGTGCTGTGACATGCTGTGGTACAGCTGATCTGGGCAACGCTGGTCAAAATCTCCTTCACTGCTATGATATGCTCACATTCGCTGATAAAACAGCTTTGCCAGGGTTTTTATATTTTTAGACATGTTCACTTAATGTTTCCTTACACCGAATCATCATTTCTGTTCATTTCCCACTGATTTACACGATCTGATGAGCATTAACTCATAGTGCTTGATCATATTTATGTAAGAATGGATGATGTGCGTTTTCCTTTACCACACACACTGAAGCGCGGTGACGTCTCAATGAGGACATAAACACATGAACAACATCTCCAGAACTGCTTTGAGAGTCACTTTATCTGTTTCACCGTTTCATTTGAGTAAAAGTGTTTCATATCATATACACACAGAAATGTAAAGGTATTCACGGAAACCCGTCAAAATAAAAGTCTGAAGACTGCAGCAGAAATATTTGTTCAGCAGAATGAACTACTACTACTAAAATTATTAAAACTATTTTTTTTAAGGAATGATCGCACATTTCCAACATGTTTTAATTTTAATAGTAAATTCCCTTTGTTTGCCAAAAAAGTTTAAGTTTCAATAATTTAAAGATAAGTTAAATGTATGTTTTATGCCTTCGTTTGATAACCAGATACACAACCCAGAATTTCTGAGGAAGAATAAAATATTTCATGAGGCTATTTTAAAAACAAATCACAATAAAACATTAGGTGAGAGAAAATAAAACATACCTTTATAATTGTCATTTTCTTCAATCATATAATTATGATAACAGCTAAAATACAGTGCATGTAAAGTGTTGAATGGTGTACATTGTGTGCACATGATCAGGACGGTACCACCTCCACCTCCGCTGCATTTTGAGAAAGAAAAAACCCTGTTTGCAGGACTATACATTATTTGGATAATTGGTCAAAACAACAACAGTTATGTCTGATTCTGTTGCATAGAACTGAATAAAAAGAATACATATTTAATATTAATAAATGATCTGTCCAATTTTCTTTCAACAAAAGTGTGGTTATTTTATTGGCTTGTGTTTTTTGCTGGGTGCTACTGTGTAACACTACTCTTGTTTATTTTATTTATTATATTATTTATTTTATGTAAGTTTTTGTGCACAAAAAACAATTTGTTTTCCTAGATTTTTGATTACCTGTTGTGTACTTTTTATTATTTAATGTATACATTATTTTTTATTTAAATTATACAAGTGCACTGATCGGAGAGGCTTGTTTTGTTTAATACATGTTTAATTTAAAAATGTTATGTATCACTTTACTTCTTATTACTTGACTTGAGATGAAAAAGAAATAAAGAAAATCGAAAAAATCGGCATCATATATCGGCCATCGGCTGCCCTGATTTCTAAATATCGGCATCGGCCAGAGAAAAACCCATATCAGTCGACCTCTAATTATAATCAATGACTGCAGGCCAAAATTGGGTTGCTTGTACAGTTGCTTGCTGAAATCTTGTGAAATCCACATGTAGGTAAACATTTCTCAATGCATATTTCATATCGGTTCAATGTCAACCAAATGTGGCGATATCTTTACTCAATATGAGCTCTGCACACAGTTCAGACTCTCGTGGATGATTTATACCTTGTCTAGTCTGTGATTACAATAGGATTGTTCTAGATTTTTTCCACATTGCTTTCAGTGTGTTTACAGTGTGGCCTACTTGTGACATGTAACAAATTCAAAATGATTCCAAATTATCCCTGATTCAGTTCGCTTTGGTTTTAAAGATTTCTGAATGTTGTGTGAATAGAATTCTATCAGACTGCTATTGCATTGTTCAACAGAAATGTCTGTGATTGGTTACAGTGGAAAAACATGATGTAGCCTATGTAGAAAAGTTTGGAGCAATGAGTTTAAAACCCCTTAACTGTCCCCCCCCCCATTTTTTTTAAATGGGCATGAAAGTGCACTATCCAAACTTAAATGGTTGTAATTTATGAACACTTTGGAATACAGACCTAAGGTTGGTCTCTTTTAAAAAAGAAAATCAGTAGATTATTGCAAAAGTGGATTTAAAAAAAAAACAATTGAGGTATTAAGAAGTTTAAATTTACTGTAAAGAAAATACACTTTCCATAAAGTTAAAGCCTTATGTCTAAATAAATTATGTTCCAAATTTGAAGTTGATATGAAAAAAATTTAGGTTCCTGTGACATTTAATTTAGGGCGTTATACCACAAACAGCTACCGGGTGCCATCCAAACACCATTTAATTGATTTATGAATTTTTCTGTCACAAATGTCTAGATTTATCTGTCAATATTACTTCTATCACAAAATCCTGAGATTCAGACCTTTTCAATTATGTTTTTTGGCAAGATTATAAACGTTTTGATTCTAAAAGACCGTAATGCGTTGTGTAATATGACACTTGACACCGCCTCTAAGGGGGAGGAGACCACAAAAATATTTTAAAGTACCATTTCCATGGTAACACAATATCCGGTTTTAAAATGGGTTTCACAGGATAAATCTTGAGATTGTAAGCTTTCAAACGATAGAGAAAAAAGACATCAACAAAAAAGAGCACCAAGCATCCCACCTGTGGGACGTTGACAGTTAAGGGGTTCTAAATATGTGACCCTGGACCACAAAACCAGTCATAAGGGTCAATTTTTTGAAATTGGGATTTATACATCATCTGAAAGCTGAATAAACAAGCTTTACATTGATGTATGGTTTGTTATGCTCTTAAATTATTTCATCGGCCAAACGTTTTTGAAAATGACCGATAACCAAGAAAATGCTTAATAACGGCACTGATAATCTACCTGGCCGATAATCAGTTGACCCATACTGTTGGCCAGTTTTCTGTGCAATATGCATCGGGTAGTGTGCGAACAATCCAATATTACCCTATTTTGGATGGGTTGCTCACCAGGATCACAAGCTGGCTTGTGTGTAATATTTAGCCGTTCGCCTCAGGATAGACTCATTGTTAGTGCGGATGCCAGATTGAGGAACCGTCCTTTAGCAGTCAGTGCAAGCGTTAACACAATACAGATGCTCTGAGGTACAAGCGAGCATTGTTTAGAGCCATAACCCTGTGTGTGCAGTAGGAAATGAGCAATAGTTGAGCACTTGAATGGGAACAGTCTCTGTACACATGACAGCGTTTGGGGGAGGGATGGAGAATATCTGATGACAAAGTACTGTGTGGTTCTGTAGCAGCGGAAACAATGGCGGATTGGAGAGTTCATCTTGATATGTGTGTCACGTCACGCCGCAGACATTCCTGCACTCGCCGTGGCTGTTGTTAAACAACGAGAGAGCAGGAGAAAGACAGGAGAGGGGGAAGGGACCAGACGGGGGGAAAGAGCTCACTGAGGGAAGTGTTACCAGACGAGGGGTTGAGCGAGAGAAGGACAGACACACATGTGTTGGACAATATTTTGACTGTTGAGTTCAGAGAAGCACTGAACATGTGAATCATCGTCCAATCATATTCTGAAACTGTTTTAAAATGATAGTCTATTCTTAAATGGGCCATTTGCATGACACTATTTTTCACCCCAAATCTAAGTGTTTATTTGAGATAGATTAGTAATTATTGCATGGACCTTTTCACATGCATTAAAGTGGAAGTCATCATAATGTGAACTTCAATAAAGTTAAAGTGACGTGACATACAGCCAAGTATGGTGACCCATACTCGAAATGCGTGCTTTGCATTTACCCATCCAAGTGCACACACACAGCAGTGAAAACACACACACCATGAACACACACCCAGGGAGCAGTTGGGGGTTCGGTGCCTTTCTCAAGGGCATCTCAGTCGTGGTATTGAAGGTGGAGAGAGCGCTGTACATTCACTCCCCCCACCGACAATCCCTTCCGGGTCCCGAGACTCGAACTTACAACCTTTCGATTACGAGTCCAACTCTCTACCATTAGGCCACTACTTCCCTGTATTAGTAATTCCCAATATTAGTAAATGCAAACTACAACAAATGTTTGTTTGTTTTGCATTCCCATTTGCTCCAATTGCTAAATATATAATACCATTCCACCATATACTTTCCAAAAGAGGAAAAACTAATCAGGAATTTGATTATGTTTGTAGAAGAGAGAAACAAGTCCAGTTTCCTCAGCTATTGTAATCGAAACACTCATGCAGCAGCGGTAACTCGCTTTCTGTCATTCCAGTGTAATATAATGTAAAGTATTGAGTTATAAATACACATTAATCATTTTTTTTTTTTTGTAAATGTAAAAAATTTAGGCTCCATTTGTTTGCATACTCTTTTAAATAATTTGAATACACCGTTTTTCGTTTTTTTTTTTTTTAAGTCAAAAAGGTCATAATGTTACAATTACAGCTGTCCTGATATCATAATAAAGAGCTTCGAAATGATGTTTAAACAATCTTGAGAAATAAACCACATTTTTGGCATAAACTCTTATTTTATTTTTTTACTTTATCAAACACTGAACTTTTTGTTAAATTGTTAATGATGAAATGTATAAATGAATATTTGAAAACATTTTGTCTTCCAAATCAAATGTGGTGCAACCCAGCAGACAGAAACTTGGAGAAGAAAAAAAATCGTAAAATCGGAAATAATGTCTATAAGCGTTGTAGTAGGAGTTGATAATAAAATACAAGGGGTCCGTTCTTCGTACGTCGCTAACTCAGCTGGATTTGATTGTTGCTGATTTCACCTGATCTTGGATCGTTTGGTTCTTTGAAGCTCATCCCGGAGTTGCTGTCATAGCATCAGGTCCTTAAGCTTAAACCTGCTCCGGAGCAGGTTATTTCATGTAAACCAGATTAGATTGCATCTTTCTAAGCAGAATTGATACTTAAAATCTGTCACAGCCATCGCTACTTTATTACAAGAGTATCCTGCTGGTCCAGGGACAATCATTTAAAATAATAATATTAATTTGAAATTAAGATAACAATGTTGTTTAGTCTATAATACTATAGACCCAGCCAGTTTTACTCATTGAAAGATTTATTAATGATGAAATAATTACTTTATTTGAGTCTGACACACATGCTAAACAGTTAATCTGAGCCATGCATTCATTTGAGTGATGACAGATATTACGGTAAGGGCTTGATGGAGCGCAGGAGATGTACAAATACTATAAATCATAAATATAAATAATTGTAATTACAAATACATTAAAAACATAGCACATTTAATTTATCTATTTATAGCTGTACACATTTATGTAGTTTTGTTCGCTTGGCTGTTTCCTTATAAAGGTCCAGAAATGTTTCAATTTTTCGTTAGGTGTCTTTTTTTTAATGATGTGATGTCATTAGGTTGCTGTCTTGCCGGTAGCCAATCGCTGCATTGCTGATCGTGGTCTCGAGTATCGATACATCTGCCCTTTTCGGGAAAACAAGAACGCGCATTAATCTTAGACAACTTAATCCATATATATTAATCTAATACGCAAATTAGTTGGAGGCCAGTTATCACGATTAGAAGATCTGGCCTCTCTCAAATCATCTCAGATGTATTAAGCGAGGTATGAAGAACGGACCCCAGATGATTAAGTCAAGGTCAGTTCAGGTAAAATGTCATGTGGTGCGACTCCCCAAAAAATGTGATGTTTTTAGCAAGCAAGTCATTATATTTGTTAAAAACGCTTTTATCATGAGAAATAGATTACTTGTATTAAAAGCTGAAAAAATCCAAAAAGGAACTCCGAAATTTTGACAGGCAAATACAACAAAGAATAACGTTTACATGTAGCGCGTCAATTCTGCATGTATGTAAGACATACATGCTCTCTGCTCTCACTAAAGCGACGGCGAGTTGTGCGCCTAGAGTTCAGGGTAACGTTATGTCAAATACAGGTGCACTGCGCATCCAATCTGATGAACTGAAAAACAGCACCGATCGCTTGACGAGTGAAGTCAGTGTACCGCGAGGGAATACATCTGTGCTAAACTCATACTTAGCCTCCAACTCACACACTGGTGAATACAATCTGAGAATTGATTAGCCATTGGCTAATATTAAACATCATTTATTCGCCCAGAGTGAAATTTAGTCGAATATGCGAGTGATTTACTTGCATTGTAGAGGGTTGGACCGTTTAGAAACCCTCATTTAGATGTCCGAGTTCTTGGACCGGTTGACCCGCGCCTCACAGTCCGGGAGGAGGGAGCAGAGAGCGGCTGTTTCTAAACCAGAGTTGTTCTGCTCATTCATGTTGTGTAACAGATCCCTCCAGCTCATCCCCATCTCTCTCTCTCTTTTCTCTTTCTGCAGACGGCTCTGAGCTCCTTTTTCCAGGAGGCCAACATCCCCAGTCATCACCAGATGGTAAGTGTGTTTATTTCGGAGAGAAGGAAGAAGAGCAGCGCCGCCGTGTTCAGCATCCTGTCATTGTCATCAGGCAACATAGCATCTGAGAGAATAATGAGGGGCTGGACTTCCTGAAGGCCACAGATGTTATTAAAGAGCCTGAAATACACTTATGCTAGTCAGGGCTTCTTAGAAACAGTCCGACTTGTTTTTCATGCCCAGTTTCCAGCATCTCTCTGACTCAGATGAAATTTGACGTCCTATCAGGGCAATTTCTGGATGAGTTGATTTCGCAGTTTCAGTAAATGGTCGACTAGGAAGGAAGTTTGGAGTTGTTTGTATTTGCACTGGATCTTTCTTTTATGAATAAATACTATTAAAGCAGATGCAATAGGGAGAATATTATACTGCCTTTTGAGACGAGTTATTCTAGCCAAATTCAAATTTCAATTAGACCTGGAAATATAAAAATAAAGTTCCTTCAAATATGAATACAAATTATAATAGTATGTAAATAAATCTAAAATAACACTGATTGCGACAAACATATTGCTAAAAAACAAGACCAAGCAAGCTGATTATCGTTGTAATTCGTCCAATACAAAATATTGCACTGTTTATGTGCACCGTAAAATATCATGGTATTAGCTTCAAGCACATGATCACATCAAAATACTCAAAAGTCTCATGTGTTTGATACAATAGCACTATTTGTGTGCCTTGTGAAGTTTTGAATCTGTCATTTCACTTCTTTATTGTTCAAAAACAGCTAGACGGAGCACAAAGAGATGCTTGTTACTATGTTTAACTTGCCATGCTGTCTTTATGAACACTTATGATGCCAGTCTCTGGGCTAGATGTGATGCAATGACCTGAGAATTCAGATGAGGGTCTGGATGGTTTTAACATGCTGACGGTTTCACCCCCTTTTAAGCAGTCTAGGGTGAATAGACTAGTCGAGTCTCAGAGATTCTTCTACAGTCTGAACATCTTCCAGCCGTGACTCCCACTCATCTGTCCACATCCTGTCTTCCTGGATATGTAGCCTCATAAATCAGGCATTTGAAGACATGCTGGACAAAGCCCTCAGAGATAGGAGCAGATCTGACCCAGCCGTTGACCGTTCGATCAGTCATGTGCTCTGGGGCTTGATGAAGTGGTTTTTGGGTCTGTACACAGACACGCAGATGTTTTTGAACTTCACCAGACGGCTAAAACACGAGTCGTGCTGTTTCCTCTTTGAAAAAACAGACGTGCAACTGCTGTTCTTCAGTCTGCTGAGGGTTACACAATCCGTTTTTCATCTCACAAAAGCAGTCCCCGTGGACAAGCCGCGATATGATTCCTGCAGTTTTACAAGATTGACGTCAGCCTCCACCCACGACATGTGCGTGCCTGAATCTCTGTGTGTGTGTGTGTGTGTGTGTGTTCTTTCTTCTCTATGGCTGTATGTGAGGGAGTGAGTTTGAGAAAGGCAGAGGCAGGAAGTCTATCTGTGTTTGTTTTTATTTTGAGAGCAGCCATTACATCATGCAGCTGGGGACCATATATGGGTGGAGCAAAGACATAAGCAGGATCTGATTGGATCAGCGTGTGTGTGTGTGTGTTTGTGTGTATGATATAGATGCAGTTAACAATGAAGTCATATTTAAACACAAGGGACCCATTTCCTGAGGGCCGCAGATGTACATGCTGACGAGTCACTTCCGTTTAGTTCTCCACACAAAATTAAATAAATAATATATACTTATTATTTTTATCTTAAGTGGACTGTTAGTATCTTTTAAAGATTGGCTTTAATGATTTATTTTCCATTCTGAAGGAAATAATTTGAAAATTTTCCATTATTAAGCCATCAAAATACACATTTTACAATAATTTATTATACAGTGGTTTCCTGAGAATTACAAAATATTTATTTCTGGTAAATTAGGTTTAGTAGTTATTTGATGGATGCCAGTTATCAATGTTTATCTGAATTTCCATTATGAAAAATATTCATAAGAAGAGTTCTTGATGTAAAATGTACTTTTTCATAGTATTTCTGTTGAAAAATTCCAATAAATAATGCAAAATTAATCTGAACATACAACATAAGGCATACAAAATAGTTAGATTCAAGTTAAATACTCATTACAGATTTATTAATAAGGCATTTACATAATGACTGTTTCTTGTCAAATTACATGGCGTGAATGCAAAACTTCAAAAAGGTAGCTGGATACATTAATAACTACTCAAAGAAACTAGCTAACTGCTTGAACGTTGAAGTCGGCTAATGAATGTGTTTGGTCTAGTCCGGTCACAACGCTCTAAATAGAGTAAATACTGTTTTAAAGTAAATCCCACACCATTTGTTCCAGTGTTCGAGGTCTGTAGTCAGATCAGCTGTGGCAGTAGAGCCCAAAGTCACGAGTCTGGACCTGTCTTCCTGTAGAGGAACCTGCTGAACTAGACTGCCCCCTCTTCTCGGCAGCGCCGGGCCTGTTATTGGCACAACCCTCTGTTATTGGCACTCCTGGCTGGGCCCAGCACAAACTGTTTTGACTGTCCTTGAAAAGAGTCTCGTAGCGAAACACTCCACCCTCCGCCAGCCTGCGCAGTTTCAACCGCTCGCTGAAGCCTGTGAACATTCATGCTCTTCGTCAGCTCATCATATATTTACTGCACTGTAACAAAAACACAACCTGCATGTTACTGCCTTTACTGAGAATTGGCCCGGTTAGCTTCCATGTGTGACATCATCGCTTAACTTGTATTGAGTCTGGAACATTCCTTTATTATCTGCGATCTCTGTCAAGACCATTTTAAAATCATATACTTATTATTTTTATCTTAAGTGGACTGTTAGTATCTTTTCTCTTTTGAAAGATTGGCTTTAATGATTTATTTCATTACAACTGAAAAAGCATTTATGTTTGAACATTTTCCTTCAGACTTAAGCCATCAAAATATTTTGCAAATAATTTATTATTACTAATCAAAATATTAAATTAGGTTTAGTATAATATTTGGTATGTTTATCTGAATGTTACTTGACAAAATATCACTTGACTTGATGTAAAGTACATTTTATTTCAGCTAGATTCCAAGATAACATTTTTTTTAATGCAAAATTAACTGAACAACAACATAACATACAACAAAATGAGTTAGATTCAAATGAAAATGAAAATGAAAATTTATTAATAAAAAAAGCTCATTCATAGTATTATTACACTGGCCTTCAAAAGGTAGCTGGAACTATATAGATGACTCAAAGATATAGTCCTTAAAATCGGTCTCAATGAATGTGTTTGGTCTAGTCATTTATAAAATGGCTAATATGCTATAGTCAAATTTACTAGTCAGAGTATAAATACTGTTTTGTGGCCAGCGGATAAAAAACATCAGTTACAGGGTGTTTCTCAAGATCTGTAGAGAGCAGTTCAGTCACGCAGTGTTGATGTAAACACTGAGGAGAGTGAACATGTGACCTTTGACTGTTTATATCCACTGAACTGTCTGGATGACCTACTTAACAGACGGATCTGTTTGTCCTTTGACCGGCATCAGAGCTGCTCCACCGAAATAAACTGTAATAAACTCCTGCTGACAAACCCTTGCCTGCTCAGTTTCAGTCACTGATCATGTGTGTGCGTGTGGTTACGTTATCAGCTGAAACTGCCCTTCATAACACAAGGATGGCAGAGAGGGCTGAGAGCTCATGTGCAAACATCACGCTTTGTATTGAATCATGGGACTGATTCCTTTAGCACAGTGATCTCAGCAGCACATCCTTTGTTTAAACATCATAATGCATCTCTTTTAAGTACTTCATATGCAATCTGTAATATGTGTGATCATAAGTATCTGCAATCTTCTCAAAGTATGTAAACTACTGATAAAAGGTGGGTTTCCATGTATGTCGGTCACATAATTGTAATTAGCAACTTGAAACTGCCCTTTTCATGTCTTGTGGAAAACTTTTTTCATTATGTAGAGGTTGTCCAGTCAGTCATAAAAGTGATTCAAGTACAGCAAACCATCCTGTTTATTATTACATGGATTTAATGTAATGTGCAACAAGATTATTTTGGTGCCTTCAAATTAGAAGATACATATTCTGGTACATGGGTCAATAATACTTCTCTGTTAATTTTATACAAATATAACTCATGACATGCAATCAAATCGAATACATTTTATTTCTACAATGTGCTAGATTTCTCCAAGATAACATTTCTTGATGTTTCAAAAATAAAACTGTGAAATGATTCTGGCAAAAACATAAAACAACAGCTTTTTCAACCAAATATGTATTTTTAAATGTAAATAAATATATATTTAATGTCTTAATAAGGCTAGATTAATTAAAAACACATAATCCAAGTCCTATTTGAACAAAACTGATTATTAATATTTGGACAGACGTTTATCCTCCAAGTCTCAAAGTATTTATAAAGCACCATTTATAAAACTAATATGCTAAAACTTAGCGGTGTTATTACCTTTAACTAGTCATGAGGTATACACTGAGTGATTGTGGCCAGCGGATACAAAAACATCAGTCAAAATACAGGGTGTTGCTTAAGATCTGTAGAGGAGCGTAGTTCAGCGGTGTTGATGTAAACACTGAGGAGGGTGAACATGTGACCTTTGAGTGTTTATATCCACTGAACTGCTGTCTGGATGACCTACTTAACAGACGGATGTGTGTTTGTCCCTTTGACCGGCATCAGAGCTGCTCCACCGAAATAAACCGTAATAAACTCCTGCTGACAAACCCTTCCTGCTCTTATATCAGTCACCTGATCATGTGTGTGTGTGTGTGTGGTTATTAAAGGAGCCGTTATCAGGAGCTGAAACTGCTGTAATTATGTGGTCTACTTTTCCTTCATAACACAAGGATGGCAGATATAGTACAGAGCAGTGCCCACCTTATTAGTTGAATCCCAAAATGATGCTTGTTATTATATTGAACTGAAAGCGAGCACATCCTTTTGTTTAAGATTCCCATAATGCATCATCTGTAGCTGACATATGCATCTGTGTGTGATAGAATTAGAAACCTCACATGGGACATATGCTATGAGGCTACTATTATAGTATGTCGGTCACATGTTGTAATGTAGCACAAACTGCCCTTTTCAGACACTTGTGGAAAACTTCATTTTCATTATGAAGAGGTTGTCCAGTCAGTCATAAAAGTGATTCAAGTACAGCAAGCCATGCTGTTTATTATTAAACGATGCTGAGATGTCATGTGCAACAAGATTATTTTGGTGCCTTGACTAACAGAAGACATGTTCTGTTCTTACATGGGTCAATAATGGGACTTCTCTGTTAATTTTATACAAATATAACTCATACATGCAATCACCTCGAATACAATGTGCATGCGTTAATTTCTCTATTAAAATTCATTTTGATGTTTCAATTAAAATTGATAATGATTCTGCTGTTCTGAAATAACAGCTTTTTCATAGAAATATATGTATTTTTTATTTAAGGTAAATAAATAATATATATATTTCATGTTTTAATAAGGCTAGATTAATCTGAAAACACATAATCCAAGTCATATTTGAACAAAACTGATTATTAATATTTGGACAGACGTTTATCCTCCAAGTCAAAGTCATGTGGTGTGACCAGCATACATTAAAAAACAAAAACATAAAATAAGGGAAAGATACAGACATTTATGACCGTGTTTGAAAGTCAGTAAGTTTCTTAAAACGTTATATAATATATATATATTATCAGCTCAAGGTTATTTCAGGTAGTAAAATATCATGTGGTGCAAATCCCTAAATATAATTATTTATACATTCATAATATTTGTTATAAAAAGCATTTATTTATTATTTTGACCGTATGGTGTAAGGAAAATCGTATTACTTTTTATTTGTTGATTATCGTGACATTTTTAGGTATTAAATTAAAACATTACTTGAAAATAGTGTCATTTTTTAAACCATAAGAAACAATATAGCAGTATATACTATATGAATAAACATTAGTCAAATTATTTTGAATTTTATTTTATTTAGCTATTTTCCCTTTTACTTTTATAGTTGTAGTAATTTTCCATGTAGTAATTTATATGTGTATATATATATATATATATATATATATATATATATATATATATATATATATATATATATATATATATATTAGAGGTATAGATTAATTTTTAATCTAGATTAAAATGGCTCATTTGAATTCTGCCAAGGCATTCAGAATATGTGTGCTACCCAAATAATGACTAAAAGTAAGTCTTTGAGAACGGGTTTCTCAAGCCAGGTGGCGATTAGACCAGGGGCTCATCTCCTGTTTCCAAAATGCATCACAAACTTTAATCTCTTCCCGTCCCAATCCCACGAAAAAACTGGAGGAAAATCCCATTCCACTCCCGGAAGAATGACTCCCATTCCCTCCCACTCCCGTGTTGTTGTTGTTTTTTTTTTTTTTTGATAACTGTCAATTACAGTAAAAATATAATACAGATCACAGCGTGCCCACCTTATTAGTTGAATAAAACCCAAAATGTCGCTTTTTGTTATTATATTGAACTGAAAGCCATATTATGCACAGTGTTGCACAGATTAAATTTCATGTAAATCATCCATGCTAACACACACGTCTTCTATTTTTATTTTTTAGACATTTCACTCTCTATAGATATATTTTCTATGTACTGTATTTTTAGATATATTCGAGTTTCGTTTCTCGCTCAAGTTCACATGAGACCTAAAGCGCATCCTGTTTGCTTAAAAGCGCAACGCGTTTCGTTGTTATTCTGAGTGCACACAACAAACGTAGAGTCTTTACAGATTGGAAAGATGTATTAGGCTACTTTATCTGTATGACCAAAATGACGGAGATTTTAAGAGCAAGTGAGCGACCGGAGCCTGTCCTGCAGCAAACGCGCTTCCACACAAACACTTCAATAGCGTACATTTCTCTAGGTTAACATCATATTGAGCGGCCATGTAAAGTTGTTACTACATACATCTTTCAGATGAAAAGCCATATTTGAGGTTGATGAATGATAGATGAGCGTTTGGATGTCCTGCCCGATTGTATTACCACATAGACCAGCCGTTAACAATCTGTCCATCACGGACTGCGAGCCTCTAGTTCAAGACTCGCTCGCCCCCTACAGTGCAATTCGCCAGGTATACATCCGCGCTAAAATATCAGGGTGAAAGTCATCATAGCTTGCGTAGTATAGACCCAGCTCCCAACCCAACTTTGAGAATAGATTAACGGCGATATTTTTTTTATCGCCGATAAGAGTCTCACGTTAACGCAGCACGTTAACGCCGATAACGGCCCACCACTAATATATATATATATATATATATATATATATATATGTGTATATGTTCATTCTGTGTTTTTTTTATATATTGTTATCTAACCAACATCAGCTCAGTTTATTTGATCCTTTTTTGTTTGTGCAGATGTGCACTCCACGCAACACTCCCGCCACGCCGCCCAACTTCCCCGATGCCATCACTATGTTCTCCAAGCTGCGGACGTCTGAATGCACGGGCGGCAGCGGAGCCAGCGCTTCGGCCCAGGTGTCTATGCCGTGTTCTCCTTCTCCACACTCCTCCACACAGGGATTCGGCTCGTTCTGGGCCTCCTCGCCCCCCAACCACCAGCCCGTCTGGCTGCCGCCGTCCTCTCCCACAGGCCACCACGCACTCCATCTCCACCACCATCACATGCACCAGCCGCCCATGTGGCCGCCCGTCTCCCAGCCCGCCAACGGCCAGCAGACGCCCGTCATTTCAGCCCTGCACGGCCAGAGATGAGACTCTGCGGGGGGAGGGCCGGAGGTGTAAATACACGGTTTAACGGGGCAGGAATTTTACTCACTGAGACTTTGAATGGCCAAGGGGGAAAGCCGTGGCACTCTTTAATTTTTCTAAAGATGAACACTCTCTTTCAGAGATCTCGTTTTGATCTTTTACCTATTGTCGCTTTCATTTCTGTCCAAACCTGGGAAGAACCACTATGAGGAAAAAAAATGTAATTATGAAAGTTATTAAGAGATGTTAGAGTCCCAAACAAGCCTCTTCTGTTTCACTATCCAACAGCGAAAGAAAGCCACGGAGTCGTCGGCAGTGGACGATCAGGACGAGTGTGTGCGTGTGAATCTTCATTCGTTCACCGTGTTCGGACTCTCTCCTCCTTTGTAGCGCTGTGTCGGCAACAACACTCGCAATAAAACGGCTGACAAACAATAAGACAGAATCACATATCATGGTGGTCGTGCCGTTCTGCATCCCAGGAAGCATCAGGAGGACATTTCTGCATAACTAGTGTCTATTGAGTTCTTAACAGAGGCTTTTATGAGATGAGTAATCACCTTTTATTTGTTCGAAATGCACAAGTGCGTTGAGTTGAATTTATTCAGAATCAACAAAAAACTATTAGTCCAGATATAAATAGAAAAATCAGGAAGAGTTTGCAATAATCCTGTCAGAAAGTTTATTCTTGTTTGATAAATTTGCAACTTTTAGCATGTTTTTGTGGTTAAATCAGGAAAGCTTGTTGTGTTTATACTAAAATCGTTATGGAAGAATACAGACTCCAAAAAGTAATTTTTTTTCACTCCCAAGAACTATAAATGCCAGCAGACTCTTGTAAAGACCGAGCGGTCTGATGTTTGGAGGTCCAGCGCAGCCGGTGTAGTAACGCTCAGCTCCACCTACCTCAGCTCCAGCCGTGGCCTGATCCTACCTCCGGCGGCGACCGAGGGCTCAAATACCCCATGCTCTCGCGCTGTGTGAAGGCGATGAGACGAGGACGAGAACTGATCTGGTGTCACATATTGGCGTTTGTGTTGTACTGCTTGTCGAGCGGGAGGACATTGATTGGCAGTGGTTTTCTGAGATGAATTGTTTCTTTAGTTTCGCATGATGCCACCTTCCCTTCATTCGTTCATCTTAGACAATCACTTTTGCCGTCTTGCGGTTTGAATTCGTGGTTTAGTACCTCAGTCAGGCTGGACGCCATATTTAATGTGAAGCGACTGTAAACGAGGCTTTGAGGAGATAAATGTAGTTTTTTTCAACGTCGTCTGTTATATCAGTTGCTTAGTTGATGAAACATGCCCCAAAATTACTATGTGAATTATTCCTAGCAATTAAGCAATATTGCATACATTTCAGTTTAAGAAAGAATGGATAAATGAACAATGCACACAGGAATTAGTTTTCTGCTTGTTTCATACTGTATATTCACAAAAATCACTGCGCGTAAATTGAACTCTTTTCAGTTTATGTGAGAATGGATTTATGAATTGGTGTACGAAGGAATCTTATAAAAGCAAATAGATCAATTATTGTGGTGCATTAAAGAGTCGCACATTTTGCCAATAATTAATTTGTGAACATTTACACATTCTTAGTTAAATTGTTATTATATAGATAACTAAAAAATCAAGCAAAACAAAGTTGTGTTCAGAAATCCATTCTCTGCTAAAGCAACGTTATCTCACGACCAGGTCGTATGTATTTTACAAGGTGGTTAATTGCACATTTGTTCGTACTTATTTGTATGATTTTGTTTGATTTCTGAGGGGTACGGTTGGTCATTAATACGAAATCCTACAAATTTGCCATCTCGTAAAATACATATGATTTTTCACAAAACTTAAAAAAGGGAGGTCGTAATGAATTTTTACGAATTAGCCACCTAGTAAAATATAGACGAATTGGCGTGAGATCGGCTTGGTTAAATTGTAACTGATGAGCTTAAATGCAAAGAAAACAGTTGTGAACTATTTACAATGTAAAATATTCATTTTACAATCATTTCCCAAATTCATCCTGCTTGTGATTTAAGTTCGCTGTTATGATTTAAACGTGACTGAATTTACAAACTGTTTGTACATTCTCAAAAACATAGTTGCATTCAATTTAAGCGCGCACAGATTTGCAAATCTCTACAAAATCATTATTTCGTAAATTTTCATATAACTTAAACACAAGCAGAATAGTTTTTTTGTGTTTTACTAACTATTTACCCAAATTCATTCTGCTTGCATTTAAGATAATTTTATCATGTCTGGGTTTACAAACTTTTTGTATGTTCTCTGATAAATCATCACTTTAAGTTTAAGCACATAAATAATTTGCAAATGTACATAATACCGAGCTTGCGTAAATTCTCGTGACAAAATACATCTGTTTATTTTTACGAAATGACGTCCACTGAATAATCTCAGTTTCCTTCAGTTGTACCAACCTAAATATGGTGTCTAATTCTGACTCTGGATTATTTTAAGCATTAGCCGTTTTGATTTAATCATAGACGGCTACGTGATAGATCAGCTTCTGTGTTTTGGCCTAGAAAATGCATGTGAAATACGAAAAGTACTTTTGGTTTTGGAAAACGCCATTAGAGCGATAATGGCAGATAATAGTTTGGTCTTCCTTCACAGCTGGTGGCTGTTGTTTGCTGTGTAGAAAGAAACCTTGCATGTTGGTCTCCAAAGGTTGACAATACGTGTTTTGTAGGTCATTCCTGCTAAGACGATTTCTGTTGAAGTAGTGCAAGAGAGGCGAGTCTGAAGTCAAACGGCGGTGGCTCTGATGTCAGTGTTTGGAGTTTGTCTGACCAGTGCCTTGTGATTTTTGAAGTGTCTCCATTTTATTTAGCTGTGGATTCCCATATTAGCAACAGGGCCAATACTCTCAAATGTCATTCTCTGGAGCGCTGAAAGGCACAAGCATTGATTGTTTAAACAGTTGCGCTGCCGTAGATCTCAGACCGTCGTGATTCAGTTCTTCGGGGACGTGTTTGTTTAGACTGCGGCTGTGATGATCAACATACGCCGAGAGGCAGGAAGACTGACCCTCAAGAAAACATTTGTTAGCGAACAACCTTTTGTATCGATTTCCCTCCTGTACTGTTTGTTCTTTTCCCTTGTTGTGATTTGTATTTATATGTCTGACAAAAAGCTCAGATCTGAAACCATTTTGGAGGTCATTGTGTTTTTATTAAGGTCATAATAAATGATTTAATGACTAGTGTGGTTTGTGTTATTTGTCTTGAACGTGTAAGTGTGGATTTCTTGCATCAGCAACCCATTTCCGATTATAACGATGTTGTTTTGTCTTGGTATGTTAACACTCAAGCTGCTCGCTCAACAATTGCACTGAAACTGGGACATCATTACACGACTTCACATGCTAGCAAGTGTTGATGCAAGCATAATGTCAGCCAAACATGACACCGTTACGAACACTTAAGGGTTTCTTCTGAAGAACACAAAAGCAGATGTTTTGAAGAATGTTCACGCTGCTCTTTTCCTTACAGTGAAAGTAAATGCGACTGGAGCTCTGAAAAGGGAAATTACATTCATAAAAGCAACGTTGTGTAAAATTCAAGTTTTTCAATCAATGTGACTGATTATACAAGAATTCATCCATGAATGAACAAATTTCTAACAAACATTTATCAAATCACAATGTGGTAATTTGTCACTTTGAATTAAATTTGTGTAAATTTGCGCACATTTAAGTTGTTTACACATTCTTGGTTAAATTGTCATGCAAAGAACCGAGAGTTTTACATCTTTGTAAATCCATTCTCTGTAAAACTACCATTGATTGAACCTAAACAAACATAAAAGAACAAGTTTAATCAACAGTTTGTCCAAATTCATTCTGCTCTCACATTCTTGGTTACATTTTCAGATTTTAGGCACGAGCAGAGTGAAATAGTAAACGTTCATAAAAACCATCATGCATTACTTGATGGCTTTATGAGGATAAGAAATTAAGAATGGTACTACAAACAATATTTGACCAACATTTGGTAGTTTGGATACAAAGTAAATGCGGATTGGGTTTTTGAAAAGGGGTGAAAATTACACAAAGGTAAATGAGATTTGAAAGAGATGCTGTGGACAACTTTCGATTTATGACTTCAGAAGTCATTTTATGATGTTTTATTGTGATTAACAGTGCCTAGTACCCGCCCCACATTCACTTTGTATAACACAAAGCATTTTGCACTTAGTATCTTTGTTAAATTAAATATATTTATTTTCTATGAAATATTTTGTATTGGAATTACACTGGGAGAAATAATGGCAAGATTGTCATTTTTGCATAAACCTATCAATTTTTGCATTCATAATTACATTACAGTCTTTTACAAAATATTACATGGTGTATATATCATCACCATTATTTGATTTATACCATATATTACCATTTTACATCAGAATAATACCATTGCTCATTAATTACAATATTTTTAATTACCTTGTCAGTACATTGTCAATCATATGTAATTTATTTTTCCAGATGAAACCCTGAGTCAGTAATTTGGAAATGACGTCTTTGATGTGCTACAGGAAGTGTGTGGGCTGCACATGGTAAAATTGTACGCTCTGTACCTTGGTATCTGTGACCTCAGATTGTTCTAAAAAAAATCCAAATCGGAAATGGGGTGACAATGAAGCTAAATGCACAAGGTCATGAAATGAGTCATTAGTCGCTCCAAACAAAACTTAAAACATCAGCATTTACGTAACTTAAACGCAAGACCTCAATTATGCTTACGATAAGTGTTTAGTAAATGAACACGTTATACACGTGTAAGGTTCAGTGCGAGATAGTGACCATGGCGTTATCACCAGTGCTGGTATAGAAACACACTACATTGCCAAAAGTATTGGGACACGCTCTTCTAATGAACATGTTTGACTACTTTAGTACTTTTCTTAATGTGAGTGTCAGTGTGGAAGAACTTGACTGGTCTACAGAAAAATACCTCTGGTGTGACTTTAAATGCAGACCTTGAGCCAAAAACTCATCACCAAACACCAATGACTTGTACATTCATTATATGGACACAAGTACTGGGACACCCCCTTCTTTAGAAGAGAAAAGGGCATTTACAAAACCGTGGCAACAAAGACGGAAACATAATACATGTATTTAAAATTTTATTTCCACCTCGGTTGCAATAGTTTTGAAGTGTATGAAATGACTGTACCCATATATACAAGTCGTTGGTGTTTGGTGATTAATTTTTGGCTCAAGGTCTGCATTTAAAGTCACACCAGAGGTGTTCAGCTGGGATCAGGACTTGTCTTTCTGCAGACCAGTCAAGTTCTTCCACACTGACTGAATCATCATTTCTCTTTGATCCTTGTCTTATACACAGAGACACTGTCATGTTAGAATAGAAAAGGGTTCTGTCCAAACTGTTGCTATTAGAAGCACACAATTCCCTAGAATATCATTATATGCTTAAACATTTGTACTCATGGAAATTACTAAAATAGTCAAACCTTTCACTAGAAGGGGGTGACCCAATACTTTTGGCAATATGGTGTATGTCCAACACTGCTGCATCAGTGGAACAGATTATCACCATTAATAACACTTCAACGGAATAATAAATCGGACAGATATAACTGCTGTTTAATAAAGCAGTAGCTGTATATGTTGTAAGAGGTAGATTTGAGGTGAAACAGACATGAATCTATTCCCGATACATTTTACTGGTTTGAACTGATTGAAAAAAAATTTCACCAACAAGTTCTAGGTCAAGTTCAGATCAACACTGAGAGAGTTTAGAATGTAAAAGTGAATTAATAATCACATTGGATGACAAACAATGTTTTGCATATTTAATTTGACTGAGCTTACAAAAAAAATAAACATTAAATCTTAAAGATATTCTCAATGCTACAGAGGAACCTTCTGTTTCACATATATAGCTTGTGTCGCACATTGCTGTAAACATTTCATTCAGACAATGGAGCGGCTTCTATTGGAGGATATCTAGAGTGATGTCACCGGCTCCTCTTCTGATTGGTTGAGCTCTTTGTGGAGCTCTAGTGCTTCTTTCGGCTCTGTGGTTGTGTTATGGAATGAGGTCTGAAGCGGGACGTCCTGGGACTGGCAGTCCATAGAGGACAGGGGCCGGTCTTTCATCGAGGTGCTGGATGCTGTGGGGGGTCAGAGGTCAATGGTTAAAGAGCATTCAAGTGTGAGTTACGATCACAACTACATCACGTACAACTCGTGAACGGACAAACATGTGAGGCATCTGTCAGACGCTTACAGAATGACTTAAAACATCTCCTTCAAAGGGTGCACATGTACTGCAGATACAATCTTATTTTACCTTAAAATTCAACTTAAAATCTTATATCTTTTAAAAAACTGTATTTGTAGATTACATCAAATAACTGAAATAAAGGGCCACTTAAGTGTACTTAAAAAGACAAACTTATATGACAGCTTTTCAACTTGCTTAAGTCACAATGCAGTTGAATTCTCCTTGTTAAAGGTTTGTTCACAGCACTAACCCTAAAAACAAGAAACAGTTTAGCAGCCTTAGCAAACACCTCTGATCATATCACACATGCTAACTCGGGAACCGCCCAGAAAAACAGCCTGTCTTTGTTTACCACTGAATATTTGACTCCTCTATTAGCTCAGGCATGGATAAGATATACACACAGGTCATAGCCTGGCAAGCCTCAACTTGGACATAACCTGGGTATTTAAAGTCCATAGGTCACGAACAGCACCTTAGTGTTAGCAGCTCTTGAACACCGCTAGCCTTGTAACTAAAATAGGATGTGTTGTAAACAGCCAGTGTTCATTTACAGCCAACGTCAATGGCTTTCTTCTCATCTGCTGTGAGTGTGTTTAAGGTCAGCTCCTCATAACCCACCTGAGCGGCTGTGGTGAGTCTTGGCACTCTGTGGCTGTGCGGGACTTCCACGGCCAGCGTCCACTGCACTGGACCTCTGGGACTGTGAACGGCTGACCTTGTCTTTGCTCTTCCAGTTGCCTGCAAGAGCATCAGCGATTCAAATGGCAGACATGAGAACATTGACAGCAATTCATTCACTACATGGCACAAGCTGACAGGCCTCTGCTGATTCTGCAGTCAGTGAGATTGCTTGTTCAACTTTTAAATAGTCTGGTTCAGAGTTCGCTGTAAGCTGGCCCTGCAGCATGCTATAGAGTTCCTCTGAAACCCTCCCCCTTCCCCAGCACCACCTGTCCAAATCCGCCACAGGATTTAGGTATATACACTGCCCTCCAAAAGTTTGGAAACGCCCTAGAAAAGTGGGGTTTTGCACAATATCAGCATAAATCCTTATCATTGTTTTGGTGCAAATACATTAAAGTAACTTGACATTATCATTGAAGACCAGCAATAATAATTTTCTATTTGATTACATAATAATGGCAATATATAAATACATGTCAAAGTCAGACATGCCCCTTTGCCAGCTGTAAAGCCTGGTTACTGGTTTAAACTTGGCCCAGGTTTTTAAAAGAGTTTTGGGTCAGCACACCTTAATAGCTTCAACAATTGATTGCCAATTACGTTTAGAATACAATGAACCAATTAGAACACAATTTAGGTCAGATAGTTTACAAATAGCTCTTGCCAATCAAATAGAGAGTTTCCATGTATCCAGTGTCCAGTGTTTATGTAATAAAATATGTTTTCATAGATTGTCTCTTATCAGTGCACAATTATCACAAGTTAAAAATGATTCATGCCAATATTGTCCAAAACCCAACTTTTCTAGAGTGTTTCCAAACTTTTGGAGGGCAGTGTATGAACATGATTTTGTAGTCTGGTTCTCATGAGAGCACCTGGTGATCTTGTTTGGTGCTCACGCTGCACGTAGTGTGACCTATTAAATATAACTAGGCTACTAATTAGTGCTGTCAATTGATAACAAAAATGTACTAACTAATTAATTGCAAATTTTCCTGAAACTTATCGCGATTATTTGAGATCAATCCCACCTAACATTAGTTTTTAAATATACTTTAATATTGCAATAATTTCACATTCAATCTTCAAATTAATATACAGTAGAAACAACATGAAGACAGTATATTTTTATATTTGTTTAATGGTATCTTTTTTATGACTGAAGGCTAGTTATTTGGGACAGGGCCTATCACTGATACCAATACTACTGATGTCTCTGTAGGAAATTTTATTTTTTCCTAATATTAAACCATTGACTGACTATATGTAATGTTGACTATACTAACATTACTGTATAATTGAGCTGTCAATTTGAACTTTTATTAGACTTTAAAACATAACTTCTAATTTAAGTAAACTTAAAACAATCTTCACGTAAACCCATTGTAATAAATGTAATATTTACCTGTGCCCTTCAGCAAGTACGAAATATACAGAAATTAAATAAAGTTATAATAAAACACTAACTTCTAAATCAAAGGAACACTCCACTTTTTTTGAAAATAGGCTAATTTTCCTACTCCCCAAGAGTTAAACAGTTGAGTTTTACCGTTTTCGAATCATTCAGCCGATATCGGGTCTGGCGGTAGCATTTTCAGCGTAGCTTAGCATAGGTCATTGAATCTGATTAGACCGTTAGCATCTCGCACAAAAATGACCAAAGAGTTTAGATAATTTTCCTATTTAAAGCTTGACTCTTCTGTAGTTACATCGTGTACTAAGACTGACGGAAAATGAAAAGTTGTGATTTTCTAGTCCGATGTGGCTAGTAACTATTCTCTCATTCCGGCGTAATAATCAAGAAACTTTGCCATGGGTGCAGCAGGCGCAATGATATGACACAGAGCCTGAAAGTATTCCCCAGCTATATCATAACTAGTTACCTAGCTGGGGACTACTTTCAGGTGCTTTGGTCATTTTTGAGCATGATGCTAACGGTCTAATCAGATTCAATGGTCTATGCTAAGCTAAGCTAAAAGTGCTACCGCCAGACCCGGAGATCGGCTGAATCGATTCGAAAACAATAAAACTCAACTGTTTAACTCTTGGGCAGTTGGAAAATGAATTTATTATCTTACAATTTTCAAAAAAAGTGGTGTTTCTTTAAATATAGATGCACCTTTAAAGCTCCAAAAGTTTTGATTTCCTCTTTCGTTCTTTGTTTAACAGTCATGACAGAAGTTGGGTTATTAGGTTATTTGGCTGCAATTACTTTAAGAGCTGTCGCTGCTGAACGTGTCCATACAGCATGTCTCTCAAATTCATTCGTGTTTAAATATGAAATAACTAGGTGCTGAAACTAAAAAAATGTATAATGTTAATGAGAAATCGATGAAGGTATAACGACACATGGCCTGAGAACATCTGAAAAACTGGAAACATTTATCACCTGCAACACTGTCTCATGTCAACACTGTTCCAGATCTGGAGCGAGCAAACTCAACGTTTCTTAGGGGAACGCAGTACTTTTGTGAGAGAATGTAAAAGCTTGTCAAGCAAACAAAGTTTTTTGAGGGAACACAATATTTTTGAAAGAGAAAGTAAAGGTTATTGAGGGAATGCAATAATTTTGCAAGAGAACACAAAAGTTGCAATGCTTAAACAATATACAATATAGGGAAATCATATGGACTCCATTTATAATTCTCTCAAATTGTGATATTTCTATTTCTAGGTTGTCTGAAATTGGCACATGTCAATAAAACTAAATAGCAGTATGCAGGTTTGGAACATTATGAGGGTGAGTAAATAATGACAACTCTCACATTTAAATGAACTTTTAAAGCTTTCATTACAGTAAATAGAGGCTTTATAAATGTTTAGAAGTGATGGGAATGGAATAGATACTGTGTCATATAGGATATAATAATGGCGTGCAGACATAATTTTTTGCCAAAGCTAGAAATTATTTATAATTCAAACATATTTTTTTATGCCTAGGTTGTCATTTTGGAAACGGCATGGTAAATATGGTTTAATAAAACTTGTAGCATTATTATTGTGCAAATATTCCCTCTGGCTATTACTGAGTGTGGAGGCTTGTGTGACGTGTGATATTACCTTCTCGAGGAGAGAGGGTGGGAAATTTAGTCTCAGACAGTCTCCCTGCTCTGCTGCTCATTCGGCCCTTGTAGACCTGTCCATCCAAACCTAAGATATCCACCTCCGCTGCCTGAAGAAACACAGCTCACGGTCCACACATACTCACTGTTTATGACATTTTCAAAGGATTCTGTGGCAGACCTGTGTGGGCGGTCCAGCGGGCACGGGGGGACTCTCCTCTTCGCTCTGGATCAGATGGGTGATGTGCTGAAGGCGGGTGTAGCGGCGGCTGGGGTAGGTGAGGGTGTGGCTGCCCCCACAGTTACGGGACAGGTAACTGTAATCGGACAATTCTGGGATCCTCTCACTGCACAACAGACAATAAAACATCACTCAACACTCTTAAAGGGATAGTTTACACAAAAAAGAAAATTCTGTCATTAATTACTCACACTCATGTCGTTCCAAACCCGTAAGACGTTCGTTCATTTTCAGAACACAAATTAAGATATTTTTGATGAAATCCGACAGCTTTCTGACCCTCCATAGACGATCAAGACCCAGAAATGTAGTAAGAACGTCAGTAAAATAGTCCATGTGACATCAGTGGTTCAAAGACTGACACTGAAGAGAAGAAATTGTTAAATAAATTTGGTATTTTTGTTTTCTTTGCACACAAAAAAGTATTCTTGTTGCTTTATAACATTAAATTTGAAACACTGATGTCACATGGACTATTTGAACAGCTGCGTCCCAAATGATGCACTATACACTGCCCTTTGGCACTATGTACTCATTCATATAGTGTATGAATTATATAAGGTTATTTTGTGATTCATTATCAGAGTCTGATAGCCCCTCCCTTCGCTGCATTTTTCTTTTGGGAGTTTTCAGTGTGAATACACTACTTGCACTATTTATACTACAAAACGTCATAGAATAGTGCATAAGCACGTGATTTGGGATGCACCTGTTGTCCTTACTACCTTTGTGGCCCTTGAACATTTCTGTTATATTGCTGTCTATGGAGGGTCAGAAAGCTGTCGGACTTCATCAAAAATATCTTCATTTATGTTCCGAGATGAACAAAGGTCTTATGGGTTTAGAACGACATGAGGGTGAGTAATTAATGACAATTTTCATTTTGGGTGAACTATCCCTTTAAAAAGATTTCAAAAAGGGGTTTTCTGTTTCCCCAGAGAACCTTTCAGTGATTCGATCGTAAAAGAACCCTTTTTTTCTTAGTGCGAAGAACATTTATTCACTATAAAGAACCTTTAGTGCAATGGAAAGTTTCCACGGATGTTGAAGGCTCTTCATGGAGCCATCAAAGACAATAAAGAACCTTTATTCTTAAGAGTACATGAACAGATAGTTTTAAAATATACATTTTCTGGAGTCTCTAGATATCTGTGGCTGGTCTGTGAAACTGACGTCTAACTAAGAAAGCTTTGCTCTGTGTGTCACGAGTCTAACTCACTGCTTGCTCATGGTCCGACTGCTGCTCCTCTTTGCTGGCCGGTAGCTGGTCCGTGAAATTTCTGGCAGACCCTGGCAGCATGGGAGCTTTGGGGTCCTTGATTTGGGACACTGACTGGGCTCTTGATCTATCTGCCTGCATATTAAAACATGGCTATGCTCTTCCTGCACCGTGCCTCTGTCAAAATAAGCCGTCTTAAAGTTATCGTGATTAGTACTTGGTTCCAGAGACAAATAAACTCAATGATCTCAATGATCAACTTATTAAGACCTCATCACTAATCGCCACTGGTCATGGGGACAGTATTTCACTGCTTAATTTTTATTTAATTCTACACTGGGATAAAAAAATGGGACACTTTAATATAATTTCATTAAATAACTAGAAAATAAATCAATCGATAAAAAGCATACTTCCACTTAATTTGATATATTCCAAGTACTCTATGTAGTAAGTATACTGCTAGTAGTATATTTGTAAGTGTACCATTTCAATTCTTCATGGGATAAAATTTACCCACTTTTTAATTGATAAAACACATTTTTATGTATAAGTAGTAAACACTGAGTCAACATCTAGTTTGTATATAATTAAAATTATTTATTTTGTATTACAAATATACTACTAGTGAACGAGCTACTTTAAGCCCACTTTTTAAGTATAACTTTGAAGTATACTCTCAGGTAATGACTTAATACTCTAAGCTATTCCACCCTAAAACTGACTTATTATTATAAACCACAATACTATAACCTTGAACATGTAAAGTATACTTCAATATGCTTTTCCCTTAATTATATCTTGATGAAAGGATTAAGAACATGAATAGTCCAAATATAAATATTGACTTTTCTGTGTATTGTCAGGATAAGCCAATCACACTTAAGTGTAATTTTAAGTACATCTCTGATAACTACATAAAATAGACTGAAAGTCTAAGCTCTTATTTTTAGTTGAAAAGAAGTATAGGCCTTCTAAGAGTACGCTTGAATACTTCTAATACATGAATACTTTCTGTGAATGTTCTTGCTAGAAGAAGTGTGCTTGTGTGATTTTATTCTTTAAAAGAAATGCCACCTGTTTTGAGTGTTTGCACGTACAGTACAACACAGAACAGCAAGGGTCATATCAGGTATACAGTGTTGTATCTGGTATCTAGCTTGGGTTTTGATGAGTCTCACCTCCTGTAGTGCTGGCGCACCTGCTCCAGCTCATACACAGTGTAGGGCCGGCTGGACTTGTGAGAGGGCAGTCCTGGGGCAGAGGGCAGGGTCACCAAGTGCCTGTGAAAAACAAAACAGAGATCGTGAGAGACGCTACTATAGTGTTTACAACAACAGTCTAATGAGAACACATATTTACGTACTGTCCTGGTGTCATCATATCCACGGGACGATCACAGGAGATGCAGTGAAACCGGGCCACTATTTGTCTTTGACATAGAAAGACACAAAGACAGTGAGGCTTGTTTCCATACAACCACCATCATGTTAGTCAAAGAGAGGTTATTCAGATAGTGACTAATGCAACATTACAGAAACATACACAATGATGCAACTGCTTGGCAAAGGCATTCCCAGCATGTGCACCTTAACTTGCTTTATATCATGAATTCAGCTCTGTTTTGACATACTTGTGTAGAGAACTTCAGGCATTAGGGTTCAGTATATGTTTGACTCTGATCCACATTGCAGCAATGAGATGCAAAGCGATTGTACAAATTCACCACCAATTCACCAAACCGCACAATAATTATGACCTGCCATGAGTGCGTTTGACCGGTCTGAAGGTGCGGAAACATTTAGTGATGCAGGCAAAATCCAATCATTTCAATAGGAATTCATACAAATGGACATTTTGTATATATAATTTTTTTAATGATGTATTTATATAGCGCTTTATTGTGTATGGCTGTACACCCAAAGCGCTTTACAATGATGTGGGGGGGAGAGGGGGTGCCAGTGCGCTCACCACACACCAGCTACAGGTGGAGAGGAGAGATAGTCATAGAGCCAATCAAGTGGATGCGTTCACCACACACCAGCTACAGGTGGAGAGGAGAGAGAGTCATAGAGCCAATCAAGTGTATGTCGTCACCACACACCAGCTACAGGTGGAGAGGAGAGAGTCATAGAGCCAATCAAGTGTATGCGCTCACCACACACCAGCTACAGGTGGAGAGGAGAGAGACATAGACCCAATCAAGTGTATGCGCTCACCACACACCAGCTACAGGTGGAGAGGAGAGAGAGACATAGAGCCAATCAAGTGTGTGCGCTCACCACACACCAGCTACAGGTGGAGGAGAGAGAGCCATAGAGCCAATTAAGTGTATGCTCACCACACACCAGCTACAGGTGGAGAGGAGAGAGAGTCATAGAGCCAATCAGTGCCACCACACACCAGCTACAGGTGGAGAGGAGAGAGAGTCATAGAGCCAATCAAGTGTATGCGCTCACCACACACCAGCTACAGGTGGAGAGGAGAGAGTCATAGAGCCAATCAAGTGTATGCGCTCACCACACACCAGCTACAGGTGGAGAGGAGAGAGTCATAGAGCCAATCAAGTGTATGCGCTCACCACACACCAGCTACAGGTGGAGAGGAGAGAGAGAGTCATAGAGCCAATCAAGTGTATGCGCTCACCACACACCAGCTACAGGTGGAGAGGAGAGAGAGTCATAGAGCCAATCAAGTGTATGCGCTCACCACACACCAGCTACAGGTGGAGAGGAGAGAGAGCCATAGAGCCAATCAAGTGGATGGGGATTATTAGGAGGTCATGATTGACAAGGGCCAGTGGTAGGAATTTGGCCAGGACACCGGGGTTACACCCCTACTCTTTACAAGAAGTGCCATGGGATTTTTAATGAGAGTCAGGACCTCGGTTTAACGTCTCATCCAAATTTTTCACGCTTAATAAGCTGCATTGACCAACAGAATGAAGCTTGGTGTGGAAGTGAGTTTTGTGTTTTGTGCATCAGTGGACAATGGACCCTTTGGGTAAAAATTTCACAAAGTTTTCACAAATTTGACGTTGCACCAATGGAATATGCAGGTGTGTTCATCTAGTTAACATATTAAAAGACAAAACTTATATACAATATTTAATAATAGACAACATTAATTTAAATGAAAAAATGATAAATAAAATTAAATACAGTAAAAGTGTTAGTGCTGATTGTTAAATAATTCTATATAATATATTAATGAGAAAAGGTGAATCTGGTGCCTCACTGCCTGAGTCCAGCAGCGTCATCCAGCTCAGGGATCGGAGGTGTCTGCAGATGCTTAAGAACGGTCTTCCAGAGATCATCCAGCTGTTTCTTCAGAGGATCCAGCTCAATCCGGTTCAACTACAGTATATGACACATGCACAAAAACCACAGTCATTATGGAAGTGCAGGGGGTTTGTGAGACTGTAACAAACAGCACATTTGAATTATTATAAATTAAATTAAACTAAATAAAAAATGTATGTGCATTTGGGTAAATCTTGCAAAAACATGTTCAGATCATATTTCGCTCCAAATTAAAAAGACATAAAAAATAATTATGCAATTTTTAAGATACTTTTCATTACATTTTATGTGAAACATTATTATTACGCTTAGCGCCAAACCTATACAAAATGAGTCTCTATATTTATGGAAAAGATATAACAGAGGGACATTTAAGTTAAACGAGTTCATAAAGGTTTGAAGAAGTTTCAAAGAAGGACTGCTTCTGTCTGTGTCTCTCACCTTGCAGTCCATCTCAGTGGAGATCTTCTCAATCACCTTGTTCCAGTCCTGCTCCTGACCGCTGATCTTACTCAGCAGATCCTGTAACATGTTATTGAGCTGCTCTGTCATGCTGTCGAACTGCATGTGGCTCACCTTGCTCTCCAGAGCCCGCTTGTCTGCTTTCTGAGGAGCAACGAGATGACATCCACTGACTGAGACTGCCTGTGATGGTCCAGTGGGGACCACAAAGAGTTCATGAACAACTCACGATTTCAATCTGCATTTCCACCACTTGCTTGTCAGCTTTCTTTTCATCCAGTTCCTCCACTATCTTGAACAGACGCTGGAAAAAACACAAGCTAAGTTAATGATGGAAGAAAATTAGGTCTTATTTCACAAAACTCTCTGGCTACTCACGTCGATGTGTGTTTGTTTCTTGCTGTGTTCCTCCATCAGGTGTTTGGATGTTCTGTGGAGTTTCTCACACTCAGACTGCAGCTGCAGTATGGCTCGCTCCAAGTTGCTCATCAGATCAGTGTTCTGCAGAAAAACATCACACACTCATACAAGAACATTTCAGTAATCTTTTGGACCTCAGGAGACTTCAACATCTCAGTAAGTTTCATTTAAGTACTAGCTTTGTCTCAGAAGTTTCCTAAAATCCTAATCTCTCTCTGTCATGTACCTTGTTCCTGTCCTCGTGTCCCTGGTTCATGAGGTGAGAGGTCTCGTCCTTAGGTTTGGTGTAAGACTGGGACAACTGACTGACTTCCTGCTCCAGACCCTGACCTCCTGTCTGCTGTTGACCCTGATCCTGACCTGTACTCTGAGTCTGATCCAGACCTGTTTTCTGAGCCTGATCCAGACCTGTTCTCTGAGCCTGATCCAGACCTGTTCTCTGAGTCTGATCCAGACCTGTACTCTGAGTCTGATCCAGACCTGTTCTTTGAGCCTGATCCAGACTTGTTCTCTGAGTCTGATCCAGACCTGTACTCTGCGCCTGATCCAGACATGTTCTCTGAGCCTGATCCAGACCTGTTCTCTGAGCCTGATCCAGACCTGTTCTCTGAGTCTGATCCAGACCTGTTCTCTGAGCCTGATCCAGACCTGTTCTCTGAGCCTGATCCAGACCTGTTCTCTGAGCCTGATCCAGACCTGTTCTGTGAGTCTGATCCAGACCTGTTCTCTGAGCCTGATCCAGACCTGTTCTCTGAGCCTGATCCAGACCTGTTCTGTGAGTCTGATCCAGACCTGTACTCTGAGCCTGATCCAGACATATTCTCTGAGTCTGATCCAGACCTGTTCTCTGAGCCTGATCCAGACCTGTTCTCTGAGCCTGGTCCAGACCTGTTCTCTGAGTCTGATCCAGACCTGTACTCTGAGTCTGATCCAGACCTGTTTTCTGAGCCTGATCCAGACCTGTTCTGTGAGTCTGATCCAGACCTGTACTCTGAGCTTGATCCAGACATATTCTCTGAGTCTGATCCAGACCTATTCTCTGAGTCTGATCCAGACCTGTTCTCTGAGCCTGATCCAGACCTGTTCTCTGAGCCTGATCCTGACTTGTTCTCTGAGCCTGATCCAGACCTGTTCTCTGAGCCTGATCCAGAACTGTTCTCTGAGTCTGATCCAGACCTGTTCTCTGAGCCTGATCCAGAACTGTTCTCTGAGTCTTATCCTGACCTGAGCTTTGGGCCTGTTCGTCTGCTTTGCTGAAGCTTACTGCCTCCTGCTGTCCACTTTGTGAAAGTAGAGAGGATGAGGAGGACCTCATATCCGGCATCATAGCCCTGAGGCTGTTTAACTACAGGTGAACCATTAAAAAATGAAAAGAATGTTCATGAAAAATAATAATACAGTGGACAGATATCAGGCCGATAAGGGTGGGTGGATATACTGTATAGATTATTGCAAGATATTAGTTTATGCAGGGAAGAAATCATTTTTAATTTGTAAGAAATCATGTAATCTTTTGTAGTTAATATGTAAATATTATTTGTGGCCTGTATGGTTTGTATTGCTTATCACGGTTGCATTTATTTGATCAAAAATACAGTAAAAATATGAATATTGTTCAATATTATTACAATTTATAATAACTGTTTTCTATTTGAATATATTTTATTCCTGTGATGTAAAGCTGTATTTTCAGAATCATTTCTCCAGTCTTCAGTGTCACATGATGCTTCAGAAATCAGTCTAATGTACTGATTTGCTGCTCAAGAAACACGTCTTAATATTATCAATGTTGAAAACAGTTGAACTGAGGATTATTTGATGAATAGAAAGTTCAAAAGGCCGTATTTTTTAAATATAAATCTTTTATAACTTTATCACGTCTTTACTGTCACTTTTGATTGATTTAATGCATCCTTGTCAAATGAAAGTACTGATTTCCTTTAAAAATAAATAAAATACTGATCCAAAACATTTGAATGATTGTGTACAGTATTTTTGTAAAATATCTTAATATATGAAAAATATACAAGGAAGGAACAAGCACCTAATCGAAAATGTGGCCATATAAAAGCACAATCAAAATGATAATGTTGCAATGCAGAACACTGACATAACTAATATGTAATGAATGTTTGACATACGACCCAGACATGTTCTGTCTGTCTGACCTGCTCTTGTATGTGTATGTCTTCACTGTATCTCCCTTCTGCTCTGTCACGCATCCTCTCTCTTATCAGCTCCTGCACTTTTTCATCCAGCTTCAGTACTGCAATCCTGCATGTGTGTGTGTGTGTGTGTGTGTGTGTGTGTGTGTGTGTGTGTGTGTGACATACAGTACAAATACTTCTATTGTGCTCTCTTTTCTCATTTATTAACTGCTAATAAAAGAATCCTCCAGAAAACGGAGGAACAATTTGATTCTAACAGTGTCAGTCTAAAATTTTATAGATGTGTTTGTACATCTTTCTTCTGATGCTGCATTCTCATTACTGTGACTAATGTAACATTTATATAACACAATGGCAAATCCTGACCACTAAATGCAAATGTTGCCGTTTCAGAATTGTGGGATACAAAATAGTTCCTTATCTGTCAGTCACTACGAGTTATGTCGCAACGACATAGGGGATTTACTTGGAAGCCCCAATAGAAAACGGCAATGAAATTGGCTAGTGGATTTTGCACACCTAAACAACTCCCCGTGCATACGGGTATAAAAGGACGACAGGTGCTTCCACTCATTAGATTTTTGCTTCGGAGCCGAGTGGATGAGAAGTGTGCTGATCTCCACAAGCCTTTCATCTCTTTATTTGTTCCTGGTTGGCGTCACGGTGCAGTCAGCGGAGTCCTTCTCAGCAGCGATTCCCTTGGGCACTTCAACTAAAAGAGCAAAGTCTAAAAGAGCAAATCACGGACTGTTGCATCTTTTTCAAGATGCCGTTCCGTCCGTGTCCTTCTATTTGCGGTCGTTTCCTGTCTGCGGATGACGGACACGACCGTTGTCTTCAGTGTCTGGGCTTCCAACCCGCTGAAGATGTGTTTGTGGATGACTCATGCGCCTGTTGTGGGCATATGAGCATGACTTCGCTGCGATCTCGCCTTTCCTTTCTCAAAGGATTGGCACCCTCTACCGCCACCCGCACTGGTCTCTCTGGCTCGAGCAGAGGACCACCGGCTGACGCTCTGGGAGATCTGAGGGTGACAGTAAGAGCCTCTTCGCCGGTATGTCCCCATGGACCTCTTATTTCTCACGGAGTGAACGTCCCGTCCGGTTCCCGGGTGATTTCGCTGGTCCGGGACGGACCGTGGAACACGGGGCGCCCAGCATTTCATTCGGTGCACCATCCGATGATAGGATGTCGATCGCAGCATCGGGGATTGGGCTTACATCCTCCGGACCCAGAGCTGACTGCCATGCTTACCCGGGCAGCCATGAGTATCGGGCTGGAGGTCAACAGACCGCCCAGTCCCGAACCCTCGCGGTTGGATGATTGGATTCTCAGAACAGGGCACAGCTCACAACCGCTTTCTTCTCGGGTGCCTTTTTTCCGCTCGTCCGTCTTCATTACCCTCGATGGCGGGGCTGCCAGGGGGTACGCGGGCATTCCCCAGGTGGAGAGAGCGGTAGCGGTGCACTTGTGCCCACGAAATGCCGCCACTTGGAGGAACTGTCCGCATCTCCCGTCCAAAGGCTGTAAGCTGATGCTTACATGCTTAAAGCTTATAGTGCTGCAGGCCAGGCAGCCTCTGCTCTGCATGCCATGGCTATCCTACAGGTTCACCAAGCCAAGGCACTCAAACAGGTCTACGAGGGTAGTACCGACCCGGGGTTGATGCAGGAGCTGCGCACGGCGACTGACTTCGCTATACGAGCGACGAAAGTCACAGCGCGGTACCTCGGGAAGGCGATGTCCACCATGGTGGTCCAGGAGCGCCATCTCTGGCTCAAACTGGCAGAGATGAACGATGTTGACAAGGCACGCTTCCTCGACGCCTCCATCTCCCAGGCGGGGCTGTTCGGCGACACCGTCGAGGGCTTTGCCCAGCAGTTCTCGGCGGTACAGCAGACCGAGGCGATCCAGCACATCCTGGCCCGGCGTGATGCCCCGACTACCACTGCCCCCGGGGCCAGGCCTCAGTCTGCCCGTCGCCGTGGGCGCCCTCCTGCGTCCTCCAGAGCTGCTCCGCCCCAGGCTGAATTGACACCTAGGCCGGCGTGTCAAGCCTCTCGCAGGAGAGCGGCGCCCCCCGTGTCCCTGCCAGTTCCCTAATCGTCCAGGAAGATCCTGATGCGGGCAACCCGGATATGTTTGCTCTTTAATTAGTTAAAGAGTTAAAGTTTGCTCTTTCTCAGGAGACGGCGAGAACAGCGCCGCTCCTTCCCACGGAGGAAGTCCGGGAGGAGAATCCTATTTTTCTTTTTGTTTCTGTTCCGCCGCTGGTTCAAGGTCCAAGGGCGGTACCCACTTTCTCAAAGAAAGAGCAATTTCCTTTTCATCCGGGTTCTCAGGTCCATGGGACGACAGTGTTTGGGACCCAGGGAGTTCGGCGAGGATGCCTCAGAATTCTGTACCATCCAGCCCTACTCCCCTTCGCTGCACCACCTGTACATCAATTGTGCCGTTGCAGCTGCTTGCACGGCATCTGGAGTTACGCGCACAATTCGACTCGGCCACGCGATTCAGTTCGCCAGGCAACATCCAAAGTTCAAGAGACTTCAGTGGCAGTCTGGAACGCCAATCCTGGATCGGCGAGTCTTGAACCGGGCTTTGAACAAGCTCCCGTTCAAGATGCTGACGCGCAGGCGCATTATCAGATGCTTCCAGTCCCAGGATTGGTTTGCAGCAATCGACCTGAAGGACGCTTACTTTTATGTTTCGATCCTTCTGCAACACAGACCGTTCCTACGGTTTGCGTTCGAGGGTCGGGCATGGCAGTACAGGGTCCTCCCCCTCTGGCTCTCCCTGTCTTTACGAAGGTCGTAGAGGGCGCCCTTACCCCGCTATGGGAAGTGGGCTTCAGGGTCCCCAACTACCTCGATGATTGGCCTATCTTGGCCCAATCTAGAGAGCAGTTGTGCGATCACAGGAACTTGGTGCTTCGGCACCTCAGCCAGTTGGGGCATCGGGTCAACTGGGAAAAGAGCAAACTCTCCCCTGTGCAGAGAATGTCTTTTCTCGGTGTGGAGTTAGACTCGGTGAGTATGACGGCATAACTCACGGACGAGCGTGCTCAAGCAGTGCTAAACTGCCTGAGTTCCTTCAGAAGCAGGAATGTGGTACTACTGAAACAGTTTCAGAGGCTCCTGGGGCATATGGCATCCGTAGCTGCAGTCACGCCGCTTGGGTTGCTTCATATGAGACCACTTCAGCACTGGCTATACTCCCGAGTCCCGAGGTGGGCATGGCACCGCGGTACACTTCGAGTAAGCATCACTCGCAGTGTCGCCGCTCCCTCGGCCCCTGGATGGACCTTGCTTTTCTACAGGCCGGGGTGCCCCTATAGCAAGTGTCCCGACATACTGTTGTCACAACAGATACCTCCAGCACGGGCTGGGGTGCCACATGCAACGGGCAGGCAGCCTCGGGGCTCTGGACGGGGCCCCGACTGCTTTGGCACATCAACTGCCTAGAGCTATGGGCAAGCCTTACGGCAGTTCCGGCCACTGCTGTTTGGCAAGCACGTGCTAGTCCACACGGACAACACTGCGGCTGTCTCGTACATCAACCGGTTGGGAGGTATACGATCACACCGCATGTCACAGCTCGCCCGCCATCTCGTCCTCTGGAGTCACACGCAGTTCAAGTCACTGCGCGCTGTCCACATCCCGGGGAAGCTCATGTGTGGCTCTTGGACTGGACGTGGCATACTTGAGCAGTCTACAACTGGCAGTGGTAGAGACCATCACTCAGGCTAGAGCTCCTTCAACAAGGCAAACAGAGTCTTGGGACCTCTCTATCGTCTTGGCTGGACTTCAGAGGGGCCCCTTTGAGCCGCTGGACTCAGTCGAGCTGAAATTCCTGTTGGCTAAGACAGCGCTCCTGACCGCGCTCACTTCCATCAAAAGGGTCGCGGACCTCCAAGCGTTTTCGGTAAGCGAAAAGTGCCTTGTGTTCGGGCCGGCCTGATTCCCCTTTGGGTAATCCCATATGTGTATTCTTCCACGGTAATGTTAGCCTCATGGTAAACCCGTGTCTTCTCTTTGACAGAGCTCTCTGCCAGGTTCTGCTGGCAGCCCTCCTCCCTACACCTAGGTAGGATCTGCCCCAGAGTCCAGTCGTATGTAGTACTGCCCCAAGCCTGGGTCAGTCCATATCAGTGTCTCCACATGTTACCTCCCTTTGGGCAGGATGTGGCCTCCGTAGCGTCCTTCTCCGAAATGCTCGCTTCCCTGCCGTTACTGCCAAGCTGAAACAACAAACAGGAAAGACTTGAAGCCGTCTTTCACTGAAGGTCAAAATCCCTTCTGATTCGGTGGGGAAAGGAACAGCGGCTTGGCTATCTCCAGCAGTGATGTACTCTGTGGTCCCTGCGGGCACCAAGGTTAGCGAATTTGCGCTGGGACAGTGAGAAGGTTGCAACCCTTATGCATGGCATTTGTCTGTCACGCGCTCGCTTGTCAACATCTGCATGCCATGAGGTTGTGACGGGTTCAGCTTGTGGCGCATTCCATAGGACCCCTATGTCGTCACGACATAACTCGTAGTGACCGACAGATAGGGAACGTCTAGGTTACGTACGTAACCCCCATTCTCTGATGGAGGGAACGGAGATGTTATGTCCCCATGCTACAATCTTGAACTATCGCTGGTTGCCAGGGACTCGTTCTCGGCTCCTCAGAGTAAAATCTAATGAGTGGATGCACCTGTCGCCCTTTTATACCCGTATGCACGGGGAGTGGCTCAGGTATAAAAAATCCACTAGCCAATTTCATTGGCGTTTTCTCTTAAAGTCAAGAGATGATTGGGGCTTCCAAGTAAATCCCCTATGTTCCCTCAATCAGGGAACGGGGGTTACGTACATAACCTAGACATTTTTTCATCTCTCTAATGAGTGACTGGTAGATTTGAGATGATTAGTACCTGATGTGAGCCGTCTGCAGTTTCAGCTGCTCTATCTGTGAGGAGTGTGTGTCCTGACCGCTGGCTGCACCTGTGCTCTGTCCTGCAGATTCTGAACTCTCACACACCTGAACCGTCCTCATGTCCATCAACACACTCTCCACGTCTGACACCTACAGGAGTCATCTTTACTGTAACATGCTGCTTATGCTCCTGCTTATGTGTGTGTTGGATCTACATAAAACGTCCCTGGAAGTAAACTAAATCGGATCAAAACCCTCATTTTGGGGATGACATTAAGGGAAAAAAGTGGTGTATGCATGGCTGTGTGCCATTCAGAATTGAACTGAAAACTTAGCAAACAGGTAGAAAAGGTAGAAAATTGCAATTTGGAACTGAACTTAAAGCAGCATTAAAAATGTAAAAGAAAAATCTAAGAAATACATATGCTTTTTGTTTCAATGGTGTAAATGTAACAGAGTGCAACAGCTGTGTTCCGGTAAGGAAACTGATTTTGAACAATAAATTAGTTTTGAAATTGTTAGTTGATAGTTGAAGCCATCAGTTCACATTAATTCAACCTATTTTTCAACGAATCATGTTTAACACCACACATATATATATATATATATATATATATATATTAGTGGTGGGCATAGATTAATTTTTTTAATCTAGATTAATCTAGATTAAAATGGCTCATTTGAATTCTGCCGAAGGCATTCAGAATATGTGTGCTACCCAAATAATGACTAAAAGTAAGTCTTTGAGAACGGGTTTCTCAAGCCAGGTGGCGATTAGACCAGGGCTCATCTCCTGTTTCCAAAATGCATCACAAACTTTAATCTCTTCCCGTCCCAATCCCACGAAAAAACTGGGGAAAATCCCGTTCCACTCCTGGAAGAATGACTCCCATTCCTCCCACTCCTGTGTTGGGTTTTTTTTTTTTTTTGATAACTGTCAATTACAGTAAAAATATAGTACAGATCACAGCGTGCCCACCTTATTAGTTGAATAAAAACCCAAAATGTCGCTTTTTGTTATTATATTGAACTGAAAGCCATCTTATGCACAGTGTTGCACAGATTCAATTTCATGTAAATCATCCATGCTAACACATGTCTACTATTTTTATTTTTAGACATTTCACTCTATAGATATATTTTTCAAAGTTTCAAGTTTCTTGCTCAAGTTCATATGAGACCTAAAGCGCATCCTGTTTGCTTAAAAGCGCAACGTTTCGTTGTTATTCTGAGTGCACACAAATAACGAGAGTCTTTACAGATTCGAAAGATGTATTAGGCTACTTTTATCTGTATGACCAAGAATGACGGAGATGTAAGAGCAAGTGAGCGCACGGAGCCTGTCTTGCAGCAAACGCTTCCACACAAACACTTCAATAGCGCATTTCTCTAGGTTAACATCATATTGAGCGGCCATGTAAAGTTGTTATTACATACATCTTTCAGATGAAAAGCCATATTTGAGGTTGATGAATGATAGGTGAGCGTTTGGATGTCCTGCCCGATTGTATTACCACATAGACCAGCCGTTAACAATCTGTCCATCACGGACTGCGAGCCTCTAGTTCAAGACTCGTTCTCGCCCCTACAGTGCAATTCGGCTAGGTATACATCCGCGCTAAAATATCAGGGTGAAAGTCATCATAGCTTGTAGTATAGACCCAGCTCCCAACCCAACTTTGAGAATAGATTAACGGCGATATTTTTTTATCGCCCGATACAGAGTCTCACGTTAACGCAGCACGTTAACGCCGATAACGCCCACCACTAATATATATATATATATATATATATATATATACATACAGTGGCGGCTCCAGGATTTTTGTTGGGGGTGATGGGGGGGCTTAACAGTTCAGAGGGGGTGCTAAAAAACTAATTAAATTGAGAGAAAGTAACGAATGCCTAAACTTTAGCAATACGTTTTTTATATACAGCAGTTTCGAAAAGGCATATTTTGCTTTTTTTGTGGTATTAAACTTCTCATATACCACTGTTATTAGTAATATATTGCCAACTGCCAAATATGACACAGACAAAGTAATATAATTTATGAATGAATATAGAAAAGAGAGAAAGTTGTCTTGTTTTTTTTACAATTCATAGAACTATTTCCACTCGGGCACACATTGCGGGTGATAATCTCCCCATGCTGATTTATCATGTGTCGATAATAGCCAGAGATAAGTATACGAAATTGCCAATATTAAGAAGATTTAGCATTTCCAATTGATATAGGCCTGTTATATTCTTATTATTATTAGGCCTATTATTATTATTAGATTAATTGTATTATTAAATTACATTAAATTATTGCGTCGCGAGAATTTCGCGCTGTGTGGATAATAAAATAGGCTATTAGCTTACTCCTCATTGAAAATGTTTTACAAATTTTTTTTTTTTAAACAGGTCTATTAGTTTATACAATGAATTATAGGCCTGTGATTAGAATTATTAACACTGCAGTCATCAATGAAAATTCAGAGAAGCTTTATTTCATGATTTTCAAAAACAACCTGTTTAACACAAAATAAGTTTCTTCTCATGTTTTTCACTATATGAGCCGCAAAAGATATATTAAGGGAATCATTTAAGACAGATATGTACCGTTATCAGCATATGTTAGAGTAGATTCGTCTCTCGTTGTCTCAGAGAGAATATGCGCTGTTAATGCAGCGTTAGTAGTCAGTTATTTTCTAAATAGAGAATTGACCTTCACCGTCTTGCGCCAAGTTTGTGCGTTGCTTGCTTGAGTTGCTTGACCCCTCCCCCATAATAGCAATTGTTTATAGACCACATATTAGGCGTATTTGTTTGGTTTTTAATGTTTATTTTTTATGTTATTTAGAGTGACACCGAGAGTTAAAAATCAGGAAAATCATTCGGAAATCCTTGGGGGGGCTGTGCCGGGTATAAGCAATTTCTGAGCCCCGCCCTAGCGCGTCACTGTATGTATATATTGTTATAGTATATATATATATATAGTTGTGCTCATAAGTTTACACACCCCTAGCAGAATTTGAAAATGTGTAATAATTGAAACAAAATACGAGGGATCATGAAAATTGCATGTTATTTTTTATTTAGTACTGTCCTAAATAAGCTATTTTACATAACATATGTAATGTTACCAGCTCTTAATGCGTTTGTGTTGCCTTCTTGAGCATCAGTACATGTTTTTACCTTTTGTAATAGTTATGCACGAGTCCCTCATTTGTTCTGAGTGTTAAAAGATGGATTTCAAAATCCTACAGTCAGTGTTGGAAAGGGTTCAAATATAATAATAATAATAATAATAATTTGTTACATTTATATAGCGCTTTTCTGGGTACTCAAAGCGCTTTACATAGAAGGGGGGTATCTCCTTCTATGTACCACCAGTGTGCAGCATCCACCTGGATGATACGACGGCAGCCATATTGCGTCAGAACGCCCACCACACATCAGCTTACTGGTGGAGAGGAGACAGAGTGATGAAGCCAATCAGTGTATGGGGATGATTAGGAGGCCATGATGGTCAGAGGCCACTGGGGAAATTTGGCCAGGATGCCGGGGTTACACCCCTACTCTTTTCAAAGGACATCCCTTACAAAGGGATTTTTAATGACCACAGCGAGTCAGGACCTCGGTTTAACGTCTCATCCGAAGGACAGTGCTTTTTACATTATAGTGTCCCCGTACACTGGGGCGTTAGGACCCACAGAGACTGCAGGGTGAGCACCCCCTGCTGGTCTCACTAACACCTCTTCCAAATATGCAGAAGATTCTGCAATACCAAAGAATGTTCAGGAGCTGGAGGATTTTTCTGAAGAACAGCAAGCAGTTGAACTGCTCAGGACTAACGAGGGACTCATGAACAACTATCACAAAACAGAAAGACAGTCGTGGATCATCTTGGAAACAATACAGATTATTAAGATTCATTTTTATAAATTCAGTTATTCTTTTGTCTTGTGGCGATATATATATATATAAGCATCTGGTGGCATATATATATATATATATAAGCATCTGGTATGTGAAATAGCTTATTCAGGACAGTACTAAATATATAAAAATAGCATACAATTTTCATGATACCTCTTATTTTTTCAATTATTAACATTTTGCCCATTCTGCAAGGGGTATACACACCGTATATATATATATATAGCTCGGCACTGGTTGCTTAGTCACCAGCATGAGTCTGACACATTTAACACACTTCACTTATAAGAACATTATAAGTCAAGGCGAGGCTCTGTTTAGATAATTACAGATATTGTAAAGATAAAACCAGTTTCTTAAGGGATTGTAAAATCTGATACAATAACAAAATGAAAAGACAGGTTTAAAGAACAGTTTAGGGAGTAGTCGGTATTACTTTGGTTTTCAAATCAAAGTCAGTGTGAGTGTTTCTGTCATACCTTCTCTTTATCTGCTAGCAGACTGTCCCCAAGAGTCCTCAGATGATTCAGCTGCTCTGGCACATGGCCAGGAATCTGCCTTTCTTCTACAGAAATCATAAAACATATCAATCAACAACAACACTTAAAAAACACTTATTATGGAAATAATATGCTTTAAACGATTGTACTTATGTGTGCACAATGAAATTGCAATTAAATGAAAATGTAATATTGTTTAAATGTATATGAAATGCAATACACTTAACTTAAGAGTGCTTTTTAAAGGTAATTTCATAATTACTTCGCTTGTCAATTGGATTATGGCTAAAGTGTACTGATGGATGTACTGACACGCAGTTATGGTAAACTAAAATACACTTTCATAAATATATAATTTCTATTAAAACTTGTATTTCATGTTTTATTTATATATTTCAGAAGCTGCAATTTAGTACATTTAAAATATACTTAACATGTGCTTTAGTATATTAGTCAACACATCAAAATAAGTGTACTTATTTACATTAGTGCTGTCAAACGATTAATCATTTAATTTAATTTCATTATTTCTTTATAAAGCACATTTAAAAACAACCCAAGGTTGACCAAAGTGCTGTACAGATCAGTAAGCTCAAATAAAAACAGGATCTATAACAATCTATAAGACAGCATACATAAAACTTGAATAATACATTATAAACCCACACTAAAAAGATGTGTTTTAAGATTAGATTTAGTGATGACACCATTCGGATTGATACCGAGACTATTCCAGAGTTTAGGGCCCGCTATCGCAAAAACCCAGTCTCCACGATGATTTAACCTCGATCGACGAACAGAAAGCACTCCAAGGTTGCCGATCTAAGTGCCCTGGACGGATTATGATAATGGAAAAGATCAGATAAAGAAGAAGGAGTAAGGTTGCGTAATGCTTAAAAAACTAAAACTACGATTTTAAATTCTATTCTCTGTTTGACTGGTAGCCAGTGCAGAGAAGTTAAAACGGGAGAAATATGACAGAATTTGCGACTACCAGTCAGCAGCCTGGCTGCAGCATTTTAAACCATTTGAAGGCGTCCAATCGAAGATTGGTTAGCTCCACAATAGAGAGAATTGCAGTAGTCAATGACATGACGTGAAGTAATAAATGCATGGATAACTATTTCAAAATTATTTAAAGAAAGAAAAGGTTTAATTTTTGCGAGACGTCATAAATGACTTAAATGACCTGACTTACATTTCACTACAGATTATATTCTGTATAATTGAGTATGTGACGAATAAAACCTTGAATCCTTGAAAATTATAAAAACATGACTTAACAACAGAATGAATCTGTTTATCGAACTTGAGACCTGAATCAAACAACACACCTAGATTTTTCACACATGGGGAGACATAAGAAGTTAATTCGCCAAGGTCAAGGTCCCCTAAGTCATAGAAATTACTTGGACCAAATAGTACTATTTCGGTTTTATTCTCATTTATGGCCAACAAATTTTGTGTAAGCCATAACTTTGCTTCCTCTAAAGAGGCCAGCAGGACCTCTATGGGGCTTGAATCATTACGTTTAAAGGGCAGATACAATTGGGTGTCATCAGTGTATAAGTGAAAACATACGCCATATTTAAAAAAGATGGAGCCCAATGGCAGCAGGTATAACGAGAACAATGTTGGAGCCAGAATAGATCCCTGCGGAACACCACAGGAGAGATGTGCTGCTGAGGAAGTGTGTTCTCTTTCATAGGTAACTCAACACTGCGCTGAACGCTTCGGGAACGCCCACTGCGGACCGAGTCTGAACCCACATAGAATCACGCCAATTCATTGGCTGATGGCGCGACGCCGTCTCTGACGCAATGACGTCGTCAGGTCATACTGGCGAACGCGCCATCCACCTCAGATTTCTCTGCCTTCACGAAGCGGCTACATCGCCTTCGTTGTTGCGATTCTGACCCAAATTACTAACCAGCGATTATTCATTTGCACTTCGGCGACTGCTTCAGTGGAACTTTGTTCTCCTCGCGGTGAAGTGCCATGGAATTTCGCCGCTGTATGCCACCGTGAAGTGTTTTCTTCACGGGGAGCATCATGTCATAGTCAGGACGGACAATATGGCGGTTGTGTCCCACATAAACCGCCAAGGAGGTTCAAGGTCGCGCACCCTGGACAGGCTTGCGCGCCATCTTCTCCTTTGGTCCCAAGACAAGTTCCTCTCTTTGAGGGCGGTTCACGTTCCGGGAGTACTGAACCTGGCGGACGATTTTCTGTCGAGACAGAAGCTCAAGCCCGGGGAATGGATGTTGAACCGTCAGACGGTATCCCAGATCTGGGATCTGTTTGGCAAAGCGGAGGTGGACCTCTTTGCTTCTCAAGAGTCATCCCAGTGCCCGCTCTGGTTCTCCCTGAGTTTCCCCACGACTCTAGGCATAGATGCGTTCGCCCACCCATGGCCGAAAGTCAATCTGTACGCGTTTCCGCCAATAAAGCTGATTCCGGCAGTACTATGCAGAGTGAAGGTGAGCGGTGCCCGTCTCCTTCTCATAGCCCCATTCTGGCCCTCCCAGACCTGGTTCTCGGAGCTAACTCCCCTCTTGTATCGACCTCCTTGGGAGATTCCGATCAGGCGGGACTTACTGTCCCAGCTTCAGGGCAAGATCTGGCATCCTCAGCCGGAGCTCTGGAAGTTGTGGGTATGGCCCATACAGGGCCAAGGGTTGTGATTGATGGTTTGCCTGCCGGGTTCAGGAAACCATAGCCAGTGCCAGAGCCCCTCTACCAGGAAGCTATACTCTTCCAAGTGGGCGTCTTTGAATCGTGGTGTTTGACTCGTGCAATTGACCCAGTTAACTGCCCTGTTGGTCCAGTGCTGGAGTTTTTGCAAGAAAGGCTGACAGCGGGGCGTGCTACTACCCTTAGGGTTTATGTAGCGCCATCGCAGCTCGGAGAGAGCTGGATGAGATCCCCTTGGGAGGCATCGGTTGGTCTCGCTTTCATGCGGCCAGACGCCTTAGGCCTGTTCGCCCCACGGCAGTTCCTTCTTGGGACTTGTCAGTCGCCCTCAAGGACTAGTGACGGCCCCTTTGAGCCCTTAGAGTCAGCTTCGGATCGGATACTGACTCTTAAGGTTGTTCTTTACTGGCGCTTACGCCACTGAAAAGAGTTGGAGATCTGCAGGCTTTTCTGTCAGTGAAACATGTATGGACTTTGCCCCGGGTCTAGTCAAAGTTACCCTGCGGCCTAGGCCGGGTTACATTCCCAAGGTCTTGTCCACGTCGTTCCGTTCTCAAGTGGTCACTCTTCACTCTTTCCATCCCCCTCCCTTTGCTTCAAGTGAGGATGAGAGACTCCACATGCTCTGCCCGGTCAGGGCATTGAAGCTGTATGTGGATCGCTCCAAAGTTTGGAGAAGATCTCCCCAGTTATTGATCTGTTTTGGTGCTGGTCGCCGCGGGCTTGCCACGTCAAAGCAGAGAATTTCTCACTGGGTGAGAGCGCCATTTCGCTGGCTTATGAGGCGCGGAACTCCCTTCACCTCTTAGTCTTCGGGCGCATTCTACTAGAGGCGAGCCTCCTCTCAAGCTCTTTTAGAGGGTACCCCTGGAGGATATTTGTGTTGCGGCAGGATGGTCCTCTCCGCACACCTTTGTCAGGTTTTACAACCTTGACGCTTGATACGGCTCAGGTTCTCAGGTCCTGTCTGTTTGAACCGACCGTATGTCTGTTTGAACCGACTGTATGTTGTTGGTTCATTATCGGAAACCAGATAGGCAGCGCTTCCAGCTTGGCGTGTTTGGTATATCGTTCCCAGCGTTCAGCGCAGTGTTGAGTTACCTATGAAAGAGAACGTCTCGGGTTACTTGCGTAACCCTTGTTCTCTAGTGAGGAGACACTGCGCTGCTATAAGCTCCTCACGCTGCCGACAGGATTCTTTTCGGCAGAGAAATCTGAGGAGTGGATGGCGCGCTCGCCAGTATGACCTGACGTAAGTCATTGGCCAGAGACGGCGTCATGCCATCAGCCAATGAATTGGCGTGATTCTATGTGGGTTCAGACTCGTCCGCAGTGGGCGCTCCCGCTGCTTCAGCGCAGTGTCTCGCTTCCTCACTAGAGAACAAGGGTTACGATAACCCGAGACGTTTTCCAATGAATACAGAAAACTTCCTGTTATTTAAAAAGGACTGAAACCATTTTAGAACGTCCTGCATGCCTACAAGATTTTCCAGTCGGGAAATAAGAATTGTATGATCAACCATATCGAAAGCTGAGCTGAGATCTAAAAGGACCAGAGCAACAGCACTCCCATTATCTGTAGCCAGCATAATGTCATTAGTAACTTTCAATAGAGCAGATTCAGTACTATGACGTTTTCTGAATCCCGACTGAAAAGTCTCATATAGTGAATTAGATTCCAGAAAAGAATGTAGTTGAGTAAATACAACCTTTTCCAAAATGTTTTAAATGAAAGATAGATTAGAAATCGGTCTGAAATTACTCGCGGTTAATTGCATCCAAGTTTTGTTTACGTAATGTATATGTGTGTACTGTGTATATTTATTATGTATATATAAATACACACATATAAAGTACATATTTTGAAAATATTGACATGCATATATTTATATTCATGTAATTAATATTATATATAAATATATGTAATATATAAACATAACATATTTCTCTTAAATATATACGTGTGTGTATTTATACATAATAAATATACACAGTGCACTCACATATATTACGTAAACAAAAACGTTTATTTTGGATGCGATTAATCACTTGACAGCACTACTTTAAAGCATGGCAAAAGATTATTAAAACAATGATTTAAAATGATATTTAAAGTACATGTAATCTAACATTATTACAATGTGGAAAAGAGTCATGAAAGTGTACGCTCTTTAAATACACTTAAGTGGACTCTAATTCCATTCATAAAGAATAAAGAAAATCTTTCATTCTTTTACCCACCATCATGTTATTTCAAACCTGTATGACTTACGCTCATCTGTAGAGCACACAAGAATATCTTTGGAAAAATGTCTGTGTTTTTTGTCCATACAATTAAAGTTTTTCATTTTTGTTTTGGACCCCATTTTCTTTCATTATATGGGAAAACCAAATGATACATTCTTCAAAATATCCTATGTTGCACAGATAATAACTCTACAATAATAACTCTAACCACAGTCATGATACATTATACACTTGCATAAGAGAATGTCAAATAGGTTTGGAATGACATGAGCAAATCCTGAATGGCAGAACTATCCTTTTAAAAAATGTCATTTATAACACTTTCTGTGATCACCATTAATATAAACATGAATATGTAAGTATTATAATGTATCGTTATAATGTATCATGACTGTGGTTAGAGTTATTATAGAATAAAAGAGATATAATGCATATGTCTGTGTCGTACCCATGGCATTGAGAAGATCACGTAGATGTTGAAACTGGGTCTGATCGGCCTTGTTCGCCTCCAGCCGCCCCACGCGGGCCTCCAGACTCTCGTGCTTGTCTCTCAGTCCGCCCACCTCCACCAGAGCCTCTACGGTCTCTGGATAGCGCTCAGCCCCAATGCTGACCCGGGACAGTCGGCGGCCCATCACAGTGCACAGAGCCCCGTCAGACAGGGACTGCTGGGGAGGAGAAACCCGCCGAGAGAGATCTACACCAGCTGCACCACCTGTACCCGCTCTGTCGTCTTTGAACGGGATACCCAGGCTCAAAGGGTGAACGGGTGCAATGTTTTTAGCGGCAGAGAGGGTGTCCTGCAACCCCTGGGAATGCAAGAGGGAATGTCATTTACAAAGAGCATCTCATGAATAAGAATCAGCCAGTCCTTCAGCGTATATTGTGCTTTGCATGAAACACTGAGACGAATGTCTTTGTTTTTTGGCCTCGGTTTGTGTTTGTAGATGTTGGTTATGCATTTACATTTAGCAAATCATTCATTCTGGTCAATGTTTGCCTCAGCTGCAGCTGCCGCCTGCTCTAACCAAACAATGACTGTGATAAGAACCTGTGAGATTTAGTGTGGCTGTGAAAGGTTATTGGCTTCTGAAAGCTGCAGGACACACTAAATTGACTTCGTGCAGTGTATGGAGTGATTACAGCTGGACGTGCCTCCTGAATCTTCTGCCTCTCGCTGATGAGCGCAGCCTGCATCACTTCCCATGTGACACACTGCGTGAGCTCCTCTGGAACAGGGTACTGGGCCATGAGGTCCTTCAGCTCTTTCTGAGAGAGATAGAGGAAAAATATCATGTGTCTGTGTGTTTTCTAAATAAACACGTCACAACCATTTTCTGATGTCAGGTAAAGGCAGTCTCTCCATCCACTGAAAGTCCATGTTATTGTTTGAGCACAAATCTTGAACATTTTAAAGGGATAGTTCACCAGATATGAAACATTATGTCATGGTTTACTCGTCAACATGTCATTCAGATCAGTTTGACTTTATTACTTCTGTGGAATATAAAGAGAAAATCTGAAAAACGTTGAAGCTGCTATTTTTCAATAGGGAATATGGACCGAGTCAGGGTTTATTTTTAGGGTTTTTGTTTTGTTTTGAGAAAAATCACATTTCAGTTGACTAGAAAGGGCAAAACCCATATATTAAAACATATGTGTTTAAATGTAGACATGTGTAAATAAATATATAGAATGTTTTAATTCTATCATTCAAAGGTATAGTCTGGTGCCATTTTTTATTAAATAAATTAATCCTTTAGCAAGGATGCATTAAATGCCTAGAAAGAATTAAACTTTATAGTCCAAACCAGCCGTTCGTTGTAGTTCTTGAAAAGGGATTTTTAAAAACGAAATATCTCTCTTTGGAGTGGACTTTGAGATTTGTACCTTTGTAGATTGTTTTATGCCCAAACATACACACTAAACACTGACTAAACTTCAAAAAGTGAAAAATCATAATAGGACCCCTTTAATAGCAATACTCACCGTAGTGTTGTCCAAATCTTGAACTTGCTGGCAATACTGCTCCATAGCCATGATACGGTCTGCCAACTCATTCATGTTCAGCTGAAGATGACAACGTGTTATCAAGTCACACAAGTGCTAAATCTTTATTAGCAGAGTTGTTTGATTAATGATATTGGTGTGCATGTGCGGTTGAGCTGATGAGCCTGACCTGGCTGAACTGATTGTTCAGAGCATCAACTTCCAGTCTCAGATCGTCTCTGGACCCTTTGAGTTCCTGGATTTCCTTCAGCAGGTCTTGGATTAAGGCCATACACTGAGGAAGAAAACAGGATTTGAAATAACTTCAGTCTTTGAAGATTTAGATTTCATTTCATACCCCTCCTACTGGGCAACAGTAACTGGGAAATCAACACACTCCTAAGAGAAAAAAGCCCATAATCCCTTTTGCCTGGACTTTGAGGAGGGATAAATCTCTAAAAGAGCACAGATGAATCAGTTAGGCACATCCTCTCTGTGTCTCTCTCTTTGAAAGGAATGTAATATACTCTTTGTGAGAGTATAGAGAACTTCTGACCTTTAACCTCAGCAGAGGTTACCATGACAAGGCCTGGGAATCACTCCTGAGTCAAACAGGATATGGCATCGCTGTCCACCCGCTTACTGATATATTTGCGTGACCCCTGATGTCTAACCTCTGTTACTCACTCTTAGTGTGGTTGGTCACCCTGTGAGGCACTGTTAGATGAATACATTTGTCTTGGGTTACCATTATTAGTTTGAAGGGATGACTAGTGTATGGAAAGAGAGGAGAAGATGACGAGCTTATGAAATAGATGATTACACTGTCTATCAAGACTGTTCCTGAATGTCCACACACAGAGAGAGACAGTGTTGTGGAAACATCCATACAGATTTGTTTCCTTGTTACAACACTATACAACACTAGCAAAAAGTACCTATTACCTGCTGTTAAACTGTTTTAGACAAAGTACCATGGTAATACAGTGTTTTTGGACACATACCATGGTTATTTGGACATTTATATGGTAATCTCCTGGTTTTTAGGAACATAATACCATGTAAAAATGATGTGTTCGAACACGTCATGGAAATGTTTTTCATTTATGGATATGCAACATGGAAATATGTTTTTTGGACATGTACTGTGGTAATACCATGTTTTTCAAGATGCGCCATGGTAATACAGTGTTTTTTTTTTTTTTTTGGATATGTATCATGGAAATATGATGTTCTTAGTACACATATATACCATGGTTTTGAGCATATGTCATGGTAATACCAAGATTGTGGACATGTACCATAGTAATCAAAGTCATGTGGTATACCAAATGGTACACTGTCATAGCTTTTGGGAGCATGATGTGAAATACTAATAATAATAATAGTACACAAATATTAAGCAATAGATACTTGTAATATTTCTTAGAATACTTTTATTCAGAAAGGTCACATTACATTGATCAAGTGCAGTATTGGGGAGTAACTATTTACATATAAAGGAATTATACAATTTAATTACAAAATACATGTAATTGTAATCTACTAATTACTAAGAAAAATTTGAAATTAAATTAGCTACTTATGAAAATGTAAACGATTACAAAGGAGGGTTAAATCTGAATATTTTCATACACATACACAGATTTAATTGATTCCTATCCCAAATTGCTGCTCTAAAATAAGTGGCACCAGTGTTTTAGGAGTTAAGGACACATGCTTATTCGATAATGGTTTTATGTCCTATTTGGGTTTATGTATCTGCTTAATTTTTTTAAGATTAAGGTTAACCCGGCCTGCTTTAAATGTTTTAAAATTATTAACTGTTGAAAACATTCATTACAAATTTACAAAAGTAATAGAAAAATAATCACATTCAATCAGTTACATGCAAAAAGTGATGGTAAAGACATTTAAAATGTTACAAAAGATTTATATTTCATATACATGCTGTTGTTTTGAACTTTCTACTTATCAAAGAATCCTGAAAAATGTTTAACAGTTTCTGTAAAAATATTTCAGTAGTCCTGTTAGACAATTAATCGCGATTTTGCATCCAAAATAAAAGTTTTTGTGTACATAATGTGTGTGTGTGTGTGTGTGTGTGTGTATATCTATTATGTGCATATATAAATACACACACATGCATGTATATATTTAAGAAAAATATTTTATATTTGTTTATTAAATCTATTTATATAATATAAATTATTTAAATATAAACATATACATGTAAATATATCTAAATATTTTAAAAATATATACTGAATGAGTATATATTTATATATATATATATATATACATCATAAATATACACAGTACACACATATATTAAGTAAACAAAAACTTTTCTTTTTGGATGCGATTAATCGTGATTAATCGTTTGACAGCACTAGTTTCCAACAATTATGGTAAAAAGAATAAATGTTTCCTAAGCACCAAATCAGCATATTAGAATGATTTAAGATCACGTGACACTGAAGACTTGAATAATGATGCTAAAAATGTTCTATAAATTACATTTGAAAATATAAAAGTTCATTTAAATCACAACATTGCTGTTTGATCAAATAAATTCAGCATTGGTGAGTACAACATAATTATTTATTTCAAAAAATCTTATCAACCCCAAACTTTTAAACAATAGTGTATCAGAAAACACATCATGTACCATGTTCCCGCCACAGTCCTTTTTGTAAAGGACAGTTTTTCACGATGAAGCTGACAGCCCATTTGTTTATGGTAATTAGGAATGATAAGAATCTAGTCCAGCCGCTCACGGCAAATAACAATACAAACAACACACACAAGCTGTTTAACAAGTCCGACATCATTTGTTCTTTAACGACATGAGTCATTTCTCTTCAGATATTTGGCACGGCTTATCACCACACAGCCAAACAGTCCTGTGTCCCGTATGACTCTTGGGTCACTTTGTAACGGTGCCACGGTATCAGGGCACAGTGCCCGTCTCTACCCCACACCCTGCGATCGATTGCTACAAGTAACTGATAGTCAAAACAATAGAAGTGAATATAGTAGGGAACACCCTAACTTCATCAGACCTGGGAAAGAGTGTGAAACTGATTCACCGGATCCATCGGTTTGAGTGGTATGCAACCACACAACCATCTCTAAAACACCTGGTCAATCATTCCCATCCGGACCCCCCTCAGCGTCCCTCACCGAGCAGGAGTTTCCTGTGTGGTCACCGTGACACACTATGTCTCTACTTTGACGCCAGCATTGCTGTGGACAACCTGCACAATGTGTAAGGCGAGCGCCCCGCGGGCTCCGCTCCTGAACTCCATGTAGGCAGCTGGGCGGCAGGGGTCATCCGAGGGTGCTGGCGGATAACCATGGATGACTCCAAACGAAACATTAATGATTAAGAAGATGAGTAGGACCTCCCCATGCACTCGCATCACTGAACTGTTAGTCTCCTCTGCGGGAGGTTAATTACTGACGGCTTATCGGAGGATGGAGAAAGACGTGGAGGGGAGGTGATCACCGCTCAGGACAGACTGAATGTCATGTGAGACGTGTCATTAGTGTCATACTCGCTATTGGTGGTACAATAGTAGGCCTGCTGTAGTTGACTTTCCTTTGAAAGTTAAGATAGATGGGCTAAACTGTATGTAGTTACAGTGAATACACTTCAAAAAAGTTTGGCGTAGGAAACCATTTTCGCTTGCTTGTAAATTTCACAAATAAATACAAAGAAACGCATAGCGAGTTAACCCCGTTTCACACCAAGAACGACAACTATAAAGATAACTCTATAGATAACGATATCCGCATCAGCGGACGATATCGTCAGTTGTATCAGCGCACGCTCGTCTTTTAATTCTCGAGCTCGTTACAGCAGGATTGATTCTGATTGGATGTCAATGTTTTTAATCGTTCATCAGCTGGACAAAATAGTTCTGGAAGTGATTCCAGCGATATAGTTTCTCTGTGCGTTTATCGTTATAGCTGTGGTGTGAACTCTACTATTCTTTAACATTGAGAAAAATTTTTAGAACTAGATTTTTATTGTTATCTTTATAGTTATTGTCCTTGGTGTGAACAGGCCTTAAGAAGTACCTATAGACTAAACACGACGTCATTGTGACTAAACACGTAATACATATGCACATGACGTCATTGTTTTCACAAATTTGCATTTTTGTAGTTTACACAGAAACGATAATATAGTTTTCTAAAACGTGCACTTTGAAACCCGTTTTCCAAAGTTTGAATTCGCAGGTCCTCAAAGCGCCATGATCATGCAAATGAATGGCTAAAATGCATTTAAAAAAATCTTTTTTTAGTTGAAAATGGTCATGTAAATGCCCTGCAAAGTACTAATATGCCCCCTTCAGGAGTAATTAAGGTACAAAGGTGAACTTTTGGAAAAGGCCTCACTATAACAATGTGCCATAATGAGGGGAAAAAAGCTTATAAAAGGGAAAATATTCATGTAAAACACCAACCTAACAGGTTAAAAGGCTTAATTTGGCTATAAAGGCTATAATGTAAAATATTCAGATGATCTTTTATCAATGTACTTCTCTACCTATGAATCACTTTTTATGGTCTAGTGTGACTCAATATGAATATGAACGTGTTTAATTTTCTATTACAAATGTATTTCTACTGTTCAAAAGTGGGGGGTCATAAAGATTTGTTTAGTGTTTTGTTCACTACATGAACTACACACACAACAGTGTTTTGTGTACACAGCAAATGGATTTATCCTCCAGATTTGTCTTGATGCCTCATCATACGCTATATAATCTTCATATGGTAACAAGCTGTGTTGAGCAGAACTGAGTTTGGGCTAAAACTAACATGCAGAACTTCTGAAATGTGTCCATGTGGTGAACAGGAACTGTTAGTTTACGTCCATCACTGATATTGAAGTATCTCAGGGGTTTGGGGAGAGTGACAAGCGTGTAGTTTGTGTAACACGAGACACAGATGGTGTTATTTGAGAATGGCTCATTGTTCTGTGGCCTGTCATCAGTCATCTACAGCTGAGACACATGATGAAACATTCAGCCTCCTGCAGACCCCCAGCAGAGGAGCAGCTCACCGGCCCGGGCTGCGATACATCACAACTCAACTGAGAATACCCTTAACAAAGTTTTTTAATTCAGACTTTAAAAAGTACATTTAAATGCTGTTCATTTTTAAATTAATACTTAAATATATCTGTAAAAACAGGGCACAGTGTACTGTATTAAAACTAAATAATTGTACATATTGGTTTTTAAAGGGTGTTTTACATGTACTTTGAATTTTCACTTCATTGTGTTGTATTTTAGGATTAATGGAAATGTCTGTAAAATTAAAGGATAATATCCTGGCAAAAACTGAATGTTTAGGGATAACAGAAATTGTAATTTTATAGATCATATTGAAAGAACTATTCATTTTCCAGAATGATGTACTTCACTCACAAAATAATTACAAAATATAATTACATAATTCATATGTTAAAATGTATTTGTTTAATTTTATCATTGTAATTTGAGAAAAGTGCAGGCTATTTTACATATCCGGGAACACATTAGCATAATGATTCACAATTAATGTTAAATGATTCATGTTTTGCCACTGATGAACTTCCTTCTCTTCCCGTCATTAATTTAAATCCAAACTAACATCCTGTGGGTGTGGCCATTTCAAACGAGCCAATACCTAATAAGGCCAATTTAATGAACTGAAGTATTTAGATGATCTAAGCAACTAGTTTAATTACCAATACTTACATTACTTGAATTGTGCTCAGTCCTGATTAACACGTGTTTGTTCTTAAAACAAAATAACAAAACAAAAAAAGATTAAGGAAAGAGGTTAAATTCACATTATTAGTTATCAGTAGTCGTTTTTTCAGTTATCAACAAGTAGGACATACCATGCTATCAATAAGGTTACATGGTACTTATATGATTATCATTTACATACAGTGGCCAAAATGTATGCCTAGTACACTAGTATTTTCACCACCTAAATGGTTTTAAATCAGTTATTTCTATCTTTTGCTGTAGTGTGTCAGTAGGAAATATCAGGTAATGTTTCCAAACAATCATTTTGCCATGAATTGTAATAATGGAGTGATATTTTTGTGCTCCACACAGAGATCTGATCTGAGTCTGTCTGGAGAGACATGAAGAAACTCAATCCAGAAGAACAACGTCTCAAAATACTTCAAGAAACCTCCCTGCAAAGCTACAGTACTGTGAAAAGTTTTACGTACTTGTGGGAAATGCTGTAAAATGAGGATGCTGTCAAAAATAATGTCATAAATAGATTTTCTTTATCAATTAATTTCTATAAACTAAATGAAATCCACATTTGGTGTGGGCATCCTTTGTGTTTAAAGCAGCTTTTGCCCTCGGTGCACTTGTGTATAGTTTCTCAGGGAGCTTTGCAGGAGGTTTCTTGAGGTATCTTGGAGACGTTGTTCTTCTGGATTGAGTCTCAGTTTCTTCATGTCTCTTCATGTCTCTCCAGACAGACTCAGATCGGATCTCTGTGTGGAGCACTGGCAGTAGTCAGACAAAAATCTCCCTCCATTATTACAATTCATGGCAAAATTAATGGTTGGAAAAGTAAACTGATATTTCCCACTGACACACTACAACAAAAGATAAAATAACTGACTTAAAACAACTTTTAGCTGTTAAAAATACTAGTGTTCTGATCATTTTGGCCACCACTGTACAGTTTACAGTGCCTTGCTTCATGTCCAAAAACATAGTGTTTCCATTCAATATGCCCAATAATATATAAACATGGTGTAATAATCACAGTAAATGTCCAGAAAACACGGTGTTGTCGTGTTAACCATAACAATATACTATAATAAGCATGCTGTGTTCTGTGGTACAGTGGCGTTACCATGTTTGTTTTTTTATAGATATATAACTGTACTACTTTCAAGCAAACCAGAGAATAGAGTAGTAGGCAACTGTTTGTTGTTTCCTCCTGCCTGCAGAGATGACTCTTACCTTGGACACCCCGTCCTCGTTGGCCTGCGCCTTTCTGCGGAGCTGCATGAGCGTCCACATGTCACCGAGCGCGGTGTCGGACCGCATGAGCTCCGCGGCGCTGGGCAGAGCTCGAACTGTCCAGCAGCACGGCTTTAGTCTGGGCTGGGCTGTCATGGTCGTGGTGCACCTCCTTCCAGGTAGTCGTGACCCTCTCAATATTTAGGTGTCCCAGGATGGCGTGCAGTAAAGTATGCAGAGCGTTGAAATTGACAGCTCCAACGTCTGGGGTACCTATGGAGAGCTCCAGCAGCTCATGCAGGCTTATGTCAGTCGACATGGTCTGTTTAGTCCGGTTTAAACGACGACGAATAAGGTGCTGTCAATCTCAGATCTGTCTGTTTGAGTTACATCTCTCCAAACAGGTCCGTTAACGTTACGCGAGTTCCAATTCCGTCGGTTTTCAAACATAATCACGGAGTTTTAACGCTTTAATCTGTTTTCTCACTTCTGTGAACATCCTGAAATTATACTAAGTTATTTAGTCGTGGTGTCTAAAATCTGTCAGCGTTTGTTCATCCTTTAATTCGCACGTTACCGGCAGCTTTGCTTTGCTAAATTGTATTAAAATTGCTCTTCTATTTATGCTGTCCCCGCCTACCGAGGATGCTGATTGGTTAAAATGCCTCGCATTCCTTGTTTTATCAATCCTCATTGGATAACGTCTCTGTCGATCAACAGAATTTACCTTGTGTTGTGAGCCGCGGCGTCTTGGTTGCTCAGCAACCGATTCAGTGGCAGCGTCGGTAGTGCACGTGAGAACGGAGAGTGATGAACATCTGTACACATTATGCAGAATTACATTATATTTCTAAGTGAAATGATGCAGTGTGATGATAAAAGTAACAAACGGATTTTCTCAGTTTTAGTTTCATCACATACTATACGACAACATTGGCCTGTACAAACAGCCAGAGTGTACAAAACATACATTCATAAATAAATATTACATATTCCCGAAAAACAAAACAAAACTGTGCCGTTTTCTAAACGGGCGATGTTTTATTTGTTTGTTTGTTGGTTGGTTTCTTGGAGGAACTGTTGGAAGTTTGACCTGGAACTTGACAATTTCGTCATATGAATGTTTATTTCTCCCATAATAACAATATTAATAATAAACTGTATAAAATAGTGCACCTATTGAAACACTTTAAACATTTTATATGTTTTTCAATTTAAAATAATGTAATAATAAACATGATTCGACCCTATGTGTTCCTGTGGCTCAGTGGTAGAGCATTGCGTCAGCAGCGCAAAAGGTTGTGGGTTCGATTCCCACGGAACACATGTACTAATACAAATGTATAACCTGAATTCAATTGTAAGTTGCTTTGGATAAAAGCGTCTGCTAAATGTAATTACACTATTTATTAGTTCATCGTTTGTTAAAAATGCTAGTTTTTATTTTAAATATATAAAACCATTGTGAACATTTTAAGATCTTTCTCAAGAGCTTTCAAATTCTTGGACATCCTTATCTGTCACTGTCCCACAACAAAACACGTTATTAAAAAAAGGGTATCATATAGCTTGCAAAAAGACATAGGCAAGGGTCAAAGGCTCAAAAAGGGCTTTAATACCATATATACACATATTTATAAAAACAGAATATCCAGGTACCATTACCATTTTTACAGTACGACACATTCAAGTACATGACCAGATATGCATGTCACATTTTCCCTCATCATCCTATAGATTGCTCTGAACCAAATGAAGCCGAACCGTTTACGTCTAGCTCCTACTCCCATGCAAATGAGCTCGTAACATACGTATTGTGAATGTATTACGAGTCTTTCTGAACCCTTTCTCACTGCATCATTATCTACAATCACATTGACTTAAGCCCAGCTTCACACAAATAAAGACAAACCTAAAAAAATAAAGCCACTTTCTACAGAGTGCTTCAATCTTTGGCAAAGTTTTCTTAAAGAAAGGCAAAAAATAATTTAAATAAGCAAGACATTGTAATTCAATTACCGACTGTGCATTGAGTGTTTCATGCTGATACTGATTTCGTAGTTGTGAACAAATAAAATAGTCTTTAATCATATTTCTCATCGTTAGTCTCACAGCGTAGTGTACGTTTAAATTATTTATTGCATTTGCACTGAGACTTATTTACAATAATTGAGTTTTAGTAGAATAATAACTACTTAAAGGAGTATTTCACAAAAAAAAAAACTTTCTTCATTTACATAACCTCATTATTGGTTTATAAAAAGCCGGATTTCAGAGGACTCATTACACATCTCATTTCCACACAACAAAATGTAGTGATCACATCTGACGAGCTCCAAAATGGACCAATAAATAAGTCTAATGCACCCAATTTCAAAACATCTGATGTCATAAGTTTTTTTTGAGGATCCGATTGAAATTTAGGTCAATTAATGCCCCAGCTCGTATTCATGCTTCAGAAAATTCCCCTCATGATCCACAAAACAACACCCTGCAAACCTGAGGGTGAGTAAATCATGACAGAGGTGTAATTTCGGGGTGAGAAAATAAACATTGTTGGAAAGACAATTAGATCATAGTTCCAGGTTTGTAGCATCGCCCAGTATAACGCTACGTGGAAACTTCACACTTTGAACAGACCTTTTATTGCATTACAGAACTTCATCCTAGATCCCATCTGAGGAGTAAACAGATTTTAAGTGCAAGTAAAGAAAAGAGTCTATACAGCCGATTCGCTTGAAGAGGAGAATGGATACAGAGCTAAACCACAGAAGAAAGTGGCCATTGAAGATGGCTTGTAGATCTGCTCACTGATGCTGATGGCTGGAGAGGAGACCGTAGTTCTGACACTTCCTATCTGATACTGTCATAATCGTGCAGGAGAAGATAGTTGCTGTAGAAGAAGGCCACCGCAGCGGTGATGGACTGAAGAAATAGAACATCATGGGGCATAAACACATACTACTCATACACATACATTTTCCTAATGTTTCATTCATTCTGACTAATAAACTAAAATAACAATGGACTTCATTTTTTACGTTTTTGGGATATTTAAATATGACCTAACCATTTTACATCAAACAGTGAAATACTTCTGATGCTACTTGAATTAAATGAAGGTTCAAACCTGTACAAATTTAAAGACTGCGAACGCTGGGGCACTGTCTTCCCGGAACAAGAAGCCCACAATGCTGATGAGCTGAGTGTTGAAACAACTATCCCCCAGACCCAGCAGGAAACTGCATATCAGCGCCACCGTCACACTGACAAAACAAGCCAGAAAAGTGTTAATAAACAACTAAAGTGTCTTAATGTGCGACTCTATTCTCACTGCTCTTCCTTGCTGGAAAGTCCCGTACTGTACGTGCTGTCTCTTACCTGGGTTGGATAAAAGCTTGCATTTGTGTGCCTTCCTCTGGGGCCACCGGAGCATCACTGGCTATGTTGAGGAAGATGAGGAAGAATGCCACTATGTGGGTGAACAGGCCCAAAAACACCACCGGGTTTCTGCCGAAACGATTACACTTATCCAGGATACCAAATACTCCCCCTCCTGGTTAAGTGGAGAAAACTGTTTATTGCACTTGCCATGTCCACTGAGAACTGAAGCTCAATAATTTTAATGCACTGACTTACCAAGTATTTCACCAACACCAATCAAAATTCCAGAGAGGCCGATAAGACCCTTGGCATCGTCTCCAAATTGAGTCATGGCCCCTAAGCATGTCCCATACACCCCACTGTAAAAGGTGAGCTCGAAACCTGGACAGATATGCAACCACATCGTCTCAACATTACAGTTCAGGTAGTCTTGTCATTATCACTATAACGGTACATATTGCAATATAGTTATTTTTATCTATGTACCATAGTAATGCAAACAAAGGAAGTTAACTTTTGTTTTTAAAAACACAATCTTTTTGAATATTTTGAATAATTTTCATAATACTGAATGCCTGAATGCTATGCTTGAATACAGACCTGGGTTGGTCTTTTTAAAGAGTCAGCAGATTTTAAGAACAGTGAAACAAGACAAAGGAAAATAAAAATAAAGTGATTAAATTTACTGTAGAAAATGTAATGTACAATTATTATTGTATATTATATAAAATATTACACCAAATTTGGCATATCAAATGTCTGCTGGTTTCAGAAGTGTAAAAAATTGAGCTATGCAATTTTGTTTAGGCTGGATCAGGAAAAAAGGAAGTTTCAAACCCATTGACTTTTGTATGTGTGTGATGAAAATGTCACTCCCACGATTACACTTATCCAGGATACCAAAATGATTCTCCTCTTTTGACCAGAGACCTATATTATACACTGATTCTATAAGACCATGTCCACTGAGAACTGCATTGATGTTTCCATTTTAGTTATACATAAGCAAACAGTTCATTTATTTCAACCAATAATATATGATGATTACTAACATGTGATAGGAAAAAGGAAACAAATAGAGTTTGTCATCAAATTGAGTCATGGCTAAATTTATGTCATAAAACATAACAGGTTATGTGACTCTCCAACGATAACATATACAGTTATAGTCTAGATTATCACTATAACGAATATTGCAATATAGTTATTTTATCCATGTACCATAGTAATGCCTATGTGTTTGGATAATCCCGTGAACAAAATAATATTGTTAATCTGTATTGGACACAAAAGGAAAGGGGTCACTTTCTGTTTAGGGCCCTTGTTGTCTTTCAAAAATCCTCTTTATTCAACAGTAAACATTCATCATGGTGTGAATTATAAAGCATATAATAATATATCCTTATTCTTATAAGCATTAGAAGAACAAATCCTCCTGCTACTAAAGGGGTCCCCCAGGGTTCTGTTTAGGACCCTTTTCTTTTCATAATCAGCTTTTTTAATCGGTTTATGGTAGTGAATTACCGCTGCTACCAAACTGATGTTTCTTGCAGAGACTGAACTTACCAGAGTATGCAAACGGTAGGCTCAGTAAAAGCATCTCTTTGGTCATTGCTAGCTCTATGGATTTCTCTGTTGAAAAGAGATCAAATATGTCTTAGATTTAGATCTGAATGAAACAAGAAGTTAATAGTGTGCTTTAAAAACACAATCTTTGAATATATTTGAGATTTTTCAGTACCACTTACTGAATGCCTCGTATGCTTGAGAGCGCAGACTCTGGGGTGGACTTTAAAGAGTAACAAGAACAGGAAACAAGACAAAGGAAAAATGACAACACAATATGATTAAACTAGTCCAGAACAATGTCTTGACTTGAAGAAGTGCATATATACACTTACACCACAGAGCTACTATCAGAGAGGTCTGCTGGTAGAAGTGACTCAGAGGCATCGGTAGGTGCAGGTTCTGGGTCTGGTCGCTGGATCAGGAAAAAAAGGAAGTTTCCTACCAGACTGATGACCGTGAGTGTGATGAAAACCGTCTGACGGTCCTTATCTGACACCAAGAAACAACGATTCTCAGCTCTTTTTGACCAGAGACCTAAATTATAATTCTGTCTAACCATTCAGAAATCATTTAGCATTGATGTTTCTTTTACAGTCTCTTTTTGTTATACAAAATAACCAAACAGTTCATTTATTTCAACCAATAATTATTGTTACAACAATTTGTGGGGTGATTTCCACCAAAGTGGCTGCCATAGTTTATTATATAAAACATACTCACTGGTTATGTGACTCTTGCCACGCCAGGCAACAAATATATAGAGATTACCAAAGAATAAGCTGCGAATAAAGAGAATCAATGAATCATGTTCTCCTTCTCCTTCCACACATATTAATGAAAACAAGCGAGATGTACCTGAACTGCATCAATGCCCAAAATATCCCACTGTTTCTCCCAATGGTGGAATCTTTGGAGTTGATGGTGAGTAGATTCCCCTGAGCCGTCCAGAGCACTGCAAGACACAACGTTAGTGTGTGACTACAAACTATGCTTTCATAACTGAGCAGATAATGATATCGCACCTGCAGCAGCGATTCCCAGCAACACCGATAACGTGTAGAAAGACGAGGTGTACGGATGAATGAAAACAGCAATATAACCACTAAAAAGAGAGCACAGATTACGTCTTTTTAATGAGTACTTTAATTACTATACTACTAATCTTACGAAATGAAGTCCTTTAGGCACTTACCTGTAAACAAGTCCACTAAAAAACAAAGACAGCTGAGGTCCAATCACAGCTATCACGGATGGCGCTATAAGGTTAGAGGCAGCGAATACGGCGTAGATAATCGCCATGCTAGAAGAGAAGTATGAGAAGTGGTATTTTAATTAATAATGATCATCTAAAGTAAATACAACATAACTATTTCATTGTGTTTTATAGAAAAATAGTAACCTAATACATCTCCCATATATACACACCTCAAAATAATATATATATATATATGTGTGACCCTGGACCACAAAAACAATTGGGGTATATTTACAGAAATAGCCAAAAATACATTGTATGGGTCAAAATTATAAATTTTCTTTTATGCCAAAAATCATTAGGATATTAAGAAAAAATCATGTTCTATGAAGATATTTAGTAAATTTCAGACTGTAAATATATCAAAACTTAACTTTTTATTAGTAATATTCATTGCTAAGGACTTCATTTGGCAATTTTCTCAATATTTAGATATTAAAGCACCCTCAGATTCCAGATAATTGTATCTCGGCCAAATATTGTCCGATCATAACACATCATACATCGATGTAAATAATATTTATTCAGCTTTCAGATGACGTATAAATCTCAATTGGGAAAAATTGACACTTATGACTGGTTTGTGGTCCAGATATTCATAATACAAAAATGATGAATCCGTTTTTTTTGTGTTACAACTACCCTAACAACCCAGTCATGATAATATCCTGATAAAGCCACACCAGATAAAGTATCTGCATGTCATTCCTGTTCATTTTAACCACTTATTTTCTTTTTCCCAAACACTTCTCTTCAATCACACAATAATAAGCAAACAAACAAACACACATTTTGGCAAAATGATACAATTTCTCAGAGGAAAAAAAGGAGTCCGTGCAGAATAAGTGTCACAACTGTTCACACGCTAACCACATTCCATTATTTATTTTTTTGTTGAGAGCAGAGTGCTTCTTTGTTACATAACTACAGTCACTGTGACTACTGAGGGAGATTCATTAGATTACAGCACAACATCAGATGACCCGATTTTCATCTTTAACTCAGTCATTGACTTGAGCAGAAATAACACACAGCTATGGGATTCTGACAGTACAAATCCTGCTCCTTGTATATATACCTGTTTTATGGATATTTTACAATACACGCCAATTACAATTGATGTATAATGTTTTATAAAATTCCTATGTTAACAGTTTTATGCAACTGTTGTTTTTTAATGTCATGTGCAATGCTTAGGCTAATTAAACGGAGACCGAGTGCAGTAAAAGGCCAAGTTGCACTTGGGTGCGCTTTATAAACAGCATTTAATTCATAATGCGATCACCTGTTGATAAAGGTTATCTCGATATGGAAAAAAGCATTTTCTAAAGCTGGTAAACGTAAATATATGTTTGTTTCCGACTCGGAAATGCTCTGCCTGCCTTTGAAATCAAAAATGCATGTCATGTGACACCCATCAGCTGACGGTGACGTCTTCATCCACCTCCACGAACGGGTTTGTGGGTAATATTGTTTTTTCCGTAGGTGAGTACTGAGGCACTGAGAACTTGCTGTTGATAGATATTCATTGAAAATATTTATTTAAAAACATATAGTTCGTCGTTTTTATAAACTGTTTTAGTTAAATATATAGATATTGCCCCAAGCCCAGGATAATGACGTTGAGCAGGGTCTTTCCTTCTGGACTCATCTTGGCTTACAGTCTTTAGCTCGAGGACAACCTGAGACTAGTGAACAACACACAGAGACGCGTCAAAGTCAAGTGACACCTGGCTTTGGTTCAAAACGTGACCATGTTTATTCATATGCGTACTTTATGTTTAGAACAAAAAGCTAAACTCTTCAAATAATGTAACCTAACTTTACCCGATAAATTAAAACAAGTATTAAAAGTACAGATTTTACGCAACAATCATTACTTGCAGAAATTAAAAAAAGGGATAAATATAAACTATTTTCTGAAAACCACTATTCAACAGACCAATCATTAAAGCTTCGTGTTGATTTTGTCTTGCACTTATTCAGATATATTGTGATTTCAGATACAGAAATGTGCAACAATGAAAATATTCTTCCAAGATGAGACTCACTTTTATCGGAAAATATATTTTTGGCTTTGCTGAACATTCTAGAGAGGATTAAAATGCTTTTATTTAATTAGTTTAATTATATATGTTGACCAATCGTCACATTCACAAATGCAACCTTTACAGTTAATTTTGTTGACTGTTGATATTTGATGCCGCTGATCTTTACATTATTAGGACATATTTTCTTTCGTTCTTTCTTTCTTTCTTTCCGTAGTTTAATGAGGCACTGACGTAACTTGCTGTTGATCCCAGATATTCATTGGATACTGTTTGAAATCTCACGAAACAAGCTTGTGTAGTCATTATAATGGCCTTTTTTTGTATAAAATGCATACTTTTTGTGTTACGGTCCATAACAACAGTAGAGCATTGTGCAAGCTCTCATATACTCCTTATCTTAGAAATCTATATTATTTCCACACATGTCTGACCACAGGTTTGTGTTGTCTCAGGTCAGTCTCATCGTGGGGTGATCCTACATGTGTGACCTCTGTTGGAGCCTCGGGATTGAAGACCCTGAAATCTACACGATGGCTACATGGGCCTAAAGGTCATTATGCCTGATTGGCATATTTAAGCTGTTTAATAGTTATACAGTTCTTTGTATACATTGTTCCTATTTTCAGTGGGGTTTATCTAAACGTGTATGTCCTTTTGAATTACAGATTTTACGAGAATCAATCATTATTGTATTGGCCTTAAAAAGGGATAAATATAAACTATTTTCTAGCTGCACCTCGATTCAACATTGTGTCATTAAAGCTTTATAGAAATTGATTTAGGTTTGGCATTTGTCAAAAAATTTGCTTTAATTTGCAAATGCTTCAAATTGTTGTTGTGCTTTATTTTGAAATGATTTGGAAATTGTATGAATAGCTTATTACTGTATATTACGCAGAACCAGATTTTATCTAGAGAGGATTAAAATGCTTTTATTTAATTGACCCTAGCAACATTGTTATTAACCAATCAGATTTGAAGAACAAGTTTATCATTTTTGTGAAGTTTAGGTTTACAATCAGTGTTTGTTGCTTGTAAATCAGTGTCATTCATCTATCATTTCCTCTGATTTTAGGGATTACTCATGGGTAAGGTTAGGTTTAGGTGTAGGGAAATGGTCAAGATTACATATTTGGATTAAATTGTTGTTCCAGGGTCAACAATATATGTTGACCCAGGAACACATCTAACTCAGCAAAATCAGGACGTGCGTATATTACAGTCTTGATGTTAAACCTGTTTTTTAAGTTTATTTAGCCTTTCGTGTGTCATTTTTGGACTCTAACTCAATGTCTTGTGTATTTTTGTGCACTAGGCGCAGTTGTCTAGCTGTTGAGTTTTGCTGGTTAGCTGTTAAGGTCCGGTGTTGCAGTGCTGAGTGCTTGGCTGTTTCAGGTTTTCTCCAGTTTCAGCTGTTGCAGGTGTGGTCAAGGTCAAGCAGCATCTGCAAATACATTTTTTGGTGGCATAAATGCTGTCATCTTAAAAAAATGTGTTTATTTTGTTCCGTAATTTGGAAAATTTGAGTATCTTAAACTATATGATGAACTTTGTTCTGTGGCTTTATTTTGGGATCTTCAATAAATGAAATATTAAACCCTTATGTCTTATTGTCATAGCAAAATGGGATTAATTTACAGTGAATATTAGCATAATTTCTAATAAACATTTTGGTAATCTGGGATTTTTGAAGTGGAGGAGGAGGAAAATGCAGGGCAGAACTTTATCAGGTCATGATGTAATGTGTTGGATGGAGTTGGAAAGAATTAGACAAAGATTTTCATATTATATACAAGTTTATAAAATTCCAACATAATTATATTAAACAACCCATCTTGTTATGATCATCATTTGTACAGTATGATTCCCTGGAAGTGTTGATCCAGCGAGATGGCTTTTGTTTGCATCAAATGTTTCTAATGGAACATTAATGCACTTCAGGTCCCACTTCTGTAACAAGGCCTCTATGGACCAGTCCGCACTGCAAGAAAAGAAATGAGAACAATGCATTGGTTTTAAATAGGCCTTATGGATGGTGAGGAATTGTGAATGGAGAACCCTTTTAATATCCTAATCAATTCCAAACTCTATTGTTACAAGATACCTTCAGATGTTAAATAGTCTGAATTCATTATTTTAATTCATCCTCAAATGAAGGCCTTATACAGTCTTAAATGAGCAGAAATTCTTAAAATCATGGCATTAAATGTCGCATAACAGATTAAAATATCTTCCACTACAATTATCTAAATATCCTCATTTACTTGAGATGCAAAACATAGATATGCATTCTTGTTTTCTGGCAAAGTAAAAATAAAGCAAGTTTATGTTTTAAATAAGAACAGCTGTGTCAATTGTGTATTAAAAAATGAATTTTCCACTTTGAATTAAGTTGCTTTGCTGAGCTCATTAGCAGATAATTTGTTCTTGTTTTAACTCCACACTCGCTTCATTTTGATCAATCAAAATCATTTTGATCATTTCGAATGAAAGTGCTTATGGAATAAATGTATTTGATTTAGTAATCTTAAGACATTTGCACTGAAAAATAAGACAAATGCTGATAAAGAACAGCACGTTTACAGTGTGACCAGAAGGTACAGTAAAAGTTATTTCCATATTCTTATGGTTGGGAGCAGCACTATTAATGAATTAATAAGTAATAGAGATCTGTTAGAAGTTGTATTTTCAGATTTTTTTAGTGTTTATGGAAGGTAAATGATAGTCAATAATAATGCATGTTTGTCATTCACCTTCTCTCCTGGTAGGTAGTCCAGAACTGAGCGTGAGGGTTTCTCCTCACAATAAAGGAGACGGTCACAAGCACATCTTCAAAATCTGTTCAAAGCAGTGTTTTGTTCAATACTTAGAAACCTGAGTAAGATAAAGAAGATGTGAAAAACACTCACCTTCAGGTTCATAGAATACATCTGATCCCAAGATAACATCCACAGGTGGCAGCGCGAGGAGCTCTGGTGATACCTGTCCCCAGGTGAGTCCCATCACAGGTACGTCGGGGAGGTGGTTGACGTCACAGGAGCGCCTGCAGTTCCTCAGGCAGAGGGGGAGCTCAGCACTGTCTGACAAAATCACACGAGCTCCACACTTGGCAGCCACCACACCAGGCAAGCTCACTCCAGCACCGAGCTGCGACAAACAGACACTTCATTACCCTCCTATCAGTCTGACCCAAATTCAATTAGCTCGAAACACTGGCTAACAACTATTCTTACATGAATGTGAATGTTAAGGTCTGTCACAATAGTGAAATTTTACAAGCAAAAAAAAAGGTGCATTATATATTGTCCATAGTGTAAATATTGTCCATAGTGTAAACAGAGTCCGTGCGATCGCAAATCTAGAAAGTGAAACTAAAAAGCAATCGTGCATTTGAAAGCCGTTTCAATGACTAGCTTATTAATAGCGGCTCCCTGATGCCTGCATTTTATTTACAGTATAATTACTCAAAAGATTTAACTGCGTGAGAAAGTCTTGAAATATATATTTTCCTTCCTGTGAGCTACTGAAATGAGCCCCAGTGTGAAACAGCCAATCAGAGCAGAGCTCAACATTATTATTCATGGCCCAGTTATTAAACTATAATTAAACATTACAAAGTAAAAAATAGGAATACATAAAAATGTAACAAAGGAGGATGTAATAGTGAATTAAAGTTGTTTTGCATAACTATTAGAGCATATGGTCCATATATTATTTAGACACAGGCACAATTTTAATGTTTTAGCTGTTGACTAAAACATATTCAAGTTACAGTTATATAATGACAATGGGCTTAAAGAGCACACTTTGAGCATTTGTGGGTATTCTCATCATTGTACCCCGTTCTGTAATATATCCCCAAAACAAAAGTACTCATTGGACGGCTGAAATTAAGACCAACCTGTACCAGAATGACAGGAAGAAAAAAAAGTCTGGAGAAGGCTTGGAACAGCTCATGAATCATGATCCAAAGCATCTTCTGTGAAACTGGAGCAGTGCGCTGGCATGAGCGGGCATGGCTTCCAGTGGCACTGGGTCACTGGTGTGTATTGATGACGTGACAGAGGACAGAAGCAGCCGGATGAATTCTGAAGTGTCTAGGAATATACTGTCTACCAGAATCAGCCAAATGGAGCAAAGTTGATTTATAGTACAAATAAACGATGACCCAAAACATACAGCAACAGCAACCCAGGAGTTTTTGAAGGTAAAAAAGTGGAATATTCTGCAACAGCCGAGTCAATCTCCTGATTTCAACCCGATTGAGCTGCATTACACTTGCTGAAGACAAAACTAAAGGCAGAAAGACTCACAAACAAACTACAACTGAGGTCAGCTGCAGTAAAGGCCTGAAAGCATCACAAAGGAGGAAACACATCTCTGGTGATGTCCATGAGCTCAAGACTTAAGGCAGTCATCGCATGCAAAGGATTCTCAACACAATATTAAAAATGAACATTTTATTTATGATCATATTTATTTGTCCAATTACATTTGAGCCCTTGAAAATGGGGGTAATTCCAAAACATTTTATGTAATATTTTTGTTCAACGCCCTGAATTAAATCTTAACGTCTGCGCTTCATCTTCATCTTGATTATTTCATTTTTAATTGTTCTGTTGGGTTACAGAGCTGAAATGTTGAAAACTGTGTCAGTGTCCAAACATACATGGACCTAAATGTATGTTTCAGTGTTGCCTCTCTTTAAAGTCATGAATGTGAACTTGAACTGGCCACACTGTGAGTCAAAGCATCATCAAGTGTCTAGTAAGTGAATGTAGTCACCTCAAGAACAGTCTTGTGTTGTAGTTCACTTCTTGCCATCCACACATACTGTGACAGTACCACCGCACAGGGCCAAACATACATCCCATATTGTAGATCAAGAACCTGAATTATAAGAATGTTTATTAGAAGATTATTAACAAATCAATGACATAAAGTATTAAAACTTTGCTGTACCTCAGGAATAGACACAGTTAAGGACTGAGAGCCTCCACAGTCCTCAAACGTGAATGACTTCTCTACAAGCGTTTGAGAAGATTCATTCATGGTCTTGCTGATGTTTTACCTCCCAGTACTTGACTTGGACCACATTTATTTTCAGTTTACCAAAACAATTGCGGCCATTAAATCCATTCAACCAATCACACTAGAACGTTTAGGCAGCCTCTTTCTCTTGCGACGTTCTATTGGATCTCAGTTTGCTGGAGACTCAACAGCCAATCGGATTCCAAACTGACAGTGCAATGTATAAAGCCAGCCAATCAGATTCTTAGATTCTCCCTTAGGGGGCGGGAAATCAGCTATTTGCAGTTAGATTGCGCCATAAGGCGTGAAAGAAGCTTGCTGCCACCAGGTTATCTAACTTTAGTTTACTATCGAACCCTGGCCTTCAGTATATCAACCGCCTCCCTCTCTGAAATAAATACAGCCTGATTCCTGTATTGCGCAGAGCACTGTCGGCAGCATAAGAGCTGCACACCAGGCCTCCAGTGACTGACTAGCCGCTTCAGTCTCCATAGACTGTCATTACATTACAGTTAGCACGCGAGCTACACGCGTCAAACACAAAACGCGCTGAAGAATGAACCATAAAAGTAAGAAACGGATTAAAGAGGCGAGGCGGAGCGCCAGACCCGAGCTGAAGGACTCGAGCGACTGGACCAAACATAATTACTGCGAGAGCTTTGATCTGTCACACCGGACAGTGAAGGTAAAAATGTTTACGCCGTAGTCCAGGCGTTACCGGTAAAGCTGGACGCTACACGGTGGTGTCTTGTAGTTTGTTGTGTCGCGTAACGTTAGTTTGTTGTTGAAGTTACATGCACGTGTGGTCGGGTCGCGGTTCGGTGGCTACGTTCATCAGCGCACGTACGCACTTCCTCGAAACGACGCAGTTTAAAAGTTCATTGAGCAGTCGAATTATAATCAACATATTTTATGTTTAAGATAAACAATTCTTCATACGTCATGTTCAGGTGTAATTTAGAGGTTTCTAAAAAGTACCATGGGTGTATTATATCATGGATCTGAATCAGGGGCCAACTAGGAGGCCAAGGCAAACTTACAAGGGACCTAAAAATGGCTCCCAGTTATTTAAAGTAAAACAAAATGAGCTGGTTTTGCACTGTATGGGGCTAACCAGGTTTTTCTAATTAAAGTGTTTTTTTAATATATTTTTTATAAATTAATATAATTTAAAAAGGCACTGGGCTTTTTTTTCTCACTTTTTTTAAAGAAATATGAATATAATTTGGTCACACTTTATTTTAAGGTCAAATTCTTGCTATAGCAAACCATTAACTGTGCCTTTTGTCTTCGTAAACTCCAGATTTGCTGTTTATTAATAGTTAGTAAGGTAGTTGTTAAGTTTAGGTGTTGGGTAGGATTAGGATGTAGAATATAGTCATGCAGAATATGTGCTTTTTAAGTACTAATAAACAGATAATATATATATATATATATAGATAGGCATGCTAATAAGCAACTAGTTTATAGTGAGAATTGGTCCATATACAAGTGTTATCCATTTTTTTAGTTAAGCTGAGCTTTATAATCATTTTTGTAGAAGTTGGGAGTTTGACCCTCCACACTAGCACTAGCACTATTTCTATTCTATCTGTTTTTTTATTTCTGTTTGCAACTCTATTCCTGTCCCTGCAACATTACTATCATTGTTTTTTTATTTTCTATCAACTTGGTTTTTTATTATTATAAAAAATAACTTGACTCTCTAATACTTGCTCTATAGATTATATTTCTGTTATATCTACTTTTCTTTTTTTATTATTATTATTAAAATTGTGTACTGCGTTAGACTAACTGGGACTTGTCACAGCACTTATATATTTATATATATTATATTTCTGTTGCTGTTTTGTTAGTTTGATTGCTTATAAGTTGCTTTGGATAAAAGGCAAAGCATCTGCTAAATGATTAAATGTAAAATGTGTGTGTGAGTATACTTTTATATATGTAAAAAGAATGGAAACTTTTTCGAAACCTTAATTGAAAAAAAGTGGTTTTAGTTGCTTATTTTTAGTCTATAGACTCTCATAGATTCTGTAAATAAAAAAAAAATGGAAAAAACAAAGTGCTTTGGAGTTTAAAAAAAAGTTTCAGTAACTGCCTTAAAACTTATTTCTGTTTTGTAGTCTTCTTGACACGGGTTTAATGTAGTAGTGTACTAGTTCTTGTAAATGTTGATCTCTAAAATGCTCAAAAACACCATTAATTGGTCAGTACCACTTGCGTATTATATTCTGAAGTCAGACAAAAACTGTCCAAAAAATCAAAATGCCCATCAACACAATGATTGGTGTTGAACAGATGCCATTGACATGAATCCTGCCAGCTGACTTCTCGAGTCTTAATGCCTACTATCGTGCGTTTTGTCCTCTGTGAAGTATAGGAAGTGCTGTCAATACATTTAGGCTCAGAAACCCAGAGTTGTCAAACTACAGTAGTTCATGTGACTCTAAAATGGACAAAAACACCATAAATTAAGTACCACTTATGAACTATGTTCCAAAGTATTGCATCGCTTTGAGAAACTGACCAAATAGTAATATATTAAAAAGCCTATCATCACAGAGATGTTGTTGTTATGGTTTCATGGTCAAACGCCATTGACATCAATCCTGGCTGTTGACTTTTATGATGCATTTGATGGTCGCCTACATTTTTTGGGTTTTAATCTGACGGTTAAATTCAGGAACGTGCGAGCGAGTTCACTATTATCATCCACCGCCTTCAACTTTGGTTTCAAGTGCTCAGGTGTTTATGCAGGACTTTCTTTAAAGATGCTGTGAAATGATGAGTGTAAAAAGCTTCACCGAAAATAAAAACGGCTTGCCTGTCTTTGTCCAGGACAACGTGGAGCGAGTGGACACCCAGCGTCTCAGTCCAGAGGAGTTCATTCAGCGTTTTGAGAAACCGTATAAACCCGTCGTTCTGCTGAGCTGCCAGGACTCGTGGCCAGCCCGAGACAAGTGGACCTTGGAGCGACTCAAGCGCAAATACCGCAACCAGAAGTTCAAGTGTGGCGAGGACAACGATGGCTACTCTGTCAAGATGAAAATGAAGTACTACGTGGAGTATTTGGAGTCGACCCGTGATGACAGCCCCCTCTACATCTTCGATAGCAGTTTCGGTGAACATGCTAAGCGGCGCAAGCTTATGGAGGACTACCAGGTGCCAGTTTTCTTTAGGGATGACCTCTTTCAGTTTGCAGGGGAGAAGCGCCGTCCCCCGTACAGGTAATGTATTCGTTCTTTCCATCGCTTCTCAGTTTCAGCATTGCTCATATAATAAAATAGATGCTAAACAAGCGTCTGACCATGGCCACAGATTGAGTTCACTTTAGTGTCCCATTACTTTCAGAAGCATCAGAGGTACAAACCCCATGTTTATTTTCCTTTTGTAGTGAAAATCAAACTATTACCAAGCATAATATTACGGTATGAATATGATGAATTTATAGTATAATATTTATATCAGATATGACTTGAAATTAGTTATGAAAAATGGGAAAAATATAATTAGCTCAAATTTATATTTGTTGAAAAGAAACTAGATTATTTATTGAAAAAAAAAAATATGTAATATTAGTTATGAGAAATAGAAAAATATATATTTTTGATAATGACATTTGTTGAAAATAAACTACATTATTTATTGAAAAGGGAAAACAATATGTAGTATAACAATGTAATAAATCTATTGAAAAGTATAATGTATTTTTTAAAAACATTAAAAAGAATTCCAAAGGAGAGAAATATGATAAAACAAATTACCCCCAAAATAGGAATTTCACTGTAATATAATCATAGGCCTACATTTGATTGATTCCCCAAAGAGGACATTCAATATAATATAACCTTTTTTATTATTATATTAGAAAAAAATTATAAACATGCTCACTTTGTGAGTTTTATCTTTTTAATTTGATTTTTTATGATGATTTTATAATGATTCTAATGTTTTTATAAGAGTTTCTGACACTAATTGTACCCTACTTGTGGAAAATAGCACTTTATGTATGTTAAGTCTATTAAGGCAATTTCGTCCTGTTCATGTAGGTGGTTTGTGATGGGTCCTGCCCGCTCTGGGACGGGCATCCACATTGACCCGCTCGGGACGAGTGCGTGGAACGCCCTGGTGCAGGGACACAAACGCTGGTGCCTGTTCCCCACACACACGCCCCGGGAGCTCATCAAGGTGACGCGAGAGGACGGGGGGAACCAGCAGGACGAGGCCATCACCTGGTTCAGCGTCATCTATCCCCGCACACAGCAGCCCACCTGGCCAGCCGAGTTCAGACCGCTGGAGATCCTTCAGCACCCCGGAGAGACCGTGTTTGTGCCCGGTCGGTTTACTTACTTTACATTGACAAGGCTCTATATTTTGTTACTCTCAGAAAGATTAAAGATCATCTGACATTGATCCTTTATTTCTATACTTGTGAAAATGTGTATGCAACCACAGCACATGTGGAATCCCACAATGCAGTAGACTGATTTGACTTTGTGTCACAACGTCTGAAGTCATAAATAGGAACGGCGTTATTCCATTCAACAATCTTCATTCTGTACAACACGTACACGCCCTTTCATGTCTGTTTTGTTGGACTAGTTACAGAATGTTTTACTGACAGGTCAGTCGTGTCCACTATTTTGTACTGAAGTGGATTATCAGTTATAATATTTATCCTGTATATAATTATAGTAATACTATGTTGAGTGTATTATGAGTGCAGAGTAATGCCTCTGCATAACTTTAAACCACATGGCATTCAAGCTTCATACCACATGGTGTTTATGAGACTGGAAAGGAATCCATGGTGCTCGTTCAGGCTTTGTCTGTCTTGTTTATTGACTTTAAATAGAGGTCGGCATTACAAACAAACCATCTGAGTGCAATTTAGCTGCTCAGTTCAGTGAAAAACCGATAGTATTAGTATGAAAGCGGGTGACGTGTAGAAGCCTTCTACTCATAAGACCTATACTCATAACAAAAGATAGATGAAAATACAAAACAAAAGCACATTTAGGTCAGTCACACCCATAATCCCATCTGAAGAAACCCATCTGACAGATACAGACTTGGCTATTGTTCACAATAATGTATTTGAGGAACATAATGCATTAATAATGCAGTTCAAGTCCACAATTTTGTCAAAATAATATATTCTTGTGCAGCAAATGAAAAGCAGCCGTGATTGAGGTTGAACCCTGTGTTTTGTGTAGGTGGATGGTGGCATGTCGTGCTCAATCTGGACACGGCTATCGCTGTGACCCAGAACTTTTCCAGCACTACTAACTTCCCCATCGTGTGGCACAAGACTGTGCGAGGTCGCCCCAAACTCTCCAGAAAGTGGTACCGGTAAGACCCGGCTCTGTACACTGATTTCTTCCTTCACTTAAGTTACTGCTTATTAAAGATGGTTATATTTTAGCTGCCTTGTTCATTTGCTCCACAACAAACATTTTTATCCCTAACAAAGTTTATCAAAAGCTAGTGTATTTTAAGAAGAAATGAGACGTGAAGTTACAAAAGTGTTGTGTGTCATGTCCAATCAAGCTGTAAGAGGGAAAATATGTGGAAATGTGCGTTTGGAGAAATGGTATTTGTTGTGATTATTGAAATGGGTTTGTGATGAAGTTTCTCGTGTGTCTCAGGATCCTGAAACAGGAGAGGCCTGATATTGCTGCTCTGGCAGATAAAGTGGACCTGCAGGAATCAACAGGCATCGCCTCGGACAGCTCCAGTGACTCGTCCTCCTCTTCCTCCTCCAGCTCCTCCGACTCGGGTTCAGAGGTACAGCTTGTTCCTGCAGAGCCCTTCACACACAGTCCTGACACGAGCTGCAGATTCACCTGCTCACTGACTGACCCACCACGTGACCAAGGTCAACATGTAACTAGCTCTAGACAACAGAGATCAAATGTGTTTTCTTTTTAAATAGCTGTTGAGAATTGAATTGATTTAAGCGTTTCTTTTCAACACTCTCGTTCACTAAACATGTGAACCGTTGATGAAAACATGGGCTGTACAGTTAACGCAAGCTAGAGGGTGCAATCAATTCACATTGAACAGTACAGTGTATTATGCATGGTTATTATTAGATTTCAATTAATATTCAAATGTCAGAAATGATTCACAATCCTCAAAGAGGATCTGTTTGTCTGTCTAAATGCACACACACATATATTTATAGTAATAAATAAATGTATATTAAACAGCCTGAATGTAAACAGGAGTCATTCAAGTTCATATTTTTTGATAGTTTGATTCTTCAAGAACTCGTTAAAAGCTGTTTTCAGCATTGATAATGTTTCTTGATCTGCAAATCAGCATATTAGACTGATTTATGAAGGATCATGTGACATTGAAGACTGGAGTTATGAAAAATTCAGCTTTGCATCACAGGAATAAATTACATTTTAAAAAGTATTCAAATAGAAAACAGCTTTTTAAATAGTAATTAATTCACAATAGTGCAGTTTATCAAATAATGCAGCCATGGTGAGTATAAAAGATTATTATGAATATTCCCAATCCCTTTCTCTCCTGCAGTAATATGCATCTAATGTTTATTGTTCTACAATCAATTCACCCCAAATCAGAGGAACCTTCATTTCAATCAAAACGAGCCTTTCAAAATTCACATAAATTAGTTTAATTCAATAAATAACACGGATTGTGAATCTAGTTCAAACTAGCCAAGGTATGTTTTTGAGCGTAGAGTATTTGAGGATATTTTGGTGTACATGAGATGCTTACACTCGCACCTTTGTCCTTTTCCCTGAAGGCGGACTCGGGCTCTGAGTGTGACGTCATGACCCATCGCAGAAAGAAGAGGAGAACCTGTGGCGTGATGGGGAACGGTGACATCACAAGCCAGGACGACTGCGCGAGCAAAGAGCGCAGTTCATCTCGGTGACGTCCCGCTCGACAACAGAGGGGCTGCTGTCGTAATCGTCTCCTAAACCATGAAGCATCGCTCTCTCTGTCTGTCGCCCTCAGGAGACTCCTGTTCATTAGATAAGAGCTTGCTGCTGCGTCACGTCTGGGCACATGATAACAAACTCAGCCCTAGTGCGCTTTTAGAGATAAACACGAACAACATATCCAAATATGTGCTTGCTGGAGGAGCGTTGCATGAATGAGTGTGTGAAGAGAAGGGAAACCCTTCTTGTGATGCCTTTGATGTCAGGCTCTGGACAGGAAGCTCGACTGTCCAGTGTCAACGCCGTTAATCTGCCTTTGATTCAGAAGCGATGCTGTTTTTATATTTCACAGGGCTTATGTGCAGATTGGTGAGAGATGAATCATGACCCATCTGGTAATATGGTTGACCTGATGTGTAACGCTGCATTTAGCTCTCTGATTCTAGAAAATGATTATTTTATGACTGATTCTACTTTATTCTTGAGCTGCTCTTAAACATGGGTTTCTTGTCTTTTGGTTAAACTAGCCCATATTACTTCAAACTGTTAAACAGCAGTGATTTGTGGTCTCTTTTCTCACTCTTCTAGATACAAAGTTTTGATTTCAAATGTCTCAAACTTTCAGTTTGAAGCCCTTTATGGAGCGCCACATGACGTGATTGATATGTATATGAGTTCAAACTTAGTTTAACAATTTTCAAAAATCATGGTTTTAATTGTGCATTCCAATTAATCTCCATCAATTTTCAGTTGGGTTATTTTGATTAGGTAAAAAATACCTAAAAATACAGCTAACTCAATAAAACGCAATAAAAACAAGATGGCGTAATAAAAAAAACATGATTTTTGGAAGTTATCTGTTTGTGCAAATAAACTCTTCATGTATATCTATCTCTATCGTTTGCACGAATTAAGAATTTGCTCCAACAACCTATTATTTCCCTCATTTTAGTAAATTGTGGCTGACGTCGTACTAATTTGTTCCATTGTTTCAATTTTGAACAAAACAAATTGCCATCAATTAACTAAAACTTAGGAAAGGAATTCTAAATTTGTGCAAGCGGTAAATATTTTGTCGGTATCTCATGTGTGAAGCGTTGTATTATCTAAATAACATTGTAGTGGAGGCAAAAGTTTGAACGCAACTTTCTTCAGTTGGAGCTACTGTGAATGCGCAAAATGTCCGGACCGCTTGAACTCGACTTTCCTCTTCTTTCTTCTAGCAGGGAATTCAATCGTTAATTTAGCTCAACTAACTGAAATACGAGGTGTTTTTCTTTTACAACCCTTCTGCGTAAGTGAAACACTAGGAGGCGCTTATTTATTATACCGTGCGCTATGAGCCACGCAAAAGAGGGGGACATCTTGCAATCATAATTCATGAAAATCCACCTTTCCTGGTAAAAAAGGAAAACGTGATTAGCCTATAATGTCTTAAAATGTTTTTTGTATGTTTTCAATTCCTATTTAACGGAAGGATATAGCGTAACTCCAAAAATGTCCCCTTGTCGTGACCTAAATGTTTCAGGGCTACTGTACTCTTGTGATGGTGCGAGGCGATTAATGATCGAAGTGAGTGTTGTTGAGGGGTTTGTGTTTCTGCTTTCTTTGTACGAGTCGAGGAGAAAGAAGTGGTTAAAAAGTGCCTATTTTTACCTGATGTTGCTCATATCATTTCTCCGAGCTGTGGTTTTGAATTGCATATGCTAGTTTTAATGAATGGCCCGTGCTCTTTGCTCATCCTCTCACTCTTGTTCTCCAGATCTTCAGTGTTTTCTCTCTAGGTTATGTTCTTTCTTCAGCTCCTCATGTTCACCACTGGCTCGGTCATGTGACACTTGTTGATCAAAAACTTAATGATTACTGTTTAATAAAGGTGTCTGTATTTATCTTGGTGTTATCAGTGTTTTTGTCCTCTGGGCATATTTAATCGTTCAGGGTGTGACTGTACATTCACTCCACCATGGCTGATTTTATTAACATGCCATATTTCCTCTTTATGCATCATTGTGGTTATGACCAGATCAATTCAAAGCGGTCACTCACCAAATACCAGCAGGATATCTCTTATCCCAGATAGTTATAGGTAAAAATACTTTTTTTTAATCCAAAAAGACTTAATTTGTTTTAGGTTATTTGTAGTCACTTGAACTCAATTTATTAAATGATGCAGCTTTTAACTAGCCAGTTTTAAAACTTGTAAACTACGCCTTTGTTTAAAGAGCAATGACGTTTATTGGGAATGAATATCTGTTTAGGTTGAATCAGAAGGTTGAAGTTCGTTTTCAGAGAGAATGCGAAATATATTGCGATCTAATATATAAGCAGCGATATCCATTATACTGCATCAACATTATAAGGATAATTTACTCTAAGCAGTCTGGTAAAACTCTATATTTCTGAAAGATAAACTAGTATACGTTCAGTGATGACGTATAATATCCATCACAATAAAATATGAATTTTCAAAACATACGAGGAAGAAAGAAAGAAAGCAAGGTCTTTAGCTCCTGTCAGTGTTGCGCTTTAATAAGGTGGGCTGTCCTGTAGAGAGTGACGCTGCTTTGAGTCATTGGTTGTGTCTCAAATCATAATAACCTGCCTAACTAGCATTTATGAGTATCAGCCAGAAGCAGCATTATTGGAATCCTTACTAGTTGCGTTTGGAATGCAAGTTCTATGCCCGTTTATTGTATTTGACCTATTATTCATGCACTTGAGCTATCATAATTTAGCTGTCTTGTTTAGCTTATTAAACAATATAATTTTGTTGAAATGTCATGACTAGTTACAGATACATTTGATTTATTTAAAGCGTTCCGAACGCTCGTCGTTTGGAGCTCAGAGACGCGTCCTAGTGCGCTACCCTGAATTGCTGTCTATGTAGGCAGCTGACTAGGATTTAAGACAAAGCCATTTGAGAAAGCGTCTCTGGCACATGGGCTTAATGAGATCTCTCGCTCATACGCGTTCTAACGGGACGAGCTGAGGCCGTCACTAATCCGCTCTTACATGCCACAATAACCAGCGACATTTCAAACCTACTCTTCCATCTTAATAACAGAGACAACAGCAGGCAAGCATGACTCTAGACGCGCCCGTTATATTGTGCGCGCTTTTCTTTACGATTATTGCCATTATACTTGCATCGGTTTTCCTGGCGAAGAAACCTGCGCCGAAGAAAGAACAGAAACAGAAAGAGCACGAGGAGAGATCCGAGCGGGTTACTGAGTATCACCAGCCCATAGTGGAGCAACCAGCTCCAGCTCCAGTACCGAAGGAGGTGATTACTGAAAAGAAAAGAGCAGAACCCGTTCCTGTCGCTCCTGTCGTAGAAGCTGAAGTCATCCCCGTGCAACACACACCTGTACAGGTAAGATGCGTCCTGGCCATTCAGTGCACCTTACGTTTCCTCGACACTACTTTTGGTTTAAGTGCGCATCACTCATGAGTCGGACTGGCGTCTTTGGCCTCGCGGCATGAGATGAGGGCAGTGTTTGTAAGACGGTCTGTCAAGTTTCAAAACACTTTAGCTTTTTAAAATGTGTCTCCAATCCAGATCCACTCAGTTCCGTTTTATTGCGCGTGTTTTTCGACGCACGGACACGTAGGCTATTGCGTAAACTTTTAATTAGGAGTCATTCCCCTTTTTTTTATTGTTGATGTCAAAGTGGTGTCCCTGCTTAAACATAATAGACACTATACACAATTTGTAATGGTTTTATTGGTTCTGGTGGGAATTGTGTTGGTTGTAATGGAAACTGTAAGACCCTTTGGGTTTTTACTGGTAATTGGTCGCCTTCTATTGGTGGCTTGATATGTCCCGAAACACACTACTAAATTGTATTTTGTTTTTGAATGGTTTTACTGGTTAAACGTTGATTGTTTGTAGTGGAAACCATTAAAAAGTTCTGTGATGGTTTCTTGTTTTGCTTTTTTCAGTGGGGGTCTCCTGAAAAAAAAATATAGTGCCATAACCATTGTATGTTTTAAAAGAGCAGATATTAAAAATTGCGCTATTTATTTGCAGTTTTTGTATGCACCAATCCAAATTGGGGCAGCCTGTATAATTGGTTTAAGGATGAACTGGCAGCACTTGAACGCTGGCCGGGGTTTATCAAGGGTTCACAGATTGCCAAACACTTTCCAACAATGCAAGAAGATTTCTCAAGAGTTTTCATTATTGTTATGAGTTTGTATGTTTTACTTTTCAGTTTGTTTATGGCCTAATTGTCATTGATGACTGTAATGCAATAGCCTAATGCAAATTGTCCTGTTAACATGAGCACAGTGCTTCACAATTCTTGTCCCGTGGCCATAAACTCTAGAATAGAGTTCAGAAACAGAGCTGATAAACCAAGTAATCACTTAACATATAGCTATGTGTTACTTTAACATTCATTCAGTGTAGAAACATGGTTGCTCCAGTGAAGGAGATCATTTAGGACTGCAGAATGTTTCTTTGCTCAGCCTCTTTTAAACATCATCCTGGTGAGAGTTCAGCAGGGATTTGACCTTTCACATGAGAAGAACGCGTTTGGTCTTGTCTTAGATTGTGCTCTCCACAGCAAAACGCTTTGGAGGTGACACTCCAGGGTCCTTCTATATATGGCTTCAAACGTATATCCACTATTTTTAAAGGTGTATATTGTATAACATGTTGCTGTTGAGCGCTCAAGAAGTCTTGAGCACAGGTGTGTGTGTGTGTGTGTCACTAGTGAGCATATGGTCTTAAGTGAATACTCCTGAGGTGCTAAAATGAGCTTCAGAGCTCCAGTCTTACAAAACTGACATAACACACCATTATTTCTCTCTCTCCTTGGTGGACTACTTGATGATATTCAATGCATGTTTAGTTTAATCCAATAACCAATTTTACAAGAGCACTTTCTGATTAAAGTCCATATTCTGGCTATGGCTTTATTTTGCTCTACAAGTGTTTACATAAACCACAGAGACTGGAATATTCTTGTATACATGCCCTCCTTGCGGCGATAATGTATTTTATCAGTAGCTTGACTTTTTCCCCACTTTTCAGCTTCTAATATTGCCCTCAAAATTCTGAGTATGAGTCACCATACTTGGCCACACGGCACTTCACTTCAACTACCTTCGTTAGCCACGCGCATGTCTAAATTAATGGTTATTTATGGATATTGTAAATAACAAGGTGTTTAAACAACCCATAATTCTGGCATATGACAGAATTTTAAAAACTGTAACATTTACTTTATCTGGTTTTGACTCGTTTATATATTTACATAACCAGAATATGACCAATATATCAGAATATTCTTGTTTCAGAAAATTCTTATATTTTGACTGGTTCCGTTTAGTTTCTGGAACCAATCGGTTTCACTTTAGTTTATATCACAATAATAATATCTACTACTAGTATTCATTATTTATTTACTCATTTCATAATATGGAACTTGTTCTGTATATCAGTTCTCTAGTTTTTCCCAACTCGTATAACATATGAAATAAGGTTTTCATATTTTACCACACTGGCAACACCGTGTGTATTTTGGCTTTTTTCTGAGCTTTATTCTCTTTGCTCAGAGAGTAAATGCTGAAGAGGAGATAGATGTTGAGCCAAAAAAGGAAGAACCTGCTGCGGTCGCCCCTGTAATCGAGGAAATTGGTGTTGTAGAGGAGCAGCCTGCAGTTGAACCCGAGGTCATCCCCGTGCAAGAAACACCTGTCCAGGTAAGATGCGTGATATGATGTACTTATTTCATAGCGTGTAAAGGTGCAATTTATATGTATTTTGTATAAATTCTTTAGTTTTGTGGGTGGGTGGGGTTCTATTTCTGTTATAATTACATTAGGATGTTCTGTTATGTTTTCAGTTATTTTTATTATTTGTATATTTTTAGGAATATTTTATGAGGGTTTTATTTGAGTGTTTTGATGGTGTTTCATCTTTGTGTATGATCATCTATATTAGATTACTGGTCATTTTCATGGACGGCCCACTCTGATTCATCATGTGTCTTTCATTTGTACCACCTGTATTACTGCAGTTATGAGTTGCTAGTTCAAGATTGATATAATAACATTGTGGTGATGGTGGTGATGGCACCAGTATGACACCTTTTGAACGTAATGTGTGTACATTAATTTGTCTTAGTCTCTTTGTACAGTTTGACACAAATGAATCTTGTTCTGCTCAAGGCACTTGTTTTCTCTTTCTGCGATTTGATTTCTCTCTTTATTTGGAACATAGGATGTAAACCATAACAAACTGTGACTCGCTGTCCTGCGGTGTGAAATGTGTTTTCACTGGAAATTACATTGATGACCTACAGCCAACAACGGGGAAAACCCCAACCATTCTTTCCTCATTCTTCTTGTTGTTTTTCACTGCAAATCAGTGTACCGACAACCTGGAGCGTGAACTTCTTCTTTTAATTTGGAGGAATTCCAGTCTTGAGCCAGAATTCCACTCACGCGTGATCTTATGTCATTCCCTGTATCACGTCTCCTTCTGTCAACGAGACCGTGTTGTCTGGATTCTTCGTAGTGAAATAGTGTGTAATATGTGACGACCCTCTCAGTCACCCATCTGGCATGTAATGTGCCAACCTTAGCAATTTTGGCAACAGCGATCTGACAGCTTTGAAATCATAATACCTGGCTTAAGACAGCACCAGCTTGCCTTAATGTACTTATAAAAATACAGGTTCTTTATAAACATATATGGTTCCATTAAGAACCTTTAACATCCATAGAACCTTTCCATTCTACCAAAGGTTCTTTATAGTGGAAGAACGTTCTTTAGATTGTTAAAATGTTCTGCACACTAAGAAAAACATGTTTCTTTTTAGAATTGTTCACTGAAAGTTTTTTTGGTACTCCGTTCCTCTATGGTGCGTGGCTACAAATCCCCCTTTTTAAGAGAACCTATTTTTAAGAGCATAATTGATAACTGTGAAGTTCCACACACAAGAAGTATCAGATCTGGCATCACTCCTTCTGCTCCCGTCCTGTCCATTCTGTACTGCAGGAGATCCTCTGCTATCCATTACACAGTGTTATGTAATATTGCTTTTTCTGCCTCCTCTAGCCTGACTAAATAACCATGAGAGTGATAAAATTACGGATAGAGCAGGCCGAATTTTCAGACTTCAGACTAACCGCTTGAAATCTGGTCTGCATTGCAGCTCATTCTGGCCAAGAACTGCCCACCAAAGACAACAAGGGGCTGTTTGTTTAGAAGCAAACAATCACGGTTCTTTTTATACTTTTAGGGGCAGAATAGTAGACCAGCATGGGGAAAAAAATCAATTCTGATAATGGTAAGGCAGTCACAGTGAATGATTTACTTCCACTGCAGAGCATGTTTATCAGTGAATGTCTTCCATGCAGAAGCTTGGAATATATTCATGATATATTACTCCTTTATTGAGGCTATAAAGCATATCTACATAACCTGGTTCTTGGTTCCTGCTGAGTTTTATTTTCAGCTCTAATCAAACACACCAGGCCATAAATTTCAAATGAACCCCAAGAGCTTGACGGAGACCCAATTTGCATACTTTTACTGACCACTATAAGTACATGATGTAAAGGAAGTACTTTGAAATGGATGAGCACCACTGAGACTGGATGTACTAATCTTTAAAGCACTACTTATTATGCACAGATAGGGACCAAGGCTTTAGATTAGCTGGTTAAGGTGTGTTTGGTTAGAGGTGAAACTGAACTCTGCAGGAAGGAAGATCTCATGGGGCAAGGTTGAGACTTGTGTTGATTGGTTTCTAGGGAAGAAATAAACTCGTGGACTGTGTTTGTTACTCATGGGGCAGTTCTTCAATAGATGTGTGACTTTGGAAGAGGGCTAGAAGAGGGATCATCTCCAGCAGAACTTGCCCTGCCTCTTGCCTGGATGTAATCATTTTCTACTGTTAAAGTAAACTGTTAAAAATATATTTAATGCATAGTTCTGACAGGCACAGAAACATAAACCTTTAACATCCATTAATAATTTGACAATGTAATATTTTTTAGAAAACTTCTGTTAATGCCAATTGAGAAAAAGTCTACTTAATTGTATTGAATGCACACTTATAAGTGTATTAAAAGCTGCACTTGCAGCCAATATTAATGAAATAAAAGCCCACTTAAGTGTACTTAAGAGATAGACTTTCATGACTAGTTCTGAACCCATTTAAATCTACTTAATGTCAGATTAACTGTTTTACTTTAGTATGATCCATTATTAAAACAATGGATCATGCTTAAAGTGCACTTATTTTGATGTGTTGACTAACATACTAGAGCACATGCAAAGTACCTAACTGTATATTTATTTGTAATTATATGACATACTTTCAATAGAAATGACAGTAAAGTGTATTTTACTTTACCATAAATGTGTGTCAAGTACATTCAGCAGCAACTTTAAATGAACAGAAGTTATGAAATAAATTGAGTTGCATATAATATAAATGTAAACTCTTTTCATTTGATACCAAACTGCAAATGTCCAAGAACATTGAATTTGTTCACATTTAAGTATATTATTTTGGAGTTGGGTGAATTCGGTTAAATTGGGAAAAAATTTGCCGTTGGGAAAAATGTCCCAATCTATATATTTTCCCATAATAAGTACTTTTTTTGTTTTATTAAAAAGTGTGCTAAAGTGTATTTCTTTTCACAAAAGGCACCATATTTACTCCATATTATATATAATGTACAGTATATGTGTGTGTGTGTGTGTGTGTGTGTGTGTAAACACACTGTATTTTATACATTTTGGATAAACTCCCCTTTAACCAACATGTAAAAACACAGCCAACTGTGTTTGGTCACTCTTAATGTCGGCCAGACAGTGTCTTCCTGTCTAAATAGTCTATTTTTGTACACAATAACCTGGAAATTGTACCAGATTTTGATGATAGTCAAAAGTCTGTTTCTCATGTAATCGTTTCTCTTGTTTTACTTGGACATTTGTCACGTTTGGAAGTAAAATTGGTTGAGACTCCCATTTAATGTTGACTTTTAACTCCGCAACCCCTGTGCTCTCCCATGATCTTTTAGCCATGTTGACCTGGCATGATTCCTTCTTTCAGACCTCCCTCTGTCTCCCTCAAGACATGAGTTAATATCTAGAAAGAAGGGCTCGAATTTCACCATTCTTTGCGCTGAGCCTTATGGATTGTCTGCAGGTTTAGAGAGTGTTAAGAAATTAGTTCCTATGTTGGTTCCTTAAAGACTCTGTATATTGTTGATATGCTCTCTTTGCCTCCTAATCAGATATCTTTGTTATGCTTTTGAATGGTAATCCAATGCCACAAAGTGTACAGTGTGTTCTAGTATATTTTATTAAGCGTCTGGACCAGTTAAAGGAATAAAAAAGGAATTTGTCTAAAAATGACAATTACATTGAATACAACGGAACAGTATCCAAAGTGAAGCGTAGCCTATGACCTAAATTACACTTGCTTTAGGGGATGGTTAATTACGTCCATTTTTTGGGTTTATCTTTCCTCCCAGTTCCTGTTCTGTCTTTTTTTCCCACAATTGCAACTCTCAGCTCCTCAAGTTTCCTTTTTTTGGAGTGTTTTACCTTCCTTACATGGTAATGTGTATTCAGAGGGAAAACCTCAGAGGAAAGCTGTACCAATCTGCTCTGAGGTGCCGCCAACACGAATTCAACACCAGCAAAAACAATGTCCTCCAACGCAATGCTTGTCTTTTATTTTGGCTGGAACATAACATGTGAATGAGTGGCTGACCTGCTGGCTTAACTTAAAACCGAAGACGTCAGTGTTTAATATGTGGACCATGAGCATCTGAAACAGGGCGAGCGCTCAAGAACATTCCTCAGCACTCTGTTTCTGTCTCCATGCCAGTCAGGCTCCTAACAGCAGTGTGCTGTGGAATCTGTCCGTCTGCCTGCTGATTGGTCAGGCTTTCCTCTGACTTTGCTGGTTTGGAATTTCGGCCTGTTACTGTTAACTTCCTTTTTCAGTGATCTGTGCAAACATGGGCATAATTGATTTCCTCTCTGTGTGAGTTTAACTGAAGTTAGTATCCTAAGACTGTGACCGGTTGTATTGGGATGTTAACGTTTTTATATCCTCAATGAACTGTATACATGAACATTTTCTTGAAGAATTCTGGAAAATGAAGGCCATTTTTAAGGTTTTAAGGTTTATTAGCACAGTTTTGTTTGAGGGATACAGTCTAGAGTAGGTGTTGAGTGTTATATTTGGCTCTATTCACATTTAATGATCATATGAAATCTAAAGCTAAAAATGGTCAATTCCAGTTAAACATTTGTTCCAAATCAATGAGATACCTTCCTTAGACCGCATCATAGTCATGCTTTCATCATGTTCCAGAAGAACCGCAATATAATGAACGTCATGTATCGTTTGCAGGGAGTACAATCCCATGATTCATTACTATGAGTTCAGTAAAAAGAATCCAAGAAGTGCTGATTGTAAATGCACTATTTTTCAGTACAAAGAGAACCAAAGTGATGTTTGATACAAAACTTTTGGAAACGATGAATCCTCAACCAACTGTTTCGCAAAATGATTCCATTTCGAAGCACTTAAAATATCACAAACTGTGTAAATGCAATATAAACTCAACCCAAACATGAATAAAGACACATTTTACAAACCAGTAGTTAGGGTAGAAAAGCTTTTCCAAACTTTGAATCAATTGAACCAGCGGCTTCACAAAATTATTCACTGTTTTGAACACTCCAAACACCTTAAACCACTCAAGACGGTGTAAATCAATATAAATTCAGCCCAAGCATGAGTAAAACCACCTTTTACTAACCAATTACAAATCTGTTCATGAAAGCATAATCTAAACATCATTACATACCAATAAATGTAAGGGTAGTAACGACTGACCTTCACTCCTATTTTACAATGCATGAACGTTTATAAATATTCATTAACTGAACCTACATTATAAAACTGACTCAGGTAAAACCATGTGTTAAACTCTGGTTCATGAGGTTACCAGATCACCACTCTCTAGCCAGATATTTCCTATGTATAGGCGCAGAATGAACGTGTTAGTTGGCTGTAGTCTTAGCGATATGTGTTCAAGTGCAACTTTTTGGCCCAGACGCAGGCAATGCAAGGCAACAACACGGTCTGCTTTTGTCGACGCTTGTTCTTTGATGTTGGTTTGGTGTGTCAGCCTTTGGAAGGCAGTAGTCATTAAGGTTTAGAAAGACATCTACAGTCACAAGCCCTTTCAGTCACGAGTGCTGATGTCTCTTAACTAAACAATAGTGCAGTATGCTAGTTATGCTAGCAGGCAGACACTAGTTGTACATGACTACTATGGCCTTATGACACAATGGCCTTTTTGTAAGAATTCAAAGCTGAGCTGAAGGGTTTGTGGTGAATTCATTCAGTGTAAATGCTTTCCGTAAATGAGTTCAACAATGAGAGCTTATTCCATTCAAGATGCTTTGGCCCACTGCCTCAAGTAAGATGTTAAACCATTCAAAATGATTGTAATACTTTATTATTTTCTAGCTGGAAATATGGAAATAAGGAAGTGAGGAATATGTAAGCTAAATAAGATCTTTATATGAATAACTGATATTAACAGGAAATTGTATTTTGTTTTTTTAAGTGTCCTGCACTTCAAATGAAATAAGGCTCTTTTGTCTGTCAGAACTATGCATTTAATATATTTTTGACAGTTTACTTTAACAGTTCATTATATATATGTGACTCCAGTGACAAGTAAAAAGCATAAAGCCTCTGTAAATCCTCTGAGGATTTGTTTGTCTTGGGTGATCTGTCAAATTTAGTGTCACATGTATTCCCACTCTGACCTCCATATGTGGTGGCATCAAATATAGATTTCCCATCGTCCACTGAGAGAGGATCTGAGATGACAGTTGAGCTTGAGATGGCATCGTATGCCATCTGACATCCTCACAGGATTTTCACACTTTTTAAGGGCATCAGGGGCTAATGGACTGTTGGCTGTCATCACCGTGATGAAGAATCTGTCACAAGCTGTCCTAATTCCCTCACCGCCTTTGTGTTTCTGTCTGGGGACAGAGAGCTGCGTGAAATTAGGTGACTTTTTGGATTCAAAAATGTTGATTTCATGTTGTCAAATAGATTGTTCTAGCTTTAAATGTGTTATAAAACCGCACAACTTTGAAACCGAATTGTTATCTATAGTGTCAATTTAGCTCCTAAATTACAACCTAAGAATTGTTTTTATTTGTCACATACACAATTATACAGAGTATAATCAGCAGTGAAATGTGTTCTCTGCATTTAACCCATCCAAGTGCACACACACTTGGAGCAGTGTCGGTGCCTGGGGAGCAGTTGGGTGTTCGGTGCCTTGCTCAAGGGTCTCATCACAGCCGTGGACAGTTCCTGCCGGAGCCGAGATTCAAACCCAAAACCTCTGGTTCAAAGTCATACGCTCTATCCATTAGAGCCACGACTGAAAAAAATTAGCAAAAGGTTGTGGCTCTAATGGATATGGACTTTGAACCAGAGGTTGTGGGTTCGAATCTCGTCTCCAGCAGGAATTCGAACCCACAACCTCTGGTTCAAAGTCATACGCTCTATCCATTAGAGCCACGACTGAAAAAAATTAGCAAAAGTTTTTTTTTTTTTGCAATATACACTATATTGAGAAAAGTATTGTCAATACTGTTTGCCAACTGGTATTGGAAAGTGAAAGCGTTTCAGAACTGCAGCAGCTCAGTCCAAACTAGAAGACCAGGTAAAGCAGTGGTCTCCAACTCAATTCCTGGAGGGCCACAGCTCTGCAGAGTTTAGCTCCAACTAGCCCCAAATATCACCTGCTTGGAAGCTTTTAGTGATCCTGAAGAACTTGATTAGTTTAATCAGGTGTCTTTGATTAGGGTTGGAGCAAAAGTGCGCGGAGCTGTGGCCCTCCAGGAATTGAGTTTGAGACTAATGTAAAGTTACAGAGCAAGGTCACGAGTGCTAAGGTGCATGGTGCATAAACGTCACCAACACACTGCTGATTCCATAACTGAAGAGTTACAAACTTCCACTGGCATTAACTTTGCAGCAAGAGCATCATGGAATGGGTTTCTATGGCCGAGCAGCTGCTTACAAGCCTCAAATCACCAAGTGTCATGCCATCTATCGGATAGAGTGATGTAAAGTAGGGCTGCACAGTTAATCAAAATTAAATCACAATCACGATTAGGCAAAAGATGCGATTGCCATGCGTATCTTTCAATGACGCACAGTTCTGTGATCAGCAGAAAGTCTCCATCTGAAGAATGGAACTCCAAATATGCCCCAAAGAAGAAAGGTAATGCACATCGTTCCAGGAAACAGAAGATGGAACGGCTTTCATTGATTCAGCGGGACTAATAAATGCAGGACTACGACAATATGTGATTTATCGGAGTTCTTCTTATTGTAAATTTCAGTATAATAAAGCATATTTATTATGCATTGCTAAGTGAGTTTGGAATAAAAACATGTTATTAAATGTGGTATTTTGTGGGACAAGAGGTTCATAAATGCTTCTCATGTTTGGAAAGATGTTCGATGCATGTTGATTTTTCAAGTGTATGTTCTAAACGACTCAAACTCGCAGGGTAAAGGCTTGGTGTACAGAAGCGGGTTCAGATGGAACAGCATTTACTATCCAGAGCCATAGTTTGTTGACAAGCTACGCAAACTGCTTTCATAATCCTAGAATGATTTCATAATCGCATGATTCTGAACGCGGTTTTGCGTAGCTTGTCTGTGAGCTACTGCTTCATTGTTAGTTTCCTGCAGATAATTAATACTGATCACAGAACTGTGCTTCACTAAAAGATACGCATGACAATCTCATTTGATTAATCGTGCAGCCCTAATGTAAAGCAACTCGCCTCTGGACTCATTGGAAGTCCTGGAGCATTGGAAACCTGTTGTGTGACGAATCATACTTCTCTGTTTGTCAGTCTGTTGGGTGAGTCTGGAGAACATTATCTGCCTGGCTGCATTGTGCTAACTGTAGAGATTATGGAGAAAGTACTGGCTCAACTACAGTATTTCTTGTCAGATAACTCTATTAATGAAGTCTTTCAATCAGGTTTTAAAGCTCTACATAGCATTGAATCGGCCCTGTTAAGAGTCTTAAATTACATATTTCTCACTACAGATTCAAGGAAACCCATGGCCCTTGTCCTCTTAGACTTAAGCGCAGCATTTGACTTAGTCGTCCACAACATTCTTCTTTCGTTCCTGGAGTCTTGTGTAGGATTTTGTGATATGGTTTTACAGTGGTTTCAATCTTATTTGTCAAATAGGTGTTTTACTGTTCAAATAGGGCATTGCGTTTCTACTGAGATTCCTCTTAGTTGTGGTGTTCCGCAAGGTTCGATCCTTGGCCTGTGTTGTTTTCAATGTATTTGCTCCCCCTGGCTTCTTTTTTAAACAAAATATGGTGTCTCCTTTCATCTATATGCTGATGATACCCAGCTTTTATCTTCCCATACAACGTAATAAGTATTAATTTCTGCCATTGTTAGATTACCTAAACAAACTTATGCTATGGCTTTCAAGCTATTTCTTACACCGGGACGAAAACAATTCCTTACACTGGGACGAAAACAATTCAGAAATAATTTAGTTTGGTCCTAGGGAAGATTATTTAATTTTGCATCTTGGCTTCCTCACTCCATATAATACACAGTGTGCCAGGAACTTGGGCATTTTATTTGACTCCAGTTTAAAGTTTTAAAAACAGATTTCAGCTGTAGTTAAGTCATGTTTTGCCAACTTTGCCTTCTCATTAAAGTTAAGCCCTTCCTATCTTGAAACCGCTATCCATGCCTTTATATCATCTTGCCTTGATTATTGTAACTCTTTATAGTTTGGTATTTCTCAGTCTTCAAAAGTGAAAATATGACCATATTACTCCTATTTTAATGTCCCTACACTGGATCCCTGTCAAGTATAGGATTTATTTTAAACTTATTATTTGTTTACAAAGCCCCCAATAACCTGGCTCCTCAATACTTAACTGTTTTGCTGCTTCCGTATACCCCATCTAGAACCTTGAGATCTTGGCCTACTCATAGTTCCTAGAGTAAAAATCATCTTGATTTCTACATTGTTTGTCAACCATAAACAGTGGACTATTAGTTTTTATGAACAATATAATATGGTGTCAATTGTTTTTAATAGGTATAATTATTATTGTGGCATGCCATGGCCAAAAAATCACTAATACACAGGTTTTAATGGATTCTAGTTTTATTGTCTCACTGTAAGCAACACTAAAATGTGTGTATATGTAAGTACCACTGATTTGATTCTGCTCTTCTCTGTGCGTTTGACTCATTTCTCAACTCTGGAATCCAGTAGAAGATTCTTTTTCAGCAGTTTGTCAGTGGGATTTGAGGGTTACTTCAGTCAATCTCACACACATAAATTGTGTGTTTGTGTGAGATGGTATTCACCATCTGCTAGTGGTCAGCGGATGCCAGCATTCTTGAAGCGATTTAAAGTTTGGTTTCAGAAGGGATAGTTGCTATTTGGGTAGCAGCTGTCTTGACACGTGGATAATAAAATGCACAAAAACGCTCTGGACCCAAGCCATATCTACAGTTTTAGAAACTGCATAGCAATGGTCTTGTAACCCTTCAAAATAGGGGTTTTCTGTTAGTATTTTTGTCATTCTTACTGTCATATTCTCTTTTACCGGCTTGTTGTTGGCATTCTATGTCACCTAATCTAATAATGGCACAAATCTACAGTTAATCCTAAATTTAACCTCTCTGGATAACCTTAATCCCTACAGACTCCAATTCAATCCAGTCTCCACCTTACTCCTGTATGGTGTAAGGTTGTGCTGCAGTACGATTGAGGCCATATGAGGAATTAGAATGGGTTTCAAATTCAGATCTATTCTGCTGATTTCCACCCTGTAAAAAGTGGTGATACTGCAGTTTCGGTCTGGCTACTAAAAGGATTAATAAACTGATATTTCCAACACTCACTTGGATTGAATCTAAAATCTATGACACTGTTGTTTTTGCCCACTAGCCTCCAGTCCCTAACCACCATTAATGGTCAGGAAGTCACTTGTTGGTTAGAAGGCTTGCACGCCAGTTTCTTGCAGGCTTCTGGGACTGTATATAAGTGGTTGAGTTAAGAGATTTCATGGCCGGCAGAAGCAGTGAAGTGGGTTTGGAAGAGGGTTAGTCAGAAGAAGTAGGAACTTTGTCCTCTTGTCATGGACAGGTGTGTGTTTAGGCAGGAGAGGAAGGATGACAGACTGCAGATGACAGCTGTCACGCAGGCACTCTACACAGCCACATGGGGAATGAAGCTCTGCAGAATGTGCTGCTGGCTACTGAGATTAATGTTTGAATTTAGTGGCTAGTTGTTCTGTATTGGCTTTGAATGCAATGTATGAATGGGATTTTTGTTTGGTTTCTTTTGTTCAGGGTTTTGATCTGGACCTTGGTTTGTTTTAGGTTTTGTTCCTTTTTATTTTTGGGCCTCGGTTTGTTCCGGATGTTAGTTTTTGGTTTATTTTGGGTTTTGTTCTGGGCCTTGAATTATTCTTGGTTTAGTTTTGGGATTTGCTTTGTTCTGGGATTTTGGGTTTGTTATAGCACTTGGTTTGTTCTAGATTTTGATTTTAGTTCTAGGTTTTGTTGTTTCATTTCACTCTGGGCCTTGGATTGTTCTGTATTTAGTTTTGTCCTGGGATTTGTTTTGAGTATTGTTCAGGGATTGGTTTTTGTTTTGGGCCAGGGTTTGTTCTGTATTTTGAACTCTTGTTATTGGGTTTTCCTCTGGGCTTTGAATCGTTTTGTTCTGGGTTTTTTCTAGCCCATTTTGTTCTGTATTTTAATTAGTTTTGTCCTGGGTTTAGTTCTAGGTTTTGTTTTAGGTTTCGTTTTGTTCTGGGCCTTGGATTTTTTTTTGTTCTGGACCTTGATTTGCTCTGGATTTGATTTTGTTTTGTCATGTTTCTTTTAAATACTATTTCTGATGTCCAATATGATAAACATAAGACATTTTCTACATAAAATTTAAGCATTATCTTGTCAGAAAGAAAATGCAATAATTTGACTACAAAAAAAGTAATGAATAAACATTGGATTAGTTCAAGATAAGTCATTTTTCTCCCTGAGCTACCTCAATGTCCCTATTAACCTGAATTCAACACACCTTATATTTACAGCATTATCAGCTGCATCTAAATGAGCTGAAATGACTGTTATTCATTGTCTCTACAGGCAGCTCCTGAACCTGTACCCAAAGAAGTCGTAGCATCTGCAGCTGTGGAAGAGCCTGTCCGTGTGCCAGAGCCTGAGCAAGTACCCGCTTCATCACCAGAACCAGTGGTCGCACCAGTAGAAGAGCCAGTGCCTGAACTAGTGAAGGAGTCTGAACCAGTGCCTGAACTAGTCCCTGAGGTGCCCATCCTTAAACCAGCATCTGAACCCACCCCTGAACCAGCGTCATTGTCCACCCCAGAACCAGCGCCTGCACCCATTGCATCCGCACCAGCCCCTGAAGCAGCGCCTGTGCCCGTCCCTGAGACCTCACCAGTATCCGAATCTCTTCCAGAGGTCCTAGAGAATAATGGTATGGACAATACTCTGCAGTAAATGTAAAAGTAGGTAGTTTTGTTCTCTTTTTGGGTGAAATCCTGCTATTGTAGGGACAGGTGACCCTGCGAAGAATGCTGGGTAACACTTTGTTTTACAGTGACCTTGCTAGCCTTGTTAAATATACTTACTATAGTAATAACAGTAAATGTGTGTGTGTGTATGTGTATATATATATATATATATATATATATGTCATTAATATACATTTGTATTCGTGTTATGTTTGATAAAGTATTGCTGGGTTTCAGATGTAAATAAAATAATACAATATAAAATAAATGAATGTTATAATAATACTAAGAATAAATATATATATATATATGAAATACAAAGGAATTATGAGCTATTCTAGACATGCTGGCTGGTAATTCATTTATTTATGTTTCTCTCATGCACTGAGGTAGTTTGTTTGGATCCTGGCTTCTTTCTTCTGGTTCATATCTGCCTGTGGCTCTCTGAGCAGCAGGTTTCTTTATGCTCCATAAGAGTGAGTGTTTTGAGAGCAGGGCAGTGAGTGCTCGCCGGAGATAAACACTCATAGGGCGACCCACTCAAGCACACTGGAGCTTTGTGCTCTGCGCCTGTAAACTGACGCCAATGTGTAACTGGGTCCCGGTCACACACTTCCTTTTGTTCTCCCAGCGGTACATTGGCCTCTAGGTTACAGATTCTGCTGTGTTTACATCCAGACATAAGTTGGTGTGCTCTGATATATAACCCTTGTTTGCAAAAGACCAGTGTCTCTACTGCAAAAACATGTCAGTTAATGAATTATAACAGCAGCAGCACATAATGCGGATATAAAGTGTGTGAAATAGGTTTTAGCCGCCAACAGCATGTGCAGAACAGCCTTTATCCTTGATTTAATATAAAGACTTCCTAGCTGCCGGCGCCAATGACTTGACAGGCCTGCAAGTGGATTAGACCTGGTAGGATGATAATCTGGGTTAGGAACAGGGCGCAGTGTCACGGAAGACTTTCTACCCTTCCTGTGTTGTTGTCTGATCCGTCGGGACGATACAGACACCTTCATACTGATCGAACACCTGTTTTTTGTAACCAGATCAAACAAGGTTCTCTACAGCTCACTAAGACAGCAGACCGAAGTATTTGGCCGATATTTAAAGTGACCGGTGACAGAAATCATTCTAATAAGATTTGTTCTCATGAATTTTTTTTGATCCAACGTTAAAAACCATTGTGCTGCTGTTTTTATGATAACTGTGAAACCTTTTTAAAGATTCTTTGAACAAAAAATTGCGTTTATGTGAAATCAAAATCTTTTTATAGCAGCGTAAAAGTCCACTTATTCACTTTCCGTCAGGTAAATGTTAAATCTTTTATCATGTCTTTCAGATGTTGCAGCTGCTTTACTGACAGATGAGGTCGAGACCCCGGCAGTCGTGTCCGATAATAAGACCACCAAGTTTGAGAAGAGACTGACCAAGGAGGAGATAGAAGAGGAGCAGAGGTCAGTATTTTCCTGCTCCCTTAATTCATCCTCTGAAGCAATAGCATCTCTGAATAACACACAGCAGTGAAATCTACATTTCACGGTTTTGTATTTCACATATATCTAGAAATGCTTGAAGTGAACAGTATTTCAAGCATGGGAAGTGTGTATGTGCTGTATTTGAAGCCTCCCGTATGCAGAATGATGCTTTTTAGTGACTATCCAGTGCTAAAGCTTTTGATGGGGACATGTTTAGTTGCATAAAAAGTGATCTGTGTTGTATGCTGTAGTTTGGAGAATGTCCAGTAGATTTGTCGTCAGAGGAAAATTCTAGTTACTCCATTTGTAGCCGTGTAATGCACAGCCCTCCTCCACCCCCTCCAGCACTCACTGTGGGTGTTTGGATAAGGAGGGTGAGATGATATCTGTAGCAGACTGTCAGGGGCACTCGCGGGGCTCAAGGTTTGACTGGAGGTTCAGGCACACTTTGCTGGGGGTGGGTGTGGTTTGTTTGCTTGATAAAATGTGTAGATTGAGCAGTAGGCGATCTGAACTCAAACAAAATTAGGTTGCTGTATTTGGATAGCCCACTTTAGACATTTGACTGACTATGGGGGAATTTGCATGACAATTTTCAACTAAAAAAGTTTTTGAAACTTCTGTTATCAACTAAACTACAAAATCACAAATTTGTGAAACCTGTGACGTCATGTGTATTTTATATTCAGTCTATATGAAAACATATGTGTGCAGACTTTCTGTTGTCATGTAAACATGGTTACTTTGTAACTGCATGTCAACCAACTCTCATTAGAGTATTATCTCATTAGAGTATTAGTAGACTGTTAGAGTAGAATGTTGAGATGTACTTTATAATCGGCAGAGTGTCTGATGAACATCAAAATAGTGTTTGTAGATATTAAGCAGACAAACTAATTCTCTAAAGAGCTCAAGAGTTCTTTTCTGAACACAAAAATGTAAACTTGGGGAGTATATTTAAAAATATTTGTATTAATTAATACTTTTCTTCAGCATGGATGCATTAAATCAATCAAATGTGATGGTAAATACACTTAAATTGATAAAAAAAAATGCTTTTGACATAATTTATGCTTTTGACATTTCCATTTATCAAAGAATCCTGAAAACAAAAATATTGTAGTTTCCACAAAAATAATAATCAGCTCAACTGTTTTCATTAACGGGATAGTTCACCAAAAAATGGAAATGCTGTCATTAATTATTCACCCCCATGTCGTTCCAAACCCATATTCAGAACATAAATGAAGATATTTTTGATGGAATCTGAGAGTTTTCTGACCCTCCATAGACAGCAACACAACTGACAAGTTCAAAACCCAGAATCGTAGCAAGAAGATCGTTAAAATAATCCACGTCACATCAGTGGATCAACTGTAATTTACGAAGCTACGAAAATACTTTTTGTGTGCAAAGTAAACAAAAATAACAACATTATTCTACAATTCATCTCCTCCGCATCACCCTATAGTGTTATTTTGGAGAGTATCGCATATGTAAACAATGAATGCTGTTCTGTGTCAGCAGCACCTCGCGGATACTTTGTTTACCTTCAGATCAAAGCACATGCATACGTCATGATCCTCCCCAAAATGGCGCTATAGTGTTATGTGGAGAAGACGAATTGTTGAATAAAGTCGTTATTTCGGTTTTCTTTGTGCACAAAGTATTTGTAGCTTTGTAAAATGACAGTTTAACCACTGATGTCACATGGACTATTTTAATGATGTCCTTACTGCCTTTCCGGGCCTTGACTGTGTCAGTTGTGTTGATGTCTATGGAGGGGCAGAAAGCTCTCGGATTTCATCACAAATATCTTAACTTGTGTTCAGAAGATGAACGAAGGTCTTACAGGTTTGGAACGACACGAGGGTGAGTAATTAATGACCGAATTATCATTTTTGGGTGAACTATCCCTTTAACAAATGTTTCTTGAGCATCAAATCAGCATATTAGTGAGATTAAGGATCCTTTGACACTGAAGACTGGAGTAATGAAGCTGAAAATTCAGCTTTGATCACAGGAATAAAATGCATTTTAAATATATACAGCAATTTTACATTAATATTTCAGAATATTCCTGTTTTTTTTTTATCAATTTGAAGCAACTTTGGTGAATATAAGAGATGTTCAAAAACAATAAAACGTACTGACCCCAAACGGCAATGTATATTTCCTGCATATTTGTCATTTACCACATTATTATACATGCCTGACAACAAATTCTATTTTTAAGCAAGTTTTTCTCCATTCTTGATGTTTAAAAAACATTTACATGACCAAAATCATGGTCATGACTACTGCTGTTTATGAAAGCAGAATTTAAGGCATCATATGTGGATCATACACTGTCTGCTTGATCACAAATGTGCATTGTGTCAGTGGTTGGAGATGATTTCTGATTTCTTCCGTTTGCAGAATTCACTGTGTGTAGCTATAGAGTAGCACGTTGACTCAATAGTCAGCACCCTACAGTACTGGTCTGTACATAATGTCCTCTGCTCCTGCCCTTTATCTTTGCAGGATAGAGTTCACAAATGACTTTACAGCACTTTAAACAACACCAGGCAGTATGCCTGTGTCAGGCCACTGGTAAGGTATCATTTACTTCAGTTTGACCCTGACACCCCCACAGTCTCTCCCCTCGGCCTCCCCCATCATCACCATGTGCTGACACGCAGGGTGTAACGTCAATATCTCCCCTTCCACTCACTTTCCTTATTCAGCGACTACTCTTGTGCTGAGATACAGCAACCGTTCACCCAGAAATACAATTCTGTCATGTACTCGCCCTGTTGTTTCAAAGCCATCTGAATTGTAATGTATCTTAAATAAATACTTTATTCATTTGTAGTCACCATTTATTTATATATTGTATTTATTTTGAAAAATGTATTTTTCAAAATGTAAGCCACAATTTATTAATTTTATTAATTTGATTTATTAAATAATTACGTACTCATTTATTTTTGTAATGTAACTTATTTATTTTTAAATCACAATTGATTTATTTGTAAAGTCAATATTTATTTATTTAGTCTCTTTATAGTCACAATGTATGTATTGTATTTATAAAGTCAATATTTATGTATTTATTATTTTTAAAGTCAATGTTTATTTATTTAGTCTCTTTAGTCTCAATTGATGTATTTATTTATTATTTGTAAAGTCAATATTTATTTATTTAGTCTATATTCACAATTTATGTATTTATTTATTATTTTTAAAGTCAATATTTATTTATTTAGTCTATATTCACAATTGATGTATTTATTTATTATTTGTAAAGTCAATATTTATTTATTTAGTCTATATTCACAATTGATGTATTTATTTATTATTTGTAAAGTCAATATTTATTTATTTAGTCTATATTCACAATTTATGAATTTATTTATTATTTGTAAAGTCAATATTTAATTAAGTCTATAATCACAATTTATGTATTTATTATTTGTAAAGATTTATTTATTTGTAAACAATTAATTTAAGTCTCTTTATTTTTGTGATGTAACTTATTTATTTGTAAATCCCAATTTATTGATTTTATGTGTAAAGCAATATTAATTTGTTTATTTATAAAGTCACATCTGTTTATTTATGCATTCCTAATTATAACGTTTAGTTTTGAGTTATTTGTTCTTTTGGAGCTCAGCTGTATAAATGACTTTCCACACGCCTTTTGTGGAAAAGAGAAGCTCGTACATTCTACCAAACATCTGATTTTGTGTTCCGTGAATAAAAGACAGTAAAATGTGGCATGAGAGTGAGTAAATAATGACAGAATGATATTTTTTTGGGTGACATACCCCATTAACACTGTGATCCAGCTGTTTCATAGAGTTTTAGATCACTGTGTCTTCTGCACATTATGGGTTAAATATCATGGACCAGTGGACAGTCCAGTAGTCTCAACTTGTGTGTGTGTTTGATGGAGAACACATGACGCTGCTTTAAATATTTAGCAAATAATGTATATCTTTTTATTTTATAACTATATACATAAAGGAGTACATTAATAATCATGCATTTAGACATCTAATCCAATTACAAATGTCTGAATGTCACTGTTGAATTACTAGTGCAAGTTTCTGTTTATTAGTATTGTGAACGTTTATGTCTGTGACATTTTAGCTGATCATGTTTATTGCAATGAAGAAAAGTGAAAAGAATTGTGACAAAAAGCTCCCATGGCATTTGACCAAGGTTTATCATTTTTTGTCATCAAGATGAAATGACTTTCAGATATTTTTGGATGTGGTTCAGTGTCCAAATACTTTTTGCATTTAGATCCATTCAATCCAAAAAGAGTTGTAAAATGATACTGTAAATAAAATGTCATGCAGTGAATTGTACATATCAGGATCATGAGACACAACTTATATTTTGAGAATCGATCCCTTTTAGTTATTGAGTGAATTTGTGTTGAATTGCAGACACTCAACACAGGACACCGAGCTGGAAATTCAACGGTTTTGCATGAAACACAATTGATAATTTGACTTTTTATGCCTATTTATTACCTGATATGTAGAATCTAATAAAGTTAATTTATGCATTTGGCGATACTTCTAAATTGACTTAACAATGTATATTTTGCATGCTTTCCCTCAGAAATCAAACCCATAACCTCTGCATTGTTAGCGCCACACTACAGTTTGATCTATCCTCAGAGTACAATACTGTCAAAACTATAAACCTCCATCAAAACAGTTTCATTTGCCAAATAGTATCACAACATGTTCATTTTCCACTTTTTATTATTTCAAAGGATTACTGTTAAAATGCAACCTCTTAGGAAATTTAAGTTAGAAATAAGATATTTGTAGTTCATATTTAATTTCTTTATTTTTTACGTTGTTAGATATTTTGTTTGTGGGCAATTCATATAATAACCGAACATTAATAAAACCTACATTTGATTTAAATTCTACATCCTTGAATTTGAATTATAGTTCTGTTTCAGGTTTGCAACCTAAATGAATATTCAGAAATTGAATTTAAAGGTATTGTGAAACAATTCACTTCTGAATGATGTACAACTCGTTCAGCTCCTATAGTGCGTTATCATAAAGCCCCCTTGGGTCAGGATGTAGGAGGTGTGGCATGTCTGAATTAATGCATGCATAATCCAAATAATTGATTGTCCCGCTGAAATATATATTTAGAAGAGATTTACTGTACTTCAAACGAATAACAAAAGATATTTTTAATTTGATCTTTGATGATATAAAGGGAGATGAGCTACGGAAATATTACTGAAGTTAAATTATAATGAAGTAGTATTAAATATCATTGGGAGGATACTTCCAGTCTTGTTTTCTGGTTTTAGACTTCCTGTATGCATTTCTTTGCATGTGTCTTTGTATCATTGTTGTGCATCCAGAAAATAAGGTTCAAAAGCAGTGATTCCTCGTATTTTATGACTATTTTTCCACCCTCTCTCTGATCCTTTGAAATAACGCATCATTGATGTGTAAATGCGGGCAGTCATGTGTTGATACACATGCAGTTTTTCATTGTACGCCAAGCTCCTTTATTTCAAAAGATCAAAGCTAATTAAATCCTCATGATGTCACCTTGGACATTTCTGTAAGTCACATTAGCACATGCTTCAAATCATTTGAAATGGCCGTAGCACTGAGCTATGTTACTGGCTAATCTACTAAATATGATTGCATGAAAACAAATGTGTTTGGTTGGGCACTTTACTAACATGACCACAAGCATCTTTCCTGAATGTCTCCACGACTCTGCTGGGCTTCAGTTTAACCACTGCATGATTAACATGCTCTGCCATGCCTTAACAAGTAACCGCAAAACACCAGAGCTGTTAACGGTGAGTGACATGCTCCTTCATCTGTTCCACTAATCAATATATTCATCTTGCAGTAAATCAATAATACAACCATTTTCTTAATCTGCTGGTTCTCAGGCTATCCGAGATGTAGATGAGTTTGTTTCTTCATCAGAACAGATTTGGAGAAATGCAGCATTACATCACTTGCTCACAAATACATCCTCTGCAGTGAATGGGTGCCGTCAGAATGAGAGTCCAAACAACTGATTAAAACATCACAATCCACAAGTAAATAATCCTCAATGGAAAATTCATTTCATCTGAATGAGAAGAGAAATATGCACAAACCAAGCATCATTTACAAGCAAAGACAGTTCAGTGTTATTATAGACTGATATTTTGGCCAGACGCATCAGTTTAAAATACCTTGTGATGGATTTGTTTCTTACAAGCACACATATCTTTTCATTTCATAAAATGTTAATTGCTGGACTGGTGTGGATTACTTGTGGATTATTGTGATGTTTTTTATCGGCTGTTTGGACTCTCATTCTGACGGCACCCATTCACTGCAGAGCATGCACTGGTGAGCAAGTGATGCAATGCAACATTTCTCCAAATCTGTTTGAAAACGCATGATTTGCTTCTGCATATTTAAATTATAACACGCATCTTTAAAGGCCATTTTCTTAAAAGAAAATAAAATAAATGATCCAGAAATGTCCACTTCAGCAGCCCTTAAACCGGACATTACCGTTATATTCCTCTATATGTTCTGAAGATTTTTACGGATGGAATTTGTCCATATATCATTCGCTTAATGTTTTAATCCTAAAAACATGTTTAAAAATTGATTTCTTGAGGTTTTTTTTGTGCATTTGCATTTGATTTATAAAGAGAAAACTTAAATGTGATTTTACAAAATTAAACAATTTTATCCTCGCCTTATTAAGGAGCATATTTAATGAGATTCTCTCTCTCTCTCTGGATTGATATAGACAGATATATATATATTAGTGGTGTCAAAATTAGCGCATTAACGCAGGAGATTACTTTTTTCAGATTAACGCGTTAAAATATTTTACGCAATTAACCCAAGGGCGGGGCTAGGGTTGGCCACCCCATTCACAACTGCTGCCTCAGTCTCTGTTTCTTGAAAAGTATTGTTTATTTAGATGCAGAATGTCTTTATGGCCACATCAAACGGGAGACGTTTCAGACGCAAGATTTCATATCAAACAGCGAAAGAAACTACGTGCATGCAATGTCCTAGTTATGCCGTCAGCTAAGGCATGAAGTTACCAAAAAGCTGCTTTAAAACTGTGTATTCGCAATATATGCGTCACATTTAAGAATGTGTCTCTGAAATGGTTTTAAAACTGTCCTGAGGAACCCCAGCACTGTCTCCATCTAACACACCCGATTCAACTCGTCCGCTCATTAGTAGAGACTTTAAGACCTGAAGTGGGTCAGAAAGTGTAAAGAGAGTTGTGAGAAAATAAGATGCGTGTCACATTCAGCAGCAGCAGCTTTTAAAGCACTAGCAGGTAAAGAGCTAATAACAGCTGCTGTGATGTATATTCATTTGTATTATTAATCCAAGAACAAAAGAAGCTTTTATGCTTTAAGGGGTTCATCTATATTTAATGTAGTGTTTGGTAACTATTCATTTTCGGTTTATTTCTACTGAAAGGCACAGGTAGCTTAAATGTGCCATTTATTATAATGGGTTCGTGTGAAGATTGATTTTATGTTCTCTTAAATTAGAATTTAAATCTAATGTCAAAATTGATAGCTCTCAATTATACTATAATGCTGAATGGCTACAGTTAATGGTTAAATATTAAGGGAAAACTATTTTTTTAGAGACATCAGTAATATTGATATCAGTGATGCTGGCCTTCAATCACAAAAAAAAGATGCCGTTAAAGAAATAATACAAATATTTGTCTTTGTTGTTTGTACATTGTACATTTGAAGATTGAATGTGAAATTATTGCAATATAAAAACTTTAATGTTAGGTGGGATTAATCGCGATTAATTTTAGAAAAATGTGCGATTTAATTAATAAAAAAAATGTATTGATTGACGGCACTAATATATATAAAACAATTGTCTTATGTAATGTGATTAACTAACTGGTGAAAGCATTTGTTTTACCTTAATTTAATTTGGTTGCTAATGAGATTGTTTGAGTCTGTGTATGGTTAATGTTTCTCTGGGGTTTTGATAGTGTGAATTCATGCATTTGTGTTTGTATGTAGAGGAACTGTGTGTTCCCTGAGACTTTCAGGTCAACTGTTTGAGTCTGGGGCTTTATGAATCTGAATAATCTTTTTGTTTTTTCAGAGATGCGGAGTAAGCAGAAGTCGGAGCAAGTGGGAGAAAATGCTCCCTATATTGAATCTTGAGGACCTGCGAGGAGTGACTTTGCTTTTCTTTTTTCTTTCTTTGTTTTCGGCCTGTGAATAACTTCTTAAAGCAAAATGCCAAAGAACATAAGATTATCCTTTGTTCACACTTGGGTACACAACTATATACAGCTATGACACTTAGACTATGAAAAGCCTATTAAAACACTGTGATATTATAGTTTACATATAGTTAATTTAGTGTATGATTCAGAAACTCTTTTGCAAAAGAAAGGGTAGGAACCAGAGCTTTATGTAGTTCTTCTTTCTTACACGCTAAAAATGCTGGGTTATATGCAACCCAACGCTGGGTGAAATATAGACAAATCCAGCAACTGGGTTGTTTCGACCCAGCAGTTGAGTTACATTTTTAACACAGCCTTCTGGGTAGTAACCCAACCACTGGGTCAAAACAACTCGATAGCTGGGTTTGTCCATATGTTACCAAGCACTGGGTTGTATTTAACCCAGCATTTTTTAGTGTAGATTTGAAAATGGAATTCAGAAATTGGGATTTCTCATGACATGAAATAATCTTGTGCCTTTGAGCATCTTGTGTTCTTGAGTCAGCCAATCAGCATTCAGTCTCACATTCTGCCCTCCCTGCTCTTCTGAAATACCATCACACCCTCTCGTGGACGCACACCGCTATGACCTGATGGGAAAGTGCTTGCACTACATGATGAAAAGTAGAAACCATGTGGATTTGTTGTTTTTGTTTTTGGATGTTATGTTAAATTAGGTGAATCTCATCAAACATAAAGAGTGACATTTCATACCAGAATCAGAAGAGAATGGAACAGACGTTATAATTTCCACAAAGCCTATTTTAGAACTATGATTTGTTTGCATTCTAAAAAAGTAACATTTTACTGTAATATTGTGATGCATTTAATTATTGATAATACAACACATACTACCACGTGTGCATGTTTTTTTTCTGCGATATTGTAGAGAGTATATATAATTTAGATTTTGCAGTGAAATGTGACTTTGATAGTGTTTTGTGAGATTCATTCTAATGGCTTTTGTGATATCAATAAAGAGCCAAATTTGATGAATGACCGTTGTGGCATTATTTCTTCTGATACACCGCACTTAACACAAAGAAACACCAGACAGAAATATCATTTTACATTTAATTTCCTTCAATTCCTTCAGCCGTGTTTTTTTTAATCTGTTAAATACAAAAGATATTTTGAATATCGTTGGTAACCAAACAGTTGCTGGTAGCCATTGATAGGGTCCTTCGGATGAGACGTTAAACTGAGGTCCTGACTCTGTGGTCATTAAAATCCCATGTTTGGATGTTACCCCGGCATCCTGGCCAAATTTCCCCAGTGGCCTCCTAATCATCCCCATACACTGATTGCTTTATCGCTTTGTCTCCTCTCCACCAATAAGATGGTGCATTCTGGAGCAACATGGCTGCCGTCGCATCATGCAGGTGGATGCTGCACATTGGTGGACACCCCAAGCCAAGAAAAGCGCTATATAAATGTAACAAAACAGTATTATAAGGGTGGTAGCCATAGTATTTTCATACTTCAGAATTCAACTACCACCAACTTTTTGGTTACCAACAATCTTCAAAATATCTTCATTTGTGTAAAAAAGTCATACAGGTTTGGAACAAATTGAGGTTGAGTAAAGGATGACAGAATTCTCATTTTTGGGTGAACTATCTCTTTAAGCCCTGTTTGAACTGAAGCCTTTGTGATTTCTCTTCATGCTGCTGTGTTTGTTGCTGTAGGGTACAGCAGGAGCAGCTGACTGCCATCTTCAAACTGCTTCGAGAGAATCAGGACACCTTTGGAGAGATGACTGAGGGAGACATGGAGGAACAGCTCAAACTTTACCCGCTTTAGTCTGACCACATACACAGTTTTATAAAGGACTGAACATGAGCAGGTTAACATCTGTAGTACTGTTTAAATTGACTGTACTGTACCTACTGTTATGCTTTGGGTCACATACACTCCAGCTCTTTATAAATTAATTGTAGAATTGAGGGTTAAGCAGGATTCAATGCTTAATTTGGTTCACACGGTTCAACCCTAAAATGTTAGTGTATAAACCTCAGCTTTATCTCCACATGATCACTGTATAAAACTCTTGCTGTATGATACACACTGTAGTGTTCTCGTGACCAACTTTTTCTTATTTTCAAGATTTTTAGTGTGAATGGGAAATGTAAAGAGTCTGCATTAGTGTTCTTGCATTTATTTTGGTGTTTATATGGATTAATGCTTCATACTAATCTACTAAATAGAAATCAAATTGCATATTACTGCTGCATTTTCTATGTAGATTGTTATAATTCTCCTTGTTTGTTTCGATTTACTTTAGTAAAAATATATATTAAAATAGCATTTGTATTTCCTGTTACAATTTCTTCCATTTTTTAAACGGACTTCTTGTATTCATAAACGCACAGTACATACCCCAAACTTGAATGTGCGGTTCCAGAGAGAGAGAGAGAGAGAGAGTCTCGCTTACACTGAAACAGGCCCAGACATAGGCCTAGACCAGATTAAATATGTGCACCCTGCTAAAACAAACAAACAATAGAAGCCCAATAGAAACCATCACAGAAATTACAATGGTTTCCATTAAAATACCAATATAAACCATTAGCTTTTTCTAGTAAAACCATTACAAAACCCCCTTTTGTAGGCATTTTTCCAATAGGATTTAACATCCCACCAATACAATCCATCACATACCAGTAGACACCATTATAGTTTCCATTAAATCCAACACATTTACCCCATTAAACCCATTACATTTTCTATTGTGTTTTGGGCAGGGTTCTATTTATTTTTTCCGCAGGGCCATTTCAGGAGGCGATTATTGTCAGCCATTTGTTTAATACAGTATTGTGAAAATGTTCAAAAACGATGTGCTAAACTTTTACAATGTAAAAGATAATGTGGGAAAACTTTGGTAGGCTAAATGCAGATAATGGACTTTGTTGTTTTTTGTTTGTTTTTTAAAAGAGAAGAGAAACTGCATTTGGTAAAGACAATTTTCACTTTCACACCAGGCAGTGAGAAACAAAAACCTTAAACTTTAAAAGTTAGTGACTGGTTCCAGAAAGGCATGCATAAAAACACGAGTATTTCAACAAAGAAATGGGAAAGTAGTAGCTTAATATATTATTTCCCACACGTGCACATCAGCTATATTTGAATGACTGTGAGAGAATATTTGTGTGTGTGTAATTGGCTACATGTCATATTAAAATGGCAACATTATTTTATGAAAGATATAAGTAGAAAGTAAAGAAAAATGTAAGTCGGTTCATTTCAAGTAATGGTCATGATTTAAAGAGGACTTTGCGTGTTTTATGGGAACACGCCCCACTTCTCGCGACACTTTGTACCGCTCGATCTGTTCGCGGACGATTTAAACGTTTGTTGCGCGAACGCGACCCATTGTCACCTAAAGACCGTCTCGTCGTACTACGGCTACCTGTGAATTACCAGCACTAAAATGGCTGACAAACTTAACGGTATGTATCATTTCTTTATACATTTGTTAGACATGGTAGAGTAGCCTACATCTTCTGCCTCGGGCTGGAAAAAATACCGCAAGAATTGTGTTCTTTTCGTGCCAAACGTGTTTTTTTGTGTGTGTTTTCAGCAGTTGACGAGGCTCGAAGCGGTGAAGAAAACACAACTCCTGGTAAGTTATTCACACATTTTCTCATGGCTTTTGGAAAGTATAAGGCTTTTGTTCATGTGGCTCAGTGGTAGAGCATTGCGTTAGCAGCGCAATAGGTTGTGGGTTCAATTCCCAGGGAACACACATACTGATTCAAAATGTATAGTCTGAAATGTAAGTCGCTTTGGATAAAAGCGTCTGCTAAATGCATAAATGTAAATGTACTGGCTTAACCCTCTTATTGTAAGAGCGTCTTTTTAAAACGTTCCCCCATAAACCATCCTCTTAAAATAAAATAAAAATATAGGCGCACATGAAAATAAAATGTAATTTATAAGATTTAAAAAAACATGCAAGGTTTTTAAATATGTCTGCTTAAAACTGTAGGCCTGTTTATTGTGTTTACATTAATGCACACAGTTTAACAGATTATTGTACTTATACATAAATCTAGAGCACTCTTACAACCATCTACATTATATTACAGTGTAAACACCATAAAGTAAACAATGCCATAAATGCTTGGCAGAGATGTGTGGTATTCATTGATTGCAAACTGCTCTGAAACCACACGCCTGCAGAACGCACAGCAGCAGTGTGATTTGACTTTAAAATGCTTCGTATGTTTATGAAATCAATGCCTTTTGGAGTTTTAATAATAACATTCGAGTTATAGGAGCCCAAGGCGATCTCTGACTGATCTGTTCAAATGTTCTCATTACATGCTACAGTGATATTGTTGTGAAACAGGGGTTATGTGGAAAGGATAGGCTTTATGTAAACTGAAATGGAAAGCTTGAGATATTGGGTTTCAAGAATGACTAGCAGTTGGGTTTTTGTACTAACAATTTAAAAAATTTACACTTTTCTCATGAAAATAGTGCCAAAGCAATATAAAAACTGTATGAGTCTTTGCTATTTAATGCCTAAAACCACATGGCTCTAAAACACACATGACCAATAGTAAAACGGGGGTGCTCTCTGACACCAGACACACACAGCTTTGTTTTACGACACACAGGACTGATTTCATGCTGTGATAGAAGATGAGATGGGGGTGTTTGGTAGAACCGGTGTAATGGCTCTTTGAACTCTATGACCCTTCACACCTGGAGATTTTATGCCCCATTCCTGGAGTTGGGGTGGGGGGGGATGACGAAACAAAGATCGGTGAAGAAAAACAAATTATATTAGCCATTTTATTTCTTATTAAAGACTTTCTTTTATTAAAAACAACTCTGCTTGTGTTGTTTTACTAGGGTGTAAGAATGCATCTATGTGCAAATGCATGCAGTTCAGTAGGTAAAAGTGTCTGTGTTTTATGTAAATGTGTTTTTTTCTTTATAAGAATATGGCTGGCTGAAGTTAAAACTTCAGAAAATTACAAAGCATCACAGGTTCAGGTTGCATTTTTAATAATGTTCATGATTCAAGTAAGAACAGTTCATTAGATAGTACCGTGTGAGGCTCATTTTATATTACACGAACACAATTTTGTGGTAACAAGAAAGAGATGCATAAAATATAAATGTTCTTTAAGATGGGTTACAAGACGGTACTATAGTAGCCTTAAATGTAGAACTTCAATCAATATTGAAAATTAAATACAAAAAGTCACACCAGAATAACAAGTTTAATCCGAGTATGTTTGTGCTTTGAGTGTTTTGGTGGGACTTTCCCCGTCTGTGCGTCCTTCAACGTGTTATTCACTTCTCACGCCATATGACTTGAACAATGAAACTGTCAGATTTAAAGAATGTGTTTGGCAATTTTCAACAAGCGTAGCATTGTTAGAGTAATCCGTATGCGTACATGACCAATGTGTACTGTTTCCTCCATCAAGTTTATCAGCTAAACGATCTGATATCTGATGTAGATAGAACGCATCATTTTCCATCTGACTTTAACGACTTCAGGGTTTCTGTTCCAACTGTTTTGTAACCTGGAGCACAAACCAGTCATAAGTAGCACGGGTATGTTTGTAGCAATAGCCAACAATACATTGTATGGGTCAAAATTATACATTTTTCTTTTATGCCCAAAATCATTAGGATATTAAGTAAAGATCATGTTCCATGAAGATATTTAGTAAATTTCTTTCCGTAAATATATCAAAACTTCATTTTTGATTAGTAATATGTATTGCTTTAAGCAATTAAACAGCTTTAAAGGCGATTTTCTCAATATTTAGATTCCAGATAATTGTATCTCAACCAAATATTGTCTTAATACTAGGGGTGGGCATAGATTACATTTTTTTAATCTAGATTAATCTAGATTAAAATGGCTCATTTAATTCTGATTAAAAGGCATTTGAATTCTCAGGCATTCAGAATATGTGTGCTACCCAAATAATGGCTAAAAGTAAGTCTTTGAGAACGGGTTTCTCAAGCCAGGTGCGCGATTAGACCAGGGCTCATCTCCTGTTTACAAAATGCATCACAAACTGCTTGAGAAAGCTGTTCTACTATGATAATTGGTGATGAAAATAAACTATGTTCAATAAGATGTACTTGTGTTTACTAACTGTTTATTCAGTTAAACATGAATTTTGAACTGTAGGCCTACATAAGAGGCTCGTGATGAACTGTTTACAGTTTCCATTGGGAAGCTTCTTAAAAATAAATTTTCCCTGAAGCAAACCCGGCGGCTTCATAGCTGCATCCATGTTAGCACGCCACGCCTGATGTGGTAATTTCACAGTAACGTTAGGCATACACACAGGTTCAAGCAGAGGGTGACACGGCAGTGAATTCTCAAAGTTCACATGAGACCTAAAGCGATCCTGTTTGCTTAAAAGCGCAACGCTTCGTTGTTATTCTGAGTGCACACAACAAACGTAGAGTCTTTACAGATTCGAAAATGTATTAGGCTACTTTTATCTGTATGACCAAGAATGACGGAGATTTTAAGAGCAAGTGAATGCACCGAGCCTGTCCTGAAGCAAACGCTGCCCACACAAACACTTCAATAGCGCACATTTCTCTAGGTTAACATCATATTGAGCGGCCATGTAAAGTTGCTACTACATACATCTTTCAGATGAAAAGCCATATTTGAGGTTGATGAATGATAGGTGAGTTTGGATGTCCTGCCCGATATTGTATTACCTGGTAAGACTCTAGTTCGCTAACAATCTGTCCATCGGTGAAAGTCATCATAGCTTGCGTAGTATAGACCCAGCTCCCAACCCAACTTTGAGAATAGATTAACGCGATATTTTTTATCGCCGATAAGAGTCTCACGTTAACGCAGCACGTTAACGCCGATAACGGCCCACCACTACTTAATACACACCATACATCAATGGAAATATTACTTATTCAGCTTTTAGATGGTGTAGAAATCTCAATTTCGAATAAATTGACACGTAAGACTGGTTTTGTGGTCCAGGGTCACATATTAGCTTTTCACACTACCAGGACCTTTACTAAAAGAGCTTACAACTTTATTATATATATAATTTGTTTGTGTTTATTTTAGACATTGATTTATAAAAGGAGTATGATTGTCCCGATCTTCACAGGCAGTTCAATGCCTGTGTTTGAATCAAATTGGGATTCAATATTGCAAGAATTGGGTTCTTTTGATTTCGTTTATCCAATTGGGTCCATTTTGACCCAAAAGAGAGACGTTAAAACTGCTTCATTTTAGCAAAGGAACTAAATCTTTGCAAGTGCTTTAAGACCCTCCAAATGGACATCATTAATCATGTTTTTTAATTCAAATAAATGCATTTGATCAGATATAACTACAGTACGAGATTGTGAGATGCATTATATGAATGCTTGGCTAAAGAGATGCGTCTTTAATCTAGATTTAAACAGAGAGAGTGTATCTGAACCCCGAACGTTATCAGGAAGGCTATTCCAGAGTTTAGGAGCCAGATATAATCCTATCCTATCCTAGGTACTACCAAGAGTCCAGAGTATTTTAGGGAGCGGGTTGGATTGTAGCGTGATAAAAGATTAGTTAGGTACGCAGGAGCTAAATCATTTAGGGCCTTATAGGCAAGTAATAATATTTTGTAACTGATACGAAACTTAATAGGTAGCCAGTGCAGAGACTGTAAAATTGGAGTAATATGATCATATTTTCTTGACCTGGTAAGGACTCTAGCCGCACTATTTTGTACTACCTGTAGCTTGTTTATTGAAGATGCAGGACAACCACCTAACAGTGCATTACAATAGTCCAGTCTAGAGGTCATGAATGCATGAACTAGCTTTTCTGCATCAGAAACACTTAACATGTTCCGTAGCTAGGAAATGTTTCTAAGATGGAAGAATGCTGTTTTTGTATCATAGCAAATATGATTTTCAAAAGATAGGTTGCTGTCTAATATAACACCCAGATTTGTTTTACTGTAGAGGAAGTAACAGTACATCCGTCTAGTTGTAATCCAAGAGATTCTGTGTACTGTCTTTAGGTCCAATAAGTAATACCTCGGTCTTATCTGAATTTAATAGGAGAAAATTACTGGTCATCCAATCTTTTACATTTAGATAGTTTATAAGTTTCATCTGGTTTTGTTGAGATATATAGTTGAGTGTCATCAGCATAACAATGGAAACTAATCCCGTATTTTCTAATAATATTACCAAGGGGCAACATATATATTAGAGACTTTTTTAATTTGTATTAACATGAATTTGTACGCCTATTGATGAACCAAAACAATTAATCGCGATAAATCGCTTCCAAAATAAGTTTTTTGTTTACATAATATATATGTGTGTGTGTGTGTTTATATTTACTGTGTGTATATATAAATAAAAACACATGCATGTATATATTTAAGAAAAATGTTATGTTTATATATTAAATATATTTATATATAATATAAATTATATGAAATTTCAAAATATATGCTGTATGTGTCTGTTTATATATACATAATAAATATACACAGTACACACGCATATATTATGTAAACACAAACTTTTATTTTGGACTCGATTAATCGTTTGACAGCACTAGTTTTAATATTAGTTTTTTTGATGTTTCGGGATTTCATATTTCGGTTTCATGAAATTGAGAAACCATGAGTTAGAATTTATTATAATTCATAATTTAACTCCATCATTCCATAAGGGTTAATACTGGTCATTCTCAGATGACATGTTCTTATAAATTTCACTAACACTTTATTTTAAGGTGTCCTTGTTACACCCGTTATTATAATAACAATTAATTATGCATAATTACATGCAAGTAACCCTACGCCAAACCCTAACCATATAGTAAGTACATGTAGTTAATTAATATTACTCAGTACTTAAATGCATAATTACACTGTAACAAGGACACCTCAAAATTAAGTGTATCTGAAATGTCAAAACAAATAACTTTTCCATTTCTTTTTAAATGAATCAAAAGGGGCTAGTTCCAGTAGTGATATAGTAACATTTCAAACTTCAAGATGTTTCACGTTCACTAATCAGTGAGAAGTTGCTGATCAGATATAATACCGGTTAAGTTGAGAAAAATTAAGTTACGACTGTTTTGTAAAGCAACGACCCAGAATGTGAAAATCGAATACAGATCTTGAATGAATTATGAGCGTTAAGCTGTTTTAGTAGGCTACTCGATATGCCAAACAAGAGGCTTTTTCTATTTTCAGTTGAGGATACAACTCCACGTCAGCTTGTTACTCCATCAGGTGTCCCACCGTCATGCACACCTGATAAAACAGCAGATCTACCTGCAGATCCGGAGGTATCGTTAGCTTTGAGTGCCAGTAACAGTGAGTCTGAGCCCTGTGACGGAGGTGTAGCAGAGACCCAGGCTACAACAACACAAAGTCTCGAGCCCAAGCCTGACGAATGCAGCACGTCCACCTTGAGATGTGGGGAAAAGCGGGAGAGGGAATCAGAAGACCCCTCTGATGTTCCCGTGAAACGCCGTTTGAGACCATCGGAGGATAGCAGTATGTACTAATCATCCGTAATGAGTGCGTATTTAAATCATTGCATGCTGCTGCTAATACAAATGAATCTTGCATGTCACAGTTCTACCAGACTACGACTTGAGATGTGCCGAGCTGTGGATCAATGGTGAAACCGCTGCTTGTGAGGCTTATGAGTTATCAAAGTCCAGCAGCAACACCCAACACCAACAAGGCAATAGTAGTTCTGCCAATCGGCCTCTCACCAAGAGCGAAATTTTAGGTCTCATCCGAGTTGAAGTGGCAGCCTGTTATCTACCCATCGCCAAGATGCTTCGTTTGAGTATGGAGCGGAGCAGAGCGGATTTCATTGAGGTGTTAAGTAGCCTTAATGCAATGCACAGAGATACCAGAGAGTTGACAAATGAAGTCCGTAATATGCGAGGGGATGGGAGACTGGCGTTAGACACAATCTCTCTTATGAATGAAAGATTGAGCGTCATTCAGAGGTTTGCTGTGGACTTGCATCGAATGTTGACTACTAGAGAATGAGGGGTCTGGTTATTATAGCATACTGATTAGCATTCAAGCCTGGTTTTTGCTACAGTTTTTCCTTTTTTGCTATAATTGTATTGACGAGTGATTCTTTTTTTATGGTGTGCATGCTTTTTTATTGTATCGTTTTCCTGTGTCATTTTAGTAGTTTTAAAATAAATAGTTTAAAAATAGCCAGATGTCACCAACCAGATACTGAGCAAGATATGGTTTTCCAAATAATGCAGAAATGTTTCCATCCTATGCTTATTCCTGGTTTGTGTTGTATTGAAATTTCAAAACTTAAATGAAAAACTTTGGTCAAAAAAAGTGTATACATCAAAACAATTTTAATAAAACTGTATTCTACCTGATATTTGTGTGTGCAGTGTATTGTTTTATGTTATGCACTGATAAGCCACAGCATTGAAACTGCAGACAGGTGAAGTGATCTGATTCTCTCATATATTAATCAGCACGTGAACAGTCTGATCTTGACTTGCATGCGCAGGAAGCAGAAAAGTGGCTTGACAAACACTTTAAAACTAAAGGTGCTTAAAATGTTCTTCAAGAGAAGCCGTAGAATTTTTTTTTGGTTCTACAAAGAATCATTCAGTCCTTATTTTACCTTTTTATAATCTGAAGAACCTTCTTTCACCACGAAGAAGCTTTTTAGAAACAGAAAGGTCCTTCAGATAATGTTAAAGGTTCTTTATGGAACCATTTAAACAAAAAGGTTGTTCTATGGCATCGTGAAGCACCTTTATTTTTAAGAGTCCAGCGGTGTTGTCAAAACATCTTTTATGTATAGTTCACCCTAAATTAAAGCTTATATTTACTATAGTATAAAATATGGACATGGTGCATTAAATATAGATGTCCACACATTTGAGCATCCATGTTTATAAATTACAATATTTGAAACTATTTAAAGTATATATCTCAGGGACTGAGAACAGGGATACGTATTGTAGTTTAACATAATTCAGTATTTGTAGTTAAGCAGAATCCTGAATATTTCTATTCTGGTGTCACCGATGCTTTCTGATGGGGAACAAAGACCAAGCCTATTTAAGTACATTCCTGATTTAATACCAAATCAAATTAACCTTTTAATGAACAATACTTTGTGTTAACTGTTTTTCATCTTAGAATAATAATGAAACAAACAAACAAAAGCGTATTTTCTCTTTTTTTTTGGCACTACTTTTAAGTATCGTGAGAGTGTCATGACATGTATTGTTGTATTGTTACACCCATTTATAATATTTAAACCTTCTTTCTATCATGAATTATAATAATCCAGTGAGATAAAGAGTCTGAAGAAAGAATGATCTGATTGATTAATCCCCTCTGATGAATCACCATCAATCTCTCACTTGATTAATCTCAGTATAACTACATTTAGACAAGTCTTTTATATTACAATACATGTAAAAGTAGTATACTGTTTATCACTCCTCACAAGTATGTGTGGCATTTACTATAATAATCGAAGCACGTCATCCAAACCATCGAATGTCATTGTAGGGTGTAGCATTAAGATTTGTTTCCATTGCAGTTACTGGAATAGCCAAAACCATAAATCAGAAGGGCGTAGTGTAATACTTTTGCCACGTAGTGTGTAAAGTGGCCACCAATAGCTTGTCTATTTTATTTATGACTTTATTTACATATGACTTTGTTTGTAGAACATGACTGCTTATTGTAAATTGTAATATGTTACATGTGGTTGCCTTTCTTTGAGGATGTTGCTAGGCATTCCAAATGAGTGATTATTGTCAGCGAAGTCCACTTCAACAGATAACACAGTGGGGTTAGTACTACTTAGGGAGCAGTGAACACTATGGACCCTATCAATCCGGAACGCACCTGAAGAGACGGAACATTAAAACTATTTATATACTATAAACATGGAGACCGCATATATAGACACCCACTATATATATATATATATTATTATCATAGTATATATATATATATATATATATATATATGTATGTGGCGGTTTCTGTTTTACCTGTGCTTAGACTACTGTTTTAAAAACAAATATAGTTTATAGAAACCTTAACCGTAATCATAGTTGGGTCATCCCACGAAACCGGTGCCGTTTCCTCTTTGAAAAAAATGAAATACATTTAATCAACTATTTTTAAATATTCATGAAATGAAGATACACTAAAATGACAATACATTTTATTGTGCCATCTTAGGGCAGCCATGTACTTTGTTATTTAATGACTATTTTTCTACCTCATGTTTTGGTATTATGTCAACCCTGTTACATAGATACTATAGTTGAATTAGAACATGTGAAAAGCAGCATTTTACACACAATCATTAAAAACTGCTCAATTTTACTGCTCAATATGCATTTCAATTTAATGTCTTATTTTAAAGGCCGTATATAGCCTACATCTCCCTTAACCTTATTGTGTCACTCAGTTCAAGTTTAAAGATTTATTTTCATTCATTAAATCGCACTGACTGGAATCAGTGTCTTTACGTCCGTTTATTTAAAGATGAGAAGCTTCCTGTTCATTGGCCAAAAATTTCCATCTCCGTGTGTGTTGCAAAACTGGTTTCACAGTTGTTTAGATATCGGTGATGGGTTTATAAACACAACCTGTGCTGCCTCTCTACTAATAAGTGTTCAGTCAGTCAAAGGTCCGTGTTTGGTTACATTTATGAAGTCAACTGATTGTTCAAACATGGCTTGTATTGTCTTTCCACGCATTTGTCGCGCACAGCACAGTCGAAACATGAAACTATGGCTTTGTAGATCTATTGTGGCAGGATGCGTTTGCTTTTTTCACTTGGAAAATTTCAAAAATAAAATAAGTTTAATCACTAAATTTTAAATATCCATGAAATGAAGACAACTTAAAATGAAAATACATTTTATTGTGCCATCTTAGGCTATGCAATGTATTATTTGATGACTATTTTTCTACCTCATGTTTGTCACGGAAACACCAGGCTCTTCCACCAATCACCAGAGCTCTGATCACACGCACCGACCGTCATTTAATCACCAGCACCACAGTACAAGAGCACGCAGTTCACACAGCACATTGTCTGGTCTCCATTTTGGAAAAGGGCTCGACTCGTATGTCAAGCTACTTCCTTGAATTCCTGCTTCAAGTTTCCCGATCTGCTTCGTCTGCTCCTTGTGTCCCTGTGTGTCTGCTATAAACACCTACCTGCATCTGATTCCCAAAACCAGCTCCTGGAAACACACTCCGTCCTCCCACTATCTCTCAAACCCTGGAAACAGATGATACCTGCCTTACTCACCTGCTTCCGCTGTTCATTTACATCAAGACACTAAACCTGTCTGTTTGATTCGAACCTGTCTCGAGTCTCTGTCCTGAGTCTGACTACACGTTACAATGTTTTGGGATTTTGTCAACCCTGTTACTGACACAAGCCCAACACAAGCGATACTAGATTAATTAGAAGTAAGTGATAATTTGTACACAAGCAGCATTTTAGTCCCTGCTTTCATTGGGATTGTTTCGAGTTTTGGATTTGTAAAAATATTTTTGATTACTTTATTTTAAAATGTCCTTGTTACAGTGTAATTATACATTTAGATACTGAATAATATGAATTAACTACATGTACTTACTATATGGTTAGGGTTACTTGCATGTAATTATGCATTTATTATAATAGTGAGTACATGTAAAGTGTTACAAGGACACCTTAAAATAAAGTGTTACCATATTTTTATATTTGTCATTCATATGACCAAGAACATCCTAATTTTGGAGGGACCACATGTCAGTTAAGAAAATATATATTTTTACAAGAGAGATATTAAAAGGGCTTTATCCAAAATCAAATCTAGTTAAAGTTACAATGAGAGAACCTGGGAGGCTGCTTTTATTGATGAAATGAATGTCAGTAACATGATTGATGTCATAGTCACAGGACTGACAGGACACACATTCTTCAGCACACTGCAAATATTTGTTTACATAAACTGTAACATTTTACAATTTTAAATCACATTATAATGTTTTGAACTTATTGGCATAGTTGTATGAAAATATTAAAAAGTCAATTTTTCAATCAAAGTCAATTCATTGTTGATTTAGCACATTACATTTCTAGATCTACTGTTTTAAGGTTATTGTAATTAGATATTTAATTGACCTTTTTGATGTAATATTGATGAAAGAATTCATAGTATTATGTTTTTAAATTGCAAATGTATTTGTTATATTAAATCTATGTTTGAATATTTCTTCGGGACACAAAAGGCACTGATTTCGTGGAATGACCCAGTTGCTTTTTAGCATGATCGTGAGGAGCCAAGCATGCTTTTCCCTGTGGCTCTTAACTCAAAATTAGTGTTGGGGAAAGTTCATTTTATTATTACAATTACAATCGTTACTCCAATAAAAATAACTATTGCGAACAAAGTAACTTCAGATATTTTGTTGTAAATTTTAAGTGGTTTTAAATGGGTTTAAATGGTTTACTTTGCCATGCAGTAACTTGCATTATGCATTTCAATTTAATGTATTATTTTAAAGGCCTTAAATAGCCTATATCTCCCTTAACCTTATTGTGTCACTCAGTTCAAGTTTAAGATTTATTTTCATTCATTAAATCGCACTGACTGGAATCAGTGTCTTTACGTCAGTTTCTTTAAAGATGAACTCAAGATGAACTTTCCACCTCCGTGTGTGTTGTAAAACTGGTTTCACAATTGTTTAGATATCGGTGATGGGTTTATAAACACAACCTGTGCTGCCTCTCTACTAATAAGTGTTCAGTCAGTCAAAGGTCCGTGTTTGGTTAAATTTATGAAGTCAACTGATTGTTTAAACATGGCTTGTATTGTCTTTCCACGCATTTGTCGCGCACAGCACAGTCGAAACACGAAACTATGGCTTTGTAGATCTATTGTGGCAGGATGCGTTTGCTTTTTTCACTTGGAAAATTTCAAGTTTAATCACTAAATTTTAAATATCCATGAAATGAAGACAACTTAAAATGAAAATACATTTTATTGTGCCATCTTAGGCTATGCAATGTATTATTTGATGACTATTTTTCTACCTCATGTTTGTCACGGAAACACCAGGCTCTTCCACCAATCACCGGAGCTTAATCACCAGCACCACAGTACAAGAGCACGCAGTTCACACAGTACATTGTCTGGTCTCCATTTTGGAAAAGGGCTCGACTCGTATGTCAAGCTACTTCCTTGAATTCCTGCTTCAAGTTTCCCGATCTGCTTCGTCTGCTCCTTGTGTCCCTGTGTGTCCCCGTCCTCCCACTATCTCTCAAACCCTGGTAACAGATGATACCTGCCTTACTCACCTGTTCATTTACATCAAGACACTAAACCTGTCTGTTTGATTCGAACCTGTCTCGAGTCTCTGCCCTGAGTCTGACTACACGTTACAATGTTTTGGGATTTAGTCAACCCTGTTACTGACACAAGCCCAACACAAGCGATACTAGATTAATTAGAAGTAAGTGATAATTTGTACGCATTTTTGTCCCTGCTTTCATTGGGATTGTTTCGAGTTTTGGATTTGTAAAAATATTTTTGATTACTTTATTTTAAAATGTCCTTGTTACAGTGTAATTATACATTTAGATACTGAATAATATGAATTAACTACATGTACTTACTATATGGTTAGGGTTACTTGCATGTAATTATGCATTTATTATAATAGTGAGTACATGTAAAGTGTTACAAAGGGACACCTTAAAATAAAGTGTTACCATATTTTTATATTTGTCATTCATATGACCAAGAACATCCTAATTTTGGAGGGACCACATGTCAGTTAAGAAAATATATATTTTTACAAGAGAGATATTAAAAGGGCTTTATCCAAAATCAAATCTAGTTAAAGTTACAATGAGAGAACCTGGGAGGCTGCTTTTATTTATGAAATGAATGTCAGTAACAGGATTGATGTCATAGTCACAGGACTGACAGGACACACATTCTTCAGCACACTGCAAATATTTGTTTACATAAACTGTAACATTTTACAATTTTAAATCACATTATAATGTTTTGAACTTATTGGCATAGTTGTATGAAAATATTAAAAAGTCAATTTTTCAATCAAAGTCAATTCATTGTTGATTTACATTTCTAGATCTACTGTTTTAAGGTTATTGTAATTAGATATTTAATTGACCTTTTTGATGTAATATTGATGAAAGAATTCATAGTATTATGTTTTTAAATTGCAAATATATTTGTTATATTAAATCTATGTTTGAATATTTCTTCGGGACACAAAAGGCACTGATTTCGTGGAATGACCCAGTTGCTTTTTAGCATGATCGTGAGGAGCCAAGCATGCTTTTCCCTGTGGCTCTTAACTCAAAATTAGTGTTGGGGAAAGTTCATTTTTATTATTACAATTACAATCGTTACTCCAATAAAAATAACTATTGCGAACAAAGTAACTTCAGATATTTTGTTGTAAATTTTAAGTGGTTTTAAATGGGTTTAAATGGTTTACTTTGCCATTCAATTTAATGTATTATTTTAAAGGCCTTAAATAGCCTATATCTCCCTTAACCTTATTGTGTCACTCAGTTCAAGTTTAAGATTTATTTTCATTCATTAAATCGCACTGACTGGAATAACACGTCCGTTTATTTAAAGATGAGAAGCTTCCTGTTCATTGGCCAAAAATGTCCACCTCCGTGTGTGTTGCAAAACTGGTTTCACAATTGTTTAGATATCGGTGATGGGTTTATAAACACAACCTGGGCTGCCTCTCTACTAATAAGCATTCAGTCAGTCAAAGGTCCGTGTTTGGTTAAATTTAGGAAGTCAACTGATTGTTTAAACATGGCTTGTATTGTCTTTCCACGCATTTGTCGCGCACAGCACAGTCGAAACACGAAAACTATGGCTTTGTAGATCTATTGTGGCAGGATGCGTTTGCTTTATCTACTGGAATGTGCTGGGTTTGATGTCGTCAGAAGACTGGAGCATATCATTGTACAGGTAAGTTCAGACAGACTTTCGTTCAGGTGTGCATTATTAAGATCAGCGTTATTCTCATAGGATACTAAAACTATAAGATGAAAACATAAAATGTTAATGTAAGTGTTAACTACAAAAATTGAAACAAAGCAAAACAACAACAACAAAAGTTTGTCACATCTTGAGAAGACACCTGCTGTCATAAGATGCCAGCATCTTTTAGAAACAAGCTACAACGGGGGTGATTCCCACTCATCTATTACAGGTCAGTGGTGATATCCTAAGCCGGTACACACATGAAAAGATACTAATATGTACCATGCAGGGCTAAATGTACCTCTTAGCTTTTGTCCCTTACATTACCTTCCTAGTGACCTAGTTTTGTACGCATTCTGATTACACAGTTAAGACTGAGCCAGAATAAAACAACAGACACAGTCTTTACTTTGCTATAAGCATACAACTTTAAAATAATTTTCTGCAGTTATTTGATCCATTGTATATTTCACATGCCATGTTAATGAGTGCAATTGTTTTTAAGATTTAATTTTTGAACACAGTCTTTTAATGACATGCATGCACTGATGTGACTTGATATTTTACCTCAAGGCAAAGGTGTTGACGCATAGAAACAGATCAAATGCAGAGTTTCATTTTGAACTGCATATCAGCTCTTGCCATATACTGTGTCCCATAGCTGCAAAACCAAGCCTCAAATTTGCATGGTTTGCACTGATGCAAAGCAGAGATGACTACCATTTTATTGATTTAAATGTATTTGTTATTTTGTTGGGACAAAAATATAAATGTAAACTTGTCACATCATATCCTGTTAAACATATCATTGTCGGGTCCTTAATAATTTTCCATGCTAAGTTTAGTATTTTACACATGTTAATTGGGGTATTATATTTAAGGGTTCATGGGACATAGAACGATATGGAAGGGTTAATAGGTTATGCTACACATGTTAATTGGGGAATTATGTGTAAGGGCTAATGGGACATAGAACGATATGGAAGGGTTAATAGGGTATGTGACAAGTTAATTGGGGTATTATATGTAAGGGTCAATGGGACATAGAACGATATGGAAGGGTTAATAGCGTATGTTACACATGTTAATTTGGGTATTACATATAAGGGTTAATGGGACATAGAACGATATGGAAGGGTTAATAGGGTATGTTACACATGTTAATTGGGGTATTATATGTAAGGGTTAATGAGACATATAATGATATGGAAGGGTTAATAGGGTATGTTACACATGTTAATTGGGGTATTATATGTAAGGGTTAATGGGACATAGAACGATATGGAAGGGTTAATAGGGTATGTTACATATGTTAATTGGGGTATTATATGTAAGGGTTAATGGGACATAGAACGATATGGAAGGGTTAATAGGGTATGTTACACATGTTAATTGGGGTATTATATGTAAGGGTTCAATGGGACATAGAACGATATGGAAGGGTTAATAGCGTAGGTTACACATGTTAATTGGGGTATTATATGCAAGGTTAAATGGGACATAGAACGATATGGAAGGGTTAATAGGGTATGTTACACATGTTAATTGGGGTATTATATGTAAGGGTTAATGGGACATAGAATGATATGGAAGGGTTAATAGGGTATGTTACACATGTTAATTGGGGTATTATATGTAAGGGTTAATGAGACATATAATGATATGTAAGGGTTAATAACGTATGTTACACATGTTAATTGGGGTATTATATGTAAGGGTTAATGAGACATATAATGATATGGAAGGGTTAATAGGGTATGTTACACATGTTAATTGGGGTATTATATGTAAGGGTTAATGGGACATAGAACGATATGGAAGGGTTAATAGGGTATGTTACACATGTTAATTGGGGTATTATATGTAAGGTTAATGGGACATAGAACGATATGGAAGGGTTAATAGGGTATGTTACACATGTTAATTGGGGTATTATATGTAAGGGTTAATGGGACATATAACGATATGGAAGGGTTAATAGGGTATGTTACACATGTTAATTGGGGTATTATATGTAAGGGTTAATGGGACATAGATATGGAAGGGTTAATAGGTATGTTACACATGTTAATTGGGGTATTATATGTAAGGGTTAATGGGACATATAACGATATGGAAGGGTTAATAGGGTATGTTACACATATTAATTGGGGTATTATATGTAAGGGTTAATGGGACATAGAACGATATGGAAGGGTTAATAGGGTATGTTACACATGTTAATTGGGATATTATATGTAAGGGTTAATGGGACATAGAACGATATGGAAGGGTTAATAGCGTATGTTACACATGTTAATTGGGGTATTATATGTAAGGGTTAATGGGACATATAATGATATGGAAGGGTTAATAGGTATGTTACACATATTAATTGGGGTATTATATGTAAGGGTTAATGGGACATATACGATATGGAAGGGTTAATAGGTATGTTACACATGTTAATTGGGGTATTATATGTAAGGGTTAATGGGACATAGAACGATATGGAAGGGTTAATAGGGTATATTACACATATTAATTGGGGTATTATATGTAAGGGTTAATGGGACATAGAACGATATGGAAGGGTTAATAGGGCTGGTTTGTAAACGATAGAGCTGGAGAGGAGGTGAGCCGAATATGTGTACTAAAACATGGCCTAAATCTAGCAAAGGGCATAACAATGACCAAGTCAGACAATCTATCTCCACTCTTTCTTTAGGCAGTGCCAGCCTGTTCCTTGAGACATACCATAAAGAAAGAAGACAGTCTGAAGAGAAAGTTTAGCTTCTTAGTGCCTGTTCTGCAGTGGAATGGTTCTTTTATTAATTCACATTGGCAAAAGCTCAAAAATGAATCGTTGCCGTATGGCTGGAAAGACCAGCATTTCTCTGGTAAAGTTACTGTAAACACCAGCACTTCAAACATGGATACAAAGCCATTACACATCCTCAATCCATTTGTATTTCCTTCTTATAACAGAAATAGGCAAGACACTCTCTCTGCTTTCACATCCTGCCAACAGTCGTCTGTTTGAGCGGAAAACGTCAGATACCTGTGTGCGTTGCGCTGTGGTGGGTAACGGAGGTATTCTGAATGGATCCAGGCAGGGGAAAACCATAGACAGTCATGATTATGTTTTCAGGTTTGTGCATTCTATAAGAAATACAATATACTAAAACAAATGATGCCAGAATGTACATTTTTGGGTGAACTATCCCTTTAAGCAGAAGTAATCTTTTGAAGTTAAAATAGTCTCTACTGCCTCAGTTTAAAGGTGCACTCAGAAATGTTTCCAGTAAAAATAAGAATAAATAGTACTTTAGGGATTTACTTTTTCAAACCCATACATGTTACGTAAGTAGCCTAATAACACCATTTTTATTTGCCATGGAGCTGTTTGCCTCAAAGGTTCAACTTCAGACGTTAAAATCACATGACCAACCATATCATCCCTCTAACCCCCTGCTCTTGGAATAAAAGTGCATTCAAGCCATGTTGCAATTACTGGAATTAACAGATTCCAAAGAGCATTCACATAGTCGTAGAACTTCTTATTACAATGTATCTTAACTGGAAATTTTCAGAGAGCTACAACTTGTATCACCTAGTCTGTTGCTTCATTTCGGAGTTATGTTTAGACATTAATTATGTTGTCAACTCTGAGTAGAATGTCACCTGTTGTCTTCTTGAAATGACAGTAATTACAAAAGTGAAACACACACACACACACACACACACACACACACACAGTGAACACACATTTGCTGTGGCACCCAGGGAGCAGTTAGGGTTCAGTACCTTGCCCAAAGGCACTTCAGTTGCGGTTATTGAAGGAGAGCACTGTTTATTCACTTCCCTCACCTACAATTCCTGAGACTCAAAGCTGTGACTTTTGGGTTACAAGTCCGACTCTCTAACCATCAGAACACAACTGCCCCAAATGCCATCGGTGACTGATGCATCAACACCAATAGTAGTTACAGTTTATTGTTTACTTTTAGGAATATTTCACCCGAAATAAAACAAAAAATAGCTGAAAATGTATTCACCCTCCGGACATCTAAGATGTAGATGAGTTTGTTCCTTCATGGGAACAGATTGGGAGAAATTTTGCATAAATTCACTTGCTTACCAATGGATCCTCTGCAGTTAATGGGTGCCGTCAGATCACAATATTTCACAAGTAATCCACACCACTCCAGCCCATCAGTACATTTCTTGTGAAGTGAAAAGCTGCATGTTCACAAGACACAAATACGCCATTAATTCGTTTTAATTTGAATCTCTTCTGGCCAAAATATCAGCCTATAATAACACTTCCAATGAAGGAAGTGTTCTGATAAAAACAAACTCAACTTCTTGGATGGCCTGAGGGTGAACTTTCAGCAAACATAATGTAGACCTTTTTAAACTATTCTTTTAAATTGATTTAAAGATAATTTACTTGCCAACCCTGCCAATATTGGCTATTGTCTAGCTAGTATGCACTGAAATATTAGATTGTTCCGTTTATGTTGTTTAATCTAACACACACTACACCAATAACTAGAACAAAATATAATGAAAGATATCAAATGTTAGAATTTTTGAATAACGATTCACTGCATGGGCTTTTTGCCATCTATAATTTCTGACCCTTCTTTTATATTAGTAGCCTACGGTTATACTGCTATAACAGCACAATCAGTGGTAATAATAAAGATCATTTTTAATAGGGTAAACGGGGCAATAATCCAAGGGTTTGAGGATGATGTTGGGACAAAGACGTCTTTCTACGGCTTCACCACCAACTCTCTCAAGAACTCATTAGTTGGATATCACGAAGACGGCTTCGACAAAGTGCCACGTGACTCGGTATTTGACCCTCTCTTTCACAATTTAGGAATTATTATTAGTTCTCAGTTGTCATTTGTTGCCACCTGCTGGCCTGCTGATGGATTACAGTGAAGTCTTTGACGTTACAGGGCATTGGATATGTTTTTATCCCTGCTGAAACTCGAGACTATGTGATGCTGGCAGCTGCCATCCAGGGTGTGCCTGTGCCCTCGGGACCTGATAAAGGTGAAAGGTAGGTTTAACAATAACATTCCTACACGTTGCTATTTACTTCACAAAACAGGTTACAATCAATGTTATTATTATTGTAATCATTGAATCGTTTTCAGTTCATGAATTTGAGTTAAATTGGCTAGGTCCCCTAAAAAAATTAACATTGACCAAAACGGATTATTACTTAATATACTGAGCTAACCATATAATAATATAATAATATATGGGTATATAATACATATGTGCTGATAAAAAACTATCAGAACATCCTGTAAAATCAGAAAATAGGCCATTCATAATTGTTGTGTAAAATATGTGAGAAGATAACTCTACTTAGAAGCTCACGCTCCAAAGTGATAAAAAAATATAGAAATAATATACTCACTAGGCTGAATTCACTGTAAATTCACGGCAATAAATGTGTTAGCGGACCTGAATTCACTCTGTATAATTGGGAGCCATACACTTCAATGTAAATATTAATGATTTATGTTTCTGGAAAATGACCTATATAAGTTTTGTATGATCATTTGTTTATATAGGTAAATAATATTGAACAATAAAATGTGTTATGCATTTCTTTACAATTTATTTTATTTTGCTTCCTTAATAAAAAACACACACACAGACACACACACAACACATATATATATATATATATGTGTGTGTGTGTGTGTATATTTAATTTTCACTTTTATTACGATAGGACAAGTCAGAACTGACAGGAAGTGAAGTGGGAGAGAGATGCGAGGGGCGGGATCAGGAAATGTCCTAAAGTCAGGATTCACATTCGAGCACAATTGCACCTATGACTATTAGCATTGACGTATTTCCTTAAATGTAAACAATTATTTAGCATTCTGTTTGCTTTGTGAATTCAACTGAATTAATTGGAATTCTAAAAGGCATTCTGATAGTTTTTATTTGAACTTTTACCCTTAACTGCTGAGTTTATTTGATTATTAAAACAGGCCCTCAGAACTTTTTGGATATAATCCCGAAACACATCAGTTCAAGATGATCCATCCATCCTTCATTCAATATGTGACTCAAAGGTGAGGGCATTTTCCTATACATTAGTATACATATCATTTTGTCACATTTTCCCCTCTCCCTTAATGTAATGCCATGGTATTATTGATTAACAGGTTCCTAAAATCTCCTCTGCTGGAGGAATTTAGAGATTTGTACATGCCCAGCACGGGTGCACTGATGCTTTTGCTTGCTTTACACACTTGTGACCAGGTAAACAAACCTCCAATGTTTTTTATTTATAGTTAGAATGGCCCCGAAACCTACTGGTCCAGCTGTTGTTAAATAGATGTTGTGCTTGCTGGCTCTTTCCTCAGGTCTCTGCATACGGCTTTATCACAGAAAATTACAAAGACTTCTCAGACCATTACTACGACAAGGTGATGAAGCCTCTGATCTTCTATGCTAACCATGACATGGGGATGGAGGGACGTCTGTGGAAGCAACTGCATTCTCAAAAAGTGTTGTGGCTATATCAGAGACAAAAAAAGGACATGTCACTTCAGTGAATCCTGGGACGTCTGAAAAAACAAGTAACATCATGAAATTGTCAAAGTAGCATTTTGTTCTGGTGTGCCCTGATTCTCCTGCATCCTTTATAGGCAACATCATTGAGAATGTTATTTTAATAAGCTAAATCAACTATTTTACTCAAAGTGTTACGGAGAATTTCTAATCTGGTTTCCCATCACACAGCAAAGAGACCATGCTTTTATTTAACTAAATATTGAGAAAGGTCAAATATCAGTGCTGATTTTACTGATCACTTTACTATTTGGTGCTGTACTCTCAATCACAAGACACTCTTAGACAAACTTGGAAAACTGGGTTTGGCTCTATTTTCCATATCTAGAATGCAAGGATTTTTGTGTAAACATAGATGACTTTACATGAACCACAAGGGTGTGAAGTTCCCCAGGGTTCAATCCTAGGTCCTCTCCTATTCAGTTTGTATATACGTCCACTAAGCTAAATAATGTGGATGCCCTTGCTCTATCTGCAAGGGCATCCAGTCATTAACAGCAGATCAGATATGTCACATACTGACAATAAACTATAACCTGAATGCACTGTAAGTCGCTTTGGATAAAAGCGTCTGCTAAATGCATACATGTAATGTAAATGTAATTAATGTATTTTGAATTTATTTTAAAGTGCTATCGTTAAAACCTAAATACACTGAAATGTTAATGAGATAACATACTTCCAAAATCACTAGAGTTGAGACAGCTAGATATTGTACCATATGTTCTGTTTTGGTATTGTTTCTGTATTCACATTTTCTTGAGCTCCTTTGTTAATCTGTTTCCTTGGTTATGTATTAGCTCTACACATGTTCTGTTTCCCCCTGATTGCCCTCATCTGTTATTTAAGCACTGTGTTTTCCAGCTCTTCAGTTCCAGTATTAATGTTGATTTGTGTTTATCTCCTGTTTCTCCTGCCTGTTCCTTCTTGTGGAGTCATTATTAAATAACACTCTTTTGTTTATTTTTACTCCTGCGTTCTACAGCCACATGACAGATATTTCTATATATATCTGTGTATTATGTCCTATACACGACTTTAGTGATTGCACTTAATTTATTTCCCATGACCAGCACCATCACATACAAAAATAATGTGTATTGTTATGCCAAATATTTATAGCTGGCAACAGCAAGATTATGGGTGCACTTATTAAATAATGCATGAACTGATAACGTGTATATTACTTTGGATAAAAGTGTTCCTGTGGCTCAGTGGTAGAGCATTGCATTAGCAGCGCAAAAGGTCATGGGTTTGATTCCCAGGAAACACACATACTGAAAAATGTATAGCCTGAATGCACTGTAAGTCGTTTTGTATAAAAGCGTCTGCTAAATGCATTAATGTAAATGTAAAAACATCTGCCGAATGAATAAAAGCAAATGATTAAGAATAAATTCAGAATACAGGGTGATTTCCCAGTGTCTACCTCAACGTGGCATTTCAATCAAAACTTCATCCCTTGGAGTCAGTCATTGGATGAACCATAGTTCCAAGTGTTTGTCCATAATTTGGAGGTGAGCTGGTTAAATAGTCAAGGGAATCAGTTCCAGGGATGGGGTTTATGGGAAATGGAGTTCAGGGAGATAATAGTCAGTACTCGGGTGAGGGAGTCCTCTGGTGGTGAACAGGAGGATCTGCAGAGGCTAGATTCATGACACTAGCACTAGGATTGGGTTTTGAAAGTCTCTTATGCTCACCAAGGTTGTATTTATTTGATTAACAAAATTGAATAAAACAGTAATATTGTGAAATTAAAATGTGAACAGACTTTTCTATTTGAATTAAAAAACTTTTTTTAATTTAATTAGAATGTTCAACATCATATCTCCAGTCTTCAGTGTCAGTGACTCTTCAGAAATCATTCTAATATGCTGATTTACTGATCAAGAAACATTTCCTTTTATTATTAGAGCTGAAAACTGTTGTGTTGCTTCATGGTTTTGTGGAAACCATGATAGACAACCGTTGGGGTAAGATTATGAAAGAAAGAAAGAAAGCAAGAGAGCAAGAAAAAAAGAAAGAAAGAAAGAAAGCATATGACACCTGATACTGAAGACTGGAGTAATGATGCAAAAAAAATACAGTTTTGCATCACAGGAATGATTTATATTTTGAAATATATTACAAGATTAATCCAAGATTATTTTATATCCTGGGGAAGATTTAAGATGATTTAACCTCTTTGAAAGAAGTATCTTGTGCTCACCAAGGCTGCATTTATTTGATAGTTTGCCTATAGGATTGCCGTTTGTTTTGACAGAAAAAAGAGAAGATAATACAGGGTTAGAAAGACTTGAGGGTGAATAATGGCAAAGTTTTGAGGGGAACTATCCAAATATGTCACAATGATGGACTTAATGGCACTTCATTTTGTTTTCCAAATATCCTTTGCTTTGTGCGGTAAATCTTGCTCTATAAAATACCTTCAAAAGAAAATAAATCGTTTTTTGCTTCAAGGCACTGGTTTTAGCTTGTGATCACTGTGATAATGACATTAACTGCTTTATTTAAACATGCCGCAGGTGTGCAACATCTGTTTGTGGGATATCCGGAAGGTGATAGCAGCCCCTGGTCCTTTGATCACCCTTATCTTTGTGGGAGCAGGTGAAGGGATGCAGAACCACAAGCCTTATTCTCCACAGCACACAGTCTCATTCAGGCACTTGTCAGAGCCATATTCACTATCCTGTTCCAGATGACTTCATCTGAGAGGAGACAGGAAGCACTTTGATCTTTGACTGAAGAAAGAGATGTCTAGATCACAGTGTTTGTGTGCACATGCAAGTTTTAGCATATAAATGAGCCCATGGTTGGTTGAACTTCTTCAGTTTCATGTTAGCATACCCTCAGTAAATTGTACAAAGCAGACTTTGAGTTCCAGTAGTTTTGAATTACTGCACAACATACAACAAGTGAATGCATGTTTTTGGGGATGAGCAGTGGAGCCATAAACCCACAGAAAGGACAAATCGCAAATGAGATCAGTTCTTTCTCCAAGACAGCAATGAGATTAAATGAAGAGTAAATGGAGAACTTTGCTCATGTCTTTTGCATCTCAGATTTTTCTCCTGAGAAAACCTCCAGTAATTTCACATAGAGTCTCAAGAGGCATCTCAACAATGTCTCAAACCACGCTCGCATTTGCCATGATACTTTAGTGTGGAATCAACTTGAAGATCTCATTAGCTACGTTTCCATCTGAAGCTGAGACTTTTACTTATGCACAAAATAAGAATCTTCGGTGGCCGAGAGCTCAACGCACTGCAACTTCAGAAAACACATGCAAATAGAAAGAAAACATCTTCATCAGTTTGACAGCAAGTGCTGCAAATGCTCACAGCACAACCAAATAAAATGTTATTTGCAGTGCGTTTTTTTATTTGGTTGTGCTGTGAGCATTTGCAGCGAGAGTGTTATCAAATTGATGAAGTTGATTTCTTAATTTGCAGGTGTTTTCTCTATTTGCAGCACGCTGAGATCTCTCGGCCTCTCTGGTTCTCCCTCACGCATCCCTCATGCACCAGGGTGCCGACATGGGACTTGTCCATTGTCCTGCAAGGCCTTTCCCTGGCTCCCTTCGAGCCCTTAGAGGAGGTGCAGGCCAAGTTTTTTACCTTAAAAGCGTTGTTCCTCCTTGCTAACTCATCTTTTAAAAGGATAGGAGATCTACAATCACTGTCGGTTGCACCCTCGTGCCTGGGATTTGCACCTGGCATGGTTAAAACATTTCTTCATCCCAGACCAGGTTACGTTCCTAAAGTCCCCGCTAATGTGGCGAGGTCAATTATGCTGCAAGCCTTCTGTCCTCCTCCTTTTCAAAATGAGGACCAGGAAAGGCACAATTTGCTTTGCCCAGTGCGGGCATTAGATGCTTACATCCACAGAGCTGCCCTGTGGCGCAAGAATGAACAGCTGTTCATATGCTTTGGACCTCCTAACAAGGGGTCCCCTGCATCTAAGCAAAGGATGAGCAAGTGGGTGGTCGAGGCCATCTCACTTGCTTATGAGTCGGCCAGTCAACCTTCCCCTATGGCAGTCCGGTCCCACTCGACCAGGAGTATGGCAGCCTCCAAGGCCCTGATATCAGGAGTTGCTCTCCAAGAGGTTTGTGATGCGGCAGGCTGGTCCTCACCGCACACATTCATCAGATTGTATTCTTTGGACCTGGACTCTACCCCAGGTTCCCAAGTGCTCTCGTCCTAGTGCTGCTCATTTGATTTCACACAGGACAGGCACTCGTCGCTATGGTCGTGTTACATTTTGTTCCCCTAGCATCTAAAACTCTGACGCAACGGAGTTCCCTTTAAAGGGAATGTTCGGTTACGACTGTAGTCTCGGTTCCCTGAAGAGGGAACGAACGTTGCGTCCCCGGCTATATCTCCTTCGTGCCTGTAAGCGAATTGCTCAGACTTTAAGCTAGTGACAGCTTCGTTTGGGTAGGCTTTATAGTTTCCTGGTTTGTGATGTCACCCGCTCTGATGTCCCAATTACACCTTGGATTGATTACACATGTGCTTCAAGACTTATCACGCAAAGGCGATCCCCTAGCGTCTAAAACTTTGACACAACATTCGTTCCCTCCCCAGCCTCCTGTCCTGTCCTGTCTCCGTGTCCCTTAAGGCTTCCAGAGGCCCCCCGTTGGATTGTATTCGGGAGTGGGGAGTAATGTCAGACCTGTGTCTCCTGTTTCCCCTCCTCTCGTGCCCATATTGGGTTAGTTCCTGTTCCTGTCCTCATTTGTAATTATCAGTTCCCAGCCCTGTGTCTTTAGTTAATTAGTCCCCAGCCCTGTGTTATTCATTATCGAGTTTAGTCTCCCCTTTATAAGCCCTGTGTTTCCCTGCCTCTGTGTTCAGTCTTACCATCATAGTGTGTGTACTTGTCTCCAGCGATCTCTGTGTTGAAAATAAAGTGTTTAAGAGAAGTTCCTCGCCTCCTCGTTTCTGGCTCCCCCGTGCACCGTGACAACACTGAAGACGAATCTGAAAATTCAGATTTTCTTTACAGGAATAAATAATATTTCAAAGCACCTATATTAAAATATATATTTTTTTATTAAAAGCAATAATATTTAACAAAATTACATTTTGTTCTGTATTTTTTATCAAATAAATGCAGTCTTGAGCATTAGAAAATTCAACGGCACTGTATGACTAGTAGATTCTTTTGTGGATAATAATGTTACTAATTTACTAATGCTATAGATATATATTGAACATTTATTTGATTTTAAATCGTTATTATACTGTACTTCAATACGAGATAAGAAGCGGCTGGAGGAGCTCCGGTGGCAGAGCGGGTGGACGGGTCCCAGAGGACGGCAGAGCTGCCCCCTCCCACTGGGAGGACCGAGCCGCTCTGGAGCCGCTCTACCGCTCGACTCCACTCACTGCTGGAGCTCTCCAAACACGCGCATGCAGATCACAGCCGACGCTGGAGTTTATCGACACGGACCGCCGAGTAAATAACGTATGAACGCCTCGAGCGCGAGTAGCAGCGGTCCAGAGTGCTCACACTTACAGCGATGAGTGTTTATCGACCAAGAGTTGACTAAAGGTGACTTTGAGCTCGTTGTTGTTGTTGAAGTGTCTGGACTGGAGAGAGTGAACCAGCGACCCGCTGTTATGGCAGCAACCAACGTTACATCGAAAATGAATACGTTACACTAAATTAATGGTGAGTATTAATGGAGAAGTACTGGCGCTAAATAATATTACTCTATTGTGAAAACAAGCTTTATTTCTGTTAGTTTGTGTTTACATTGGTAACGTTAGTTACCGCGCTAATGTTTGATAGATGTGATCCCTCACCGAATTATGGTTTCATTTTCTAGTTTGCTCATACAAAAATATTAACTTTAATAAGAGTTTCTGCCATAACACTATATTGTTTAGAATGTAAAGCAGTAAAACGTTCTGTTTATTTATGTGTTTATTTTGAATAACACTGGTGGCGGCTAATACCAACTCACCTCTCAGTTCAGTTGTAACTTAGTTACTAAAATGATATTTTGGCGGATTCTGTGGTTACCACTGTGATTTTCGTTTTTTTCCCCGAAAGGATCTCTGCGGATTGAATTAAAATCTGCCAAATTTACATCAACTCTACAAACTGAACAGTTTACAGTGTCCTGTAAGATGTGCTTTAACTTAAACTAGCAGCAGCTATGGTTGGTTTATGGCTGTATGGTGCTATGAAGAAATATTATATATAGTTGTTTGTTTATTTTGGCACACATGTGATGTCTGTGCTTAGACACCTACTGTATGGACTGAAGGGCTTGTGTAGTAAACCTCTGGTAACCTAACAGTTCAATATTCAGTAACCTCTGGTAACTGAATAGTTCTAAGCCCCAGAAGAGTTGATCCATCACCACTGCATCCTTGATCAACCTCAGGTTACTCCAGGACTGAGCCTGTAGGTGTTCAGACATTTCTGTTCACAAAGTCTATAATACTTGCAGAAAGCCATCTATTAGCATCCCCATTCATCTCAATAGAGGTTACTCACTGTCAAACACAGCCCCAGAAGTATGCAACCCTCACCCGTCATCTTTGCTCGGTTCCTGATTCACACTCTTAAAAATAAATGTGCTAAAAAGGAGTTTTGCAGCAGTTGCATGGAATAAGTATTTTTGTGCCATATAAGAACTTATCTTAAGAAAATGTTTCCAGTATAAAGAACCTTTTGTGCATTTGAAAGATTCCATTGATTATGAAGGTTCTTTATGGATTCAGTAAAGAACCTTCGGTGACACTTTATTTTAAGGTATCCTTGTTACACATATTACATGTACTTACTATTATAATAACAACACATTATGCATAATTAAATGCAAATAACACTTAGCCAAACTCTATTCCTAACCCTTACCATATAGTAAGTACATGCAGTTAATTAATATTACTTAGTACTTAAATGTGTAATTACACAATAACAAGGACACCTTAAAATAAAGTGTAACCAGTATTTTTAATATTTTCACCTGAGCCATCAAATCCACGAGACTGATCATTCTGAAGCTGCAAGAAAATAACATCATGTCAGCACTAACTAAAGATCGCCCTTAGCTGTGATGTCCATGTAGAGCCCTTCAAAAATCAGTCACATGCAAAACATTTCTAATAGAAGAATGAAATATTTGTGATATAGTTGTAGCATCTACCAGCATCTAAGTGTATTGCACTGACCAGCCAAACCTTGAACCCTTGGGTTAGGATAATGGATGGTCATGATGGTTGATTAGTTGTCTAGCAGCAGTCAATTAGTGAGGGCTACTAGTTAAGATTTTATTTTTAACCTTTAAGAATGCTGACAGCATTCTTTTGATTAGTTGAAGAGAGAAGTTGCTTCTTTTTAAAGTGATCTATTTTAAAGCAGTACAACTACAGCTGTACCAATTTAAATGGAAATATTTGGCGCCTGCATTTTTCCTGCCAGTTTTTAAGAATGTGTGAAGTTAAACACTATCCAACTCTGAAAACGTTCATTTATTGAGCTCCGAGTAGGTGTTTTTATTGAACACGTTTCATGTAAATGTCCTCTAGGAAGCCCATCTTCTGAGGGGATCAGGTTAATCATAAACCTGCCTATTCATTACAGTTTCATAAAGACTGTGTTCAAGTCATGTCGAAAAGATCGTATATATCAGTTAAATGCACACGAAGGCCATCACAAGTTGTAATTATGATGGAAAAATCTGTATTTTCTTTGAGCTCAGAAGATATGGATGGATGCAGCTTCTGCATTTATGCTAAATCTGTTGAAATGTAACATTTGTTTTTTCACTTACAATAAAAGTTGCTTGTACAAAATATGATAGTATTGCACACACTAGAAATAATGGTTCCCTTTAAAAGAATCTTCAACTGAGCAAAAACACAAAGCAAAAACGCTCCTAATGAACATAAAAAAAAAAAATCATAATTGTGTAATAGAGTTAAAAAGTCTTGCTGTGTTTTGTAGAGTAGCTACATTGCCATATTGCTTCACCCAACGTAATCTGAACACACCTGACGTCGTAATTACCACTTCCAAACTCCTAAATACAAACAAAACCATGATTAGCGACTAACCCATTGCTTATTTTTTTGCATCCCTGAAATTAAATGGATGGTTTATAAACATGAGGGCCAGTCCTAACCGTTATTCCTGTTTGTGAGTTATTTTTATCGGTCAAAGTAGTTGAATCCACCTTCACATTCCCCTGTCCTGTTCCTCCCCTTTTCTTTTTCGAACTGTGGATTTCCTCACAATAAAGAGCATCTGTAAACACACTCATACAGTTCAATCAAAACGCCATAAACCCATCACAACAGCACTCCTCCCTGGCTCAAAAACTCACACGTAGGTTTTGCGCGAGAAAACTATTGTCCCTGAGGGAAACGAAAGAGGACATGATTACAGCTATTGAGAGCGACAGCTTTGCTTACTCCCTCAGAGTCTTTGGGGTGTGTAGGTAAGACCGTGCAGTGTTATATAATGATTATGTGACGGCCGTGTGGTGCTCATTTAATGCTCACGCTGTGACCGAGACGCCGGGGTAGCCTGACCGCTGAATGTGGAGTTGCCATGTGCTGCGCTGCATATGGTTATTGTTGTTGTTTTCTTTGCCCCTTACTGACCACACTTACTTGTTAAGCCTGCGATTTAATTGTAATTTTTGCTTTGACAGTATACGTGTTTGAAGACTTTTTTAGTGTGCATGTTTCTTTTGGCTTGTTTAAATGTTATTTGACACTTACTAGCATCAGCAGTTTTTTAAATAGTCATGTTAAGGCAATTACTACTACTACAGCTGCTCCTATTTGGGGTCAGGCATGTAAACGCAGATACGAATGCTTGGCCAACACATTTTAAATGTGCAGTCACATTCAAATTTTACTGACAGTTACTGACAGTTTTTGCGGAAATCGAGGTGCCTTGGTCGTGTCGGATCTTAACTAACATTGCTTTATGGCTAAAAAGATCAAAATATCTTCTATTTTAAGAGACTTTATTGACTTATTGACAGTCATGTGGGTCTACAGGGCACATCACTTTTTCTATTTGTTCCTTTGATGTGATATGATAACAGGTTTGACTACCCTGACATTCTGTCCTCCCCCCACAAAAATCACAAAGATTAGACATATATTGGTGGCTACATTTATCTTAAAGGTGTAGTTCACATAAAAATAAAAATTCTACCATCATGTCATGCAATAATAATAATAAAAATCAATGTTTTTGTCCATGCAGTAAATGCCAGTGGAGTCCAGTGTTGTTTTGAACCCCACTGACTTGGGCAAAACTGTTCAAAATACACTACCGTTCAAAAGTTTGGGTTTCAGTCATATTTTTGTATTGTTTTTGAAAGAAATCTCTTATGCTTACCAAGGCTGCATTTATTTGATACAGTAAAAACAGTAATATTGTGAAATATAATTACGATTTTAATTAAGAGTTTTCTACTTTAGTATTCTTTAAGATGCAATTTATTCCTGTGATGTAAAGGTGAATTTTCAGCATTATTACTCCAGTCTTCAGTGTCTAAATGTAATATGTTTATTTGATGCTCTAGAAACTTTTTGTTTTGATTTTTATTGACGTAGAAAATGGTTGTGCTGCTATTTTTATTTTGAAAACTGTAATGCATTTTATATTCTTTGATGAATATAAAGATGAATATATAATTGATTTGAAATAGATTTTCTTTATAATAGACTTGTCTTTTATAAGACATTATTTGTCATATTTCCAAGCTGAATAAGTATAATTCATTCCTTAAAAAACTAAACTTTTGAACAGTAGCATTTCTTTTTTTGTGTGTTCCACAGAAGAAAGTCATACGGGTTTGAAAAGACATTGGTGGCTAAATGGTAACAGAATTGACAGTTTTGGGTGAACTATCCCTTTAAGCATGAATAATCCACCTGTAGCCTTTCCTTGAGAAGGAATTGTTTGAAAGGTGAAAAGAGTCTTTATTTGATCTCAAAGGCTTGCTGTCAGAGCTTCATAGTGGGCTTCTGTTCTCAGCATGACTTTCTCCCTCTTGCTGCTTTGCTCATACACTGTACTTGGCTGATGTATTAACAGTACTATTTTTCTTGCCCACTACTTTTCCAGGTTTTGGTCTGCTTGTGCCACTCCGGTCTTCTCAGTTTTCTAAACCACAGCATCAGCAGGGCCTCTACATTCCCAGAAACTGTGCTCCACGCGACCAAAACCGACTTTGTTATCCTGAAAAGGCTTTGGAAACTTAAGAACGAAAAACTGGAAGGCAATTTATAAGTCGAAATAGATTTTCCATTTCTCCGGCTTCCGTGTATATAACCAAACGGAGAGCTGAAGTCTGTTGATTTGGATGACGTGATTGTTGGAGAAGCACGGATATCTGGTTGCTTGCGGTTCCCTCAGACGTCTGGCTGTCACCTACCCCGACTGTAGCACTACTGAAAAGAGGATTCTGGGATAGGTTCATGCCGCGGTTGCGCTGCTGTATGGAGGTGTAAGGGAGGAGCAGGACTCTTGTGGGACGCTGGTGGAGTTCTGGCTGGTGGAGATCATGGGAAAAGAGCAGGATCTTCTACAAGCGGTCAAGAATGGAGATCTAGCTACGACGCAGAAACTTCTGGCAAAGGTCAAAGCCAGCAAAAGCAGTGAGTAACAGTACATTACCTCTCTATCTCATCATGTGCATCCATGAAGATCTTTGCTTTTGCAGACCATCATTGGGAATGGTTCTACCACCAGGGTGATAAAAGGTGTACTGTGTGAACAAGTTAGAACAGTTCTTCTGATGATCCTGTTATTTATATACCCATGACTAAGAGCTGGGGTGATGTACATAAAACTATTTTCAGTATGCATGTATTTCTCTGAAATGATATACAGTGGTGCTCTTGGCTTGTATTTTCCACATTTTCTCCATGAATGTAAGGGACATTCTGCAAGATGGATTTTAAGGAATAGTTCACACATTTTTTCATAATGTATTCACCCTCAGGTCAAACCCGTATGACTTTCTTTCTTCCATAAAACATAAAAGAAGATATTTAGTAGAATGTTCATGCTGCTGTTTTTTCATACTGTAAAAGTAAATGGTGATCAGTAGCATTAAAGATCCACAAATGACCAAAAAGTAATAAAAAATAGTCCAAATTGCTTGTAGTTCAAGTGAGGAATAGACTTAAATATTTAGACTACAGTGCTAAAATTCTCCTGTTTTGTTCCATGGATGAAAGAAGGTTGTGCAGGTTTGGAATAATGGCAAGTTAACGAGGCCATCATTTTAAATTTGGGTTAACTAACCCTCTAAATATGGGTAAGCATGTTAATTGATGGTTGAAAGCAGGATCAAGTTAGCCACAATATTGAATTAACAAACACAATGGGTGGCGATGTAAAGAACTTTGAATTCTGTGGAAATCTGTGGAACTTTCTGCAGAATTGCTGCAGACATATTCACGCCAAATAAAGTCATTAGAAACAGTGATCAACCACATTTGCCCTTAGTTACTTACACAGAGCCAATGTACTGGTCATTTCATTGGTTGATGATAAGAGCTTATTTCAGAGGGTCATAGTTCAGGACTGCTTGTCTGCTCAACAGTGATCAATGGTGACCGTTGTTTTTAAGCGTATCTCTGTGCACTTTAGCTTTCTAATGGTCTAACATGAATGAACTGCTTGGAGAACCCCACTGATACCTGTTTTCTCAGTCCCACCTGTTAGTCTTTGCTGGAAGTGTATTGTTTCTCCAGGTTTGTGATCTCTGTAAGAGCAGCGTGCTTGGCCTTTGGAGCACCTTGCCAACTGGGTCCTGATAACATCAACAGACTCTGTGTTTGCGTTGTACTTTATCTCTTTATGGCAGTACTTTGAGAGCGAGCTGCAGGCACTCAACTCCAGCATGAAGACCCATGTTTTCTGTGATGTGGTGCGGTGGGAGTCTGTAATGGGGAAGAGCAATGCTCCTCCACAAAGAGACCTCCCAAACTGCCAGGCGTCAGAAGAGAAATGGGATCTGTTGTGAAAACATATAAAGACATTTGTAAAAGCAATATGCCACTAAAAGCTGTATATTACAGTGGCTTTATTATGGTAAAGAAGTGTTGTTTGGCACAATGTTATACAGAGTGGCTTATTGCTTTTATGAAATGTTAAAAAAGCAATAGTTAAAATTAAATGTAATAATATATAATACTACCATTAAAATGTTTGGGGTCAGCAAGTTTCTTTTTCTCTCCCTTTTTTTAAAGCAGTTGATACTTTAATTCAGCAAGAACTTAACGTTTATTTAACGTTAACGTTTCAAAATATGTCCACTTCAATTAAATGCTGTTTTTAATAACTATCTATTCATCAAACAATCCTAAAATATATCAGGGTTTCAGCAGCTCAACTGTTTTCAACATGATAATAAGAAATATTTCTGAAATAAATCAGACTGATTTCTGAAGAGTCATGTGACACCTGAAGACTGGAGTAACCATGCTGAAAATTACGCTTTGCATCACAGGATGGAATAAATTACATTTTAAAATATATTAAATTAGAAAATGGTTATTTTATAGTGTAATAATATTTTGCAACATTACTGTTTTTACTGTGTTTTTGATCACATTAATGCATCTTTATAGAGAGCATAAGAGACTTTAAACACACCAACCAACATTTTGAATGTAGTGTATAATAATAATAATAATATTAAAACTATAACATTTACATTCAATGTAATAAATATTAAAGAAATTTCTAATAATCTGATAGTTGAATTAACTTCTTTACTGCACTTCTCTTTAGATCTATACACCACGAGACAGTTGCATTGGCAGAACAACTCTCTCTAAATGTACACCTTCACACCTGGAACAACCTTAGCCCTAAACATACTTTGCACCTTGCAGGTGACCTTTTCACATGTTTGTGAAGGCGCTTGTAATTATCCATTAGAACACAGGGGACTTTTCTTTTGAAGTGTGTGTCCTCTTGTTGGGCAGGTGTCTGTAGTTATCTCAGGTTGTCTGTATATTTCCCTGTGTCTCATGAGAAAGAGTAATGCAACCAGTCCTGCATCTTGAATTAACATCATAGTGTTTTGTTTTCTCTACACGTCCTGAACTTTCTGTTTAGACACCTGGTCACCAAGAGTTCTCTCTTGGGCTTTTGTTTGGACTTAAGCTTCAGCAGGGTTTGATTTTCAAGGCCGGCGAGAGGTCAGTTTGATAACCCAGCACCACCTCAGCTATTCGTTACCCAAGTGTGTGTAAACACGCACAGATAACGCAACCACTTCAAGAGACTGACTCGATCTCGTGTATAACCTCTCTTGTCTTTTCAGGCCAGAATCAATGCCTGGCCCATTGTGTGAGTGGCACGCAGGCTGAGTTATTGCTCCATAATGTCATCTTTAGTGCGCTAAGGGTCATAAACGCTTTCATACAGTCATTAACACGCGGTGGGCTTTTGTGGCCCTCATCCTTCAGGCTGCACAAGACCCGGCCAGCTGACTAGTCTACCCAGCATGCCTCCGCCCCACGTCCCTGCTGCTTTGTCTCAGTCCCTGAGGGGCTGTGCCGCAGCCTGTCAGATTACCCACGATCCTTTGTTCTCACTCGCAGCTTTACTAATTCATCACCCTGTGCTTCGTACACGTGCTCATCAAGGCTGCACAACAAAAACAACACCCTCTATGGCATCCGTTGCTCTGCTCCCTTGACATCTGCCAGCACAGGTTTGCTTTCACCCCACTTCAGACACTCATAAATCACGATGAAGACCCAGATAGTGGTCAAACATATTATCGGGTATAGAGAGACCCCGGCACATGTGTGCTTCTTATCATGTGCTGTTCTAATCATGTCCTGTTTTTGATCTCCGTGTTTATATCCAGTGAAAGGCTGTGGAAAGTTCTCACGGTGAGTCAGGAGCACGTCCAATATACGCCTACTGCTGACTTTGGATGTTTTTTTTTCACCGTCTCAATAACAGATGGAGGTTTGAGGTTGGGTGGGATTGTACAGTAATTTGTTTGTGTGTGTGTGATAATGCTCTGTGTTGAATCTGTGGTGTAATCCTCTATTATTTCAGATTTGATCCCAGACGTTTGATCCTTAAAGTCCTGTTGTTTTTAGTGCTGGGATGTTTGTTGGCATACATGTTATTCAAGGGAACTAGACGCAACATGAAGCGGCAAACAATAAAATACTTGTTTTTTGGTCGCAGCCTGCTGTGACTGACAGGCACGTTTTGTTTTTTGGTTTCTGTTTTTGCTGCTTCAACTGAGTGTCTTCTCCACCCATCCCAAATCCTGTTGTACATGCAGAATTTCCCCCGTCAGTGTAGAAAACGGCCACAGTGGAAATTCATTGCTGTTCTAAAGTGGGTTCAGTAAGAGTTTTTTAAGGAAATTAGTAGTTTTATGTACAATGTTACAAAAGATTTCAAATAAATGTTGTGCTTTTGAACTTTCTATTAATCAAAACAATCCTGGAAAACAAAAATCACTAAATATTAAGCAGCCCAACTCTCTTAACACTGATAATAATAAGAAATGTTTCTTGAGCACCAAAACAGTATATTAGACTGATTTCTGAAGGATCATGTGACACTGAAGATTGGAGTAATGATGCTGAAAATTCAGCTTTGTACCACATAAATAAATTACATTTAAAAAAATATATATTAAAAATATACAGTTATTTTAAACTCAATTTTGTTTTAAATAATGTAGAATATGGTGATGCAGAATATGTGCTTTATAAGCACTAATAAACAGCCAATATGATAATAAAAGGCATGCTAATAAGCAACTTATAATAGTGAGAATTGGTCCCTATCCACCTTATTCCTCACGTAAATATGGGCATTTGTAAATTCTTTGGGTCTTGCTTCCGGTTTTATTTGCTTCCAGCTATTTTTAGCTGTACAAAATCACATTTTGCTGCTTGATATTGAAAATAGGTGTGTCTTACCATATTATTTTAGTGGATTATCTTAATTATGAACACACTGGTTTGTAATGCAAACAGTTTTGAATTGAACTACAATTACACAGGCTCAGCAATATGCATAACAATAATCAACAATTGTGTAAATGTATCATTTACAGTCTTTATAGTTTGAGATAAGGTTTCTGAATGTTTCTTGAACTTCTTTGGGTTCGTGCTCTTGGCACTCAATTATTCGCCACACAAAGCACATTGTAGTCGACACAAAGCGTGTTTATTTTTGTTCCAGACAATAAACTGAGATAAAGTGCCATTGTGATGTATTTAATTAGCTGGATTATCCAAAAATAGCCATTACCTCATGGTTATTTAATATATAAACCAATTGTCTTTTTAACGTCCTCATAGTTTTTTTTATTACAAAATAAGATCTTGGTCACACCACCCACTTCTAACCTCCAGCACCTCTGCATCCAGACAATTCATCAAGTTCCCCATCAGTGTTTTCTCTTGTTAAATACTCATTTCACTGAATGTGGTTTTGATCATTCCCACCAGATGGGGCGCACGTTTGAATGGGTCTCAAAGAGCCGGTGGTGGTTTCTCAGTTTGTAATGACGGCGCACTACATCAGAGTCACAGATGATTTCGTTTGATCCTCTGAAAGAGCTACTGTAGTGGGTTTTCATTCATTAGTTAGTGGTTTAACTGCATGTTTATGGGATGCTCCTCAATATCAAGCATCCCCCACCATGACTAATGGCAGCAGTGGAAGCTAATGAGATTTTCTCATTTTGGTAGGGGGCCACATATTGAAGGGGACGTGCTAAAATGTCTTTTGACAGACTGTGAAATTATGTCTCTGTACGGCAGTTGTCTGTCGAGTCTGCCACTTGCCTGCTAAATGTTTTATTGGTTCGCTAAAGAGAAACATCTTGAGAGCATGTCAGGAGCTGTTCAGAAGATGAGAAATATCCATATGTGATGCGCCTGTTATCACCAGAATTATCCATCTGTGATCATTTTGACCAAACAGCCATTTAGATTTTACATCTATACCAGGGATAGGCAACGTCGGTCCTGGAGGGCCAGTGTCCCGCAGAGTTTAGCTCCAACCCTAATCAAACAATTAGGGTTAATCAACCTGTTTGATTAGGGTTGGAGCTATACCATTCGAAAATTGATGTTGGTGAAGTTGTTTTTTCTTGGAAGAAGTCCCTTATATGCTCACTAAGACTGTTTATTTGATAAAAAATTATATCAAAATGTATAATTAAATAATTAACTTGGTTCTGTGATGCAAAACTGAATTTTCAGCATCATTATTCAAGTCTGACCTTCACATGAAACATTATCATATCACATTCTGAGAATAGTAAATCAGCATTCAAGCTGATCATGTGAATGGCTGAAATCATCCTGTGTGTGTGTATTTTGACCCACACACTGTTTATTTTCTGTCAGGTCTTATCTCCTTATCCTGCATTTGTTGTGTCTATCAGACACACAGATGCAGTCTTTGGCGTGTCACAGATAAGCTTTGATTACTGCAATTATGTTCTGCCTCTGAATGATTATAGAAATGTTATCTTCCTGACACAGACTTACACTCGGAAGAGAACTGCAGCCTTGCCTGAGGCCAGAATAATGCTGAATAAACCAGAGAACAGTGTGTGCCTCAAGCTCTGCTTTGCTGTGGTTTAGCTTACATGCACAAACAGCTTGTCATTTTTTTTGGCTGTATTTAGGAATGGAAAGTTACTATAAGTGCACACAGCTCTTAAGTAAGACCCCAGCAGAGCTCCATAACACTGCAGTCAATTAATGCCTGAGCCCTGCCGAATATGAGCATGACTACTCCACGTTTCTTTTCCACACAGGAATGCAGGAGCAGAATCTGGTAGTACATGTTGAAAAAGGGTCAATGTTACTTCAGAACACTGTATGCAGTGACTTATGAGCCGCAGCTGCCTTGAGCTGGAGCTTAGTAGTATTTCACAGATATTTCTCTGGCATTTCTCCTTCTCTGAGTATGCCAACCATTGTCCAGGCTGCGACTTAACACTCCGAACTTTGAATGAGAGGGAAAGAATGCACAAGAATAGGAGAGATGATGTCAGCCAGAGGGAATGTACGCCCCACAGCGCTCTCTCTGTCCTCTAATGGAGTTTGAATGAATGCGTTCAACAGGTACTGCAAGACGTTCTGTGTTGAGACAGCCGAGGCGCAGCAGAGGATGGGGCTGTGAACTTTACAACACAATACTAGTGTACTACACTGTGCAGTATGCTCTAGTAGAGACCAATATGTTTTATCATTGACAGATGCCAGTACAATTAACTGTAATATGATGTGATAATGGCAATGTCATGATTGGAGAGTAACAACATAAATAAACATTAGTAATTGAGCTATATGTTGTTATTCTGAAGTCCTCAAATTTTTGATTGGTTGAGAGTGAGACGGAGAGTTCCAAGAGTTCTGATGTAACATTCCAACAGCACTGATGCTGCGTCCCAATTCGCATACTATCCGTCCTAACTAGTATTCGAAAATAGAATTAGTAGGCCTATGTCCCAATCATAGTATGTTGAAAAGGGTATGCCAAATATTTCCGGATGGTCTACTACTTGAGATTAAAATGCGCACTCTAACAGCTAATATTGCCCACAACACATTGCGTGGTGGATGAGGATTCGATTAGAGCTACAAACACACATACAAAGTGTTTAAAAACTACAAACATGGCAGATATGCGAGATCAACAGACAGGCAGGGAAAGGGTGATAAATAATCACTGTCTAACCTGATTTAAAAATATTGATTTAATGTTATTCGCATTATATTTCAAATGCAGCAACATTGTGAACTTTTATAATGATGTTTAATCATTAACTTTTAAATTCATCATTATACAAACATACGAAGAGAGTTCTCTGCATGATAGACCCACGGCTGGCAGATCAACGTGCCTCTTCACTTCTCTCCAATACGGTTGGAAATGAAATTAAACTAAATGTACATTTTGTTAACTTTGATAAGATGAATGACAGGGCAGTTTAAACTTAAGACTCGTTCAGACTGTCAGCCCAAATCCGATCATATTTAGATAGTCTGAACGGAAACAAACTACATGAAATCCGATTTGTGCAAATCTGTTTCGAGCTACATTTGTATGTGGTTTGGAATCCTATTAAAATCGCATTTCTGGAAATCCGTTTCAGTCTGACCGGTCAGGGGTGCGTTTCCCCAAAAGCATCGTTAGCTAACTATGGTCGTACGTTTCATTGAACTCTATTGTAATGACAGAACTTGCGACCATTTTTGCTTTTTAGGAAATGCACCCCAGATCGGATTTCCGTAGCTTGTATCCTCACGCCATGTAAAACGTAAACACGTCAGACGTTTTTGCAGAAAACATGCTGAACATCTTGCAGAAACAAGCTTGTGTCGTTGAGAAGTGCAAGTCAAGTGGAAAAACACAATATACTGCTAGTCCACCGTACCTCTTTGAGTCTTGAAAGTAGGGTTGTAATGGTAGGCTACATTATTAGAGATCGACCGATATATCGGTTTACCGATATTTTTCCCCATATTTAATAGAGATCGACCAATATATCAGTTTGCCAATATTTTTTCTGATATTTAAGCATTTTACCATAATCGGATACCATAAATTTTATTTTTTATTTTTATTTGTCACATACACAATTATACAGAGTATAACTAGCAGTGAAATGTGTTATCTGTATTTGACCCATCCAAGTGCACACACACCTGGAGCAGTGGACACACACACACACACACACACACACACACACACCTGGAGCAGTGGACACTGTTTACTCAGGAGAAGCTCCAGCACGACCACCGCATGTAACTTTATACAAGATTCACTTGTTTGAAACACGCTAAATTATATTAACATTTACTATAGAACCATTATTTCACCAATAAACATCTAAATAAATACATCTCTATCGAAATTAATGATTTATTATATCCGCAAGCGATCGCAGTTTGAGTATAGTTCTGTGTAAATAGATAAACCGCGCTGTCAGCAGTTTTCATAATTCAGAATGACAAAAAACATTTGAATAATTCTGATAAATCATGCCAGTTATGAAATGCAATAAAATACGATGTTTTGTTTGTTATAGCTTATTTCAATATTCCAGAGAATATTATTCGGTGAATTATTCTTCACTCTTTAGTCTATTAAACAGCTTATACACCTAAAACTGTAGTTTAAAATGAAGTTTATATGACTCCTGTCCTTTATTTTCTCCATTTTAATACATTAGGTGTTGCTGATGATGCTTTTTATATATAAAATGTTTTTATTGTTGTAATTTTAAGATAAAATGTTACATGAAAATGTAAATTTTCAACAAAGATGACTGAAAGAAGGAAAAACCAAAGTGAAGAATGGACTTACTTCACTCTGTTATTTATTCACTTTATAACAGTAAATAATGTTGGTTCTGTATATCGGTTATCGGGTACATAAACGTACAAATAATCGGTATCGGTTATAAAAAATAAATATCGGTCGATCACTATACATTATAGTACAGTCGTCATTTCTGTCAATTTCTTCGAGTTAAAAAGCGAACTTTTATTTTGACGGGTAGAAGTGAACTGAGGGGGGCAGTAATACGCATTTGAAGCGTCTAAGCTGCCGCAAATCACAGAAGAAGGAGAAGACGGGTAGTAGTGAAGAGACCGTGTATTTGACAATGGTTTTCTCAAATAAAAGGATGAAAGGATTATTAATTGTTCTCTCAATGTCAGTTGTCAAATTCATTGTCATGACTGGATTCTGGTATTCACTCCGCATTACGGAAATCATAAGACTTTAACCTTAAGTTATAAATGGGACATAACTGTATCTGCACAGAGGGATGGTGTTCTGAAATATGGTAAACATGTTCGATGTGTTTCCTCTTTGTGCAGCCGCTTTGTGACCAGTTTTTGTGAACTGTGTCTATCCTCGAGGACAAATAAGCATTCGTCTTTTCTATATCCAAAGCATTCCCATACTACAAATTTTGATTTATATTTGGACGTGGGATAGAGATTAGAGATAACGGCCTCTGTGTCTGATGTTGTCTCCGCTGCACGTGTGGTGGAGCAAGAGAACAGTTAAGTGGAAAGTTGTTGTCTAGGCGCAGGTGAGATTCTGCATTTGTATTTTCTCCAAATACCGTAGATAAGCAAATGTACAGGGTATGATAATCGTACGCGTTCATATCGTGGTATACCGTCATACTGGTATATCGTTACAACCCTACTTGAAAGTAGGGTAGATGGCAACACGGAATAAAGCTGCACATTCCAGCTTCCTGCGTTTCTGCCGCTGCCTCAAAAGACAAATTAATTAATTAATCCAGTGCGAGGACAACACATTGTCATGTTGTAAGACAACATATTTATTGCAAACTGTATTGCTTTTATTGTATTTAGCATAGGCATAATAACGCAATGGCATTGCATTAGAAAACAGCGCACATTCCGTGAAACGAAAGAGCGCTTATGGACACACAAATCGGATATGAACAGTTGCGATACGCTGTGTGGACAGTCAGTTATTCAAATCAGATTCCATCTGGAAATGCACAAAATCAAATTCTGGCTGACAGTCTAAACGAAGCTTAAGCAACAGAGCATACGCACTTAAGACAAAGTAGTATGTCCCAAAGCTTGCCAACTATTCTGCTACATATTTAAAAGCATGTACTTGTTCTTCAAAACAATTGTTCATACTTTTAGGGCATAGTATAAGTAGGTGAATTGGGACGCAGCATGAGTCCCAACAGTTTCACAACAGTTGCAGGCAACCAGTGACCTTTATGACCCCTACTAGTCTTTATGAGTGAGTCATTGAATCATTTACTCAACCTATTCATTCAGTGTTTAAGCCATGCTAATAGTAAAAAAACATCCCTCTTGTGATATTGTTTGATTATTGTGACAGTAGCTGTTTTCAAAAGATTTTCCTATTGAGTAGTGTTCTTGCATGACAGCATATAATAAATATTTTTGTAACATTGTATTTATAGCTTTAGTGGTGAGTGAACTGGAATAAATAATAAACTAAATTACTTAAACATATCAGGAAGCATTGAGAAATTATTCATTGCATTAAATGTTATGTCTATTTTTTTGTTTTAAATTACCATTTAAGTCATTTAACATTGTTTCTCCAGTGATATACAAAATCACATTCTAATATTGACTTTATAAAATATGAAATTTGGTTAAATGCTGCTCATTAATGCTGAGCATAAATGCTGCTCTTACGGAAGTTGTGGCCTAATGGCAGAGGTGGAAAGTAACGAATTACATTTACTCGCGTTACTGTAATTGAGTAGCTTTTTTGTGTACTTGTACTTTTTGAAGTAATTTTTTTAATCTGTAATTTTACTTTTACTTAAGTATATTTTGTGTGAAGTATTGTACTTCGCTACATTTTAAAACACATTCGTTACTGAGTAAAAAATGTATAAAATTTAACTAAGTAATTTTTACTCAGAGTAAATTTTAAATGAGCTACTTTTTACTTTTACTTGAGTATATTTTTAGACTGGTACTTTTACTTGTACTTAAGTAAAATTTCAGTAATGTAATGGTACTTTTACTTGAGTAGAATATTTTTGTACTCTTTCCACCTCTGCCTAATGGTAGAGAGTCGGACTCGTAGTCGAAAGGTTGTGAGTTCGAGTCTTGGTCTGGCAGGGATTGTAGGTGAGGGAGTGAATGTCCAGTGCTCTCTCCACCTTCAATACCACGACAAGGGGCACCGAACCCCCAACTTTTCCCCGGGCGCTGCAACATAAAAGGCTGCCCACTGCTCCGTGTGTGTTCACTGTGTGTGTGTTCACTGCTGTGTGTATGTTTACTGCTGTGTGTGTGTGCACTTAGATGGGTAAATGCAGAGCATGAATTCCGAGTATGGGTCACCATACTTGGCTGTATGTCACATCACTTTAAGTTTTTGAAAAAAAAAATATTCAGCAAAAATATATGTAAACCCCTTCAAACAAGCTCTGTATACTTGGCCTGATTTCCTAAAAGAGTTTGATAATTGAATTTCAAAAATCCCTCTAGCATAAAGCTGATCTCAAAGCTAATAGATGTGGACTTAAAGCCTCAAAACACAAATTTTGTTTTTATGGGCTCTTTAAAGTGTCTTAACGGGGGAAATGGAAAGGCTCCAGCTCTTTTCAAATGGTGATGAACGGACTTGAGCCAAAGCGCCATGCTGCAGGAGAACATCTCTAGGCATCGCTTGTGCTGTTAATCTGTCACCTTATCTCCTGCAGCGCCTGCGTATCTCAGACGGATACGGTCAATCACATGCCAGCAGCACGTGATCTCAGTGAAATAGAGTGGGAGGGGATTCTGGGGAAACCGATAACAGTTTGGGATAGGAGGAAAGAGGCATTACTGAACAAAGCATGGGGTGTGAGTTTCCTTTTCATCCTGTATGAGAACAAAATGTGTAGCATGTTCCTGTGTGTGTGTGTGGTGTTGAATAACAGTTTAAGCTGCATGCATTCTAAAAAAATGACTTCTTTTGGCCAATAAAGCATTACAAAAGTATTTTAACACAAAAGAGCTCAAAATAAATTATTGTGTTTCTGTAATACCATGTTTTGTATTTAAAAATAATAAAATGAATACATTAAATTAAGTTTAAATGTACAGATGTACATTCTAAATACAGTATCTTTATAATAATTGTAATATATTTTTTTGTGTTGCTTTTAATAGAAACAAGGATTTTTAAATTCGCTGAAAATGTGCTTATTTGTCATGAAAATGACACAATAGTAGCCAAAACTCTGATAACTGGAATATTTCTGGTTTGAAATCATGATAAGCTATCATCATTGCACCCTTGTTGAAGACACTTTAACCCCAGGTTACTCCTGGAGGACTAAACCAGTAATAAGTATACTGTTAGTCAAGTTGGATAAAGATAAAAGTGTTAGCTTAATGACTACTGGCAAAGAATGCTTAGTAAACCACCTCCACATCATCATGTACCACACTGTCAGCAGTTCTTGGTCTCTTCCTTCATAATAATCATCATCAGTGTTGGTCACCTGTGCTGAAATGACTAAATGAATGTTCTGCTGAGTCAACAGCCTCCGTTAAAGCTGGATTGAGAGAAGTCACACAGAAACAGGCCTGCTGTAATTTTACTGACGCTCAACACTGGAGCTTTGACTCTATTTGCCTTGTCCATGTGTATCACACCCACCCACATTAAGAGCACGGATCATTTGCATGTTACATAGCCTCTGCTATCATCTTGTTTTGCATTCCACCTTATTAACATTACAAATATTTTCAAAACCTAAAGCAGTGGTTGTAAGCAAAGTTTCAAAACGATAACTGCGTTACTGGCAGAAATGTGAGGGATTGTATTGCACATCTCCTTCTGAAATACCACAGTTCTTGACATAAGATCAATGAAGCTCCAGCCAATTGAAGATAAATTATTTCACTTCAATGCTTTATTGTTAGAAACTGATCTTAGGTCAGTTGTTTTCTGTATACAAATGCAATACATGTTGCGAATTCAAGATTAGTTACTAAGTTTGGAGTGCTGTTTTCAGGATATTCTCACGTGCCACCAATGTAATATTCCTTATGAGCTGATTGTTGTGGAAAAACCCATGACTGAAACAGATGTTTCCCTCTTGTTGAATAATCTTCCCCTCTCCTGATGCTGTTCTTGGTACATAATAGGAAGCGGCAGGAGGAAATTACCGCTTGTTTTAATCCTAGTTGAAATGCATTCCCCTTGTGGGCACTGGCACAACCTTGCACCTGTGATCTGGATGGGGGTGTGTGCCATTACAAATATTAATCAAAGCAAAGTTCAGCCCTTCTAAAATTCCATATTCAACCAGTGGTGGTCAAAGTACACAGATCAAGTACTTGAGTAAAAGTACAGATAGGTATAATAAAATATTACTCCAGTAAAAGTAAAAGTACTGCTTTTTCAATTTACTACTGAAAGTACAAAAGTACTCAATTTTTATGTACTTAAGTAAAAAGTACTGATAGACAGATTTATTTTGCAATTTTATATAGACTACTTTATTTAATTTTATATTAGCACATATTTTTATAATCATACTGCCCAAAATACCTGGGTTTTTCCCAAAATAACCACTATATAGAGTCAAGATATATATTTTGTTGATATGGACTATGTTGATGAGAGTGATGTAGTAATGTTCACTGTGAAGCTTAAACAGTTTCATAAGGATTTTTTTTTCTTCTCAAACCTTGTCTGTGGTGTAAAAACACCCCTGGCCCAATGCCCCCAGAGGGCATCACTTCCCACTCTGATAATTACTGTAGTTACTATGTTCTGAACATCACATCCTTTCTTTTTCCCTCAGATGGAATCTATCTCGGTTTTTCATTTGAACATTTTCATTTGAATAAAGATATTTAGACTTTATATCAAAACATTTCCTCAACTTAGCACCAGCAAGCTTGTTAGCTAGACAGTTAGCATCAGCTAACAATATTTACTTATTTTCAGTATGGTTATGAATAAACATTCATATCTGTCTACTCGGCTAGTTGATCTAAACAATATAAAAATGTATACTGTTGATAAACAATATAAAAACAGGCGTCACATAGGTCTAAATGCATAGCATTTTAATAAAACTGCTAACGTTACAGCAGCGGGGAATATGAGCGTGCATGAGTTATTTTTAGAGGTGGGCATAGATTAATTTTTTAATCTAGATTAATCTAGATTAATTTTGGAATTAATCTAGATTAATCTAGATTAAAATGGCTCATTTGAATTCTGCCGAGGCATTCAGAATATGTGTGCTACCCAAATAATGACTAAAAGTAAGTCTTTGAGAACGGGTTTCTCAAGCCAGGTGGCGCATTAGACCAGGGCTCATCTCCTGTTTCCAAAATGCATCACAAACTTTAATCTCTTCCCGTCCCAATCCCACGAAAAAACTGGAGGAAAATCCGTTCCACTCCCGGAAGAATGACCCCCATTCCTCCCACTCCCGTGTTGTTGTTTTTTTGCCGATAACTGTCAATTACAGTAAAAATATAGTACAGATCACAGCGTGCCCACCTTATTAGTTGAATAAAAACCCAAAATGTCGTTTTTTGTTATTATATTGAACTGAAAGCCATCTTATTATGCACAGTGTTGCACAGATTAAATTTCATGTAAATCATCCCTGCTAACACAAACGTCTTTTATTTTTATTTTTTAGACATTTCACTCTCGATAGATATATTTTTATATGTACTGTATTTTTAGATATATTCGAGTTTCGAAGTTTCTCGCTCAAGTTCACATGAGACCTAAAGCGCATCCTGTTTGCTTAAAAGCGCAACGTTTCGTTGTTATTCTGAGTGCACACAAATAAATGTAGAGTCTTTACAGATTCGAAAGATGTATTAGGCTACTTTTATCTGTATGACCAAGAATGACGGAGATTTTAAGAGCAAGTGAGCGCACCGGAGCCTGTCCTGCAGCAAACGCGCTTCCACACAAACACTTCAATAGCGCACATTTCTCTAGGTTAACATCATATTGAGCGGCCATGTAAAGTTGCTACTACATACATCTTTCAGATGAAAAGCCATATTTGAGGTTGATGAATGATAGGTGAGCGTTTGGATGTCCTGCCCGACTGTATTACCACATAGACCAGCCGTTAACAATCTGTCCATCACGGACTGCGAGCCTCTAGTAATGTACAGAGGTCCAGTTAGAGACAATTTCTTGAAGCAAAGGTCCGGGAAATCATAATGTCTTACTATTTAGTGTGATAGCTTATATATTTTATAGCTTTTATATATTTATAAGTAGCCTAGTTGTTGTTTCAGCATCTGCATGTAATAAATACCTGCCTAATCAAATTAATTCAGAACAATTCAAAAACATTTGACAATATTTATTGTCATGTTACATAGAACTGAACATATATGTATGACTGTAGATATGTATAATGTTTTTTTCATTAACAAAATAAAAGTAGGGCTGTATTTCAAAATAAGAGAAAATAAATAAAATGTGAAAATTGTGTATGTTCAAATAAAGTGCTTAACTTCAGACAAATAAAATAAAGGGAGGAAAAGCTTGAATTTCTCATTTTCTGTTTTACATCTTGACTCAGCAATCGCAACCAATTTTACAAATAATTAATCTCAACACATCTTAACAATTAAACGGTTTGAGAATATCACCAGTTTCTACCGCTCTTATATCCCACTCCTCCACTTTTGGAGAACGCATTTGTTCCTTATTTTTATCTCCCTTTCTCCGTCTTACTCGCCTGTTTCTCAACTTTCTCCGGCGCAGTCGTCTGTATCTCTCCTTTTGTTTTCTACATGTATCGCTATCTTTCTTTTTCTTTCTATCGTCTTTTCATGTGTTACTAGCCGCAAACTCTCTCATCTGTCTGCACTCTGTCGAGTCGCAATGTTTACCAGACTTGATTGGCTGAGTGGTATCACGTGGGATGGCTTAACTCGCATGCAATTGGTCTGTGCGTTTCCACTACCACTACCGTAAAGACAAAAGCTGCGCCGTTTGAAATAGAAGCGCCCCGTGTCAGGTTTTAGATCATAACCTTATATTTTGGCTGTAGGACTCGTTCTCGCCCCCTACAGTGCAATTCGGCTAGGTATACATCCGCGCTAAAATATCAGGGTGAAAGTCATCATAGCTTGCGTAGTATAGACCCAGCTCCCAACCCAACTTTGAGAATAGATTAACGGCGATATTTTTTTTATCGCCGATAAGAGTCTCGCGTTAACGCAGCACGTTAACGCCGATAACGGCCCACCACTAGTTATTTTATTTAATCGGTGTTATTTTAATGTTTTGTTTTTTGACCTAAAACATAACGTTAGAGACACTGATGTTGATCTGTCTGCATTCAAGCATTTCAGTGGGCTTAAATAGATCACCCTTTACAGCAGATTTAGTTCACAAACAACTGACAGTTTTGACCTAAATATTATTTTCAGTTACAATAATTCATCCTAAAATTCGACATTAGTAACTTACTTTTCACAGCATCAGTAGCGCGCGCTCACAAGATCTCCCGGTTCTTTACTTGTGAGTTCAGTTCACTGAAGAAGATTCGCTCTAAACGGATCATTTGAATCAGTGAGTTTTCGACTCGAGAACAGCTGCAATCGGATCAATGCAATTGGTGAATGAATCGTTTGTTGCGATTTGCGAACCGATTGAACAGGTTCATTGAAAAGAATCAGTTTGTTCAGGAATCAGACACCGCTTCTGCGTCTCGGAGCACGTGATGTATCACGTGAGTAACGATATGTTTTATGAAATGTAGTGAAGTAAAGTATGCGATCTTATGCTTTGGAATGTAGTGAAGTAAAAGTAAAAGTTACTCAAAATAAAACTACTCCAGTAAAGTACAGATACTTGAAAATGTACTTAAGTACAGTAACGAAGTAGTTGTACTTCGTTACTGACCACCACTGTATTCAACATTCTTATTCAAAGTATTTGTTCAGAAAAGGAGCTTTAACTCTTTCACGTAATTTAAAATGACAGCCTCTTATTTTCTCTGTCTTGACAGGCTGCACTTTAAAGCTATGGTTTGTTTTATTACTAGCTTCATAATCAGTTTGCACTTTACTCATCAAATTGTAGTTTTTGAGCTCTTGCACACATATAATTAAAGCAACCTCTTGTCATGAAGCAGTTGAAAAGTTTTTTTTTCCTCATTTGTAATATCAAGAAAATGTATTTCAGTATGTTTTCATCAAATGTTATGGATCTACTCCTCTAAAACACCTCATCAGCAGCCCCAGACAAAATCCGTGAACCCACATTTTCCATGCTGATTTTTGGGGACACCAGTGGTTCCATGTGACAATAAGAAAGTAAGAAATTTTAGTTTTTTTTGCGCACAAAAAAGTGTTCTCAAAGCTTCATAAAATGAAGGTTGAACCACTTGGTGAGTCTAAACAGGTTTTATTGGTAGGTTTACAATCAAATTAGAGAACATATTTAATACAATCGCAAGGGGCGGGAATGTGTAGAACTTTGTGAATGACTGCCATTCTGGTTCTTTGAAAATCTGCTTTCAGCATGCACATATTCTCAGAGGACCTGCCCAGTAGCTATGTTTCCATCCAAAGATTCAAATTTAACTTATGCGCAAAACTGGAATATCACATAAAACATATGCGAATAAAGCACCGTTTCCATCCAACGAGTCAAAGAGAACAAAATCGTCACTTCCTGGTAAACTGAAATATCACAAAAAATATATGAGAAGCCACTGAATATAATAATTTTCATATATGAAATTATTTGCACCTCAGAGAAAGCAGATGTAACACAATAAATGTGTTAGAGACGGAGGTGGATGCCGGCTGTTTGAGAACAGTCTTTTAAGACAATTATACAGAAATACTTTGCTCAGGCATTTCAGAACGACCATAACAACTTATAGATGCTGTGAACGAGATCGGTTCCGCTGGCCGGTCAAGTTATCCCGTCTCATAGCGCAAAGTCACATGACTTTTTGATGCGCATGGAGGAATTTATTAGTTAAATGTGTTTCCATCGTAGTTTATGCACATTTTTTCTTACTGGATAAAAAGTTTATCCTACTCGAATGTGGGCATTCATTTTGTATGCGCACTTTTAGAATTTATGCGTATCTTGACGTTTCCATCCAGCGTTTTTTATGCGATATTCTAAAATGCGCATAAAAATAGGTGGATGGAAACCAGGGGCGAACTGGGACAAAATTTCAGGCCGGGAAATCTCATCCCATACACCCACAACAAATTTAGCCTATTTGTATGAAAATCACATAAAAAGGTCTAAATCTTTAGTTGGGGCCGTGGAAAATAAGTGAATGAGTCTCGGGGCCTCTCTCTGCTCTCCCCGTGGCCGACCCCGCAGCTGCCGGACCCCGTCATTTGGCACGGAGATGAAAGGATGTCTCGCGCTCCACTCTGTCCTCTGTGACACAGCCTGACCGCAACACAATCTCAGACGTGTCCATAAACTGCACCGCTGGCCCTGTGACGGCACGTCTCCGGTGACACGACAGACACCCAGAGCTGGGAAATCTGTCATTAGGACAGTTCGCACATCAGCGGACTTCCATTACTGATTTATTAGCATGGGATTGGCTTCCTCCGTCTCCAGATATTATTTTGTATCCGACTTTAAAGAGAAACCAGGATTGGTTTCTTCAGGACATAAAAACCTGGAATGTGTTTGGTTTGGATATGCATAGCCTTCCAGAGGCCTCAGATCCAAGCTTTGGCAGTGACAGTCAGCCACAATCTCTCTATAGAATGGCTGCACTCTTTGAAACGTTTTGTGACTTGCTGCCATTTCAAAAATGCAGCCTTGTGTTTAAAATTGAAGGAGTGGCCGAATGTGAATTCTGTTACTTTTCTCTCTGCATTCAGGACTAGATCTTAAGTATGGCTTTTGGTGAAATGCAGCTGTGCATTTTATCTAACACAGAACGGCCTGAGCTTGAAAACAAATTGAATCAGCGTAAATTACTTTGGTATTTGCACTAAAGAAGTTTGTAATAATGTGAGAGGCTTCACTGAGAAGTCAATGATTATGCCGGATTTGGTCAGATGTTGAACTTTTACATTGTGTTGAAAAAGGCCAACGGTCATTTGGTTTGTTTGTTTTAGCATTGGTTTGCCAGCATGGAATGAGTTTGAACACTCTCCCACAAAAGCCATTGGAAGTTGTTGTTTCCTAAGCTTAGGGCTTTGGTGTTAAATCTAATCTTGAGCTCAACCTTTGCCCTCTGACCACTGAGATCAACTCCATATTAAATTTACCAACCCTTTTAGGGATGTCACAGCCCTGTACTGATCTCTTCTTCTGCAGTGGATGAAATGACCCTAATCCTTCAAGACTTGTGGCATTCAAAATGAAAGCTTGCTCTGGTCCTCAATAATCTAGTGAATTGATTAACTTTTCACATTCAGTACCTTTTATTATTTCGTGATTTGTTACCCCTTAAATGCATAAATCGGATCTTTAGCGAGGGACTTAATTCACTACCCTTTACCGTCTTTATTTTTTAAAGTTAGACATCAAATTTCTTAGTATTCCTCAATCTATCCATTATACACAATATAATAAGAAAAAACTTGAAATACACTTTTTGTAAAAAGTGTATTAGGGTCGCTAGAGACTCAAGGTGTGTATTTAATGCACAACAGTAATTAAATATCTGATGACTCAATATGTGCAATTCACCTTTATTCCTCGAGGTGGCACTGTGTGTTATGTTTCACTCATAATTACCGCAGGGATAAATCAAAAGAATATCATCAGCAAGAATTGAACCGAATGGCTTGAATTTCTTAACTGCAGAGCAATTACTGTTCGCAATGAAATATAAGTGTCACTGTCATTTGATGGTGGATGTGGTGAATAAGCTGTCAGCGATCAAAATATTGATTTTGAGGTCATTGAAAACACTAGTTTTGAGAATATGGTTGAGATCGCGAATATGAACCAGATGCTGGATGTACTGTGGAAGTGCTCTCTGACGATAACAGCGATGGTAAAGTCATCTGCTCAAATTGAACCCTACTAAGTTCCAAAAAGTAATGATATATGCTTTATTTTATTCTTTTGTAATTGTTCTTAAAATATTAAGATCGTTGTTTGCTATTGCAGTAGTTAGATATTTATCAGTTTTGGAGATATAGGTCCTAAAAGAGCTGAAGAGCCGAATATGTAACGGAGAAACATTCATGTATTTAAGGGTTAACAAGAGAAACAATGCCTCCCTCTTGAACTTTAACCACTGTTCGCCAGTGTCATTTTAGAAAAAGCAAGTGATTTATGTTTTGTAATGTCATATTTCATAAATTTGTTTTATTTTTGTACTGTGGATTCTTTTTTCATCCATTTTTGAGAAGGCACTGTCTCCCTTGGCTCCACAGAGGAAACGCCTCTTAAACTAACCAATGGTAGGTAGTTGCCCCTAGCATGAACTTTCTGTCCCGGTTTTAATAAGAACTTTAGCCTTTTTTGACTTTATTCAGAGGACTCTGATGCGTGTGCTCTATGGCATGTTTGTGTTGGCTGCACGTGTGACCACACGCTCCTCTGAGCCCATCTGCAACGATTATTTATTTACTCGCTGTGATGCTTAACCCCGAGCAGGCACGGGCATCCCAAACCTCAGCAGCGGGGCAGGATGAACTCTGTACATATTCTGTCTTTCTTTAAACTCAATTCTAATCTATCTTCCGTACCTCCCTCAATCATATGCTGAGCCCTCTTGATTCTTCCCAGACGTCACTGTTGACATTCCCAAGGCTCCAGATTCAAGAAAAATGAGTCCTTGCCTCGTAAAATGAAAAATTTTTGTGTCCAAATTAGTTTTTGTTGTTGGCAAATGACAGAATAGTGCTAAATAAATGGCAGTTTACAAAAAGTGTAATCTAGGGGTGACCAAAGCACTGGATTTAGGATTAAGTTAGTGCTAAATGAAACACTGTAACTAGCAAACAAATAGCTCCTTGTCAGATCTGACAAAATAAAGTGTAGACATAAAGTTTTCCTGACTGTCACTATTGGCGACTAGGTTTTATAATATGGTCGCTTATATTTGTTTTTCTTGTCGTAATTGCAACCATTTTAGTTGCAGTCTGGAGGTTTGATTATAACATGCAATGTTTATGAACTACAATAATGGAAAGACAGATATTACACAGATAAAAACCGGCTTTATCTCTCACAGGGACCTGCCGTCCCTGTTATCAGGGCTTCATCAGGGGTTTTGAGAACAGGCCTACGTGAGTCTCTGCATTCCAGTGTGGAGAGCTTTAAGTGTGTGAAAGGTCTGCCATCTCTCCTAAACAACAATCACTGTGAGCTGGGCCAGTTGTTCACCTTTATCTCTGTTCACAGGCGTCGTTTTGCCCGTTTTGGTTCAGTAATCATCGAATGGGAACTGCTGGGGTTAGTGTGTAGCAAAATTACAGGGTTCTTTTTAACATGTTTGTACATTTTCTAACTTTGTGTTTCATATTTTCTCGTTCTTTCTTGGGTGCATATAAGAGGAATCTTCATTTTGAAGTAAAAGCCATTGTTGCCAAGTATGTTCAGTGGCGTACCATGGGGTTTCAGTCAGGGCCTTCAGTAAGTAAAGTAAACTACATACCCACATCTTACACATCTCTGTTACTGCTAATGCAGCCATATGCATATAATGCACATATTATGCCGCACACAGGCTCTCAGCTACAATAACGGCAGATCAACAATTTCAACATTAGGCTAGATTAGGGTGGGTTAAAAACAGAGTAAATATCTCTACATGGTCAGTAAAACAAGCTGTTTTACAAAATCAGATTAAACTTCCCCAAGTTCACACAGGGAACATCCATAGAACAATCCAAGCCCTCGATAAAGTACCACAGCACATGTACTAACCACTAGGAGCAAAAGCATTTTTTGAATGACTTCACCAGGAGATCTTCTCACCCTCTGCTTGGAGACTTGGAAGTGTTTCACTGGGGAGGACCGAACGAACACAATTGTCTAAGTGATCCTACTTTTTGGAACAATGGTCTAGGGAAGGAAGTGTAATAAGGGGCCTATCCTAAGTCCTTGAAAGCCTGGCTGCTCTCGATGGGGCCTGTGTCAACAGACCCCCCACCTAATCTTGCCAAGGGTCACACTTGCTTTTGCACCCTCCATCCCCACTCGAACAATCCCTCCATCTGTGTGGAGTCCCAACCCCCCTCGCCTCTGGTTTGGGATGGCACAAACCGGAAAAGTGGCTCACAAAGAGAAAAGCATTCTTCCATGCATAAAACAACTTGTAAACAAAGAAGACCACCAAAGACATGTTAGGTGAACTGAGATGGGTTTGTCTTTGCCTGCTGGAGCAGAAGTGCGCTGCGCCACCCTGTCTCTCGCTGTGGACACTATGTGCGCTTTACAAATCCATGTGAAGAGCCAGAGAGATGAGCAAAGCAATGACGATGGGTTGGAATTTGGTGTCATTGCGTAACCTGAGACAGGTTAAAAGAAAGAGTTTGAAAGGGACGGTGGATTTGCTCTGATCGGAGTCTAAGATTTCTGTCTGTAGATGTGGAAAAGAGCCCAGATGTTCAATGAAGTGCTGGAGGAAGTCTTGATGACAGTCCAGTACTCTTTAGAGAAAGACTAATTCCTGCTTCCTATGATCTCATGTTTCTTATGACATAATCCAGAAAGTGCTAAGGAAACATGCAAAATTTGTACAAATGTTCCCACGTTTATGTTCTCGTTGAATATTTAATTTAACATATGTTGGAACACGGCTGCAGGAATTTGCTTACTGTTGCTAAAATTGTACAGTTTTACCCAAGTAGTGTTCTTAATTTTTTGAATTTAGCCCATTTCCTTGCTCTAGTGTATTAGCACAGCAGGTCTCTGAAAGAGTGGTAGCTGTCGCCAGCTTCATTTACACAGCCGATAAGAGGACCAGGGGAAGTGTGTTTCTCTTTCTCCAAACACGTAATCTCCCCACACTGCAGGCGTTCCAATGTCAGGTCAAGAGGACTGGACTGGAGCTGTGAACTTCCTGGAATCTGCCACCTCTTGCTTTCTGTTGAAATTCTTCAGGCCTCAAACATTTGAGACGGCCACAGATGCTAAGCAGTCCACCCCAGCCTTCCTTTTGTTTAATTAAGAAGTTTCTTGAGTAGTCATTACCGAAGAGGAAGGTTGTCAGTCATTTAGCCATTGTTTCAGTGGTCATGGCTGCTCGGGCGGTTTGGTGTGCAGGAAGGAGCTAATGTATAGAAATCAAACATCAAACATTCAGCTCAAGGATCAAAGCCACACTTGATTACAGTCTGTAGGATGCAGTTGCTGTGAATATAAGCACAGCTTCTTGAATAGGGAAATATAGGATTCTCCAAAATGGTTTTCCATATCCATTTGGTCTATCCATTGCACTTGCAATTTCTGGAATAAAAAAAACACAGTTATACATTTACCAATAGGACAGGGGTTTACAGGACCAATGTCCTGCAGAGTTCATTTCCAACATTTCCAAACACACCCGCCTCAAAGTTTCTAGAGGCTCAGGTGTGTTTAATTGGGGCTAGAGTGGCCCTCCAGGAGCAGCATTGGGCCTTTCAAGATTGGCTCTTGAAAGGTGAGATGGCCTTTCCTACTGCTGTCATAATGTTTTGTTGATTTCGACCACACCTTAACTACAAGAAGTTTTCAGTTCCCAAAGAGGCCATTGTGCTACGGGTGTCCCAAGTTTGAATCCCTACCCGTGGAACTTTCCCGATCCCGTCCCCTCTCTCTCCTACTTAGCTTTCTTACTCACTATCCTATTAAAATAAACAGCAAAAATGCCCCGGAAAATTAACCTTTAAAAAACTTAAAGTAAATTCAGTAAATTAAAAAAAAACTACATTGTTATGTTTTGTAAGGTGTGCAAAGCTAGCAAGCATTACATCAGTTTCCAAAGATACTGCCATGCATAGATGCCATTTTGATCATAAATAGTGGTTTATTATGACTCCCAATAAGACAACACATTCAGGCAAACCAAGACCACTTTTTTTCAACTAAATGGACAAAAATTAGACTTAAAACAGACCCTTGGTTTACCAACTATTATCTTTAAGTTACCAGCGTAACTCATCAGTCACAAAGTTCTCTTTTATAATCCTGTCTGCATGTTTCAGATTATAATACAGCTCAGTCTAGAATTTAAAGGATTAGTTCACTTTCAAATTACAAAATCCTGATAATTTACTCACCCCCATGTCATCCAAAGTGTTTATGTATTTCTTTCTTCAGTCGAAAAGAAATTAAGGTTTTTGATGAAAACATTCCAGGATTTGTATCCATATAGTGAACTTCAATGGACTCCAAACGGTTGAAGGTCAAAATTACAGTTTCAGTGCAGCTTTAAAGGGCTATAAACGATACCAGACGATGAATAAGGGATTTAGAAAAATAAAATAAATGTATATGCTTTATAAACACACAAATGCTCGCCTGTTTTCGATGCGCGTCCCAGACTTCACGTAATACGTAATGACGTTGAAAAGGTCACGCTAGATGTAGGATCCATCTCATCTTGTCCTCCAAGTTCAAAATCGTCTGACATCATTGTTTTACCTTGTAAACTTGTTGAGTTATAAAAAAATGTGTAACCGCCATTTGACTTTGTATTTGCACGTTCAACTTGTAAACACTGACTCGGTAATTCCGCCTACATCAAGCGTGACCTTTTCAACATCATTACGTATTACGTGAAGTCTGGGACGCGCATCGAAAACAGACGAGCATTTGTGTGTTTATAAAGCATATACGTTCATTTTATTTTTCTAAAATAACCGATCGTTTCGCTAGATAAGACCATTATTCATCGTCTGGTATCGTTTATAGCCCTTTGAAGCTGCAATGAAACTGTCATTTTGACCTTCAACCGTTTGGAGCCCATTGAAGTAGACTATATGGATACAAATCCTGGAATGTTTTCATCAAAAACCTTAATTTCTTTTCGACTGAAGAAATAAATACAAAAACATCTTGGATGACATGGGGGTGAGTAAATTATCAGGAAATGTTTATTTGAAAGTAAACTAATCCTTTAAGTGTCCTTTATGTGGGGAGTCCGTAGCAGTTTTGATTCGACTACCTGTGCAACAAAGCTTTTTGGAAGCGTCACATTTTAATATGGAAGTGTTTATGGCTCGTTTTAGAGGGAGCACAATCTGTGTGACTCCACCACCAGAGGCAGGGTAAAACCATTAGCCTTGCTTTTCCTTTGGGTGTGTATGTTTACAGCTTGGCTCCAACGCATTGTCAGTTTTAGTAGTGAAAGGCGTTGGCTGCTCTTTTGTAGTTGAGCATATAATTGTGTACTTTTGATATAAGCAGTGGTTTCCTAAATTTAGTGTTTTCTTTCTTTCTTTTTTTAAAGACTCTCAAGTTTACAAGCTTCATTCCAAAGAAATGAGCAGAAACCTGAAGTCGGCTTTACAGTTCAACGAAATCCTTGATTATGCAGAGTTGAACAAAAAGAGCCAAATGCATTCTTGTGGTGGAAAACCCGTTCTGCTTTATGCCTGCCAGTTTTAGCATAAAAAATAAGTAGTTATTTTCAGTCTTACCAGTGTGGTAACCAAAGAGAAGGTGCTTTTTGTTGCTCATAAACTGCATTAAAAATAACCTTGAATAAACCTTTTGCACATGAACGTTAAAGAGGGTGTATTTTTTTGTATGACCAGTTTAATTAGCTTCACGAACAAATTACTTGTTTTAGCAGGTTGGTTTTAATGAAATGGTTAAAAAAACTCTCGAAAGTACAAAATTAGTGGTTAATGGATTGTCACAATCTTAACCAAAATTGTTTATTTCCCTAGGTTTTCCGTCTTCAAGGAAGAGCCCTTGCTTTACTTCAAAGCTTCTCGTTATGTATGGCAGGTGACTAGCTTCTATCGAGGCCATGTCAATTAACTTATCGTGTGGATTGAGGTTATAAAGCTTCACTTCAAAGGTTTTTTGTTGTGTTTTGTTCACTCGTTGCTGTGACAGCTTCATAATAAGGATAGGCGATGGATTGTCAATGTGACTCCACATCGTGGGTGTATTCAGTGTCTGCGTTCTTGGTCCCATTCTACCCCAATGCCCCCACTGTCTTGAACTCTGACCTCGCCGGACTGGGAATACAAACACTGATTCACCTTTAGGCGGACGCTGTGGGTTTCTCTGGCGTTCCTGTGGTCTGGTTAAATTGTTTTGTCATTACTGGGAAAGATTCTGGAAATACAAAATGGAAGCTGGTGTAAAACAGAACATATTGATTGAATAATGAAACATAATATTATCATGTAGCATTGAAAAGAATTTAGAAGTGAGATGTGCAATGCAGCATGTTTTTGTATCTTCTTACAGTATTAATTTTTATATCTCAATGCTAATGTATTTATTCTGAAATTGCAAATTGTTTCAGAATATTATTATAACGAATCCCCCATGGTAGATTCCACATTTTTGATGCCAAATGTGAGGGGGGAAAAAAATCACTTTCAGAAGATGTTTTTTGAAGATGAATAGTTTTTTTAAAGAATGCAAACATATATTTTACTGTTAAACGTGCCACACTGAGTGTCTTCATTTTGATGGATGGAACAGTTATTGTTTCAGGGTTTTGAAGTAATGGTCTTGAGACACTGTCCATGTTTTGCAGTGACATAATTGTCTCCCTTGAGGGCCACAATTGCTAAAGACCAAAGACCCAAAGATCACTATTGAGTGGTCTATTATTTTCCATCCTCCTGCCAGTTTAACGCCCCTGAGCTGGCTAGTGAGGTCAGGCAGAGGTCAGAGGTTAATGAAGTGCCCTTTGTTGTTCACAGGAAGAAACAGTTTTATTTAGTCCTGTATCTGCTAGTAAGCTTACAGGAATCTCCAGAAGTCCTCAGAGCTTCTCATCAGTCTGGATCCCAGACTCCCTCTGGGGCTCTCATGGGAAAGACCAATGTAAACTGCCTAGCAGCGACTCAAAGCGTTAACCTAAAAGTTAAAGTGAGCAGTTCGTCATTTCTGCACTGCTGGTGGCATTTTCCATAGCAACCACCCAACACTACCTAGCAAGGGCTACATACACTTCAGACCCGTCTCTTCAAACTGTCCAGTTTTCTAGCTACAGGTTGTTGTGCAATTTAAGTTAATATGCCAGTGTTTTTGTACATGGGACCTGATGGTTCATACATGCTGATGAGAGTTTATTCGAGAGCACTGTATCCTCACAGGGTTATATAGACAAATTCCACAGCGTCCAGTGAATGAACAAACAGCCCTCTCATTTGCTTCATGTGACACATCAGCCACGTGTCTTTAGTACAAGAGAGAAGCTGGGGAAGAGAATTCATACTGAATCGATTGAGGTTGACAGCCATGCTGCTGTGATATAAATGATGATATCAGCCAAGCCTATTAATGAATGGTCTTTATTACAGAGCATTGGGCACCCTTGTTTCTAGTCATCAGTTTGCCCTTCGATCTAAATCATTATGTCTTTATATACTAATATATATACAAGCCCTAGCATCTTGATTGTCTTCATGTGAAGCTAACGTTTGTGTTCTGTTTTCTTTCTCTTGTGTCATAGAGTTACTGGGCTCCACAAAGAGGCTTAACATCAACTATCAGGATCCAGACGGGTGAGTCATTGTTGTGTTGTGGGGAATCTTATAAGAAATCAGGCCAAAAACATAATAATCAGGTCAAAACACAGACATTGTAAAGTGTCCAAGCCAGTCAACACTTTCCCATAAGTCACAAGTACTGAGAAGTCATCTGACTAGAAAAGCTGCTAGTGAACTATAGGTTTCTTGTTTAATGACACTTCAGTGTACTGGTAGTATTGCTAGTATATCATAGTTTAATGACCATTGGGGTCAAAAGACAATGCTAACATGGCAGATAGTATGTCTTTGAGTGTATTCATAACACACACCTGCTCACTGCTTATTAGCATGCCTTGTAATATATTAGATGTTTATTATTCTGCATGATCATATTCTACATCCCTAATCGTACCCAACACCTAAACTTAACAACTACTTTACTAACTATTAATAAGCAGCAAATTAGAAAAAAAGTCGTAGTTAATGGTTTGTTAATAGTGAGAATTGGATCTAAAAATAAAGTGTGACGATAATTTCTAATACCTTTATTTTGATTTTGGTGGGCTAATTTTTATTACAATGTAAAATGCAATTATTAAAATGTAAAATAACAGTTTTCTATTTGAATGTATTTTAAAATGTAATTTATTCCTTTAATGCAAAGCTGAATTTTCAGTTTAATTTCTCCAGTTTTCAGTGTAACATGATGCTTCAGAAATCAGTCTAATATGCTGATTTGCTGCTCAAAAAATATTTCTGATTATTGTTATTAATGTTGAAAAAGCTGTGCAGGCAATTATTGTCATGGTTTCCACAAAATATAAACTACAAAAGAAAAGCATTTACTTGAAACATTGAACAATTATAACATTGGCTTTACGGTCACTTTTGATCAAATGAATGTATCCTTGCTTCATAAATTCATGAATTTCTTTAAAATAATAAATAAACAAATAGTGACACCAACATTTTGAAAGGGAGTATAAATGAGCTGCTCAGGTTCTCTCCGCTGACAGCATCACATCCTCGTCCCGTCACTTGAGAGTGTCAGAATGATCATGTGCAAGCATGTTGACTTCCTGTGTGATTTATCATCCCACTTTGATTAGTTTTGAAATTGACAGGAAAGTTTTACAAGTTGTTGACTCACACAGACATCCGAGTCAGCAAACCGTCTTATGTTAATTGCTGTAAATGTCCTCTCTACACACCTCTAACGTCTTAGTCAAACCTCTGAATCACACCCCCTGTACACTTTTCATTATAAGGTTTCATGTCTATGATCAATTTTTCACTGGGCTTTATTATATTGAATTGTGTAGCCAATCTATATCTAATCATATTTTTCTGAACACTGTTAAGTTGTGTACTTTCATGTAAGCGTTTTAACTTTTTAATGTGCAAATTGCACGTTCTCATCCACATAACACATGATAACTTCTCTGGCAAGGCATCTTGGGAAGAATCTTTTGGTATGCCTTATCCTTCCTGGTATTGATCAGCTGTGATGTCTTGGCATTCAGCATCCATTGCATCATGGAGGGACATTTGGTCAAAACCTTCCATCTCAATGAGGTTGGGAAAAGGGGAGTAAGGGGCAAGGAAAAGAGATGTCATTCTCGAACAGGTGTCAAAACATGCTCTGATTACACTGGGAATGGTAGAATGGTCCCCTTTCTCTGGCACCAGTCTTTGGTACAGATCTTCTAAAATCTCACAATTATGCAAGAGTGCACTTTTCCACACAAGATCAACCCAAAGAGGTCCTCTTTCACTGTATATCATATAGTCATGCGATTGAAAGAACCTCAACACCTGAGTGTGTTTCCTAGATGGGAATCAGCTGTCATTTATATATGTGCATAACTTCAATCAGCTGTTTCTCATTAGCAATGGAATAAAATACAGGGACATATTTGTGTTTCAATTCACAATATGAACAGCTGTTCACTTTGACTTAATTTCTAGTGATTATCTTCAATTTGATTTCACAGATACTATTTAACTAAAATAAGCTAGACAATGACATCTCTGAATTCAATAATGAAATGCCTTTAACTGAAAATGTAGTGTTTAATCTCATTATTATAAATTACTGACACTCTATCCTCCAATTTGATACTGTTAAGTGCTTTGACACAGTCTGTATAGTTAAAAGCGCTATATAAATAAAGGTGACTTGACTTGACTCTAGCCTATAAGTTAGTTTTCGAACATGAGGTTATCTGTTCTGACATACAGTGTGACATTAATTGTAAATTTGGCAGTAAAATTACATTGTTTTGGTCTTGGTTGAGCTTGTGTCGTGTGTAAAATAAGTTCAAACATTTGAAATTTGTGCATTTTGTGTCAAAGCAACAAGATAAGAAATGTGTCAATTGTATAAGCCTACACAGACGGATGTTGTGCTAACTGTGTTAAGAGTTTAGGAAAATTGTTAAAAGTATTGAAACAATTGTCATAGCGATCGTATAAAAACTGTAAGTGCGCTACAGCCTAGCCTTAAAAGCAGTGTTTATACGACTGAATTCATGGAGCCAGATGCTTTACCCATGTCTCGTCTTAAACTGACCACTATCGTTGTTCACACAGTCCATTAAAACATGCTATGTCAACGGTGTCTTTGAGATAATATGGGCCTCTCACAGGGCTGTAAAACGATACATTGACCTCATATATTAAAGTTGAGACTATGGTGACATTTAGGTGCTTGTTTTAGGGTCGCCCCCCCACCCCTCCGTCATAAAGAAGAGAAAGGGGGGTGGGCCAGTCGAGGGGTCAGAGATGGCCATTCGTGGATAAGGACCGTAACGAATTAGATAGGAGTGTTTACAAAGCACCGAACAGCCATTATTGAGGCCGGATGGGAAAGGCAAGAGGAAAACAGGGCATGATGGATGAAGATTTATGGAGTTGTTGAGTGCTGATTTGTGCTTTCATATATGGCTAGTGTGAATAAATCTGCCACTATATGGCATTAAAGCACTATAAATAGATAACAAAAAATATTTAAACTGGGTTAGATAGATGGCTGACGTCTCGGGTCTAAAGCGGTCCACTCTTAGTTTGAACAAGATGCATCATTCATGCTGTTTTATTTTGTTTTGTTAAGTTGCCATGGTATCTACTGACCGGGTTTTGTTATATAACATTTCTATTTCATGGAAATTTACTGACAGAAGAGGAAAACAGGAAAACGGGTAAACGGATGTAGTCGAGCTCACTCAGAGTGTATGTAACACAATCATGCAGAGGCCTGTAGACCTGTAGACTCACCCGTGTGTAGGCAGAGGCTTCAGGCTGTCTGCAATCTGAATCTTACGAAATATGCAACATATTTGGGTCATACAGTACTCTCCTAAATCAAAAGAAAAATATTTTATAGAAGAAATGTTTTACAAAAAAAATTATTTATACAAGGATTAAGCATTTCTCGATTTTCAAGACTAATGCAAAATAAATACATTTTTAATACAATTTTTTACAATTTGTTAATATTTTATTAAATAATATTTTATTTATGCTGATTAAACACATGTTGCAATTGCAGTATTTTTCTAATCATGTAGTCAAATTTGCAGTAATTAGAATCTAAATTGAAAATAACAGAATTACAAATGAAAAAGTAAAACATCTGTAGAGGCATTATCGCAATGAGATTTTTTGGTCAAAATGAAAATGTTACTATATATATGAAAAGTTACTTTTGAAAGTAATGTATTTCAATATTGTGTTACATGAAAAGTAACTAATCACATTACTTAGTTACTTTTTATGGAAAATAATGCATTACTTTCACATTACTTTTTTGTGACTTGAGTTGGACTTGCTTACAGTATTTTTTTATTTTTTTTGGCAACTGTAAAGACCTTTTCACACCATAAGTGAAACTGATTAAGCGTCTTGCTGAAGAAAGTTCCTCAGCACCTTACTCCCAATTTCTGTCAACACAGTGATATGAGAGGTGTCAGTGAATAAATATGAAAACAAAGTTACTTGCATTACTTATCGGAAAAAGTAACTCATATATTTAGTTGTAAATTTAAAGGTAATGCATTACTTTAGTAGTTAGTAGTTTGAAAAAAGTAATCTTAAGTCAGTAATCCGATCTGATTACTCTGTGTGTATATATTAGTGCAGTCAAAATTAGCGTGAATGCAATTTTCCAGTTTAACAGCGTAAAAATATTTAACGCAGGGGCAGGACTGGGGTTGGCCCCACTTACAACTGCTTCTGTCTTTTTTTTTTCTGACAAAAATTGTGTTTATTTAGATGCGCAGACGGTCACAACAGTGAACTGTGCTCAGAGGAGATGTTGTCAGGACATATGTCAGTAAAAAACTAAATGTTCTGTCTTATCCGTTATACTGTGCTTGTAACACGTGCTCTTCAATTGCACGCGCAAATGCGCCGTCATTTTATTTTAAAGTGCACAATAGAAAAAGCCTGACGCAGCTGCTGTGATGTCTGTTAATCAAAGAAAAAAAAGGAAATCAATAACTTTTGTAGCTTTAAGGATTCACCTTTATTTAATTTAGTGTTTGCTAACATTAATATCTCTATGTTTCCTACATACTGAAGGGCACAAGTAGCTAAATATGACATTTATTATAATGGGTTTTATGTGAAGATTGTTGAAGATTGACAGTATTAAAATATACTTTCTTAATGTTGTTTGTACATCAATTTGAATATTGCATGTGAAATTATTGCAACATACAATATCTATTTAAAACCTTTAATGTTACATTCTAAAAATCATTAAAAACTATATTTTATTTATTATTTATTCTTTGTTGTACATGTTTTCATCAGATACACCCATCTAAAGGTGTAGAGTTGCAACACTGTTAGGAAAGCCTTGTTTCTGCATGTCACTTCATGATGACCTCAGCGTGCATCATAAGCTTGTACTTTTGATTGTGAAAGTTTTGAATGCTTTTGCATGCCTAGGTCTGTTAGTAAAGTAGAAAAATTAAATGTGGGGTTTGGGGGGGTTCAGCAAATAATAGTGGTGTAGCGTCAAAGGTTTTGCTTGTCTTTGAGACAAATTAGTATTTGAGCCGCCTTTGACTTTCTGGGGAACTGTTGGGATTTGTATGGGGGGCGTTTCCATGGCAAACGTCCTGGAATGTGTGTGAATGAATGGCAAGGCCGGTGTGAGAGGGACTCTTTGGAGCCCTGTCCTTTGTCCACTCAGGGCAGCGCTGCCAGGACGCATCAAATCCGTTCTGACATCCCAAGAAATGAAGGCGAAAGTGGACAGGGCTTGTAACACAAGACCCTCGCTGAGTTCTGGGAACTTTTCCGAATTGTGTGTTTGTGGGTAAATCAACAACTGTTCAATATCGCTGCGGGTAGCCACTGGACTGTCTGACCCACTCTTGAAATTTCCTGGGGTGCAAAACTGTGTTTTTGTCTGGTATTATGGCCAAATGCAGCTATCTTGTGTAGCTGATGAAGAACATGATAATATTCCAATTAATTGAACAAGTTTCATTGTGTATGGACATTTCTAAGTATTAAGGACTGTAATTAAGGCTTAATGACAATTCATTGTTGCTGAATATGTTTATAGTGTGTAGAAACAGCCCTAGGGTGTACCTGTACTAACATATTTCCTAAAATGTTTATTGTAGGCAAGGCTCAACAATAAGGATGGCCCAAGGCCAGATGGCGGTACTTACACTTGTCCTGTCAGGCCAGTGCTGCTGAAATTATTAGTCCAAAATTATTGCTAATCATGCTGATTTAAATAGAATGTAATTTAATTAAATTTAGCTTTAATTGTGATTCAGTTCAAAGCCATGCTAACGTTTGATTAATGGGCTGGAATGTAAATGATTATTTACTGAAAATGTTCTGCATTAAGAGCATCTGGCCTAGCTCTCCATGGCACATTTAAGAGAGAAGTAGCAATACTTTTTGTTTTTGCATTCATTTTGAAGTTCGAAAACTTAGTTCCCCATTTATCAAATTTTCATGTGAGCTTGAGCTTAAGAAAGGATGTTATAGTGTAGAAGTGACCAAAATCGTATATCAAAAGTATTTTTTTATTAAAGAAATATAAATATATTTAACTAGAAATAAGTCCTCACTGTGAGAATTAAACACAGTAATTCTTACTAGCTACTAGGGCTGCAACAAACTGTTATTTTGATAATCGATTAATCTAACGATTATTAGAACGATTAATCGACTAATCGTCAATTATTCCACTGATTAATCAATAGACTTTGATTATTCAGCTTTTGCAATTAGTTAAAATATTGAGTTATACATATTCTAACAAATAAATAAATGTAATCACTTCAGCTTTGGAAAATCATATGTGACCCTGGACCACAAAACAGTCATAAGGGTCAATTTTTTGAAGTTGAGATTTATACATAATCTGAAAGCTGAATAAATACGCTTTCCATTGATTTGTTATGACAATATTTGGCTGAGATACATCTATTTGAACATCTGGAATCCGAGGGTGCAAAATAAAATCTAAATATTGAGAAAATCACCTTTAAAATTGTCCAAATGAAGTTCTTAGCAATGCATATTACTAATAAAAAATTAAGCTTGAATGGAACATGATCTTTACTTAATATACTAATGATTTTTGGAATAAAATAAATATTGATCATTTTGACCCATACAATGTATTATTGACTATTGCTACAAATATACCTGTGCTATTTATGACTGGTTTTGTGCTCCAGGGTCATATATGTAATTAATTACAATTATTACACAATAAATTGCTAACACTTTAAAATAAAGTGTCATTAGTTAACACTAGTTGGCTACATTAGTTAACATGATCTAATAATGAACAATACTTCTACAGCATTTATTAATCGTAGTTAATGTTAATTTCAGCATTTACTAATGCATTATTAAAATCACGAGTTGTGTTTGTTTACATTAGTTAATGCACTGTGAATTAATAAGAACTAATAATGAATGTCTGTCTTTATTTAAATAACATTAACAAAGATTAATAGTGTAATAAATGTATTGTTCATTCGTGTTAGGTAATACATTATAACACCTTACTGTAAAAGCGTTACCAATTCTTTTATATAAATATATATATTTGGCACACAAAATGAGATGACAGAGAAACTCTTAATCACCATTTAATTAGCTATATGAAAAATAACTGAATTACATCAACAAATTCTGCCTAACATCTAATTTTGTTAATTATAAAAAAAATAATGTAAATGATAAGATGCTTGTTTTTGATAAACTGTTTTATTCACAACATATATCTCTCTTAAAATATCTCATAGGGTTATTAATCAAACCAGTCCTGAGCTAGATCAATCTTGGATCTCTGCAAACCAAACTATCATTTTAATGAATTTACTTCCCTAACTAATACAAATATTTTATCATTAGCTAGCTCTACACTGGAGAGCTGCTTTATATCAGAAAATCCAGTTGTAATTCTAACTGAAAGCGACACTAACTAAACTGCTTGATTTAAGTCATCTATTGCATGAAGTGCTATATAAATAAACGTGATGTGACTGAACTGAAGAGCCCATGCAAACATCGCTTTCTCACCGCTGTCAGTTTTTGTTGTTTAAACTGTTGTTTTTGTTCTATAATTTCAGAGTTTCCTTCCTAAATGTAATTATTTTTCCTGCAAATTGCATAAAACTGATTTTAATCTTTTGCAAAAAAAAAAAAAAAATACCATTCACTTAAGCATACTGTAGCAGTGATTCATATTTCAACCACAGAAATTAGACATTTTATTTTTATTTTAATACAGTCATTGCTATTATTGGTCACTCCAAATGACAAAAAAGACCTTATATCATTAAAAATCTATTTAAAGAGATGTGTGAAAAGTGCAGCATGTGGCATTAACTGCAGGCATTTCTTTAGCCCCAGTTATTTCTGTACTTTGCCCAATATTGGCTGCTTAATTGACCCTTTGCCGGAAGTTTGATTAACAGGCAGTCTGACATATTATAACGCCGAAAAATAGTGTGAATTGACATATTTTCACGATTGAAACATTCTGATGTTCATTCATGTTTATTTAGTGCTATGACTAGTAAAGATGAAGAGATGATCGGTTCATGTGCCGCTTGAACTGAGGCGCTACAGCGATCTGTCAGCGACATGTTAAAGAGCCACTAAACAGTATTTATTGTTTAAATCTCTTTTAAAAAATGACAAAATTTGAACACTGAGACACCCCCTAATGATCAATGTAATTTTCTTTTGGATATGATGGTGGTTGTGTGACCAGTTCCCTGGTAAAGTGGGGTTCACTTCATGTCCAGTTTAGGTATAAGGATAAGGTCCCTCTTCACAGCTCCCAGTTAATCCTAGAAAGCTGATGGAAGCGTTTGTAGACATTTTGAAGAGAATAGCACAGTCTCCTGTTCACATGAGAGAGAGCTCTTTTACAACACAGGTTTCTTTCAGCATCTACATTCCCCCGTAGGGCTCTCAGGTCCGGCCATCAGCAGGTCAGGTAGAGCTACGAAGAAAGACAGCACAGAGCAGTCAGCAGTGATTGTGCCACCTACCCAAGAGCGCCCCACGCCTCAAAACCAGACCCACACGGACTATGCAGACTTTTCATGCACTCTTATTGGGATGATATCTGTGTACTGTAGAGTGGATATAAAACTGTGCTATCAAATAAATGCTTGTTATCCAATGACCCCCATGATAGGGGTTTCAATTATGCGGAAAATTGAGTTGTGTGGGCACGGGTCCTGTGCGGGCCTGCTCATAACACAGATAGGGCATGTGTCCCAGTTGTGAGGCTGACATTGCCATCCTAGATTCTGGAGAGTTAAAAATGTTATGTTATGCCTATTGCTTTATGCCATTGAGCCTCTGGCATTCTCCATTTCTTGCCTTAACCTGCCCTCTTGTTGTAGTGCCATGGAATGTTCTCCGACTCTGGAGATTCTTGTGAAGTAATAGAGTATAATTAATTTTACTTTAATAGGATCTTTTTACTGGCAAACTACTAAGACCAGTGGAATTTATTTCTGGAACTTTAATGCAAATTCCTAATATAGAACTTTGTACAGAGATTGTCTCTTTGGAGCAAGGACCTTGCAGAGATCGAATCGGCCAACTTCTGTTTTTTAGTCCTGAGATTTAACCCCTATACCACACCACCCCTTTCATCCTCCACTTAAACCTTAGAATGAATGAATCATTTTCAGACCTTCACAGCTGTCGTGTCATTTCTCATGAGTGTCGAGAACATCCACTGTGAAGACACTCACGCGTCAAGCTGATTTACATCAGAGCGTTTCTGCTAAGCATGACAAACTTTGTGTCCTGTGTGATTCAACATAATGTGAAAGTTTGACACCAGCTGGTGATTCTGAGGGTTGGAAGATCTTGAAAACTTCCTGCTCTTCAAAAGCTCAGTCTGCAAAGTGTTTTCCCTCAACTGGAGTCTCAGTTTGTTCATGAAAATATTCAACTTGAGCCGTCATATTTATCCAGTCTGATCTATTTCCGCTCTACTTGTCTATGTTGTCCCATTTCACATCTAATAGACACAGCAGTCAGTTCTGAGAAGCCAGTCTGAGGCCATGGGTTCAGGAAATGAACAGCTCTGTTGGCTTACCCCATATGGATTGAGTAAAAAGCCTCTGGCTCTCTACTTTTCGTTTAAAAAAATGCTGAGCCAAAATAACTGCATAAGATGTTCCTCCATGATTCTTGATACGATGAATCAGGCATGTTGTGGATTAAAGTCTCCAAATAGGCAAAGCTTTCAGACTGATACTGTAGACATCTAGAAATGTAAGACTTGATTCTTGCCCGAGACTTTCAAAAACTTGTGAGCTGCCAATGTAGGCAGATATTTGAGTCATCGTAGCTACTTGGAACAAAATGTATTTTCTCAAGACTGGCAGCATGACTTCTTTGCCTTTTAAGATGCCGCTTTTTGGCTGATTTCTAAAGCAACATTGCATATAATCTTTGCCAAGAAGGCAAACCCAGAATGCACTGAAAGGAACATCCATCCCCAATGGCAAACAAAACCAAACTCTGTAGTAAGTTGAGACTTCGAAAGTGTTCCAAAATGGTCCTTTACGAGGTTCTGGTAGAATGCTGAAAGCCTGGCTGAAACTATCAAACAAGTTCCTCCGACTGAATGGAATCATAGTCTGAAGCTAAAAACAAATCTGAGACTGTGGCTCATACACTATACAATTTTCTAAATCTGTCAACTCTGACTGTCTGAAATCTGCATACACTCTGATTTTGGCAAATAGCATTGACTTGTCCAAACTGCAAATCAGACCAAAAAGTGGTATGTGTAAGTGTATGGAGGGTTGAAGGTGGAACATTTCTGATAATTTTAGGGAGAAAAATCAAGAAAATATGGAAACTCTTAGATTTATTATAATTTTTTTAGGAAAGTTTCCAGAAATGTATCAGAAATGTTCTACCCCTTTGCAACCCTAAATGTAGGCAACTGATAGCAAGGCTTTGCAGCAGAGTTTGCCTGACATACATTTGTTCAACATACAGTTGTTTTCTTAGTTTTACGGGATGCTTTCATGCACCCTGAAAATTAATTCATTCTCAGTCGCTGGTGCATGGTTTATTCCAAAAGTGCAACTTGGCTCATTCTTTATTGGGCCACTTGTGCTTCCCCTTCTAAAGTGATATGTTTGCACTAATGGCTGACAGTGAGGACTTCACTAAGACAAGATTCTGGAAGGATATTTACATCTGGGATGTCTGAAACATTTGAGGGGGTGCTTGAAGACAGGCATGTCCTAACAAAATACAACCACCCCAGACAAGTAGCATTTTCATTTGTCATACTTCTGTAAACATCAGATCATACGAGGGTGTCTGTGCCCAGAGGACACTGTTTTTTGTTGCCTGAGCTTGTACTGAAATGAATATATACCCCCTTATCACCCTCTGTTTCATTTTTTTATTCGCCTCATGAAGCCTTGTAAATTTCAGACTTTAGTCTCTAATTGTGCCACCACTTGAGCAATACAAGGCACTTTTACAAGACATTGGTTTGTTGGTAATCTCACATGTACTGGACTTTTTATTTTTCCATTCTCTTTATGACCACACATGGCATCAAGTGAGGAATAATGAAAGCGTAACTGTGCTCTGGTATCAAAATAATGCTGATAAAAGTTATTTAGTGGCTTCTTTATTATTTGCTGTAGCCTTTTCCAAAAGTATTGTTCTTTAGATGTCAAAAGCTGCTCTTTCCACTATTCTCTCCATCTCTTTAAAGTTTTCTGTTTTTGCCCCCACCCAGGTTTTCAGCGTTGCATCATGCTGCTCTCACAGGGACTACAGAGTTGCTCTCTCTGCTGTTGGAAGTTCAGATTGTTGTGGACATCAAGGATAGCAATGGTTAGAACTGTCTCCTCATTACCTTCAGCTCTACATTGAGTAAAACTATCAACTGGTTGTGATTTACTTGCATATTAATCCAGGATCTCATAACTGCAGCCTGATAGAAGACCTAAGCTTTTTGTTCTGTTGACCATTACACAGCAGTGCCATTCAGAAATCAATTAAACAAAAATCAAGTTCCCCCAAAAATGACAATTCTGTCATCATTTCTTTCTTCTGTTGAACACAAAATACGATATTTTGAAGAATGTTGGTGACTGAACAGTTGACAGTAGCCACTGGCTGCCATATAATATTTTTCATACTATAGAAGTCAGTCAGTACATTTACATGGACAACACTATTCCGATTTCAACACGATTAAGACAATACCTTTGATTAAGAATCTACCATGTACACAGATATTTTTGATTAGCTTAATCCGAAGTAAACACAAATTGAATTAAGACATGTGGAGTATTCCTAGTTTAGTCGCATTATTGAAGTGCAGTACAGACATGTACACACCTTAATCAGATTATTACCGTCGTGTAGGACTTTTCGCCGCATTTTACGACAGGATACACACACGAAAAGAGCTTCAACAACACCGTCGTCTGTTTGCACATATAGCATGACAAATAATTGAATCTTTCGTAAAATTAAAATGAAATGTTTATGGCATCATAACGAAGATTAACTATATGTTTATACGTGAAATTCTGAAACAGCTCAAAGTAATTCACACAGGTTTTAAGTAATTCACACAGGTTTAAAGTAATTCACACAGGTTTAAAGTAATTCACACAGGTTTTAAGGGTAAATAAATGATAACTTAATTAAGATTTTTGGGTAAACTCTCCCTTTAAGTGAATTCAATTCCTAATCAATTTCTTATTTAAATGCATTGGAATTGAGGTTGTAAACAGGACACAGAATAATATACATTTTAAGTTTTAAAATACGCAACATATAGAATGTTGCTTTAAATATTAGATGATATTAATTTGCATTCTAACTCATGCATTGAAATGGTGCCAATTCTTACATTTTGTCCAGTCTTGTACAGAGCTTGCATAACTGTGTGTCAGAGATTTAATTCAGTATGATTTGCTCTGCAGGCATGCGGCCGCTGCATTACGCAGCATGGCAGGGGAAAGCTGACTCAGTGCTCATGCTGCTGAGATCAGGGGCCGCTGTTAACAATGCATCTCATGATGGGCAGATTCCATTGCACCTGGCTGCTCAGTATGGACACTATGAAGTGGTGCGTACCAGATTTGACCAATAGTTCCCAAGCATTTCCCCACCAACACTGCACATTTTGCACACATGTATCCTTAATTAAAGCTCATTGTAGAGACTCCAAGAGCTGAAATGAGTGTGTCATACAAAGGAGACATGCAAAATATGAACCACTGCACTAGACCACACCCAGATGCTTCAAAACAGATCGATGTGAACAAGCAGACCAGTTTACCACTATAGCTTATATGGGCTGGCCTGACAATATTTTTCTACTGAAAATTGTTCCGCATTTGCTCTGTTTATAAATTTGGTTCCAAAATCCCACGGAGAAAACTGGCCAGTCCATCCCTGTTTGAGAAACAGTGTTGTTGGATACAGCACCTGTGAATCAACTGACATCACCTCACTGACATGCAAAGAAATATGATATCTGCATTGCGACATCAACAAGTGAACCCAGATGGGTTTTTTGTGTGTATTAGTGATGGATCAGAGGTAATCTGCCTGATTTTATTGTTATTTTCTGTCTCATGTCACATGAACAAACAAGTTGGTGCAAAAAACATAATTCTTCAATTCTTTCCCTCTCTGTTTATCAGTCGGAGATGTTGTTGCAGCATCAGTCGAACCCGTGCATCTTAAATAAGTCTAAGAAGACTCCTCTGGATCTGGCCTGTGAGTTCGGCCGAGTGAAGGTCAGTGAGCTCATCTCTATAGGGACTTATCAGTGTTTCTGTACTAGTGTGTTTGGGCTCGTTCTTCATGCGAGATGTCATTCGTTACATCACTCTCACTATGGTTACAGTGATCTCATAAATTACATCTGATGTGTGGGTGAATCTCTCACAATCTGACGAGAACCAGTCTAGATCATATTATTCACCTCAAAATCCAAAAAAAAATAAGAAACAAATTGCTTATAAGAAAGAAGCTCATTTGTTTGGGACATTAGAAACACGTGATTATTCTGATGATTAAATTAGTCACAAATAATCACACATCAGTATTAGCTGAGAAAAGCCCCCAAATTAAGATTTTCTTACTGTGGGATTGATTTTTAATAAGTAATTAATTGTGCAAAATGTACTATATTCCTAAACGTATAATTCACAATTGAAATAATATATCAACTACAGTTTAGATAATAATCAAATATATATATTTCTGTCATGACAACTCTCTGAGTGATTTGCATTGTAATATACACTCACTGGCCACTTTATTAGGTACACCTTGCTAGTACCAGGTTGGACCCCCTTTTGCTTTCAGAACTGCCTTAATTCTTCATGGCACAGATTCAACAAGGTGTTGGAAACATTCCTCAGAGATTTTGGTCCACATTGATATGATAGCATCACACAGTTACTGCAGATTTGTCGGCTGCACATTCATGATGTGAATCTCTCGTTCCACCACATCCCAAAGATGCTCTATTGGATTGAGATCTGGTGACTGTGGAGGACATTTGAGTAAAGTGAACTCATTGTCATGTTCAAGAAACCAGTCTGAGATGATTTGAGCTTTGTGACATGGTGCATTATCCTGCTGGAAGTAGCATCAGAAGATTGGTACACTGTAGTCATAAAGGGATGGACATGGTCAGCAACAATACTCGGGTAGGCTGTGGTGTTTAAACAATGCTCAATTGATACTAAGGGGCCCAAAGTGTGCCAAGAAAATATCCCCCACACCATTACACCACCACCACCAGCCTGAACCGTTGAGACAAGGCAGGATGGATTCATGCTTTCATGTTCTTTACGCCAAATTCTGACCCTAACATCTGAATGTCGTAGCAGAAATCAAGACTCATCAGATCAGGCAATGTTTTTCAATCTTCTATTGTCCAATTTTGGTGATCCTGTGTGAATTGTATCCTCTGTGTCCTGTTCTTATCTGACAGGAGCGGCACCCGGTGTGGTCTTCTGCTGCTGTAGCTCATCTGCTTCAGGGTTTGACGTGTTGTGTGTTCAGAGATGGTATTCTGCATACCTTGGTTGTAACGAGTGGTTATTTGAGTTACTGTTGTCTTTCTATCACCTCTAACCAGTCTGCCCTTTCTCCTCTGACCTCTGATATCAACAAGGTATTTTCGTCCACATAACTGCCGCTCACTGGATATTTTCTCTTTTTCGGACCATTCTCTGTAAACCCTAGAGATGGTTGTGTGTGAAAATCCCAGTAGATCAGCAGTTTTTGAAATACTCAGACCAGCCCGTCTGGCACCAACAACCATTCCACATTCAAAGTCACTTAAATCCCCTTTCTTCCCCATTCTGATGCTCGGTTTGAACTTCAGCAAGTCGTCTTCACCACATCTAGATAACTAAATGCATTGAGTTGCTGCCATGTGATTGGCTGATTAGCAATTTGTGTCACCAAGCAATCGAACAGGTGTACCTAATAAAGTGGTGAGTGTACATGACAATGTTAATGTATTTGGTCTTGGCGGAATAGATCTGCTACGCTGCTACTGCTGCGGCAGAGCAAGTACAGAGACTTGCTACATGCCAATACAGATGCTGCTGTGAGCATGTATGGAATACAGCTGCTGCACATATAACATGAATAACCCCATAGCAGATCTATACAGGTGGAAATGGGGAAGGTGAAAGGTTTCAGAAGTGCGCTGCTACTGCTTTAGCAAACACTGCCAAATATTTGAATATTGAGCAGCGAGCTCATTGGCTACCGATACAGGAGAGAACCAATCAGCTGTGCCATGTGATACTGTCATTATGTCATATTGAGTTGGTCATATGGGCCATTATGTCACATGAGTTTCATTACAGAACTTAGTATACTATATACTGTGTGTAGATAGATAGATAGATAGATAGATAGATAGATAGATAGATAGATAGATAGATAGATAGATAGATAGATGCAAAAAACAAAGTATGATTTGTAATATACATTTTAGAGAACAAAACTATTTTTGAGATTACAGTTAAGCACAGTACATGGAGACACCTGTCTGTATGCCACACAATTATTTTCCTCGTCTCTCCTTCTGCTCTGACTGTGATTTGTTTTTCCTTCTGGCTTTGTGTGTCATTCATGTACTGGGTGAATAAGTTCAGATTTCAGTAACAGCTTTGTTTTACATGTTCTCGCGCACACATGCCCAGTGGTGTGTGATTTCACTTCAGCTGTGTATTTAGGCCTTTTCGAGGTGTTACTGTAATGGCAGTGTGTATATGTGTGGTATTTAATCAGCTGCTGTATTGAGGTATCAGGGTGCGGCTGAAGCAACTGGATAATGTCTTTCTCGCCCTACATGTGTGCTGACACGCAAGAAATCCACTCAGTACTGCCTGCTTTGGGTGTGCCTTTAAAATGCACAGCAGTGAGGCTGTCTTCAGTGTGATCTATGATCGATTTCAATGTACGGTCAATAGAGTCATCATGTGTATGGTTATAGATAGAAAATGGTTACTAATTTTTGTTAACAGTTAAGTCATACATTATTTTGCTCAAAGAACGTCATGATATTTTTCCAAGTATGCTGGGCATTTGACTGGTTTCATGCATCTTATCTATTTCATTCATCTTATTCATAAAAAAAAAAGTTTTGTAAAAACATGTCCACATCAGAAACAGTGTCAGACATCACAATCACAATTTTTTAGCATAAGTGTTTGTACCGTATTTGTGTACCATATATTCTGTTTAAAGCCACACTAAGCAGAATAATGGTTTTGTCTAAAATGTTGTTTACCTGTGCTTTAGGAATGAAGTAAAATAGTGGTAGTAAAGGAATAATCAAGTCATTTTATTCATATGTTGAATTAGCTTTTATTTTAAGCTTTAGTAATTTTATGTGCTTTCATAATGCTTGTGCATTTTTATGCCAATTAATTCATTTGTATTTCAGTTTTAGCTTTAGTCAGTTTAGTATTACATATTACCTATTTCAATTAGTTGCCAAGGCATCATTTCTAATGTTTAAGTTCTAGTATTTAATCTAATATTGATGCTTTATTTGATTTAAGTAACTGAAATAGTGATTTTTCAGAGTTTTAGTTGACCTAAAACCACTGGTGCAAAATACTCCAATAATCTCTTTCTCTTTTGTAGGTGGCTCAGCTGTTGTTGAGCAGTAATATGGTCGCGTCTCTGTTAGAGGGAGATCGGAAAGACGTGTCAGACTCGAACTGTAACACTCCTCTGCACCTCGCTGCACGCAACGGACACAAGGACGTCATCCGGTGAGCTCTTGGAAACCTCTTGTGTGTGTGTAGCACATCTGTAAGCATCAGTCTCAGCTGTGCCGGGCTGTCCTTTCTCTCTGGAGATGTGTGTGTCTCAGCTCTGCTGTGTTTTTACACTTAATTTGATTCTCTAGCCTAGGTGTTTTCCACAGCTGTTAGTACAAAACACTGCTGATATAATATAAAAATGACCTTATAATACATTGTGATTGGATGACCCACATGGATTGAATTCTGTATTGATGCACCATGTTGCAGCTTTGCTTGTTAGCAACTCCTGGTGTATTTGACTGTTCTTCAGATGAACACAAATAATTAACAATGAATAATCCATCTCTGTGAGTCTATATAATGAGGGTTGAATGAGTGGCCAAATGTTTAACACCTTAAAACACATATGGTCATCACCAAAAGTGAAGCGAATGTTCATATCACGTTATCGTTCTAGATTACTCAGGAGATGTTTTTTGTGTTACTCGCGCGAATAAAAACATCGCGTAATGCTCTCCTCCATTTTCTGATACAACCAAACATGTCAATCAGCTCTTTGTTTATTGGCTTGCACAAGAATACATCATGGAAATTTTCCGTTTGAGTTGAATTTTCAGCTTGCGTGGAAGATGCGATTGAGGCGTATATCGTGTGTTCACAGTAACCGGGTGGCGCTGATTCACATCTATTCATGTCTTTGAATTGACTTTGTGTTCATGTGCTCATCAATCATCAATCATCAATACTCTTAACGATGCTTCACAACATGCTTGTATCATCACTAACAATCTTAGTAACACTTAATGCATGCACTCTACATGAAGCATACATGATGCTTCACAACACGCTTAGCGCTTGTCAACATGCTTGCGTGACACTTCTCAACACTTTAGTGATGCTTCAAATCAAATCATGCTTCATAAGTTCACATGACACTTCACAACACACTTATGTGACGCTTCACAATGCGCCAACGTCATGCTTCACAACACTCTTATGACGCTTTGCAACATGTCAACATCACAACACATTTATGTCACGCTTCCAGCATGTTTACGTGACACTTCACAACACTGTGATGCTTACAATGCATATACATAATGCATAGAAACACATCACGATTCGCAACACCATTCTTCATAATACTCTTGTGCTTACTTGGTGCTTTACTATGCACCTCTGTTTATGTCAAACATGATCTGTAACCTCTCTGGAACGCTTGTTTTGAAGTAGGCCGGATACATTTGTTTATATTTCATAAAAAGCTAGTCAGGTGACATCTTACCAGAGCTGCAATACTCTGTGAATGATTCCTTTAAATATGACATATACATAGAATATAGTTGAGTAGATTTTTTTGTTGTTTACATTAAACACACCCGCTGCGTCATCCCAGCAGCACAGCAGACAGACACTGTACCCGCACCGCAGATGATGAGACTGGGAAAGTCCTGGTTTCAACAGACAGTCAGTGTTCTCTGTGACTCACGTTCCCCCACATGATCGTCCTGAGGGAGAGGAGCGTCCCAGTCTCCCTAAATATGTGAGGATGTCTGGGAAGAGTGCATTTCTGAGTGGATTAAAGACTGTTGACTCATTACTCTCATTTACAAGCACACACAGCACTTCCTGTATCTGACCAAACTCTTAATATCATGATATCGGAGTCCACACCACAGCTATAACGATAAAGGCACATATATCGTTGGAATCACTTCCAGAATGATTTTTTTCCAGCTGATGAAAGATAAAAACATTTACAGCCAATGAGAAACAATCCTGCTGTAACGAGTTCGAGAATTTAAAGACGAGCGTGCGCTTAGAATAAATAGACGATATCGTCCACTGGCGTGGACACTAATATTGTTATCTTTATAGTTATCTTCAAAGTTATTATTCTTGGTGTGAATGGGGCTTACATACATAAGAAGTATATATTTTATAGAATAATCATGGCAGTATTTATTATATTGCATTTTAGCTATGCTAATTTAAATATTGTATTGAAGTAATGATAGTGTAATAAAAAAAATATATACCAATAAAACTCACACTATGTGTGAGAATAAGAATTTAGAAGGCAACGTGCTTAATTATCATAAAAATAGCGGCACAATTACAAAAAGTTAAATAGAATCTGGAGATCATTTTCACATTTGACATTTGTGCAGTGTGATTCATTTTTAGTTTGCAGAGTCTGTGTGTGTGTGTGTGTGTGTGTGTGTGTGTGTGTGTGTGTGTGTGTGTGTGTGTGTGTGTGTGTGTGTGTGTGTGTGTGTGTGTGTGTGTGTGTGTGTGTGTGTGTGTGTGTTTGCTACGGCTGCCACACTATAACAGATCCCATCCTAATGCCTGGCATTCCCAGTGCAGCACTGAAATTCCATCCTGCATTTCAACAGATGAGCGTCTCTGATTCCACCTGATGTGTGTGTGTGTGTGTGTGTGTGTGTGTGTGTGTGTGTGTGTGTGTGTGTGTGTGTGTGTAAATTCCACAAGTCTGTGTGTATTATAGGTCCTTCAGTATGTAAATATAACACAGAATGCTAAAGAGGATGTCGTCTCCTCTCTGTGGAGTAGTAGTAGACTATTGCCGCCAGTCCATTCATTGAGTTTCCATCTCCCTCTGTCTTCAGGCTTCTTCTGAAAGCAGGTATTGACATCAGCAGAACTACTAAAGCTGGCACAGCGCTCCACGAGGCAGCCCTCTATGGGAAGACAGAGGTAGTGCGGCTACTCCTGGATGTAAGTTCATCTGTTTTTTGGGAACATCTGGACTACAGGGGTCACTGACCTTTCTAACATTAAGTGACTTTTAATTTGAGCTTTTAAATCAATCACTGTCCAATTGAATTTTCAAAACATTTTATTGAAAGATTCTGTCATATGCTTTTTTTTTTCTTTTTTTTCACAAACAACAAAACGAATATGTTGATGTCCTCTGTATTTTTGTGGATTGAATCAAGATGCATTAGTGATTAGATTTTTCCACTCTGACTGTGCTTCTGCTATTCGACAGACAACATTTACCTGTTTTAATGTTTGTTTCTTGTGATGGCAGAATGGGATTGATGTCAATATCCGTAACACTTACAATCAAACAGCCCTAGACATCGTCAACCAATTCACCGCATGCCACGCCAGCAAAGACATCAAGCAGCTCTTACGAGGTGAGATGCAATCTGACATTTATTTTAAGACCATACTGGCTTTATTTTATCTCCTTAAGCTTGTGAACTGTAGCAGCATGTATGTGGAGTGTGTTTGTGTTCATACTGCATATACACAGTATATGAAGTGTGTACATGGTGAAGTTTGTGTGGTTGGGAATGGCCCTTCTTTGGTTTGTAAATGGTCATGGGAGACACTTAAGCTGTTATTTAGTAAGCAGCTGTTTAAACTCAGGATTATATAACCTGCTGCTTTCTCTGGCTAGGTTTGAGCACATGAAAGAGACAAAACATCTCCTGTGCGTGTTTGTGTGCAGATGCATACCACAAATCTGTACTTTGTACAGATTGTACTTGTGGGTGGGGCCCCGTCTTGTGTTTCATTGGAGGGCCCCACCCACAAGTACTGACATCATATGTGAACATTTGTTTCTGGATGAAATTGTAATAGTGACAATCATGTTATTTTGGGCAATTTATCTTTCTGTACTAATTCCCTTTATACATGTGGTCTTTAAGAATGCACTTTTTAACGGCATCATGCATGATTCCTGCAGGCATGCTTTTTAAAATTGAAACTGTGGTTCACACAAAATCCACCAAGTGATGCATGAGCTTGCTTGGGTTGTGTTATGAACTGTGAACACATTTCAGAATGCAACTTGTGTAATCATCTTTACTCTCACAAAACCCAAACCAAATGAACTCTGAAGTCTAGCGCCAAACAGACTCAGTCCAAACTAAAAGCTCTTAGTCTTTGAATGTGATCTTCATGCATTCTGTAACATCTGCAGTATTTATTGCCGTTTTGTACGGGTGGATATAAATAAATATTTGAAGTGATTGTTGATATGAGACACTCATTCTGTTTGTGTCGTCTTTGAACTCAGGCAGTTAACAGACAGCTCTTATCACAATGAGCACAGACAGGCCCGTCTGCTTTAACCAGAGCTGCTCTGTGTGTGTATGTGGGCCACAACGCTTCGGCGCTTCCCTAAACCTCTGACCGTCTCAGAGAGTTAATTATTGATTCAGTGAGCCTGCTGTGTGTCCGTGTGTCAGCACAATCCTTCCACTGGAATACAATCACAGAAATCTTCAGATGGCAGGACCTCACTAAACTATTTTTGGGAACACTATCACATTTTTTGCATTTGCATTTTTATAACATTTCTCCAACAAATTCTCATAAATAAAAAATATAATGGGCAAATGTACTTAAATAATTAAGAAAAGCAAGCGCTATATAAATTATAGTACATTTATCAAACACTTTTATCCAAAGCGACTTACAGTGCATTCAGGCTATACATTTTTATTTTATCAGTATGTGTGTTCTCTGGGAATTGAACCCACAACCTTTTGCTCTGCTAACACAATGCTCTTATCACTGAGCCACAGGAACACGGCTCAGTGGTAGAGGAACACTATAGTACAGGAACACTATAGTAATAGTAATATATTTTAATATTAGATTTTTTTCTACATTTTAACATTTAATTTTAACATTTTTAATATATATTTTCAAAAGAAACTGGGGAAAATGTGATTAAATATACATATAATGTTTGTAATGCGGACAAATCTCAGTAGACCAGTAAGTGTTTTTTTTTTTTTTTACAAATTAAAATATATTAAAAAAACACAATATTATATGTGTATTTATAGCCTTTTTCTTTATAAGGGAAAGAAAATACAGTTTGTACAGTATAAAAACCATTATACCCATGGAGAGTCTCCATAAAACATGGAAACAAGTGTGTGTGTGTGTGTGTGTGTGTGTGTGTGTGTGTGTGTGTGTGTGTGTGTGTGTGTGTGTGTGTGTGTGTGTGTGTGTGTGTGTGTGTGTAAATGTGTAAATGTGTGTAAATTTCCTTATTTCTTCCTTTTGATTTTTAGCTGGACAATTTCATGAGATTTAGCAATGTATTGTAACATACAGTAGGTGGTATCTTCCAGTATATGAACTCTCTGAACAATGTGAATTGCTGGTTTTGATTCAACACAGATATGTGTGTGTGTGTGTGTGTGTTTTCAGAAGCTACAGGAGTTCTTCAGGTCAGAGCTCTGAAAGACTTCTGGAATCTTCACGACCCCACGGCCCTCACCATACGGGCCGGTGATGTCATCACGGTATGGCCGCTTATAAGACTTCATTGAACCTCTTGTGTGTGAGTGTGTGTGTGTGTAAGTCTGTGCTTCTCTTAAGTACTATACCAAACCCCTGTGTCCCCTGCCAGTCTATTCAACTAGCGTTTCAGAAGCAGTTTCACTTGAACTGAGGCCAGATTTTTCTCTTTTCCCTTCCACGAGTTCTTTCTGTTCATCGCCTTGGTTATTTGAGGGCGCTAAAGATAAACTCACAAGTGTTTGTTTGTGAACTCAAACCAACATACATTTTCACACAGCATTGTTTCTCAGGACGTTGTGGGCAGAGAATAAGTACAGTCTAAGGGTCGTTTACTGGAGGGTTTAGAGATATATTTCATGAGCTGAATGATCTCGCTGTTGTTTTGTTGTCGGGCCTGCAGCTATTATATGCTTTATGCTTGTTTGCTTAGGGTGGGTGGCTGGGGTTATGTTATCTAACTTTCAAAAGCTTTCAGATCATGCATTGTCTCTGAACTCCCGACCTCCTCCTCTGTTTTGACTGGTTGTCAACGAGAAAAAAATGGCTGGATTAAAAACCTAGCGTCAGTGTGTTCTGCTGTTGTGATTGGCAGGTGATAGAGCAGCACGTGGACGGACGCTGGAAGGGCCACATCCATGACACCCAGAGGGGAACAGACCGAATTGGCTACTTCCCCCCCTCCATAGTTGAGGTCATCAGTCGACGCTCAGGTACAATAATAACTTGAATTGTTGCAGGTTGACCAAAGTTTTGAAGCTTCACAGCCCGTGGTCACTATATGTTTAAGTTTGATGGATTTTATTACAGCCATTAACCCTGCAAATAACATTGTTTCCTTTACTGAATCAGTAACATGCTGACAGAAGTGCCCTAGACGTGTCTCTATCTTCCATCCCGCTGCTTCCCATGTAATAAATGTTCATCTCTAACCTCCATCCGCTTGCATTAACCCTCTGCTCCTGTCATGTGTGTGTTGTCCTGTAGGGGGCACCCTGTCACGACACGCCTCTGCCCACCCATAGGCAGCAGCTGCTCTCCAGGTCCGCCCTCAGTCCCAGCTTGAGTCTGAGCGGGGGCGGGACCCCTCAAACTGATGACTCCTACACTCTTTACACCACTAACCCACACCTGGTCCTCCCACACACCAACGGTCTGAGCACCAACCCAGGTATACCCACTCGGTCTCATCTCTAAGGGTGCTTTCTCACACGTTTACTCCTGGTATTAATATATTTTCAGTGATCCAATCACAAATGGTCAGCTGAAACTCATACTGTTTCCACCTGGCTTTAAAACGGCTTTTAAATGCATCTCCTGTGACCATGGATTTTCTTGTGACCCTCTCCCATTTTGTCTCCCATCGTAATCGGCGTAATCAGCGTTGTTTACGCTTTGGGTAGTGTGCCTATGCGTTGTGATACTTTCCAAAATGGCTGAAGACAGTACTCGGGGGAGAAGAATTGTTGAATAAAGTGGTTATTTTTGTATCCTTTGCGACAAAAAGTATTCTCGTAGCATTGTAAAATTGAAGTTGAGCCACTGATGTCACATGGACTGTTTTACCGATGTCCTTACTATGTTTTTGGACCTGGGAACATTACAGTTGCGCTGCTGTGTATGGAGGGCCAGAGAGCTCTCGGATTCCATCAAAAATATCTTAAGCAATTAATGACAGAATTTTCATTTTGGGGTGAACTAACCCTTTAAGGTTTTATAAGACTAGGAGGCTAATCAATGGTTTAAACCCCTCCTCAGCGGCCACACGGTCGATTTAGCACCAGACTTTGTTTTGTGTTTGCAGACATGATGTAAATATGCACTTGCGAATGATGCAAGCCTGCGACTTCCCTCAAATCTGACACAATTCATAAGATAAATAAAACCTGTAGGCTTACCATAGTGAAACAGGACAGGACAAGAACCTGGTTTTGTAACACGGATTTGTTGCTATTTTATGTAATTTGTTCATTCTTAACCAAAACTATTCTTTCTAATGCAGTGCAATTCTAGTGCAGCTTTAAATATTTATACTCGCCTGTCGTTAGATCCTTAAAAACATGGGTTGGCAGTTTGACCAAAATCTTAAATCACAGTAGTGATAAATGTTTTTATAAATGGTGTATATATTAAATAAATATGTGGTATTGCAGTTTTGAACGAAGTACTTCACTTATTTTCTAGATGTAAACCAAAAGATTTAGAATTATATTATTGGTCATTGGCAGTTGGGGCAAATGGCGACAGATATAGTAGAAACAGTGTCTTTGCATATAAAATATGCAGTGGCACACACTCATCTGAAGCTCCTGATTTGGGATGCACACACCCTTATATTATCCGCCCACAAGGCCAGTGGCCCAAAAAGTATTTGTGTCTGCTAGGTGGGCCTCCCAGCAGTCTGTCCCAGCACATGACCCCCAGCATGGAGGACGTGTGGGTTTTGCGGAATTCCTGCGCTGGTAAGAGCCGCTGCACTCCCCTCCTCTAAAACGCTCCTCCCCTGCGCCCCCTACTGGCTGCCACTCCCTCCCTGCTGCAGACAGACCCTCTGATTGGCTGGCCTGTTGGACGCCACACAGACCCAGTTGGTGTGTCCGTCTCCAGATGTTAGCGTACTGCGAACTCTCTAGCTCCCGTAGCAGAACGTACTGTAGGTCGTGTGCTGTCATCTGTAAACCCCATCATCACATGCCTGTGGCTTTGCCCTGCTACCCCCACCCCATCCCGCCTGCTGCTTGAGTAGAAATTCAGCCCATTGGCACAGTGGGTACAGTGTCCTCACAGCTGTGGGGTGGCACACTGGCATGGCAGTGCAGACGGCTGCTGTGATGGCCTAATCGCGGTCATATTATGATTGCATTGACTCACTGGATTAATGCCTCTATCTCTCTCGCAGCTGGGGACAGGAACAGTGTGAGCAGCACCGGCAGTATGGGCAGTACCCGCAGTGCAGGCAGTGGCCAGAGCACAGAAAGCAACAGCGCCCCCAATGGACCGCAGCAACACACCACCAGCCCTGACACCAGCAAGGTAACAATTCACTGTGTTCAGTCACAGGCATGATGCTTTGTAAGAAACAACTTAACGAGTTCCCATTTAGAAATACCAGGGAAAATATGATTTCCAGGTCCGTTTCTGTAGTAGATAAACATTTTTCTAATTATGATGTTATTAAACAATTTTATCTTTACGAAATATTGAGTCATGGTCTTCTGACAGGTGCTTTTAGAAGTAGTGAGCAATAATGAAATGTCTTAATTTGGATAAAGAGAAATTAGATTGAACTGGTACATTTGTGTTAAGAACATTCTGGTGATCATCTTGAAGTGCTAATGTTGCTATTTTAGCAGGTAAAATGTTTTGTTCCATGTTTAAAGACGTTAGCTTCAGGCAAACATTTGTCATTCCTATGTGAACTAAAGTTTTATAGCTAAGGTTTCTTCTGACTTTGATTTCTTTTTAAACAGGCAACGCCCTCTGTTGTGGATTTATTACAGCCAGATCATAATAAACTTCCAGACACATCAACAGGTAACGAGTTGCCTGTGCCATATTTAAAACAGCTTACGGTAACAGTATTTGGACACATAAAATGTATGAACATTACTGAATTAGATAGCAAAATATCAAACCAAGTTCCTCTGATAAGTTCTGTGTGAATTTAAGTTATAATGGACTTCATACATCAACTTAAAAAATGGCAAAACACTAGCTAACTTAAAGACATTGAAAATGCTTTCAGGTAAATCTTGGTGCATGTATTAACATGAGTATGTTTGGTGTTGTTTGAAGGAGTTCCTCGCAGACCTGTGCTGCCCACACAGAGGCCAGGAGAGCAGGGATTCTCTCAACAGTTTGTGCGTCCTCAACAGCTGCTGGAGGGCAAGGTCAGAAAATACTATTACAGTTAAGACTTAGATAGACCTGATTATATTTTGATATGGCAAATTAATTTTGCATTGTTGTATGACAACTTTATGAAAATACTGACATCAACATTTTGATTATATAATTATACCACACCATTATACCATTAATATACAAGTATACGACTAATAAATGTGAGGATAAGAACAAACAACTGTTAATTAAGCCCGAAAATGAGATTATATAAAATATATCATAATAATATACAAAAAACATAATGCATATGGAGAAGCCATATTTTATGCAGTTATATCCTGCATTCTGTTTTCTACCGTGTCTTATGTCTTCATGACTTTTATCATTGTCAGGATGCTGAGGCCATCTATCAGTGGCTTAGTGAGTTTCAGTTGGAGCAGTACACTGTTAATTTTCTCAACGCTGGCTATGATGTACCTACCATCAGCAGAATGACCCCAGAGGTACGATCAGAGCGCCAGTGTTTGGTTGTTTAAAGAAGTGCCACTCATTCTTGTTGCTGCAGATAGACTTGATGTTGATAAAGTATTATGCAATTTTTTCAGGATCTCACGGCTGTTGGTGTGACTAAACCAGGTCACCGTAAGAAGATTTCTCTTGAGATCGGCAACCTCAGCATTCCAGAATGGCTCCCAGAGTATATACCAGTAAGTCACTACACATTATAGTATGCATATACGTGTGTCTATGGTGTTGTCTTCAGTTCACTCACAATTAAAAACGCATCTCTTAGCAGGATCTTGGGGAGTGGCTGAGTGCCATAGGTCTGCCACAGTATCATAAGAAACTCTCAGAGAATGGCTATGACTCGATAAACATTGTCCGAGATCTCACATGGGAAGACTTACAGGAGATTGGCATCACCAAACTAGGTGAGTTTAAACGAAAAACTGAAATAAAATACACTGTGGTGGTTGTAGTTATAGGGTTACCAAAATCAAAGAAAAGCTAGGAATAATTGGGACATTTAAAAATTGTGTGTTCTTGTTACATTTACTTTTATTTACATTTATGCATTTAGCAGACGCTTTTATCCAAAGCAACTTACAGTGCATTCAGGTTATGCATTTATTGTCAGTATGTGTAACTAGTTATTGTAACGGAGGCCAGATAGTAAGAGCTATGGACGTAATAATAATAATAATTTGTTACATTTATATAACGCTTTTCTAGGCACTCAAAGCTTTTTACATAGTAAGGGAGATATCTCCTCAACCACCAGCAGTGTGCTGTGACGGCAGCCATAGTGCGCCAGAACGCCCACCACACACCAGCTTACTGGTGGAGAGGAGACAGAGTGATGAAGCCAATCAGTCTATGGGGATGATTAGGAGGCCATGATGGTCAGAGGCCAGTTGGCGAATTTGGCCAGGATACCGGGGTAACACCCCTACTCTTTTTCGAAGGACATCCTGGGATTTTTAATGACCACAGAGAATCAGTACCTCGGTTTAACGTCTCATCCGAAGGACTGTCATTTGGTAAACCAGGCGCACTAGCTGCTGACACTAGCGGTTGTGGTCTTTAGCATCCTTGTTAGTGCACCTGCTTCCCATGACAGAAACGCCGGCTCAAATCCCACATGGAGCAGGGCAAGTAGAGCCAGAGGGGTTACATTGGTGCCGTGACCCGGATGGGAGTGAAGTTTAAGGGGTGAGTGTATTGGAGGCCGGCTTGTAAGAGCTGTGAAGGTAGAACACACTCCCCTGATCTCAAGAGGCACACTAGAGACTGACGCTAAAGGCTGTAGTCTTGTTAACATGCCTGCCTCCCATGCCGGAAATGCCAGCTTGAATCCCGCTCGGAGGAGGGCAAGTAGAACCAGAGGGTGGGGGACTTAAAAATTTTAATTAGCTAAATATAAGAGCTAAATAGCTCGTGTACAACTAAACGCTTCCAAACTAAAGCAAGCATGATATGTAAGTAAATCATTATTTTGAATTGGTTATTTTAAATGAATAGGTTCACTCTGGTTCGGATGAATAATTATTAGAACAGAATTTGAATGATTGTTTAAAAACCTTTATCCATTGGTAATTAACGATTGACTAAGCCACAAATAATTGATGAGATACATGGGTCAAAAAGTGTAGAAACCCTGTATACACTTCACCCTCCATCCATATGCAAAATGAAACCAATTTTTGAAGTGATTGAAAGTGATTTTTGTGCCCATTCGCTCAAAGCAAATAGACTTGTTGGTTTAGAAAACCAGAATTTTGTAATTTAGTAAAAATATAATTTTGCTTTGATTTCACAAATCAAATCAACTTTGAAATTGATATCAACTTATTATATCTTATTATAACTTTGTACAAATCTTAAATCATCAATGTTTTATAAGTATTTTGTTACCCTTTTCACAACCATTTGAGATTAAATACTGTAGCAATGTTTTTTCAATGCTGAAACGAGAACTGTCATTATTTCAACCACATTTAAACATTGAAGGCCAATCACATTTCCCCTGGGTTACTCTTCCCGTTTTTGTTTTTACTTGGCATGACCTTGACAAGGACATTTTCATTTTATTCCTCTAGTGTGATTTTGGGCAGTCTTACCCACAGATAAATCTGATTGGTCTAAAGTCCTTTTCCAAATAACTGTATATTCAGCATCAAATATACCCTGATATTGTGCAACATTAACATGCAACATTCTCACCTTGTTGTATCATGCTTGCTAGGACATGGTGTACATTTTCTATATATCCTGTGAAGTATATCTTGTTTTGTTAAATTCTTGTGTGACATGTACTGTAAGTGTTAAGTCGGTGTGTATGTGTGTGTGTCTCTGACAGGCCATCAGAAGAAAATTATGCTTGCGGTGAAGAAGTTGTGCGATATTCATAAGGCTCTTCTTCAGGCAGAATCTGGGCAGGGCACACTGCGTCGTAAAACCCCTGCGGCCTTGGACCTGGTCACTATCGAGCCGCCTCCTGAGAGCGTCGACCTCCCCTCACCCCACATGCCCAAGATGATGACTTTCCAGGACAGTGAGCTGAGTACTGAGCTACAGAGCGCCATGTCCTCCCATTACACTGGCTGTCAGGATGGACTGGCCATCAAAAACGCAGTAGGTATGTCTTCCAGTCAGGAGAGCATTGACACACGCTCTCGAGGCTCCGGACGCTCTCAGGAGCCCCCCAGCACCCCCTCTTCGACTTCCGCTGCGACCCCTTATAGTCTTTCCCGAGAGAGCTTAACGAGCCCAGACAGCAGTCCTGCTAAAGAGCGCAACATTCCAGAAGGCCGTGACCAGGTCCCACGTCCTCAGCTACCACAGCAGCTGCCGTTCAGTGCGTCCACAGGCTTTAAATACCCCGCGGTGCCTGCCAAACCCAAACTGAGCTCTGCTCCTTCTCCACAATGCTCTCCTGCTCATAAAACCCTCAATTATCCACGTTCACAATATAACAGTGCCACGCTTGACCGTCACTCTGCTAGCGTGACCAAGAAGCGCACACAGAGTCTGTCCCGGTATGCTTTATCGGATGGTGAACCAGATGAAGATGATGATGATGAAGCAGCTCAGCTGGCCAGTATGGCCATGCCTTCGTATGCCACACTGAGCCGCAGGCCTACCCGTGGCCAGCTGGCACGTCTTCAGTCCGCACCTGAGCAGTCCGTCGGCCGAAGCCACTCTTTTGCTATCAGGGCTCGGCGTAAAGGGCCTCCTCCTCAACCACCGAAACGTCTTAGCTCTGTCAGCAGTAGCACTAGTGTTGAAACTGTCTCCGGCACTCCAGCATCACCTTCTGAAGAAGTTGAGAATGGCAGACCTGGGACCGTAAAGAGCATTGGAGCTGCATTAGAATCAGTCATGCCTGTGCCTATGGTGGAGCTCCTTCAGGAAACCACTACAGATGTTTCCAGTACCAACAAAGGATCCAGGCGCAGACTTCTGAGTCAGACCGAATCCACCCCAGTGTCCGCCAAAGCAGATACCGATAGATCGACAAAGTCAGACTCCGAGGAGGAGGATGGGACAAAGGATTCAGGCCTGGAGAGCTCATCCTCGCCTCAGAACAGCTCCAGTGAGTGCATCCCCTTTGCGGAGGAAGGCAACCTCACTATCAAACAGAGGCCCAAAGTTGGCGGGCCTCTCAAGGGAGAGACCACTTCTGAGTCGCCAGAGAAGGACAAACCGGCCAAAACCCTTGAAGTTCCAGAGTTCAACCTCAAAGAGTCAGACACAGTAAAGAGACGGCAGAAGCCAAAAGAGAAAGAGCAGTCAGACGCAGCGTCTGACAGCAGCCCAGATGGCACATCAGTTTTAGAGACTCAGGACACAGTGAAACTCCGCATCAGCGAAACAGATATGAGCCTGCCATGTGTGGAGCTTCCAGCCAAACCAGTGAAAGCACCTCCACCTCTTGCTCCCAAACCTCCCAGTCCCCTGAATTCAACACGGCATGCCTCTAAACCAGATCCTACTCCTGTAACAGGTACAGCCTACAAATAAACAGCCTATTAATTAAGTTAGTTAGCTTTTTATTCAGGTTTGATGTAATGTATTTCTGCCCAGTTGCGTGAAGAAATCCCTAAGTTATAAGGTTAAGGGAACCCTTAGTAAAACTTGGGTTGCAAGAAAAAACCTAAAGTTCAACTTAAGGAACCTTAAGGCTGTCATTAAATATCCCCCTTAATTATTTAAGTGTTCCCTTAAGCATTGTTACTGAGTCCTTAGTAACCGTTTCACCTTAATAAATTGAGGGGAAAAAACAGCTACCTTAAGTCATCTTAAACTCAAACAAGGTGGCTAATTGTATGTAAATTGAAGAGGAGGTAGTACCAAGGCATGTTTTTAAGCATATTTTGCTAGTAAGTTACAGTACAAGCAGTGGATTTCAATTATTTTTCATCCGTTTGCATTTATCTGAGATTCTTGTTCTGTCTGCAGCTGTTGGCTCCAGCGTGACACTGAGTGTTGTACAGAGTGTTGCCTTTGCAGCACCTCAGTCTCCAGTCCCATACTCCCCCTCGACAGAAAACACGGGTCAGAGTGTGATATCAGGACGCCTCCAGGCTCTGATGGAAGGGGATCAAGAGTCAACACTGAAGCATCAGAGGCTGGAGAAGACCAGCTCATCTCTGGAGGAAGTACTGAAGAATGTGGAGAGAAAACTAACTCTGGAAAACAACAACGTGGGGTGAGAGACACTCCACCAGCTTTCACACTTATTTAAAAAAATGTATCTACAAAAATGAATTTCTTTTTATTGAGGGATTTTCAGAATTTGTCCTTTAAATGTCATGTTTTTAAATTGTCACTATTTTATCACTCCTAATGAAACCTGTTGTGTCTCTTTTAGTGTTTCTCACGTAGTCAAGTCTGCAGGGAACATTCTGGATGACATCGGGAACATGTTTGATGACCTGGCCGATCAATTGGATGCTATGCTGGATTAAAGATTCTCACGAGGCTGGCCCAAAAACAGGAGGGTAGAGATCTACGTATAGCAGCATGGTTTCTTCTGCCTTATAATTCAGATGGACTCAGATGAACTCTTGAACACAAAAGTGACCTCCATTGATCTTTATTTACATTGACCACACAGACATTTATGGACCACAGTCTTCTGACTAATGTCAGTCTAGATGTCATCTGTGTTTGTTTGTTTTGTTTATTCTTATTCCAGCGTCTAATCAACCAACATATATATGTATATTTGTTTTCCTGTCATTGTATTTTGGGGATGAACTGTGGACCCAATGATCTTTACATGCTGGACCCAGATAAAAGAAATGCACTTTGCATTCCTAAAGCAATATACATTTCAAAACATACACTGATTCAAAACATTTCAAGAAAGATTAATGGGATAGTTCACCCAAAAAGTGACAATTCTGTCATCATTTGCTCGCCCTTATGCTAAAGCGAGACATTTTGAATAAACTTTACGCAGCTCTTTTTCATACAGCATTAAGTCATAGTGACCAGCTGTCAAAACAAATACATGATAACAGAATTATCATTTTTTTTGAGTGAACGGTTCCTTTAAACTTTACTTTTCAAAGCATTTTGAAAGAAGTAGTTTGTGACTTATTCATTTCAGAAGGTAAACAGCCTTTGGGAGGTTTGGTGCTTGTACCATATTTTTTCTTAATGACGTTGCAGATTTGCAGGTTAAAATACATGACTGCCATTTTTTTTGTATGAAAGTGTGATTTTAAAGGAAACATTAAAATGAAAACAGTAACACTGCCTTATGTAACTAGAGCAGCACCGATGTACAGCAAGCGATTCAGGTTTAAGTTGCCACAAACTCTTTTTGAAGTCTTTAAACTTTTATTAGTCCAAATAGTATTTAAACTTTGTCAAAATATGTATATTGTACACTAAAGGTATATTTGATTGGCAAGCACATCTGTTTGTTGTACCAAAGTATATGTATATAACAGACTAGCAGCTAAACTAATGAAATTGAACCCAGTGGCATTTTAAGTTGCCACAAACTCTTTTTGAAGTCTTTAAACTTTTATTAGTCCAAATAGTATTTAAACTTTGTCAAAATATGTATATTGTACACTAAAGGTATATTTGATTGGCAAGCACATCTGTTTGTTGTACCAAAGTATATGTATATTTTTATTCAAATGTTGGATAATGCTAACGCTAACAGACTAGCAGCTAAACTAATGAAATTGAACCCAGTGGCATTTCCCCTTTGCACATAACACATATGATGTATTCTGATGTGATATATCACACTGTTCTCGTGTGCCATACGTTTAAATAATGTTTCTTTCAGGTTCTGTCTCCCAACGAACTGAAATGTAATCAGTGGCATTTGTTAGAACTGCAGTTAAGGCCCATTCACACCAAGGACAATAACTGCACCTATAAAGTTTGAATAACTTTAATCGTTCTCTCCGATGCACACTTATAGTAAACAGAACGTTATCCTCCAGTAGTGTGGATGTCAATAAAGTTATTATTGGCATCATTCTTGTATGAATGGGCCTTTGCTTATGTGAATATGATATATTAGTGATGTTCTTAATTATGTAATATAACACTCACTGATATCTGTATCAAGCCCCTGTTTGTTCTAATTTGTTAACATTTTCTATTAAATGAATTGAGCTATTTTGTCTTATTATTACTGAGCCATGTGATTATCATTTCAGCAGTCACCTGTTCTGTCAGATTTGTCCAGACAAGAGATCCACCAGTCCGTAGTAAGTTCTTAAACTGTAACATAAAGTCTAAACTAGAGCTAACTATCCAGATGTGTTACTTCTCATCTCAAATCATGAGGTTTCTTTTGCTTCATTATTAAATCGAATAAATGTGTTTAGGTTCTTTTCAGGTTATAAGATAAACTAGGAAAAATGTAAATTCCTCTTTCCCAACAAATCAGCAAAGATTTCATGAAAATCGTTTCAGAGAGTAAACTCACACAAAAGTAGGAAACATCTCAGTAAAAGCAGAAGGGAAGGCGGATACAGTCTTACTCGGTTTAAACAATATAATTATGTAGCTCAATCTAATATTTCTTTCATTCTGGAGGAGTTGTTTTCCATATCATGATATTCAAGACATGCCTGTCTGGCTTCAGACTGAACATTCTTCATGTAAGCATGCTTCACGTGATTCATAACAGAGGCTAGTGAGGAATATAACTAATGCCCCGAAACTGTATATATAGTCTGATTTGTTGGAAACAAGTTTTCAATAAATTTTTTCAAACGTGGAAGGAGTCATGGTGAAAGATTTATACAAGGTCTGTCCGGAAAGTATCCAACCATGTAATGCGAAAAACAGAGACATTTATTGAACAAGATACAAGAAACTTTGTACATAGGATAATGACACCTCAGTCCCCTTCAAAGTAGGCAACTTGGGACCTCACACAGTTCTCCCAGCATTTCTCCCACTGCTCAAAACGCTGCTAAAACCTTTGTTGGAATCGCCATAAGCTGCGTCATCATATTTTCCTTAATCTCATTGACAGTCTGAAATCTCTTCCCTTTCCAAGGTGATTTTAGCATTGGGAAAAGCCAAAAGTTGCAGGGTGCCAAATCTGGGCTGTATGGGGGCTGAGTCACCTGGGTGATTTGATGTTTTGCCGAAAAACTGCACAAGGGTGAATTGTTGTGATGAAGCTACCAATTGCCCATAGCTGCAGCTGTTTTCAATGTATTGCATCTTTCAAATCGTATTTTTCATATACATGGCTGAATAATTTCTGGACAGCCCACGTTTATTAATGATCGACTGATTCAACAAAGATACAAATCACTAACCTCCCCCATTATCTACAAATAAGACATTTTTTGACACATTTTACATTTTGAGCAGAAACTTCAGCATACAGATTTGGATAGGCTGGTCTGTAAAACCATTGATTTAAACAGTCCTGGGGTTACCATGCCTTTACTATACTTAGAGTTAGTCAGTAAATGCTTGATTGGATCTGATACAATTGTAAAGTTTCTCACAGTCCATGTTCTCAGTAGTTTTTAAGTTACATTTTGCCCAGAGGTATCACCCTTATGTCCAAAACGTTCAGCTGCAGAAGGGACACTTAGCCATCAGTTTCTCACATGCCAGTTCAGCATCGTGAACAGATTGTTTGCATTATTTTTTTAGGGGTCTATAACAGAGTTAAAAAGGCAGACCCTATCGTGGCATTGTTTTGCGTGGATCTGAAAAATATGAAGCACAAGCGGTATCCCGCTTAGCATGTCACTTGCAAGACATCTGATTTGACTACACTAGAAGTCTGACGTGGTGTTAACTTTTGACATGTGCGTTGTGGATTTGGTAAAGACTTCACATTTGAAAAGGATTAGTTTTATTAAGGAATAGAAAGAGCTTGTCTTTTTGAATATCTGGGAGTCATCTACTTCACATCTGATGGGTTAATCTGCTGATTATAATTTAATCCACATTTTTAAATCGAAACTGTTATATTTCTTGGTTTTAACTCAGCTGTGTGATGATTTAGCATTTATGCTAACAGATGTTCATGGTACCTTTTTGCTATAAAATATTGGGTGAAAAAGACCAATTTGGAAGGGCAGGTTGAGCCAAAAATTCATCACCAAACACCAATGACGTATGGGTACAGTCCTTTCATACACTTCAAAACGAGGTGGAAATACAATATTTTGAGTATATGAATTATGTTTCCAACTTTGTTGCCAGTTTGGAAGTACTTTTTCTCTTCTAAAGAGGGGGTTGTCCCTGTACTTTTGCCCATATAATGAATGTACAAGTCATTGGTGTTTGGTGATGAGTTTTTGGCTCAAGGTCTGCATTTAAAGTCACACCAGAGGTGTTCAGCTGGGATTAGGACTTGTCTTTCTACAGACCAGTCAAGTTCTTCCACACTGACTGAATCATCATTTCTCTTTGATCCTTGTCTTATACACAGAGACACTGTCATGTTAGAATAGAAAAGGGTTCTGTCCAAACTGTTGCTATTAGAAGCACACACTTCCCTAGAATATCATTATATGCTTAAACATTAAGATTTGTACTCATGGAAATTACTAAAGTAGTCAAACCTTTCATTAGAAGGGGTGTCCCAATACTTTTGTCTATATAGTGTATTTTAGGTTCTTCATCCAAAAGTTTACTGATTCTCCCGTTGTCACAGATGGTGAAGCACGAAAAAAATTATAACACGCTGTTACAGTGCTTTCCATTTGACAAATTTTCGTCACCAAACAACACTATGCTACTGGCGTATCTACAGAAGCAGCAGCCAATGAGCGTGAGAAATATTTCTGACATTTATCACATCGTTTCAACATGGCAAATAAAAAATGTATTTAAAAAAATTATACATAATTGTTTTTATAAATTATTATTATTTTTTAATACAAAATTGTATATAAAATATTATGAGAACAGTCTTAATGTCACATGAGTGTTCAACATTCAGAAGACTTCATAAAAATAAAATTGATTTATATTGTTTAACGCTTTTAATTAGTAACAAACTAAGGAATGCACATTTAAAGGGGTCATATGATGTTGCTAAAAAGAACATTATTTTGTGTATTTGGTGTAATGCGTGTTTATGCGGTTTAGGGATAAAAAAATATTATTTTCCACATACTGTACATTTTTGTTGCTCCTCTATGCTCCGCCTTTCTGAAACGCGCCCATTTTTACAAAGCTCAGCCCAGTCCCAAATGGTACCCTAAACCCTTGCGGTCTTCCTTTGAGTCCGCACTTTCGTGACGTAGTGCCGCTTTGACTGTCGTGTAGAAGTCTGTTGCGGAGCTCGCCCCAGTGTGGGCTCGGCACAAGTGCGGATCGAGGGCGCATAATGGCCGCAAAGGGGGCGCACGCGAGCACCCTTCTGAAAGCTAAAATGAGGAATGGGACACCCTACGGTCTCGTGGACTTAACGGACACGCGCGCGCGGTGGCCATTGTAAGTCCGTAAGATAGCAAGTGCACATGAAGTGTTCCATTTGGGACAGGGGTCTCATCCTTCTGAGAAGCGAGGCGTGCTCTGATTGGACAGCTATCCAGTGCATTGTGATTGGCCGAATCCCTCAAGCGTGAGACGGAAATGTTACGTCCCTTACCATATTGTGATGCAGTGTCCCGGCGTGATGACACAAAAACAATAAAACCCATATAAACGAGGCATTTGTTGCATCCAGGTTCAGAAAAAAGTCCTCCATAGATTGCGCTACACACACTCTAATATTTAGGTTGAACTGTTCTGGAACAGTGTTGTAAATACAACTTAACCACTGATTTCTATTTGTGTCCTCTTTTGGAAGCCCAAACAAAGTACTTTCGCTTTCACAACACAGCATCTCCACGACATGGCGCCGGCGGCAGCAACAACACTGCAGCGAGAATAATAGTTCCGCCCTCTTTATTTGCGTAAACATTTGGGCAGTGTTTTACTAATCTTCCCACACAGTGACATAGACATGTGGGGGCGTGTTTAAATGAGCCATTTTAGGGGGGCGTGGCAGAGTCTTAACTTTGATAAAGAATATCTCTTTGGTTTTGAGACTTTAGTCTTTGCAACTTCAGGGATCTTATCTATACACAAACAGCTTGTAACAGTCCAAAGTTTTATCTGGGTTTAAGTGTGAATTTGAGCATTTAAGCGTACGTACGCACACTCTAAGATCAAATCTGAGCGTATGCACGCTTTATAAATGAGGCCCCAGGACCAGAGTTCGCCACCCCTGGCATAAAGCATTGTAGAAATGGAGTTTGCAACAATTTCAACAACTGATTAATTTGTCAACGAAAATATATTTTCTGAACAAAATGTATTGTTACATATAGAAATAACATTCAGATGTGCACACATATAGGACATGACACCAGTTATCAGAAGTGCAGATTATGTAATGCCATGTCAACACTGTAGCCTACTACATAGAGGGGAAAAAAGACAAGGAAAGCAGGTGTCTCAGAAAACCTCAGTGATTAGAACACAGACCATGATACACTAAAATGAATTTATAGTGGGCTCCAAACATCTTAGGCCACTAGTAAAAATCATTTTTCTCTTTAATGTTGTATTTTATACAAAACGCTTTATTGCAGATTCGATTTCAGTGTCCTCTCAAGATAGTACTACACATGTTCAGTCATTCAGGATGATCAAACACACTCATTGGCTGATAGTCAGGAGTTTCGGATTCACTTCTATCCACTTTTCATTTGGTCCTTCATTATAAAACATTGAAACAGTTCTCAACAGAATTGGTAGAGAAATGAGACAGAGTGGCTCAAAAAAAATACATTCAGTCAGAAACCAAACTCACTGAACCCCCACATGGCAGAATCACGTCTGCTCAACCACAAATATGCTGGATTAGTTACAATGGCTCTGTTCAGAATAGCATACTAACATAATATGACTATTTCTGTAATGTATTGTGTGTGAAGTTGCTAAAATACTGTATCCCACAATGCAATGTGACTTGGCTTTCCATTTCCAATGAACTGGAATAACAGGCATTAGTTAGCAGTATACAGCGAGCAGTAATATTAAAGTAAGTTAGTACTCCATTCTGAACACAGCCAATGATTGTAATACATCACAGTTGTAGAATGTTACATTCCATTTGCCCTGAAGCAGATGTAATCTAATATAATCTGTTAGTAATTCATATACATAATTCTGAATACATATAAATCTGTGTGTACATATACACACTGTACATACATCATATTGAGCCTACTTCATTGATGACTTTAACTTCATTATAAGATCTGCTCTGTTTTATCAAGTCTTAAACAAAGCTGATGGATGGATGAATGGGTGGATGGACAACCGGAGGTCTATAGGTTACTGAAGAGTTCATTTTTCTTGCTCCAGTCCATGGGTGGAGCTCTCTTATTGGAGCGTTTCTGGTGAGCGCGCTCTTTCACCTGCTGCATGGACAGATTGAGCTCTGGGATGGCATCTATGATGGATGGCTCCAAAGCCTGAGAGGAGAACAAACCAATAGAAACTCATGAATAACCTAAAATGGACCCTTTCAGAGTCTATTAGACTGACCAAAATTATAAACAAAACACTTTTGTTTTTGCCCCCATTTTCATGAGCTGAACTCAAAAGATCTAAGACTTTTTCTATGTACACAAAAGGCCTATTTCTCTCAAATATTGTTCACAAATCTGTCTAAATCTGTGTTAGTGAGCACTTCTCCTTTGCCGAGATAATCCATCCACCTCACAGGTGTGGCATATCAGGATGCTGATTAGCATCTTCAGAAAATGTTATGCTATGATTCAAATGGAATACCAGCAGCTTACCACACATTATATACTGTATATGGCTTACTATTTTAAAAAAGCTTGTAAAAGAGCACGCAATGATAAATGTCAAACAGTATTATGCTGGATAGTTGTCCCACAATCCCATTATGTTTACTCCTGCAAAAAAATTATTCAATTGTGTACAAGTGTACTTGCAGTATAAAAACTATTAAACTAGTAGCTCACTGAGAGTATGCGTCAATATTTTCATAAACTAAAAAGTGGGCTAGAAGCACCTAGCTAGTAAATGAACAATACCTAGAAGTACAGTAGTACAGTACACAATATAGTTCCACTACAAAAGAAAAAAATGTGCATTCAAAGTTTACTTTTAAATACATGGCAAAGTATACTTTAATAAACTAAAAAGTAGGTCAATTTAGTCCCCAGAAATATTGAAAAAGTACACTTACAAGTAAACTACCAGTACATTGATATTAGTATACTTATTACATAAAGTATATTTGGAAAATTTTAAACTTAAATTTATTTGAAGTATGCATCTTTATTGTAAGTATAACACATTATGCATGTTTGATTTTGTGAGTGGCACATCTTTAAAATAATGTTTTTGCATTTTTTGTAATTTATTTTGGTGTAAAAAATGTCTTAACCCTTGACATTTGGGTCAAATATGTCAACAAAAAGTCATTAAAATCACGACTGATATTTCTTCTACATCATTTGCCATCTGGGAAATGAACCCTTGAAAAAAACATTAACTTTACCGGAAAAAGTTGAGCTGAGCGCATTGCATTATGGGATTGAGTACCCAGTATGCAGTGTTCTCTTGGCACCTGTAGTAGTAGGTCACCTGGGTATTCTGTTTATGTAGAAAATAAGCATATTCTAAACATCATAGGTCAGTCTCACCTCAGGGGGCGGAGTCCCAGTGGGCGGAGTCGTGAGGGAGGCGTTGGAGGATGCGTTGGATGGAGACGGACTGATTGATAACTTTGAGTCCTTCAGCTCCACCTCTTTGGCCACATTTCCGTTAACCTGAACAGCAGAGACATTTCAGTAAAATGTCAGATCACTATACTAATCTCCCGAGGCCCAGTGATTCGCGGTGTGCACCAGGGGTCAGACTTGAGCCGGTAAAGTGCTGAGCATCAGCTGCAGTGTGTGGGCTTTAGGCTGCTGGAGACAGAGCTTCATTAACTGTAGAGTGGGCAGTATTAGCCGGATATCAATACTGCTCCTCTGACAGGTGACAGCGCTCCTGCCAGCTACATCTGACACATCAACCATTAGCCAGAGGCTCTTACTTTCCCCCACAATCCTCTTTACAAAAATTATGGTGAATTCAGGTAGCAGCCGTGAATAAGTCTAACTGGCCATGGAATTGTATTTTGCCTCTTATATTTTATGTATAATAAATATATATTTTTGTCTGTATGCCAGTGTCTTGCATATTAGTGTCAAACAGCGCAGTCATTGTGTCTCACAAGCAGTCTCTGTCTCACAATGAGACTGCAACTGCCGCAAAAGTGTACGGATATATCATGATTGTGTTCCTTAGGTTTCATTGTGCTGGTATAATGTGAGAATAATGTGTCCGGGTGGAAAATAACCAACTTTAAGCAGGGTGCGATTTGAGTAAAAAAAATAAAGCAGAGGGCGGATATTTTAATAAGAATGTAATCATTTAATTTTTATGTAAAAATGGTAACACTTTAGTTTGGGGACCAATTCTCACTATTAACTAGTTGCTTATTAGCATATATATGTCTAGCATATTGGCTGTTTATTAGTACTTAAAGCACATACAGGTGCATCTCAATAAATTAGAATGTCGTGGAAAAGTTCATTTATTTCAGTAATTCAACTCAAATTGTGAAACTCGTGTATTAAATAAATTCAATGCACACAGACTGAAGTAGTTTAAGTCTTTGGTTCTTTTAATTGTGATGATTTTGGCTCACATTTAACAAAAACCCACAAAATCTAAATTATAATATGGTGACATACCAATCAGCTAATCAACTCAAAACACCTGCAAAGGTTTCCTGAGACTTCAAAATGGTCTCTCAGTTTGGTTCACTAGGATACACAATCATGGGGAAGACTGCTGCTCTGACAGTTGTCCAGAAGACAATCATTGACACCCTTCACAAGGAGGGTAAGCCACAAACATTCATTTCCAAAGAAGCTGTCTGTTCACAGAGTGCTGTATCCAAGCATGTTAACAGAAAGTTGAGTGGAAGGAAAAAGTGTGGAAGAAAAAGATGCACAACCAACCGAGAGAACTGCAGCCTTATGAGGATTGTCAAGAAAAATCGATTCAAGAATTTGGGTGAACTTCACAATGAATGGACTGAGGCTGGGGTCAAGTCATCAAGAGCCACCACACACAGATGTGTCGAGGAATTTGGCTACAGTTGTCGTCAGAGGCGTCTTACCTGGGCTAAGGAGAAGGAGAGAGAAGAACTAGACTGTTGCCCAGTGGTCCAAAGTCCTCTTTTCAGATGAGAGCAAGTTTTGGATTTCATTTGGAAACCAAGGTCCTAGAGTCTGGAGGAAGGGTGGAGAAGCTCATAGCCCAAGTGTCTTGAAGTCCAGTGTTAAGTTTCCACAGTCTGTGATGATTTGGGGTGCAATGTCATCTGCTGGTGTTGGTCCATTGTGTTTTTTGAAAACCAACGTCACTGCACCATTTAACAAGACATTTTGGAGCACTTCATGCTTTCTTCTGCTGACCAGCTTTTTAAAGATGCTGATTTCATTATCCAGCAGGATTTGGCACCTGCCCACACTGCCAAAAGCACCAAAAGTTGGTTAAATGGCCATGGTGTTGGTGTGCTTGACTGGCCACAAACTGATCACCTCATGCCACGCCGAATTGAGGCAGTAATTAAAGCAAAACGAGCCCCTACCAATTATTAAGTACATATAAAGTAAATGAATATACTTTCAGAAGGCCAACAATTCAATAAAAAATGTTTTTTTAATTGGTCTTATGAAGTATTATAATTTGTTGAGATAGTGAATTGGTGGGTTTTTGTTAAATATGAGCCAAAATCATTACAATTAAAAGAACCAAATACTTAAAGTACTTCTATCTGTGTGCATTGAATTTATTTAATTAACATTAAAACCGAAAGTGTTTAATCCAGTCAAATTCTGAATGGAGATGAACAGAGATCTTCAACTTCTAATGGGCTTCTTTCATGCAGTGACCTCTTATCATTGAAGTAATTGCATATAGTACAACCACAGACTTCCCTTCATATTTATCCAGAGAGCTGCCTTCACTGAACACAACAATGTGCTAACATTTCTACAATAGGCATCAAAACATGCAAAGGTTTCCAATGACCTCTGAGTGCTATATCGTGTCTTTTCTGCTGCGAGATCCTAGGTTCAGACACAGGTCAACACAAACAACTCAAGCTGCTCTATTTATTTAGGAAAGAGCACATGGGATAACAAATGAAACCAAAGCTGGAAAGTGCAAAGGCTGAAAACAGAGAAAAATGTAGACCTCAGTATCCCTGTATTCTGCTTGCTCTGAAGCGCTTGAAATTATGATTTTAGTTTAGTTTTACACTTCATTCGAAGTCAGTTTGATTGAAAAGATCTAATTCCAGAACTTTTTTATTGAATGGAAGCTAATGATATTTAATAACTACAAATGAACCAGGTTTTGACCGTGATGCTCAATGTTATGACAATGATGAATCTATTGGAATATTTGCTGCTTCTGCGTTTATATATCAATAGCCACCTTAAAACTGCAAAATTGTATTTTATTCCAATGCCTAGAACCTCAAAATACCTTGAACTTTACTCTTGCTACCTCACTAAAATGACTATTTCACATGTGGAAATGCTAATCTAGTTGCATTTGTGAAACAGTTGCACCAGTAATATGCTAAAATACATTATTTTTCAATAAATAATTGCATTCAATGATATTAATCACAATAAACCATTCTTCCAGTTAATTATGCTGTTTTCACATTGTGTGAGAATAACCACAATTATAAGAAGACAAAATGGCAATTACAGGTGGCTTTGTTGGTAATCACAGCAAAATACTTCATCACTTCCTATATATTGTTGAGCATTTTTTACTTATATTTGAGCTTGATTTTCTTTATATTTCACACTTGTTGCTTGAAATGCATTAAAGGGATAGTTCTCCCAAAAATGTCATAATTTACTCATCTTTTTTTGGATGAACTATTCCTTTAATGCAGTCTGCTTGTATTCTATCATTGACGTTGTTGTCGTACCTTGTCCTCCATGTCTCCGTTGACCACAGGTTCAGGCAGCGGTCCTGCGGGCAGAGAGAAGCAGAACGGGTCAGTCACAGATCAAACCTAGTACATCTGCATCCTTCAGATGGGACACTTTCTCCGACACTGACTCTAACGCTCCTCATCAGAGATGGCGAGGAAGCAAAGATTAAACAAGACACTTCAGACACCCAGAGAATAGCTAGTATGACATTCACTCCTTCTCGGGTTGCAGTGAGCAGATGTCGACTCTGTTACATACTACACAGGTATGTACTTCATTTATTATTCAGATGACCATCATCACTGTGGTGAGAGCGATGGTACCTGGATACCTGCCAACCCCGCCTATACCGTAGAGCCCTTCATAGTGGATTACACATTAACAAATGAACTGATATTGAGACGAAGGATGTATGTGGAGATCTGCTTGTGAAAAAGAAGTACACATACTTCTAAAAAGAGTATCTATTACACAAATAATATAATACAATATAACTAAAATTACTTGTATGTTATTGTAATTAAATATGTTTGTAATCACACATTTGAAATTATGAAGTTGCAATTTAGTGCATGAGAATGTATTACACAAAAATATCAAATAACACTAAAGTAGAAATTATAATCAAGTACTTTACAAGTGCTTTAGTATGTTAGTCAACACATCACAATACGTGTACTTTATGCACAAAAGATTATTAAAACAATTATTTAAAATTTTACTTTCTCAAAAAAACTCACTCTGTATGATTTATAAGCGTTTTAAATTATGGGGACACTGAAAATGTCCTCATAAATCACCTTCTCCTTGTAATACCTATGTCATACCCACGTCATTATACATATTTGTGTCCTCATAAACCACATAAACATGCACGCACACACAGACACACACACACACACACACACACACACACACACACACACACACACACACACACACACACACACACACTGTTAAGTTTTGAAGTACAAGTGCACATTTAATACAATTAAGCATACTTTTTTCTCACAAGGGTTGACATGATAGTGTACATGTATAGTGCACATGTATACTGCACAGAGAAGGCAATTGCACAATGCCTTATGATGAGCACAGTGAAATAAATCCAAGATATAATCATTAAAACATAATTAACACCAAACACCAAAATATACAAATAAGAATAGTTTTTAAAATAGACTATTTTACTCAATATTTGTGTGTTTTATGGTTACTAGAGAATCAAAGCATTAGCTTAGCAACATGATCATTTCAGAGAGTACTGAAATCTGAACTCAATTGTGAATTGAGTGAGTGCTTCTGTGTGCTTTAAGTCAGATGTGCTATTTATGACAGAGTTGCTGCCTATCAATGTGGTTTCAAATCAGTCAGTTAGCCTTTATTTCAATTAGGATGCTGCCTTAGGAAGAAAATGCTTCTGCAGGCATTAGAAAGTTTGGCAGCTCACTGGGTTTTGGAACAGACCTGACACACATGCTTTTGAGTCGAGACTGTTATTCAAGGTGGGTGAACTTCTAGTTATGTGTTACAGACATTCAGATTTGTTTTGTGGATAGTTATGTCCCTCCTTGTGTCCTAGCACATTCAATTAAAAAACGTGTAAAGTGGATAGACTTTATATACATTTTTGACAGGAATGAAAACGAAGTACAGTGCGTTCAATGGATTGCATTGTTGTTTAACAACATACCAACTGTTCAGCGAATTAAATGTCAGATTACACAAATGAAAATTACACAATCTAGGACCTTTATACAGCAAGAGTCATACCACCCAGGGCCGGTGGAGATGCAGTGTAACTGTAGGTTGTTATATGTTACCAAATAACATTAAAACTATGCATTAATTCTTAATTATGTTACAGTTCCAATAAAAATAACTATACCGATCTACAGAGGTTTCAGTAAGAAAAGCAAACTGGCAAGGCAGATGAGAGATTTAAAAAACAATCCCAGCAGCCTTATCGTCTTCTTGTGTCTAAATTTCTATCTTTCTACCACCGTCTGAACACTACATGGGTGGTAGATAACACTCAGCCCTGCACAGATCCGTCTGGCCCCTGATCGGCACAAAACACACACACATCACTGGCTTTTTGGACACTTCAGACGCCCTTCAATCAGGCAATCTGAGAGCCACTCCAGACCGGCACCTTGGAAACCACACAAATGCTGCTTCCAAATTTGGATGACAGGCAGCAGAGAGAGAGAGGTGTATGAAAGTGTGTGAGAAGAGAAAACAGCTGAAAGTATGGAAATCAGAATCCTAGCTTATTACTGAATACTGCACAGCATACATACAGTACAGTGCACACATACTGCCTACACATTTGTAAAAATAGTAAGAGAAATAATAGGTAATGCTCTATGCTATATTGTTGTCATATGACCTGTTATTTAGGATTTCCATTCAAATAGATGGCTGACATTAATTAGTTTCAATTGTCACCCCAGAAATATAAGATCATGTGGAGCGCTTTGCAAATTATGGCAAATGTACTATATACTGCAGAGAAAGTAAGAGTAGTATCTTATGCTATATTCCAGAAGAGGATCACATCTTGTGCCTCCGTTTGTTTTTGAATATCATTTCCATTGTGCGTGACATGTCAGGTCTTTATCATCACAAAACTTTTATTATTTGAATGTATTTAATAAGCCTTGTCATTTTAAGCTTCTGATATATGGTTTTCTAAAAGCACAGAAAGTTGGCTAGTCAATTGTTAAATACACACGAGGTTACAGTCGGTTGTAAATAGCTGCATGTGTATCAGTACATTAGATGTGTTAAATGGTGTCTCTTGAACATGTGCCAACACACTAGTTGTGGCCTAATGGTTAGAGAGTCGGACTCCAAATCGAAAGGTTGTAAGTTCGAGTCTCAGGTCCGGCAGGTATTGTCGGTGGGGGGAGTGAATGTACAGCGCTCTCTCCTCCTTCAATACATGACTGAGGTGCCCTTGAGCAAGACACCGAACCCCCAACTGCTCCCCGGGTGATGCAGCATGACTGGCTGCCCACTGCTCCGGGTGTGTGTTCACTGCTGTGTGTGTGTTCACTACTGTGTGTGTGCACTTTGGATGGGATAAATGCAGAGCACTAATTCAGAGTATGGGTCACCATACTTGGCTGTATGTCACGTCACATTTCACTTTCACACTACTAACCCAACTCAACCAGGCCTCACCCCCTCTTATTATTTTGTGTATGTCTTGGGCAGGAATTAAATGATTTAACATTGTGACGTGCACATTCCTGAAAGTTGCTTACTGATATAGAGAATAACTCCCTTTGGAGTGGATTTTGTGCTTAGTAACTTTGCAGATCTTTTTCACGCAAAAACAGCAACAACATAACTACATTACTAACGATTAATAAGCAGCAAGTTAGGAATTTATGGAAGGAAAAGTCGTAGTTAATAGTGAATAAGTGTTTGTTAGCATAGCAACATTATGTATGAAAGAAAGTAAAAAAAAAACACCTTTGAAATGTTGGCTTATATCAATTTCTACACATTTCTAGATATGCTCATTTATTTTTAAACATTAAAATGAATACTTTTTCAAAGTAGTTTTTCAATAAAGTGATGTAGCATAAAGCTGCACTCACACTAGATTTTGAGCATGTCAAATTTATTCGGATGCTGCAACTGTCGTGATATGACCTCATGCTCTGCAGCGTAATTTTAAAATCTTAAATTCAACATAACTAATAATAATAAATCCAAAATGTTAAAATGTACACTGAAAAAATGATTTAATTGAATTTACTAAATTTAAGGTAAGTGGTTGCAATCAATTTAGTTTAGCTACATTTAAATAAACACATTTAGTTGACTAACTTTCAACTTATTTTTATTTAAATGTAGCTAAAATAAATAGTTTGCAACCACTTACCTTAAAAAATTGTATAATTAATTTTTCAGTGTACGATCTACTCCAACCTGATCTCACAGCAATTCGTACATATTTTACGACATGTCAAATTCAAACAAATGACCACCCCTATCCACGTCCCTAAACTTTCCCCTCACAGAAAACGTACAAAATTGCACGAGTGAGGTCGTACGAATTCGCCACCTTGTAAAATACATACGAATTAGTCGTGAAATAGTGTAGTCTACTCCACTTTCCGTCTAATGAAGGGTGTGACAGCTAATCCCACAGCCTGACTGTGAACTGAAAATAACTATTCACATCTAAAGAGAGTGATTCTGGCAGAAAACAGCCTCGTCATGAGTATAAAATAACTCTGCGTGAGAACAGCAACACCTGAGACGTCTGAAAGCATTCGTCTGATCAGTCCTCCGGTTTTCACTCAAACAGATGGAGTCAGTATACGATGGAACTGATCAAATGTGACATCAGCGATAGCAGCTAAGGAAAGTTTCCACTAGTGCTGACGCCAAACGCATGCTCTGTAAATAAAATGAGTAAACATTGCATCTCCACTCACTCATGACTAATCTTGCTGTGTCAAACACACACACACACTCTTGGTTTCCATGGCTGCTTGTTGGCACTGCGCTTTCACTGGAGATCCTTGGCACTGAGTGACACAATGAGACGGACAAACTAAATTGCTTAATAGGAAACCCAAAACCAGCGCAGTGAGAGATACCAGAGTGAAATGCCTGAGTGACCCCTGCCAAACAATGACTCTGTGTCAGACGCCACCTAGAGGCCAGTGTGAGAGTTACAGCTGCTGGAAACCTGCTGAAATCATCTTCCACAAAACACTTTCACTTTATATTTTGTGTCAGGTAAAAGTTTTGTTTGTACCTGTGAGGTGTTCTGCAGTGGGCATCACTCGACACTTCTTGAAGAAAGCATCTGTGTCTGAATCTACCACAAAGAGTGAAGTGTTGTCACCCCCGGCTTTAATAATGGCCACCACCTCAGCATGCTGCTTCCCCTCCACCGAAACCCCGTTGACCTGAGAACAAACAATGACACACCTGAAGACACACAGAGACACATGCAGGACTGAATGACTCACACAACATTTATTCAGACACCTTCAGCATTTCTCACATCACAGTTTATTCGCTATATACTGTAGAAAATGGTAATAAAATATGACAATATCTCAGAGTTAAACTGTTGGAACAAATTAATATTGATAATGTCAGATAACTTTGATCTATTTAATGAATTCGGTTGAAAAGCTGTCAGCTGTTCCATTTAAGTATAAGTGACGTGACATACGATCAGGTATGGTGACCCATACTCAGAATTTGTGCTCTGCATTTAACCCATCCAAGGTGCACACACACACAGTAGTGAACACACACCCGGAGCAGTGGGCAGCCACTAATATTTCTATTCGTTTTTAAAGTTTTAGTTTTAGTTATCAATTTAAGCTAAATGAACATGAGAAATGCCTTGGCATTGGGAACTAGCTGAAAGTTTTTATTGTTTAACCTTTATTTTATTTTTTTAAGAATTTTATCGTTTAGCATTAGTTAACTATATTAAGCCTGGTTTAATCCAAGACGATTTCACTTTATACAGAATGACGAACTGAATTACTTTATGTTTTTATTCACATATAAACATTGATCAGTGCACACACATAAAGCGATCGTGTCTCTTCAGAAGACTTGGATTAAACTTGGATTTAATTATATTCACAATCTCTTTTTTACTTTGTAGCTTGAACATTTAGGCTGTGTGGACTTTCAGTAGATGGACAAAAATGATTAATTTGTGGTTCGAAGATGCACATACGTCTTATGTGTCAGTGAATTTACATTTTCTGTTGATCTATGCCTTTAGGTGTTAAAAAATAACTGGATGATAGCAAATTGCTTACAGTATACTGAGTATATAGTATGCAACAATATCTCAATCAAACAGTAGTGTACTATCCACCTTATTTTTGAAAGTGGAAGTACACTGTTTTCTGTGAATCTGCAAGACGTTATAAAGAAATAAAGTGCAGCAAACAGTCAAATTATATGTGCAACAAGTGTGTTTAAAATAATATTATACCAAAAAGCAGTTTGCAGTATTAAGCAGCATAACAGACTGCTTTTGTAAATCCAAAACAACTGGAAGCGGACACATTCAGGTTATAATGGCCACACCCGTTCTTATGTTAATACAGTGGATTATTGTATTGTATTGTCTAAGTCATTATGTGCATATGTAATGTTAGCATCATATCAAAATGAATCCAGTTGCACAATTCATCAGCACACATTATTCCAAAGTAAATAAATAATATAATTATTGCTTAATATTTTAAATAATCCACTTAAACAATGTCACCTTGCCATCCGCGCCCTAACAATCATCCGGTTCCACTCTAAGAAGTAAGTCCCTAAATTTGTTCTTGTTGAATGTCCTGATTCTCTCAAGAATATATCACATTTAAGAAAAATCAGTTGGGAATGAAGTTTCATGTTGGCATGACACTTGTTTTCTCTCTCTCTCTCTCTCTCTCTCTCAAAATGCCCATCTCTCGCTGTCTCTCTAAAAGCTGTGACAGTAAACACACGTGTAACAGAATATTGGATCCGGGCAGCTCTTAAAGTGACAGCAGTCTAATATTCCTGCCGTCTGTCAGTCATGATTATCAAACAGCAAAAAAGAGAAAATCTCTCTCCGTGCTCTTGACTAAATCCCTTTTGTAACTTTAATAAGAAGATATATATATTTAATCTACATAACACATATAGTTTGCACACACCTTATCATAAGTGGTAATGTAGTTAGCACTACTCTGATGATTTTATCAGTAACATAGTTTAAGAACTTCAAAACTACATGACTTCACACAAGCGAGGTAAAAACAACGGCTCTATTCGTAAAGAAAATTACCTTAAATTCTCACTACATTGCTGCCGATCACTGACTCACAGAGGTAACACTAATCTCTCTCTCTCTCTCTCTCTCTCTCTCTCTCTCTCTCATAACTTAGTTATTAACTGCATTAGTCTGCTATTAGTCAACTGTATAAGTCAAGCCTCCGTTACGGTTTAAAATGATGTTTTGTAGTTAGCAAAGGAGGCGTTAGATGAGATGCGGAAGAAATAATTCTACTCACAATAGCGATTGAAGTATAAAAACCGGACGAATGCCTTGAAATATATCATCTGATCGATGTGTTGAGGTGTGGAAAACATAGTATAAGCGGAATAATTGACTTCGGTCCGTTTAATTATTAGAAAAATAATTATTAATAATAAAAACTAATAATTTTGAATAATTCAACGGACCGAAATCAATTATTCCTTACTTAATCGTTAACAGTTTACTTGTCTTCAGTGAGCTTGAGTTGTTTTGTTTTTGTTTTTAGACTAGTAATATTGTTTTTTGTGATATTGACCCTGGTGACAAGAATTATGACATTTCTATGGTATCAAAAATGTTGATATCATAAAAACCTAATTTAAAGCAAAAATAATAACTATATTGTGATATATCTATAATTACCATGAAATAAAATTACTCATATCGTGATATAAGCTTTTGGTCATATCGCACACCCCTAATACAACATACTGCATAAATAGCAGGAGTAGTATTGTAGTTTTATGAATCTCTGAAAATAGTCTGAAATTGAGATTTCATTATTTGAATTAAACTGTAATTTTCTACCATTACCCTGACATCTATTTATAGATACATTATTTACATCTTCATTGTTCCAAAAAAGAAGTTGTTTATCAAAGCAAGGATTCATTTTTCAGTATTATCAGTCTCTTTTCCTGCTGTCCGAGGAAAGGATATCCTGTGTCTTTGAATCCCAAACATTGAAGCATTACATAATCGGCCAAAAACACGAGAGACTTTTCTGTGAACTGAATGTCAAGGGCAAATCTGACTTGAAATATTTATTATTTAACATTTAACAACATGAAATATTCATAAACACTGATTTATTAAACTTAAATAAATGAATAAGAGCGAGAAGTCAATGGACGTTTCACTTCAGGTGGCATTTAAAGGAAAAGTTCACCCAGAAATGGAAATGCCGTCATTCTCTCTTCGGTTTTTCTGACCTCATATTTTATTTCCTCTTTCAAACACAAGGAATGCAGTGATTCATGCTGTCAAACTGTCAAACCAGGAGCTCCTTTTTTAGTCGATTATGAATAATTTCACTCCTTTTTAGAGTTTGACAGCATCTTATTTTGTGTTTCACGCAACAGTGAAAATAATACGGGTTGTGAACGATATTAGAGTGTGTGATAAACATGACTAAACTACACCTTTAAGCAGAAGAAAGGACAGCGCTGGCATGTTCAGATAGCTTCAGGTGCGATGCCAGGCGCTATATGTGGAATGAGGGTGTGTCTGTTAGTGGAGCTCAGGCCAAGAGAGGAAACGGACAATGTGCGCTCAGCAGGAACAATAGCAGCCTGTCCAACACAAAGAGCCCGGCTCACAGCAGGAGGCCCTCTGGGACAACAAAGACCCCTCCATCGCTCTCCTCCCTCTGCTTCCTTCCCGCCCTTCACTTGTTCACTGGTGGCCCTTCTGTGGCTCTCAATCCGGAGGAAGTGGCCAAACTCAAGACTTACAACTCGCACAAGAACAGGACAGAGAAACCCTTACAGAAATATACACCTACTCGTGGTTTATTTTCGGTATTATTTACTTAGATGCTTACGTATCTGAATTCATTCAGGAGCAAAACACCATTGTGTGCTGCTCGGAGACAAACAGCAGTTCTGCTGTGAATTTGTTTGGAACTATTATCGTTTGCAAAAATAGAGCAATATTGACAATACTGTGTCTAAAATGTAAGTTACTCGGTATTAATTGTTTGTTGACACAAAACAGTTTTACGGCATAGTTGTGTTGTTCAGCCAATTGCATAACATAAATATCTTATTGCTAGACCATATCATATTTAGGGGCATTTTTATTACTGCAACTTAAGGTAAGACAACATAAAAACCCTTTTTTTTCATGTTCATGCACTTGTCAGTTTTTTAGATTTTGCTTTCATAACTTGTCTTCTTTCAGACTAGTGGAAATGGAACATCCAAAAATACACATTTTTAATACACTTTATATATTTACGTCTATAGATTTCTATTCTGATGCATATCTTTAAAAGCCATTCTCTCAAACAAACTTTTCCACTTAAATACCCTTAAACACACTTAAATACATATACTATATTCTGAAGGCATTTACAGAGGGGTTTGGTCAAATATTGTTTGCCTAATTTATGAAACATTATATTCCTAAAGGCATTTTTTTGCCAGTATAGATTTATAAAGTAATAAAATAGACATCCAAAATGAAATAAGAATTTTAAACCTTCCTTTATCCAATGTTTAGATTTCTGTTCTGGAAAATTATGCATGAAACAGCGCCATTTAATTACATAATGCATAATTTCCATATTTAAACATACTGTAACATCTCAGAAAAGTTGTAATACAAAACAGCTGTCTTAATGTACTGAGATTAATCAACAGGATAAGAATATATTATATATACATATATTAGTTACATTTTTTGGTAACACTTTAGTATAGGGACAATTCTCACTAATAACTTGTTGCTTATTAGCATGCTTATTATTAAAATATTGGCTGCTTATTAGTACATATAAAGTACATATTCTGTATGAGCATATTCTACATCTCTAATCCTAACCTTAACAACTACCTTACTAACTATTAATAAACAGCAACTTAGGAGTTTACTGAGGCAAAAGTCAGAATGGACCTTAAAATAAAGTGACCCGTTTTCTTTTATCCCATTCCCCTGTGGTGTTATTTTGGCGGTCTGACAGGGGTTTGTAAAGCAGAATTCTATACAAAGTTCAAACGGCTCACGTCACATTGCACTTGTTCATCACTGCCCTGTTCATTACACTGTGACTAAGTGTTTTTCATGGCAGCGCTTAGTCAGAAAGATTTGGGCAAACCTAAAGTTGTATCAGTGCAGAAAACAAGTCACATTTTTCTATTTAGTCACAGTCTGGAGTCCTGAAAACATAAATCAGCCTTATAACTGATATGATATACTGAACACAATACACACAATCTGAAATGTAGTAGTAGTATGATTATTGAATGATGCTCTGCTTCTGTTTGCTCGTGTCTTCCTGTATAATGTATCTCCTCCCTCAAATATCATGAGGCTCTCGCCCTTGTCCCTCCCATGTCTCTGCTTCTCTGTTCCGAACAGGATACGCTAAAAAATGCTACAATGTACAAATTTCCCTTCCAAGAACAGTGTTTCCAAGTCATAATAATGCTATACTTGGAAAAGTATAAATCTATCATGGTCTATTGTAACAACAACAAGATTTCTCTCACCAAATGTTATGTAACCGCTCAAAAAAATAATAGATTTTGGCCAAAGTCTAAAGAAAGCACCAAGTGTAATCTAATAATGAGATCCCAAAGTGCATTGCAACGATCTTACCTGTATTAAGCGGTCTTTGGGCCTCAGGCCGGATCTCTGTGCTGGCGAGTCGTCATCTATAGCTCTGATGTACTGGCCGGGTCTGGACTTCTCACTGTGCAGGTTAAAGCCGAAGCCATTGGGGCCTTTCTCAATGACACATAGCCGGGGTCTGAGCTGGGTCTTCAAGTCCTGCAGGACAGACACAACACAACATCAGCACAATGAAACACAAGCATGTGCCACTGGAATGCAGGAAGTGTGTCGTCTGAATGTCTGTGCACTTCATCTTATAGGATATCATCTTATATAGTATCTTAAAGAGCAGAAGTCCTTAACTTCAGAATCCGAGAAGGCCTCTTTAAAACCCTGAGGCCGGTTACATAAACTGCTTAGTATAGTCTCACAGGTCATCTGATTTTTTTTGTAGCTTTTTTAAGTCAGTTACATAAAAACGTAGACCGGTCTAATTTGAATATGAAAAGTCTTATCACTTGACTAACTGCTCAGACTAGTTCTTAAGACACCGTGTTAACATATTGTCTGTGTTATGCAATTGCCCCCTGATCAATTCCAAATGACCACAATTATATTGCATAAGACACAAAAAAGAACACGCAATGCCTAATTTTCATGTGACTGTCATTCAGCAGAGAACCTTTCCTTTGTTAAAAAGAAGATCACCTTAGCATACTCAAAAAGAGTACTTATTACAGAAATAATATACTTTAATGTACTTAAATGTGAACTTAATGTAATGTTTTCAGACACTTAATTGCATGTTATATACAAATAAAAATAAGGTCACACTTTATTTTAAGGCATCATTGTTACAGTGTAATTATACATATAGTACTGAGTAATTTTAATTAACTACACGTACTTACTACTATATGGCTAGGTTATGATTAGGGTTACTTTTTATTGTTATTATAATAGTAAGTATATGTAATGTGTAATAAGAACACAATAAAATAAAGTGTTACCAAAAATATATATATATTATTGTTTAAATTTATATTAAATCTCTTTTTTAAATCTTTTTAACAAACCTAAATAGGACATCTTTATATGTCATTTCGGTCACACTTTTTTAAGGTCAAATTCTCGCCAATAACAAACCATGAACTATGACTTTTGCCTTAATAAACTCCTTATTATTAGTTAGTGACCCGTTTGAACTTTGTATAGAATTCTGCTTTACAAACCCCTGTCAGACCGCCAAAATAACACCACAGCTGAATGGGATTCAAAAAATGGGTCACACTTTATTTTAAGGTTCAATTCTGACTTTTGCCTCAGTAAACTCCTAATATGCTGCTTATTAATAGTTAGTTGTTCTAATAGTACTATTACTATTAGTAATAGAACGCTCTAATAGTTGTATTAATAGTTAGTTGTTCTAATAGTACTATTACTATTAGTAATAGAACGCTCTAATAGTTGTATTAATAGTTAGTTGTTCTAATAGTACTATTACTATTAGTAATAGAACGCTCTAATAGTTGTATTAATAGTTAGTTGTTCTAATAGTTCTATTACTATTAGTAATAGAACGCTCTAATAGTTGTATTAATAGTTAGTTGTTCTAATAGTGCTATTACTGTATTAGTAATAGAACGCCTAATAGTTGTATTAATAGTTAGTTGTTCTAATAGTTCTATTACTAGTAATAGAACGCCTAATAGTTGTATTAATAGTTAGTTGTTCTAATAGTTCTATTACTATTAGTAATAGAACGCCTAATAGTTGTATTAATAGTTAGTTGTTCTAATAGTTCTATTACTATTAGTAATGAGAACCTAATAGTTGTATTAATAGGTAGTTGTTCTAATGGTTCTATTACTATTAGTAATAGAACGCTCTAATAGTTGTATTAATAGTTAGTTGTTCTAATAGTTCTATTACTATTAGTAATAGAACGCTCTAATAGTTGTATTAATAGTTATTTGTTCTAATAGTGCTATTACTATTAGTAATAGAACGCCTAATAGTTGTATTAATAGTTAGTTGTTCTAATAGTTCTATTACTATTAGTAATAGAACACTCTAATAGTTGTATTAATAGTTAGTTGTTCTAATAGTTCTATTACTATTAGTAATAGAACACTCTAATAGTTGTATTAATAGTTAGTTGTTCTAATAGTTCTATTACTATTAGTAATCGAACACTCTAATAGTTGTATTAATAGTTAGTTGTTCTAACAGTACTATTACTATTAGTAATAGAACGCTCTAATAGTTGTATTAATAGTTAGTTGTTCTAATAGTTCTATTACTATTAGTAATAGAACGCTCTAATAGTTCTATTAATAGTTAGTTGTTCTAATAGTTCTATTACTATTAGTAATAGAACGCTCTAATAGTTGTATTAATAGTTAGTTGTTCTAATAGTGCTATTACTATTAGTAATAGAACGCTCTAATAGTTGTATTAATAGTTAGTTGTTCTAATAGTTCTATTACTATTAGTAATAGAACGCTCTAATAGTTGTATTAATAGTTAGTTGTTCTAATAGTTCTATTACTATTAGTAATAGAACGCTCTAATAGTTGTATTAATAGTTAGTTGTTCTAATAGTACTATTACTATTAGTAATAGAACGCTCTAATAGTTGTATTAATAGGTAGTTGTTCTAATAGTGCTATTACTATTAGTAATAGAACACTCTAATAGTTGTATTAATAGTTAGTTGTTCTAATAGTTCTATTACTATAGTAATAGAACACTCTAATAGTTGTATTAATAGTTAGTTGTTCTAATAGTTCTATTACTATTAGTAATAGAACGCTCTAATAGTTGTATTAATAGTTAGTTGTTCTAATAGTTCTATTACTATTAGTAATAGAACGCTCTAATAGTTGTATTAATAGTTAGTTGTTCTAATAGTTCTATTACTATTAGTAATAGAACTCTAATAGTTGTATTAATAGTTAGTTGTTCTAATAGTTCTATTACTATTAGTAATAGAACACTCTAATAGTTGTATTAATAGTTAGTTGTTCTAATAGTGCTATTACTATTAGTAATAGAACGCTCTAATAGTTGTATTAATAGTTAGTTGTTCTAATAGTTCTATTACTATTAGTAATAGAACACTCTAATAGTTGTATTAATAGTTAGTTGTTCTAATAGTTCTATTACTATTAGAACAACTAACTATTAAGTGGCTTAAGTGGCTTTATATTTTATATGATCTGCAAGTACGGTTTATTTAAAAAATTATCAAATTGTATTGATATTTTCTTGTATTTTAAACATACCGAACATCAACAGGCAAACAGACATACAACAATAAGTGAAAGATGAAATAAATAAATGAATAAATAAATAATTCTTAAATAAACATATGCATCTGAAACAAATAAATAAGGTAGACTTGTCCGTTAAGACTGAATGAAACTAAGTGCACATTCAACAAAATTAAGTGCACTTCATTTTCATAAGGGTTTCATAAGAGCTCCAGTCCTGTCTGCAGGGGTGTGCTGCTGGACAGAGGAATAGACCCAGACAGAAGGATGTTTTCCCTTTGTCCCGAATGGGATGGAAGTGGACAGCGCACAGGATGAGGTCACCTGATTATGAGCCGCCCCTCACTGTTCTCACATGGCACACGTACAGCGCATTGTCATCCAGGAAAATAACACCCTTCCGCTCCGTTCAGCAAGTTGATAGTGATTCAAACTACTATTGGTGTTTAATGCATTTTTGATTATATTTAGCCAAGAGAACCTTACAATGAAACAGGCAGTTTTGTAATCACACCCTTAAACGTAAGGGGAAACAATTTCACTTTCCTAGTTGGTACAATAAACCTAAGTCAGGGTAGGCGACAAATTTAGTTTAAGATAAACAAAAACGAGGCTGTAAGTGTCTGTGCAATATCATACTTTTCCGTTTGTTCATATGACAAACATATAAGCAATAGTAAGATTGAAAACAGGATGAACAATTACAATTAAGCACATAAAACACCACCGCAGAGCCGTCCTCCCATCCCAGCATTCTCACTCTTACACACAGCACTACGGCAGCATTTCCTCTCTGCTGAGCCCAAGCGCAGGAAGAGCTGGACTTCCTGTGGACCACACCTGCTTTCCACTGTCAGAAACAATGCGGAACACCACCCGCCTTCATCCACCCTAAACCACAGCACAACTCACACGCTGCATCACAGGGCCGTCAGCCCGGCGCTCTGCCCTGGGCGGCACTCTGAGGATGGGTGGACATTGTGTAGACGAATCAGTCTGTGAGGGGTGTAACCTGCCCTGATGCATAGTTCTGCTGCTTTTTAGACACACTTTAACCTGCACTCTGAAATCTATAAATAAATCACAACACAACATGATCTGATCATTCTGCCCACTTGAATAAATCAAACAGACTTTATACAGTGGATTGTGTAAATGTGGATCAAATGCAAAATGTTGTTACATTTGGTTACATAATGTATATCGCTGATATTGAAAAACAGACTGATATGTTACGTATTTCGTTTTTCTGTGATATACATTATGAAATGTTGACTTAAATAGGTCTGTTTGGAAAGAATTAAGGCCTGTTCACACCAAGGTTGATAATTATAATGTTAACTATAACAATAAAGTTTTAAATGGTTAGTTCACCCAAAAATTTTAATTCTGTCATTAATTACTCATTTATTTACCTAATTTACGAATTACTTACCTAATTATTCATCTTCAGAACATAATTTAAGATATATTTGATGAAATCTGAGAGCTTTCTGAACATCCATAGAGAGCAGCACAACTACTGTGTTAAAGGCCAGAAAGGTAGTAAGAACATCGTTAAAAGCGTCAGTGTTTCAACCGTAATGTTATGAAGCTACAATAATAATTTTTGGTCCGGTTTCACAGACAGGGCTTAGACTAAACCAGGATTAGGCCATAGTTTAATTAGGAAATGTAAGTATTTTTTATTAACATGCTTAGAAAAAAAAACATTACTGGGGTGCATCTTGAGACAAAACAAAGGCATATTTTTATTTTAAAGAATAATAATAACATTTGTGCCTTTCTTTAATTTCTTATTTTTTTCCCATTTGTTAAACCATCAAGCTTTTATTTTGGCACAAACCCACAGGGAGTAAAGCTTCTCCTTTGTGGGTAACAGATTTATAAACGGCTCTCATTTCTAATCTGTTGAAATGGCTGAGCCTCATTGTGTTTCCGGATGCATGTTATAAGAGACCCAGACTCGTGCAGAGATTGGGTTTACGTGGAGTAGCCAGAGTTTACAGAGTGAGAGGCTGAAACCTAGAACATGAGTTGCTCACGTGAACACTGTGCCACGCTTGTTTTTATTTAATTAAATTGCAGCAATCTGATAATGTTACTAAGCCATATCACAATTTGTATAAATCATCCAAGCTGAATTAAATGACTGCTGCTCTATCCCTAATGCACGCCGGGCCACAATTCAACAGAGGATGTGTTGTGCGTCCCATGCAGAGGAATCTCAGAGAGGGCATGGAATCTGAGGAATCTGCTGCAATCACAAAAGCCTGTCGATCTTGTGAGGAGGAACCATTGAAATGCAAACGGGAGGAACCAAGGTTTGGCTTCGAAAGAACATCCTGTGTACACAACCCTGGCCTTGACCTGAGATCAGCCCTGCTAACCCAACAAACTCACTGCAACTGCCAACACCAAAAGCTCTTACAAACTCGGAAAAATCGAGGTAGTTAGAACATATTTTGGGTTTCTTTTCAACTTGCAGTTTACTGGGCGCCCAATGAATTGTGTGTGAATGAAACAGCTGAGGTTGAATCAGTCAAAATCCAAGAAAATATCCAAAATATAATAGTAAATCTCTGTTCACGCCCAAACGGAGAGAATTACATATACTGTATCACTGCGTTCAAATCAGAGTCCTGACCTCAATGACGTGCTGTGATCTGAAACGGGCTGTTCAAGCAAGATATGCAATGGAAAAATATCAAAAGACAAAAGAAACCACCAGGAAACATGGATCACAATACCTTTCCCTTTTCATTTTGTCTTATTGTCAAAATTATTATACCCTGTAAATGCACATTAGACAGACCAACCAGAAAATTAGCTTTTTTATGCTACATTAGAAGAACTAAGGAATACAAATGTATGAGACTATTGTAGCATGCATAATACTTCCATAGCAAATAGCTGTCTGTGGTCATAGTAGCCAAGTGAACCGATTGTAGATATATTACACAACATTTCAAGTCGATCGTAGTTTGCACAGCCATACAAACCAATTCTGCAGTTTCCAAATTGTCCATGAATATTTTCACACAGCTGTAAAATTCATGACACAGCAAGATCGTATTTTGTAAATGGAGTCAGCTGATCTGATGTTAAAGGAGAAGCTGATCTGAAGTCTGAAGTGCGTTTCCTGACTCTCATGCTATACATTGCGACACTAGTTAAATACAGATGAGTGGAAATAAACAAGATAAAATGTATAGTTCATGTTGCCTATTTTATATGTATAAAAATGCAGTATGTTTAAGAAACAATTTATTGTTTACTTGTTGACTGGTGGTTCCCTGATAAAGGATTGCTCAGAAAATTACATAACATAGTAGATACAATGAATCATAATCGCCGAAACCAGCTTTAATTATTTGCTTTGCATATTCAAATGACTGTACCCGATACTATGTAGGTATGTAGCTTTGACTAGGCAAACATTTAGCAAAGGAGCGCTAGTATGTAGCTGCCTGTTTAGAATATGACAAGCTTATCAACCATATACAATTCTATAATCATATCATCAATGTCATTTCTGTCACCCCTGCATTGCTTACATACATGTGCTGGAGTTTCCAATCCTGCTCCTGGAGTGCCAATGTCCTGCAGAGGTCAGCTCCAACCGTCCAAAGCACACCAGCCTGGAAGTTTCTGGTGATCCTGAAGACCTTGATTTGCTAGTTTAGGTGTGTTTAATTAGGTTTGGAGCTATACTCTGCAGGATAGTGACCCTACAGCAGCAGGATTAGATGCTCTCGGTCCAGGGTGTTTACCAGTGTCATCCATAGTAAGATTTAAGTCAGTCCCAAGTCCGAGTCCAAGACCAAATTTTCTATGATTAGTTGAGACCAGCTTGTCTAAGTCAATACCAACTCCACATGGTCCTAAGAACATCATCTAGGACTTGAGATGGACTTGAGTCAGAGTCTGGTTTTGTCTGGAGTACTACAACACTAATACTTCCCCCGTTCCATTTTTCCACTGGGGCTGGTGCCAGAGCTGAAACTGGTGCTCAGCCAAGAGTGGCACTCATTCACTGAACTGGCTCACGTTTCCAGAGCCTAAACCCTCTATGTCATCAACATGTGACCACAATCCCTTGTCATCTCTTGAGGAAGGAGAGTGTTTAGTGGTGACATATTTAATTGTTGTGTTAATGCTGTTAATTTACATGAATCCGGACAGATTTAAAAAGCTTTTTAGCTTTCAAACTGTGGCCTTTAGGAAGCTCCGCCTACTGCTGTCATAGTTTCCCTTGTTCGATACAAGCAAGGTTTCAGGGCCAGTTCAGAACCAGGATCTAGGCACCGGCCCAGGAATTTTTTGATTGGAAAAGTGCAGCCTGGTTCCCAATTGGGTTCCAGCACCAGCCCTGGTGGAAAAGTGTTGCCTGTCTACAGTCTGTGATACTAGGATAGACACCAGCATCATCATGACTCTATATAGGACAAGGGATATATGGTTAGATTTACGGTAGTTTATACCAGTATACAGTTCTTTGTGGCACACCAACAGGCCAACACCCTATTTTCAAACTCTCTCAAAACAAACACCTAATTCAACTCAGCTTATTGGCAGAGACTCCAAGATCTGAAATGGATGAGTCAGATAAGGGAGACATCCAAAAAGTTGGTGTGCCTCTATAAACAGGGTTGGAAAACACTGTAGAGTCTACTGTAGACACAGATATGGTAGATGGGTTGTGATGACTACGTTCTCGTGGCCTAATGGTTAGAGAGTCAGAATCGTAATCGAAAGTTGCGGCAGGGATTGTCAGTGGGGGGAGTGAATGTCCAGTGCTCTCTCCTCCTTCAATACCATGACGAGGTGCCCTTGAGCAAGACACCGAACCCCCAACTGCTCCCTGGGCGCCGCAGCATAAATGGCTGCCCACTGCTCCAGGTGTGTGTTCATGGTGTGTGTGTGTGTGTGTGTGTGTGTGTGTGTGTGTGTGTGTGTGTTCACTGCTGTGTGTGTGCACTTTGGATGAGTTAAATGCAGAGCACGAATTCAGAGTATGGGTCAACATACTTGGCCGTATCTCAATTTTTTCACTTTTTCTCTTATACAACAATCTTGACCAACAGTTTACTAGAATACACTTAAAAGTAAACCCTCTGACAACAAATATTTACACATAGCCCTAATACATAAATAGTTCCCTAGTGAACTTCCTGTCCAGGGATTTCACATACACTATATTGCCAAAAGTATTGGGTCACCCCCTTTTAATGAACAGGTTTGACTATTTTAGCAATTTCCATGAGTACAAATCTTAGATCTCCACATGGTGGTGACTGTATGGTACAAGTCACATCTGTACTAAGATGTAAAGGCTTGATAAGACAAATTACAGCTTCCACAAAAATGTAAGATCTTTCTCAACAAGGTGAAAAACATTTCCGTTCACAGGTTCATTTCATCCTGTCGGGTCCAAAGTTCACCCACATTAGACTAAATGGCCTGCAAATGATCAACCTCACTGTCCAGCATGCCCAGCTCTAGGCTACAAGACCACAGATGACGTAAAACAAAAACAAACAATGTGTGTTCATGAGTCAATAATGAACTTGTACTCTTGTTCTGGTAGCAGATGGCGTATTACTGAACTCTCCCAGAATGGTATCAGAGCCGTAGTATAGTCTAACTGAACTCCAGACAAAGTAGAGTCTATTCCTTCTCTCTGGGAGTGAATCTATCATTCTCCACACACTCAACTTGTCTGAGCCCGACCTTTTGGGTATAGTGGAGGACTGTCTAAGGGAACATTTACACCAGTGTTATTGAGTCACTTCAGTGAAATTAGAATTGTCTCTCCCTAAGTCTTGGCTTACGGCAGTATTCACGTTAATGATGCAACCATAAGGTTCTGAACCAAGTCATAAAACAGCCTAAATTACACCGGAAACCCATTTGGGGTACCTCAGGGTTCAATATATGGCCCCTTCTTCTTCTCGTATGTACACTCTCTGGGACCAATTATTTACTTAATTATCTCATCCATCTCAAATGTCTATAACTGGTCTATACAAGCTGATTTCATGTTGCTGTGCTTGTAGCAGTGTCATTGGCCAGGGTGAAGATGATACTCTTTAATTTAATGTTGACAGAGTTTGCCATTTCCAGTCAGGCTTTGCTAAAGAAAAGGTTTTTCTTATCGTCAGAGTAGCTGCTATCCACAAACAGAGTAAAACCCTCTCTATCTGCCCTTCCTTTGACCAGCCATCCAAAACCACTGACCTGTCTATGAGTGTGAGGTAGGTTTGCCCCAATGTCACAAAAGAAAGACCAAATCTCCAACCTGGACAACTAGACAGAGAATACACACACAAGCAATCCTTCTTCAGAAGAACCTGCATCCACCCACCTCTATCTATACAGGCTGTGTTTACATGCTAACAATCATCCGTTTCAGGCCATACCACACAGAGACTGGAGTTTGTTTATTAAAGGTACAGTGTAACTTGATCTCTAAATCATTGGCTTTCACACTGACAAAAATGTAGCAGGTCAAAAAGCTACAAATCTAGGACAGCATATTACCAGATGCTGGTGAATCAAACTGAGGTGAGAATAAAATAAATCTGTTTTGAACATTAAGATTAATTTGACCTGAGTTTCACCTAGGTTTGGTTCACTGGTGAACGCCAGCATTTGGTGCCCGACTAAACCAGTCATCAGAAGTTAGAAGAGTTTGTTGCATAAAGTTCTCAAGGAAAATCTATTTACATGAAAAGAAAAGCTTTGCTGACCACACTAACTAACAAATACTTCGGCATATACAGAGAAAAACTAAATCATTTGAAGTGGATGCAGCCACAAGAACAAAAGTATTTCCTTTGTCTGGATCCTGAACTTGTTTGTAATTTAAAAAGTCAGATACAGGGTCAGACGTTATACTTGTTGTTGGTAGACTAAGAGTGGGAGCACTGCTCCTAGATCAGTGGTTACAGAAAGGGGAAGTGTGATATCTGCACATCCATGAAAAACAATCAGAGGAAACCACTGCTCTGCCAGCGGCTCCAAGAACAGGTTCCCACAGACTGACTACAGCCTCTTTGAAGATCCCCCTTCAAAAACACCCTGATCACATGATCTTGTCTCTCCATGAGTGTTTCCACTATAACTGTGATTACATTTAATACCTCAAAATCTAAATATACTGAATTTCATGTAAAAAAGACTACATTTTAAACAGATCGAAACCCATCATTTGCACAGTTTTCCTAAGACTGATTTCCAGTCAGATTTTTAGAAAATATTTTTTCTAGCAATTAAATATTTTAGTGCTTAGCATAATTAGAATTATGCATATTTACATTGAATATGAACAACCTATTGGCAATGATTTTGCTGGTTATATAAAATTAATCTATGACATAAGCATTGTAATGATAAAAAAAAACGTTTTATTTGGTGATTAATTCTTAAAGACGGCATCATTACACTAGTTGTTTGACCTGTAGGACAGGATCTGTAATAAGACAGGCATTTTAATAATGTTTGTGATTCAAATTTTAGTAACAAAAAGGCATTGAGAGTCAGAAAGTGAGATTAATTTTAAAAAAAATTGTCATAACTTGAAAAAGTCTCTGAGTGGCATTGAAATGTTTTAGTAAAACATAAGTAGGTAAATAAATGCTGCAGTTCATTGTCATGTCATGTATTGTTACATTGGTACATACAAATTAAAGTGATTATAAATTTTTCTTGTTTTTATTTATTGAAAAACAGCCTGGACTGGACAACTACATTTAATGTAATCTTAATCTACTCTTAGTTCTAGTTCTTACATTAAATATTTTGAATCAATATCTGTTGAATCAAAACAATATTAGCCCAGCCTTGCCTCCAGCATGTTTTTGAGAGGAAATGGCCAGATCATGATGGCTCAAGGACGCCAAGTCCTTTTTGTGTCAATTTTCTTTTACATAAAGGTAATATGAAGTAGATCAGGGATCTTGTCTCGGTCACTGAGATCTCAGAGAAAATGTGCCTGGTCACAGGATGACGTACTCTGGTACTTCCTGACAGAGGAGTTACGCAAGAAACAGCAGCTGACCTGGAGGGTCATAGTCAATTTAACCCAGCACAAAAGCACTGGCCAAGCAATATAGTACAATATATTATATATCTGAATATAGTACAAAAAGTACAGTTTGTCAACATAACTATAGTGGAGGCTTATATAGTTTCAAGTACTTTATAGTTTAACAATGTATCACAACCCTACTTTTCTTTCAGGCCCCAAAATTGTCAATGTGACCCTCAGAGAAGACAATCTCTCCTGGCGGCCCACATACATACCTGCCCTCACAGACTGTTTAGACTAGTGTAAATGCCACACACGTGATCACTACAGGTGCAGAACACATCCACACACTGAGAGCACAATGCCAGAAGGGCATTGTGGGTAATTTGGTTATGCAGATGATATGAGAATGAAAAGGGGGTTTAGGCGGTAAACAGGACTGTCACCATGGGGAGCCCAGCTGTTGTGGAGTCTGGCCTTTTTCCTCCTTGAGTAATGTGTAAATAATTATCATGAGAGCAGTACACACACACACACACACACACATACATACACAAAAGACAGTGTGGTTACAATCGTCCAAACAAAAAATAGAGCCATGCATGAGAAAAACACAACAAGAGCTTTCTCAGACAGCTGCACTTAATCTGAGCAAAATAGCATCCTTCAGCTCTGAAACACACAGATAATCTGTTCCTCAGGTGAGCCGCTTTAAATGATGTGTTCCAGGTAACACATCCTACAACTTGTGGTGTGACATTGTGTTTAGGCTGAATGGAGTTGTTTGTCTTCCTGTGCTGGATGTCCTCCTCAACACGCCAGCCACACACAGACTGAAGCACTAGGTGTGTGTGATCTGCCAAGTGCACTACAGTGTGTAGGTGTGTGTTTCGCAGTTGTCATAGCACACTGTTATAATCGCTTGAGGAATACAAAGCAGTTTTCAACTGCACATATGCAAAAAATCAACCCAATTAAACTTAATTATTCGGATGTAATGAGACGTTTCTGTGAATAAAGCATGACTAATAGAGATAATGGTTAGGGTTAGGATTATCTTACAGTACCATGGTAAAGTGATAAACAAGTACCATATGCATACACCATGTATTTGCATGATTCTCCAAGAGATTACAGTGGAAGTGTCATGGATGATGTAAAAGAGACCATATACTTTGTTATTGTGGTTTATGAAACAACTAGTTATTTCAGTGCTAGAATGATGATAAATACTGTATAGAGGGTGTTACAATGACACAGATGTGCCCAGATGTTTCAATTAGTACTTTTTTCAATGCTTGATTAGTATTACATAACTTCCCTTGAGGAAAAGAAGTACACTTTTAGCATACTTAAAAAAAATAATATAGCTAAATATAATGTTTTCAGACTTTTTCACCGCATGTTATTTGTAACTACATGAAAATATAAATACATGTACCATAAATGTATATTAAACACAATTAGCTGAACTTTAGAGTTCTTCGTAAGTTCCACCCATTTAAGCAGATCATTACAGAATAATATCCTTTAATGCAATTTATATTAATAATTGTCTTATGTTTATATTTGTTATTACACATTTGTAATGATGACATAATACAACTACAGTTAAAATTATAATCAAGTATTTTACTTCAGTAAGCCAACACATCGAAATGAGTGTATTTCAACAAAAATATTAAAACATGATTTAATAATCTACTTTGAGTGAAACTTTTGATTTAACTGCTCTTTTAAAAGTGTACTTAATTGAATTAAAAACAGCCATGGAAGTGTCTCTTTTCATAAACATTTAAGATTTGAAGTACACCACAAGTGTAACAAGTATACAATTAAGCACACTTCACAAGGGTTTTTATCCTTTATGTGCATTAATAATACCATGGTAATTATGATGGGTTTGCATAATGCATTAAACTACACAGAATAATACAGAGAAATTAAGAAATATAGAAGTATGCTACCATACTACTTTTTTTGGTTACACTTTATTTTGATAGTCCTCTTTAGACATTCTACAAACTATAAGTAACTTTGCAAATACATGTCTACTAATTCTCATTAATTTGTAACTACATGTCTACTAAGTCTCAGTAGGGTATGTTTAGTGTTAGTAGAATAAGTTGATATATACTAGCAAAGTTTCTGATACTCAGTATGTGGTATGTTGTGGACTCAAAGTGTTAGAAGATATTAAACAGACAGTCTACTTATACTCTAATGACTGCTAGTTGACATGTAGTTACAAAAGTACTTACTGTTAGTAGAATATCTAAAGTAGACTATCAAAATAAAGTGTTAGTAGATATTTTACATTTTTACATTTACATTTTAGTCCTTTAGCAGACACTTTTATCCAAAGCGACTTACAAATGAGGACAACAGAAGCCATCAAAACCAACAAATGAGCAACAACATGCAAGTGCATGAAGTCTTGGTTAGCCAGTACACGTAGCAAGGTATTTTATTAAGAAACAAGAGAATAGAAAAAAATAAACCTATAGGTTTTTAATAAACAAGTAGATAGAGCAGAAAATAATAATACTAATATAATAATAAACTAATACTCTGGTAGTTGGCATGTAGTTGCAAAGTTACTTATAGTTGGTAGAATGTTAAAATCATGTATCATAGTAATATCACTTATAAAAAACACTGCAAGCTACTTAAACAGTAGGCTACTGAATGATTACTAGCTATATTTTACTTCTAAATCTACCACGGTACGTTTGAATCAAAGCGCGTCACTCGGTCTCTCACCGTCTCCGAGCTCACGGATGTCCTGACTTGCTCCACCGCGGGAATGTGAAAGGGAATGATTCCTCCGTTCCTCTCCGGCACCGGCGGCGGCGGCGTGTCGTCCCGCATCATCTCGTCGCTGAGCTCGGACTCATCATCACCGCACTCGGGCACCGGAATACCCTCCGTGACAAACTCCTTCAAGCACTTGAGCTCGTGTTTCTTCAGCAGCTGGTCGGTGTCTGCGTCCACCACTACGAGCTGCAGGCTACCGGCGCTCGCGCGTATCCTCGCCACGACCTGCTGATGGCTGTCGCTGTCCACGCGCTCTCCATTCACGAACACCAGTCTGTCGCCCGCGCGCAGACCGGACACCTCGGCGGGGGAGTCGGGCTCCACCAGGCGGATGAACTGGCCGCTCTTGCCCTTCTCTCCGTGCAGATGGAAGCCGTATCCGTTCTCGCCCTTCTCCAGGACGCAGAGACGCGGGCGCAGAGTCTGGCTAGGCATCACGCAAAGTCACCTGTTGATTTAATCTGACAAATAAATAGATATGAAGGGAAAATAAGAGTCCTGCGCTCGGATGTGCTCACGGATGAAGCATGTTAACCCGCTCGGCCTCAGTAAATGAAGGGTTTGTAGTTGATAAAGTGTGAAGAGAAAGTTCTAGTTTTCGAGTGTTTGATCGGCAGCACATCAGCATCCAAATCCAGCCCATGGAGGAGTGACTCCTCCTCCTCCTCCTCTAATGGCTCTCTGCACTCATAAAGTGAAAGCAGAGTGAACAGGCGCTAATCAACTTTGTTATGTTATTTACTGTCATCAGCACACAAATCTCCCTCTGGAATGACCTGTCTTGGAAGTAAAAATAATAATTATCATGCAAAATTTTTTTAGATATATATATAGACAACTGATTTATGCCATGTTAAATTATATAAATAAATGACAACTGCAGTTATGGCTTCATTTCCTCCAGCCAAAGCCAAAATATGTTTCAAAAGGTATACACTTCCAGAGACATAAGTGTCAGTGAAGGTAAGCAGAATATTCCCTATAAAATATTTCCCAATGGAACCAAAAAATTATAATTTACAATTTGAATCAATATTTGCATAACAAACAGAAACACATACAAGTTTTCTCCTTTTTCTTATTTATTGTGAGCACTTGTGCTCTGAGCAGATGTGGGCTTCACATCAGAATGTACTACACTATGTTACCAAATGTACACATTTTCTCTAGCAGTATTTTTGTGATGCATAAGATTGTTTCTATTCTTTTTTTTACTAAAATGTTCAAACTTTAATGTTTCATGAACTTTCATTTTCAAACTTGAATGTTTTTTAGCTTAAAAGTATTTCAATGTTATATCAAATATACTTTAGGTAGTAGGCCTACATTTGTCATCTTTAAATCAAACGATTTATTCTCAAATTATTGTCAATAAACAGCAGGTTTCCATTGTGAAAATATACCCAATATAATGTTTTTAATTGTAATAATGTAAAGAGAAAATAGATTTAAAATCAACAAAAAATAAAAGCCACTTCTTCGGGATGCTGTATTTTTAAAGATAATTTTGTACATTCCAAATACGCTTTACAGATCTTTATTGGGAAGGGTTTTAAACAATGTTTATCAGGCATGTTCAATAAACCATTAACAATTATTGCAAGTGATGCACCTGTGGGTCAGTCAGGTACGGTTTACAGGAAGAAGACAATTTAATTCACAGTTCCAACAACTCTCTACTGACTCGGAAAAACCCCAGGAGAAAGATGCCCAGGGTTCCTGATCACCTGTATGAGCATGTATAATCTCATGCTGCAGGAGGTAGAGCACTGCGCTGCGGATGTGGCCAGAGCAATAAACTGCACTGTCTCTAATGTAAGATACCTACGTGCTACTTGCAGACAGGAAATACAGCTGATAGTTATTGCATTGTTAAACCACGTGTAACCAAGACCACGTAGCCCTCAGTGTTGCAAGTGAGTTGAAAGTGCCCTGGTGAAAGAGTGGAGTAACATCTCACAGCAAGAACTGGTGAATATGACGCAGTCCATTAGGATGAGATGTTCACTGCAACTTTTCACATTATGCCATTTTCTGTGAAAGCTGTTCAGTTTATGTCTCAGCTGTTGAATTTTTTGTTTTGTTTTGTTATTACAAATATTAACTTTGCTTGCTATATATATATACACTCACTGGCCACTTTATTAGATACACCTGTTCCATTGCTTGGTAACACAAATTGCTAATCAGCCAATCACAAGAGAAAATATGCCAGTAAGCGGCAGTTGTGTGGATGAAAATGTCTTGTTGGTGTCAGAGGTCAGAGGAGAAAGGGCAGACTGGTTAGAGGTGATAGAAAGGCAACAGTAACTCAAATAACCACTCGTTACAACCAAGGTATGCAGAATACCATCTCTGAACACACAACACGTCGAACCCTGAAGCAGATGAGCTACAGCAGCAGAAGACCACACCGGGTGCCGCTCCTGTCAGCTAAGAACAGGAAACCGAGGATTCAATTCACACAGGATCACCAAAATTGGACAATAGAAGATTGTAAAAGCGTTGCCTGGTCTGATGAGTCTTGATTTCTGCTACGACATTCAGATGGTAGGGTCAGAATTTGTCATAAAGAACATGAAAGCATGGATCCATCCTGCCTTGTCTCAATGGTTCAGGCTGGTGGTGGTGTAATGGTGTGGGGGATATTTTCTTGGCACACTTTGGGCCCTTAGTACCAATTGAGCATTGTTTAAACACCACAGCCTACCTGAGTATTGATGGACCATGTCCATCCCTTTATGACTACAGTGTACCCATCTTCTGATGCTACTTCCAGCAGGATAATGCACCATGTTACAAAGATAAAATCATCTCAGACTGGTTTCTTGAACATGACAATGAGTTCACTTTACTCAAATGGCCTCCACAGTCACCAGATCTCAATCCAATAGAGCACCTTTGGGATGTGGTGGAACGAGAGATTCACATCATGGATGTGCAGCCGACAAATCTGCAGCAACTGCGTGATGCTATCATGTCAATGTGGACCAAAATCTCTGAGGAATGTTTCCAACACCTTGTTGAATCTATGCCATGAAGAATTAAGGCAGTTCTGAAGGCAAAATAGGGATCCAACCCGGTACTAGCAAGGTGTACCTAATAAAATGGCCAGTGAGTGTGTATAGTGCTCAGCGTAAATGAGTACACCCCCTTTGAAAAGTAACATTTTAAACAATATCTCAATGAACACAAAAACATTTTCCAAAATGTTGACAAGACTAAGTTTTATATAACATCTGTTTAACTTATAACTTGAAAGTAAGGTTAATAATATAACTTAGAGAATTTTTTTTTTAGTTTTACTCAAATTAGGGTGTTTAACTTTTTTACTTTTTTACTCAAATTAAGGTGATGCAAAAATGAGTACACCCCACTGAAAGTCTCTGGAGCAAAGCTAAATTTTAGACTACAAATGTCTAATTTAACAAGAATTCAACCACAGGTGAGTCTAATTATTCATTGTTCACAGACAGTTGACTATAAAAGGGTGTTACTTAAAGAAAACCCTTCCCATTTCATGCTGTCAGCAATGGCACCACATGGAAGAGAAATGTCACAAGACCTGAGAAAGAAATAATTTCTTTACACAAGAAAGGTGAAGGCTACAAGAAGATCAGCAAAGCTTTACTTATCAGTCAGAATACTGTAGCAAAAGTGGTACAAACATTTTAAAAAGATGGAACTGCAACCATCTCACAGAGACGTCCAGGTCATCCACGGAAGTTAACACCTCGTCAGGAGCGTCTTCTGATGAGAAGGGTTGAAGAAAATCGACATGCAAGTTCACTGCAGTTATCTAAAGAAGTAGAAAGCCAAACTGGGGTGACTTTTTCCCGTGACACAATACGGCGTACACTGCAGAGGAATGGCATGCATGGGTGCCGTCCACGAAAGAAGCCTCTCCTAAAGCCCAGGCACAAAAAAGCCCGCCTAGAGTTTGCCAGGACCCATGCTGACAAAGATGAAGACTACTGGGACTCTATACTCTGGAGTGATGAGACCAAGATAAATGTTTTTGGAACTCATGGCTTCAAAACTGTATGGTGTCGCAAAGGTGAGGAATACAAAGAAAAATGCATGGTGCCTACAGTGAAACATGGTGGTGGCAGTGTCCTTATGTGGGGCTGCATGAGTGCTGCTGGTGTCGGGGAGCTGCATTTCATTGATGGCATCATGAATTCACAAATGTACTGCTCTATACTGAAAGAGAAGATGCTACCATCACCGTGCCCTTGGTTGTCGTGCACTTTTCCAACATGACAATGATCCTAAACACACATCTAAGGCCACTGTTGGATTTCTGAAGAAGAACAGGGTGAAAGTGATTCAGTGGCCAAGTATGTCTCCTGATCTGAACCCAATCGAACACCTATGGGGAATTCTGAAGAGACAAGTTGAGCATCACTCTCCATCCAGCATCCAATCTCTAAAAGAGGGTCCTTCTTGAAGAATGGAAAAGATAGATCTGGCAAAATGTCGCCAACTTGTTCATTCCATGCCTAGAAGACTTGGTGCTGTCATTAAAAATCATGGAGGCCATACAAAGTACTAGATTTAGTAGTTTTGTTGTGGGGTGTACTCATTTTTGCATCACCCTAATTTGAGTAAAACTGAAAAATGTGTAATCTAAGTTATATTATTAACCTTACTTTCATGTTATAAGTTAAACAGATGTTATATTAAACTTAGTCTTGTCAACATTTTGGAAATGGTTTTTGTGTTCATTGAGATATTGTTTAAAATTGTACTTTTACTCATGAGCACAAGTGTACTCATTTACGCTGAGCACTGTGTATATATATATATATATATATATATATATATATATATACAGGAACATCTCAAAAAATTAGAATATAGTGAAAAGGTTAATTTTTTATTGTGACTTATTTAAAAAAGTGACACTTTCATATATTTTAGATTCATTACATGTAAAGTAAAACAGTTAAAAAACTGTTTTTGTTAGAATTTTCATTATTAGAGCGTACAGCTTATGAAAGTAAAAGTCAGTATCTCAAAATATTAGAATATTTACATATGAGTTTCAATAAATGATCATCCATACAGAATAAATTGTGGGTATCTCTTGTTCTTTGAAACCACAATAATGAGGAACACTGCTGACTTGGCAATGGTCCAGAAGATGATCATTGACACCCTCTACAAAGAGGGTAAGTCACAGAGGGTCATTACTGAAAGGGATGGCTGTTCAAGGAGTGCTGTATCAAAGCATATTAAATGCAAAGTTGACTGGAAGGAATAAATTGGGTCGTAAAATGCGCACAAGCAACAGGGATGACCGCAAGCTTGAGAATACAGTCAAGCAAAGCCGATTCAAACACTTGGGAGAGATTCATAAGGAGTGAACTGAAGCTGGAGTCAGTGCATCAAGAATCACTACGCTCAGACATCTTCAGGAAAAGAGCTACCAAGCCACTTCTGAAACAGAAACATCATCAGAAGCATCTTACCTGGGCTAAGGAGAAAAAGAACTGGACTGCTTGCTCAGTGGTCCAAAGTCCTCTTTTCAAATAAAAGTAAATTTTGCTTTCAAGGTCCCAGAGTCTGGAGGAAGAGTGGAGAGGCACAGAATCCATGTTGCTTGAAGTCCAGTGTGAAGTTTCCACAGTCAGTGTTGATTTGGGCTGCCATGTCATCTGCTGGTGTTGGTCCACTGTGTTTTCTGAAGTCCACAGTCAATGCAGCCATCTACCAGGACATTTTAGAGCCCTTCATGCTTCCTTCTGATGACAAGCTTTATGGAGAAGCTGATTTCATTTTCCAGCAGGACTTGGCACCTGCACACACTGCCAAAGGTACCAAAAGCTGGTTCAATGACCATGGTGTTACTGTGATTGACTGGCCAGCAAACTCGCCTGACCTGAACCCCATAGAGAATCTAGAAGAGAGACACCAGACCCAACAATGCAGATCACCTGAAGGCCGCTATCAAAGCAACCTGGTCTTCATTACACCTGAGCAGTGCCACAGACTGATCGACTCCATGCCACGCCGCATTGATGCAGTAATTCCATCAAAAGGAGACCCAACCAAATATTGAGTGCATAGAAATGAACATACTTCTCAGAAGCCTGACATTTCTGTTTAAAATATCATTTTTTGTTGATCTTATGTAATATTCTAATTTTGAGACACTGAATTTTGGGTTTTCATTATCTGTAAGCCATAATCATCAACATTTCAAGAAATAAAGGCTTGAAACATTTTACTCTATGTGTAATGAATCTATATAATATATGGATTTCACTTTCTGAAATGAGTGACAAAATATTGACCTTTTTCACAATATTCATTTTTTAGATGTACCTGTGTGTGTGTATTTATATATATATATATTATCCTCCTTTTAAGATAATTTATATTATTTGCATTTGTGAAGTACATTTCCTCCCCCATTCTCATTACCATAATGCACAGTAAAGTGTCTTTCTCATTACTGTAATGTACAACAAACAATACATGCAAATTACTTATAGTGTTGGTTGTGCTGCCTTTAATTTATGCTGACTTACATTACAAATCATAGTGTTTTTTATTGTTAGCCTAGTAGACTAAATATCAGAATGAGAATGTACAGCTTCTCTTTTCTATTTATTTTGGGGTGAAATGTGACCTGCACATTATAAGATCCGCATGTTAGGGTTTTGTTTAAACGGCTAATTTGTTAAAGGCTGGTTTAATTTCATTTTAACCGAATAATCTTAACACCACACTGTTTTTAAAAGTGTCATTGATCTCCTTTCCTGCTCATTACGCTTTGCTAGGAGTCAAATATTTAGCAAACAGGTGCAGTGTGAGGTCACATGACTCATGATGTCCCAAAACTAACACAACCAGCCTTCAGACGAATGCTCGCCAAGATCAAATAACATTTACATTTATTAATTTGGCAGATGATTTTATGCAAAACAACTTACAAGGAATAGTACAACAAGCATTTACTCATTCAAATAAAGCTTGTCCCAAACCGAGACCAATAAGTTAACCTGATGTTCACAGTTCACTTTATTATTCAAAAGTACAGGACACATTAGAAATTTCAAAGGTAAGGCAATTTAATCTTTAAGTTCGTTTTTATTAGTAATTATCGATGTGTAATATCGCCCCCCTGTGGCTTTAAATATTAAATAAATTAAACGATGGAAAACACCAGAAAACACACTTACAAAACACATAAGTGGTTACAAATGGACTTTCTCATGGCACTTTGAAAAATGTAAAGCGTAGACAAATCAAAATATTATACGATACAATCCAGATTCACATTAATCTCTAAGTCATACAGTGAGTGTGACGGGTATGAACGTGTGACATGCTTGCACATGAAGCAAAAAGAAACCTATATTACCTTATAATCAGGCCTGACTCGGTCAAGCTGTGTTATGATTGTTTTCAAGTCAATATATACCGATTGTAAACATAATACTTGACATAAGCTGATATTCTGACTATGCAAGACACTCAAATATACAGTAAAGAAAAACAACACTACAGACACAAGCTCACTGCCCGAGCACGTTTGCGTGGCACATAATGTAATTCAACACTAATATATTTTACACTGTGTGTAGATAGAGGCTATAACCACCAGAGAAGAAACCCGGAAACCACGTTACACAAACAAACACACCTGGAAAAATCAGACACACCTGGGAACTGTACACACCTGGATTAATACAGTTTATAAAGCAGAACGTATTACTCTGATGCTCCTCAGCAGTATTTGGCTGTATATTCCTGACTATAAAGCGAACAGGGCTCAGGGGATCGGACACATCAAAACAAAGCACGTTTCAATCACACGCGTCTTTGTGAAGGAATATCTGTCGTCTGGAGATGGAGATGTGGAGCTGGTCACACCAGGCGGCCGCAGCAGTTGGACTTCTGCTTCTCTGACTCGATGTAATCATAGATCTTGAACTTGGGCTCGTGGGGCTGCTGGATGTTTCTGTGCTTGAGTTCTCTGTGTGGAAGTAAAAGAGAAAACACTCATCGGTTTCAGTGTAATAAATAGAAATAGAAGTTCAAGGCAAACGTTGATGGCTTGACAAAGCCTTAAAAAACCTTGAAGCGCTTATGTTTGAATAAACAAATGCTTAATTGTACTCAATGTGCACTTGTAGTGTACTGAGTATTTATTTTTTAAATACTTGCCGACAAAATATGAAATAAGAGCACTTTTATTTACAGAGAGACTTTTATGACTGTTTCTTAATACTTTATTACAGTGAAGTTGATACGTGTATGCATTCGGCAACACACATTAACCATATTTTACAGGCAACAGAGGTATTTTTATACTTTATAATAAAAGTGTTATGTAATAAAAATATTATAATAATATAATTTATGTAATAAATGCGTGTTGCCAAATGCATTTATGGTCAAAAAATATAACTATTACATAAACATACATAAGTGGGCTAAAATAAAAACTCAAATTATATTAACTGCATTTAATATAAATGTGCATTATAATAAAACTATTTAATCAACAACGATTTAATCTCTATTATATTAATATGCAATTAAGTGTCTGAAAAAACATGGCTCTTTCACAAAGGATTCACAGATTTAAGTTTTTTGCATTAGTATTAGTAATTTGTTGCTAAATTGTTCTCCGTGGCAAACTACGCTGGAAAAATTGGAGCAGAATTTACTTTGAAACTATTTTTACTCAGAAATTTGCCAAATAATTACAAAGAAATGAAAAGTAACATTAAATTAAACATGAAGTTTAGATTTTTAAGTATACAACTGAAAGCAAGTTTCTTGTAAAATGTTACTCTAATAATCAGTTTTATTTACAACTTCAAACATCTGTTATTTTACACAGTGCATGTAATTTGTTTGGTGGGTATACAAATGCACTAAATGTTTATAATAAAGTTTGAAAATCCTCAAACCTTGCTATGGCTTGGAAAGCGAGTTCCACATTGGCACCGGTCTTGGCACTGGTCTCCATGAAAGGGACTCCATATTGCTTCAGTAAAGAAAAAGCAGAGTGTTGCAGTTAAATAAACTGCGATGTTTACTGATCATTTGTAATAGCAGGTATGTTAAAGGGGTCATCGGATGCAAAATTCACTTTACAAGTTGTTTGAACATAAATGTGTGTTGGAAGTGTGTGTACACATCCATCCAATAATGATTTAAATCCCTATTTTAAAATCTCCTTTCTCAAATCAGGCTGTTTTGAGAGTCCTGTCAGAATGAGGTAGTTCTGTACAGGCCCCTCCCACAATAGTTGATTGACAAGACCGTCTCACCTTAGACCCGCCCTGAGTGAACCGTCCGCCTCCAGTGCAGGGGAAGACAAGATGTCTCTGATTAAGTGATTGAGGTGTTTAATTGTTGAATGTAATAATGAATATAGAAGTCGTCATTTACTCCCGACATCTGAGCCGCTGAAGACGCAGAGGATTAACGTTACTCACTGAAGTGAATGCGCCGATCCCAAATCTACATAAATGCATCTATGTTCCCTCATTCGTGATCCAGCTTTATCTACAGAAGTAGTGAATATAAGGATTTTTATGAATCTTTGCAAATCGCCTTTCCTAATAATGTGCCAGTTAGCCAGTTTCACGGCTGCATTTTAGTATGCTCCATAGATATATACCTAGATTCCTCATTATCGACTGTTTCTATGGGCACGCAAACCATCCGCCATTTTTGGAACAGTCTGCGAACCTTTGAGCACATTGACTCTGTGCGTCTACAACAGCAAGTTATACACTTGTATATATTTGAATATTCATTAATTATTATGGTGAAAGCGAGATGGCTGCCACGTCAATGTATCTGGAGCGGTCAAATATGGAATCTACACATATATCTATGGTCTGCTCATCACTCCACAGAAGAGAGGGGCGGAGTCAGCAGAGCTCACTAGCATTTAAAGCGACATGGACTAGAACAGAGTGCTGAAAACAGCTGATTTTAACAGGGTAAAGAAGGTGTTTTACCATTGAGAAATTTTAACCAAAGTATGTTATAGACTTTCCATTAAGACCCTAAAGGATCATATCAACTTGTGTAAACTGGGCATCCGATGAGCCCTTTAAAGTAATTGACACTCATACCTTAGCCAGCTTCTCCCCTTCTTCATGAGTGATCACCCTCTCAGCGGCCATGTCTGACTGTACGGACACAATTACATAATATAAAACAGCAACTTGTGTACTTGGAAGACATTGTCTTACTGAAGTGAAACTACCCTCAAATACAGCGGGGAAAATAAGTATTTGACACATCAGCATTTTATCAGTAAGGGATTTCTAAGTGGGCTATTGACACAAAATTTCCACCAGATGTAGCCATCAAGCCAAATATTGAATTCATGAAATCAGAACATTTAAGTATACAAGTTGAGTCATAATAAATAAAGTGAAATGACACAGGAATAAGTATTGAACACATGAAGATAACAAGGTGCAAAATGGCATAGAAAGCAAGGAGATCACCTGAAATCTGTCAGTATTGAGAGAGAACCCCTGCCCCTATCAGTACTAATTGATATCAGCTGCTTTAGTCCTAATTGATGGCCTATAAAGGCTTCTCATTACCTAGGAGGCACACAAGAAAGACTTCATGATGGGTAAAAGCAAAGAACTCTCTGTAGATCTTCGTAATCTTATCGTTGAAAAGCATTTTGATGGGAATGGTTATAGGCGCATTTCCAGAATGCTGAATGTTCCTGTGAGCACTGTGGGGCCATTATCCGAAATGGAAAGAGCATCAGTTCACCATAAACCGCCACGATCAGGTGCTCCGTAAGATCCCTGTCCGAGGAGTCCAAAGAATAATCAGGAGAGTTCTCCAAGCGCCAAGAACCACTGGCAGAACTTCAGGAAGACCTTGCATCAGCAGGTACTGTTGTTTCAAAGAAAACTATAAGCAATGCACTGAACCGCCATGGCATCCATGCACGCTCACCACGCAAGACTCCATTGCTGAACAAAAAGCATGTTGAGGCTCGGTTAAAGTTTCAAAGAGCATTTGGAGAAGCCTGTGGATTATTGGGAGACTATAGTATGGTCAGATGAAAGCAAAATTGAACTTTTTGGCAGTCATTCTACACACCATGTTTGGAGAAGAAATGGCACTGCCCACCACCCCAAGAACACCATACCAACAGTTAAGTTTGGGGGTGGAAGCATCATGGTTTGGGGCTGCTTTTCAGCAAGGGGTACTGGCAGACTTCATATTATTGAAGGCAGGATGAATGGAGAAATGTACCGGGACATTCTGGATAAAAATCTACTGCCATCTACCAGAAAGCTGAAAATGAAAAGAGGGTGGACATTTCAGCAAGACAATGATCCCAAACACAAGGCCAAGGACACAATGAAGTGGTTTCAAAGAAAGAAAATCAAGCTGCTTGAATGGCCCAGTCAATCACCTGACCTAAATCCCATAGAAAATCTATGGAGAGAACTGAAGATCAAAGTTTATAAAAGAGGCCCAAGGAACCTTCAAGATTTAAAGACTATTTGTGTGGAAGAATGGGCCAGAATCACTCCTGAGCAATGCAGACGACTGGTCTCTCCATACAAGAGGCGTCTAGAAGCTGTAATCACCAACAAAGGCTTTTCTACAAAGTATTAAATAAAGTGTTCAATACTTATTCCCTGTGTCATTTCACTTTATTTATTATGACTCAACTTGTATACTTAAATGTTCTGATTTCTTTGTATGAATTCAATATTTGGCTTGATGGCTACATCTGGTGGAAATTTTGTGTCAATAGCCCACTTAGAAATCCCCTTACTGATAAAAATGCTGATGTGTCAAATACTTATTTTCCCCGCTGTATAGTACATGTCCTTGTGGTCCTTACAGAGTCAAATGAACCAACAAGAGTAGAATAGAGGTCCAGTGGATGAGGCACTATCTTTTATCAGCTGTTAGAATTTGAGTAAAAATTCATTTTTTTTTATGGAAGAATATATTATACATTTAGACAAAAGTTTGCAAAAGAGCTTCATGTTTTATATAATATTTGATACATCTTACGACTCTGATAGTATGAAATAGGAAAATATGGAGCTCATGTTGAAAAAACTGAAAATAATTCACATTTCATCGGAGCCCCAAACTGAAATTCGGACAGCTTGTAATGTAAATCAATGAGATCTTTATAACTCCGAACGCTGGCCTAGTTTACTTTCACTGTGAATGCATTACTGTAAACACGAGGGGAAGAGCTGAAATGTTCTGTGGTATCTTCATAATGACACAAATGCTGATAAAGCTCGTTCCAATAAAGACTACTGCATCATATTTGATATGCAAATACTCAAGTGCTCTAAATTAAAACATGAAAACTCTCCTGAAAAACCTGTCATACACAATCTACTGCATGTCTTCTGCCATCTGATAGATAGTTTATACTTTAGCAAGTAAAAGGCCTTTTATTCTAGGCCACATACAGTATGTCCTGCTTCAGGTTATGATGCACATGCTGTGAAATCTTTACTGACATAAGAAACGCAAGAACGACTTTGATATTGTTATTCATATTTACAGGACTAGAGCTACTTAGGTTTGTTGATTATCCATACAATTAACTTTAGACCGCTCAAATATGATCATCAGGCTTTTGAGGAAAGTTTATTTATTCATCTCTCCATTATCATTGTTATTGCACTGCATTATATGTTTGCCCCCTCAATAAAACCTACTGGACTTTGAAATATCATAAAATTAAATATTTAAATACCATTACTTCTTTCTTAAGAAATTATTTGGAGATATAGAGTTAAGACTGATATTCATATGCATTTTATGTATGTATATTATACTGTAATATACTATATTATGTAAGTCTGTTATGCATCTCCTTGATTTACGTTACAAGAATTTTATCTGACAATTTTTGCATAACTGCACCAAATTGCTTTTTTTGGGGTCAGTTTGTGCCTTTCAATAAAATTGACTTTATATTTGGTGACCTTTACTACTGTGTACTTACATCAATGCACTCATTGTGTTCATATTGTATTGTAAAACACTTCTGCTGCTATTGCGGTGGGATACGGGTAAGGTTAGGGACAGGTTAAGTGGTATGGGTAGGTTTAACAGTGGGTTAAAATGTAAGGAATGGGTCAACAGTGTAACTATAAATGTGTAATTACAGAAAATAATTACAGATATAATTGCATGCAGGTATTTTTAAAATGTAAGTACCATGTAAAACATATGTACACAATAAGTGCATTGTACTAAAAGACTATTTAAATGTAAGTACATAGTAGTTAAGGCCGCCTAATATAAAGTGGGACCGTTTTTTTCTTCGAGTTTGAGCACCATATTTTCACTATATCATACTATATGAGCAGTCAAAGCCGGATATAACAAATATATATTTTTTGGTTACACTTTATTTTAAGGTGTCTTTGTTAAAGTGTATTTATACATTTAAGTACTGAGTTATATTAACAAACAACATGCACTTACTATATGGTTATGTTTTGGCTTAGGGTTACTTGCATGTAATTATGCATAATTAATTGATATTAGAATATTAAGTATATGTAATGTGTCACAAGGAGGATTTCTGGCTCCATTAAGCTCCATTAGGGGGCGCTATCTAATCCAGTGCAAAACCAGTTACACCAGAACACACCCTAACCACACATCAAGTGATAAAAGATGACCAAAGGTGGTCAAAATGCTTGAGTCTAAAATGAATTACCGCCTGAAATGACAGTGACACACAAAAGGTGGAGAAGCATAAAGTAGATAAAAAACTGCTTTGCAGCGCTCTCTCTCTCTCTGTATATATATGTGTGTGTGTGTGTCTGCATGTACATTAAAACATTATTTGCACCTTTCAAGAGGGACTGGTTATTACGGTTCACTCCTTTCAGGAAGTCCCACTTACCTTGTTACCAAGCAACATGATGACCACATCCTTCTGTGCATACTCATAGATTTCAGTCAGCCAGGCCTGCGTAGTGATAGACATGAAAAAAAACACTCTTTGAAGGACAAGAATCTGCAGTAGAAACGAATGTCATTTCCCAACCCTGGCTAACAGCAGCAAGGAAATGACAACATCCAATACATATATATATAATAAAGTTGAAGTGTTTGTGTGTCTTACTCTGATGTTGTCGAAGGAGGACTTCCTCGTGATGTCATACAGCAGCAGCAGAGCTGTAACAGAAAGCACAGCATGTTCAGATCTCAGCGTATGATTCAGAGCTGAGTTTTATAGTAATTAAACACGGACTCAAAAGTCTGCAGTGTTCTTCAGGAGTTGTGACTGTATACATTTGACTGCAGTATTTAAAGTTCACTGCAGTGATCTCCCACAGAGACTCAAACTGAATCAAATGCACTGCTGAGAAACTGTTTCTATGATATATATGGTATATATTCATATTAGCCTATTTAAATCCAGATGGCAGCATATATGTATCTAGGCAGCAGATATTTGCACTAAGGGAAAATAGCAGCATTTTTTTAGAGATATGCTATTTACACTGTTAAAATAACAGGATTATTTTATTTATACTAATTGCAAATAGTGAAAATTATCTGCACCTCAATATTGTAGTACATTATAACAGTATACAATAATAACGTATTTAGTGTAAATTATAATTTACATTCAAATTATTAAATAGATGTCGGCTCATTGGGACAATAAAGCCCACCCTATACCTACTTGATACCTTTCTTATTGATCATTTTCTTAATTTTTATTGAAAATAAATGCCTTTCCGATGTGATGTGAGATTTGAAAATGGAGGAAAAACAGTTCGGCAAAAGGTGGATGCGAACTCCGGTTGATTGCATCAAAAAGACTATGACATGCACGTTACCATCTACACCACTGGAGGTGTTGTTTGACAATTGTCTTTTGTAATTTTGTCTAGCCAATCACACGCTGGTGGGCGGAGTTAGGGTAAATAGCCTCTGCCAAAAGGTGGCTATTTGCACAGTGTAAATAGACACTGGGTCTGTGTGACGTCTGAGATCAGCTCGATATGAGAAAGGGGAAATGATTTAACGAGGTTAAAAACACACTGTGTGGATGTTTATTATTATAGTGTGTACACACACTGCCAACACACATTTCAGTTCAAACTACTTATAAAAAACATGTTGCATGCGATGAGCCATTTAACGATGGCAAATTTGCTCATTTATTTAAAGCAATATTTAATCAAAATAAAATGAAAAAATTATAATAATTTAACATTAGAATAATTTATTTTTATTATGTTGTTATTTCCGCTTTTTATAAAAGCATTAAGTCACTTGAGGCTGAACATTACAGTGATTTCAGCGGATTATTTCACTTTGTGGCACGCTCAAGAACACCTGAGACCAGAGGTTGCATTAGACTAATATTTTCCGTCATTTTGACAGACAGGGTCGTAAAAAAGATTCCGTCATAAACTATTATTACCCGTCATTTTAATTTTCATATTTTAGCTATAACAACACATTTAATTGCTTCTATTTTTGTACTCTTTATTTTTATAATGAACCTACAGGACGAGTATATAGACCCTTTTTCTGTTAGTAAACATAGTGACGTTTTCTGGAGGCGGAGCTTAGCTGGAGGCAGAAAGAGTCGCCTGACTGCTTCACTAACACTAGCTGTGAAGTTTGTTAGTTTGTTTTTAAATAACTGGATAAATTCGATTTAACCTGCATATGTAAGATCACTCACTGTCTGGGACCGCGATTGTTATTTGAAAATGTTAACTTTAACGGACGAAACCAGATTGGGCGACCCGTACACACAGACATTTCATACATGATATAGTGAGATGCATAAAACATCTTTAGACACACCCATAACAACAAAATACAATACTTTATTAAACCTTATCAGATAAGTGTGCACTGCAAACGTGAGCATTTTTGACGATCATTTCTGTCCAGTAAACTCGTTTTATCTCGTTTAACCACAGCTGTCGTTGGTTTTTTGTCTGGCAGTGGCAGCAGATATGTGATAACATTTCAAATTGGAGCCTCTACAACATTGATTCGGGCATCAAACATCACAACAAGATGATATTTTAAGCTCCTTGTGGAGACCAATCTGCGCTGGTTTGAATTGGACACCTCCACTTTTCACTTAGTTTGCCTCTGGCTAGCGCTGGGACATAATCGTGACGTCGGCCCCAAAAGGGTCAATGAGTTTATGGATTTATGATGAGAACAGATGAACTGACTGTGCGTCACTTTTCATGTTCAACACCTCAGTGACAGCGGAGGCCACTGTTAACAAAATATGCTAGGGCTGGGTAAAAAAACAAATAGATTTCTCGATTTTAATAGATAATCATTTGTATGAACCAATATCGATTATTAAATCCCAATAGATGCTGTTTTCAGTTGATGAATGAACCGTACAGATGCACCTTCTATCCAACAAATTGCGTTGTTACATTTGATACGAAACAAAAGTCGCAGATTTCAAATTATGTCAATTTTAGTAGGAAATTCAAGCAATAAACACAATTTTTGCGTTCTTTAATGTGGTCTGATAGATCGCTGTAGCTTAAACTGGGTACTCGCCTCAAACGCATTGCAAGAGAAAGTCTTGGCCTTAATGGTTAGAGCAGTGCTTCACAAACCTGTCCTGGAGGACCACCTGCCCACCTGTCTCCATAATCAGACACACCCAATTTAGTTCTTGCAGCCTCTACTAACGAGCTGATGAGTCAAATCAGGTGTGTTAGATAAGTGAGACATACTAAAGCTGCAGGGCAGGGGGTCCACCAGGACAGGTTTGTAATCGAAATGTTCAAGTTCAAGTCCGAATCGGCAGGGATTGTCGGTGGAGGAGTGAATGTCCAGCGCTCTCTCTCCACCCTCAATATCACGACTGAGATGCCCTTGAGAAAGGCACTGAACCCCCAACTGCTCCCCAGGCGCAGCAGCATAAATGGCTGCCCACTGCTCCGGGTGTGTGTTCACGGTGTGTGTGTGTGTGTTCACTGATGTGTGTGTGCACTTTGGATGGGATAAATGCAGAGCATGAATTCAGTGTATGGGTCACCATACTTGGTCGTATGTCACATCACTTAAAAACACACCAAAAAACTATTTTTTCTGTCAATGACCGAAGATTTTCTGTTAACGCGACTTTTACCTGAGACCCACGGTAAAAACCATGGTAATGCAAGATCCTACATTACTTACTGCTTTTAAAAGAATTGTAATAAAATGAAGGTGGCATATTTACCCTGAGCGTCTCTGTAGTACGCATGAGTAACACTGCGGAACCTCTCCTGACCGGCCGTGTCCCAAATCTGCAGGAGAGGAGCATTAACAGGTAAAGCATATGTCATGAAGGGGTACATTTAGGACACTTGACTGGGGGGAAAACCACATCTAAAATGTGTAATTTTTCCAAATCCGTTTTAGAAAGAGAGAAACCTGAAACAGCTACATATAATTTGTTTTGTGATTTTGTCCTGATGTAATAAACCTGATCTTTAAACAGGCAGGAGGCCAACCAAATTGAATTTTGTGAAGGAAATGTGAGCGGTGCTTGCTTGTGCAAAACACAGACAGACATGACCCCCACACATGCAGTCTGGCTGGTTGCTAGGCATTCCAAAGGTGGTTGCTAAGGCGTTATCGGTGATTTGCAAGTCAAGAATTCACTCCATAGTCTTTATGACATTCTGGTCAGTAGATACAGCTCAGCTCCCTCGTTTTGGGAAAAGTTACTTTTAAAAGTAATGCATTACAGTATTGCGTTACTCCATAAAAAGTAACTAATTATATATTTGTTTTGTTGTAAAAGGGCATAAGCATCAGGCTGAAGGGCGTGCCAATGCATCCAATTTCTCTCAACATGGAGGCAGGAGAGACCTCGGTGAATTAATGGGAAAACAAACTTGCGTTACTTATCTGAAAAAGTTACATATTTTCTTATCTAAAAAGGAACATATATTTTCTTGTAAATTTAAAAGTAGTGTTACTTTACTAGTTACTTGAAAAAGTAATCTGATTACGTAACTTGTGTCATTTGTAATGCGTACTGGTTCCCTCCTTGACTCTAAATCTATGGGGTTTTTGTAATCCGTTTTATCATCCAGCAGGTGAAAATCTGATCAGAACAGCAGTCGTCTGCTCAAGCCGCATGATTTGAGGCATTATTCATGCCTATATGACAAACTGAGCAGGACAGGAGTTCAATACAGTGCTCAAATCAGTGTAATTAATAGTGATGCTTGTCTTGTTTGCTCACCTGGAGTTTGACTTTCATGTTATCCACAGTCACCACCTTATTCTACAGGCAACAGGAAGAAGAAACAATCATTCAATCACAAAAAAGTACTTAGGAAACCACATTATACTTTCTTTTTCACAAATGAAAGAGAAAATAATGAACAGTAAACAGTTTGTTATTCAAGGAAATCACGCACGACCAAATAGGAAAACAATTTAGCTATTACTAAAGTGAGATCTCTAACTGTGCAATTTTGCTTTTGTGTGGCCAGGCTCTCCACATAGACTTAATTATATAGTGCAGATGAAATAACAGACCAGCTCCCCGTTTAATTTCCTGTTGACGTCAGCGTTACTTCCTTTGTGAACAGTGTTTTAAAAATCGCACCTTCTGCTCTGAGAGGACCAGACTTGTCAGATGTTTTCATGCACCAAATGGCAGTGCAATCAGAGACGTCAGTCACACGAATGGAAGTGAGCATTTCAGAGATGAGTAATTATCATCCACAGACATTCACATACAGGCACCATTAAGGCCGACCAATCTTTCAATCCGAATATCTACACAGCGACTGTGTAATGCTGACAGATCAAAATCGCAGGCGTTTAAAGCTGAAGCGTGTATTTTTCTCCTTTATCAGCTTAACATGCAGAGAAAACACAAAGTAGTTTGATTTGTAGGTGCCAGCATTTACACAGAAACTGCGCCCTTCACCTTTTCATCATGTCACATTATCAGCAACAGGGGAGTAAATGATGAAAATAAATGCTTATGTGGTGCACTATAGAGTAATCGTAATCTCAAAGACACACTTTGGCTGCTTACTCCTTCCAGGAAGTTCTGCATGAATTAAATCAGAGCGGAGCACAAAGCAATTCGAGGAGAACATTAACCGGTTCAATAAGAACGCAGGTATGTCTCCATTGTTCCTTTAATCACTATTGCATATCTGACTTGATTGAAAACACGAATCTTTTCTTCACAGGATTATGTTCAGCAGAGCTCAGATGCTCTATAACTACAGAAAAGGTACAAAAATAGAGAGATGGGTTACGTTAGTCAGAAGATGACAAGTTTGCCATCACTCACTATATAATTTAATCAGTAGGCATGAAAATACAAAGTTCAGTGTTATAAACGCACATTAAATACAAATTAAAAGATCAAAAACGTTGCTAGATGTACGATGTGGAAATGTGTCAGTGAAAATATTCCACTGTTAAAATGTACATACAAATAGTTTATGGCAAAACCAACACTAGACAATTAAAAACATAATAAAGACAGTGACCACTTTGCAGTTTACTTAATGAACACAAAAGGGACATTTAAATGTGTAAATATGAGCAAAAAGCACTCCTTTTATAATCACTGAAGCTGTCAATCGCGTCAGCACAAGTTTACTGAGCTCTGAAATCTTGCACAAACATTTGTTATAAATCAAAATTGTCTATACCGCATAACCAATCTCTTATTTACATTACGTTTCCACTGTTAGTTATACAGAAAGGATTCACAAGCACATAAAAACACAATAAGTGAGTGATCTGAATGAAGGCCAGGGTTTTGAGCCTTCTGAGTGGCTGTGAAAATAAACACCTCTGATTGGTCATTGCATTCAGCACTCAACATACACGTCTGTGATTGGCTACATTACACAACGCTGTTTTTAGAAATAAACCTGTTTTACATAGAAACCTTAGATGCTTTTCACAAAGCCCTCACACAAAACATACAGGAACATTTGAAAACAGTCGTGAGAGATGAGTGATATTGGTTTATAGACTTTTAACATTATTGCATTACTCCCTAATGTGATATTTTCAGCAAATATATTGATAATATCAAAGATTTCTCTCAGCCCTGCTTATGAGTTATTGAATAATGTTTGAAACTTGTTTGAAAACTAAATATTCCCAAAACTAAATCTGAAACTCATTTTTGTTCCAAACCTGTATGACTCACTTTCTTCCACACGTCACTCAAGAAGACATAAGCAAACCAAAACAAAATAATAATCTACATTTTGGTCTGTTCCTCACACAAATCTATCATATAGTCATGAATATTTGCACTTTTTTTCATGGTGTGTTTTTGAAGCATGATAGACCCTTTGGTCACTATTCACTTCCACGTTTGGAACAACATGAAGGTGAGTTGACTATTTATTTAAAAAAAATTGGCTGGGGTAAACTATCCCTTTAAATTAGTGTCAGTCATGAACAAATATTGATGGTACTTCCTCGAAAGTACTAAAAGAATCAATAATGGAAATGTTAAAAGACCGGGATCAAAGCCAGAATCGTTACATTCCTTACAATTTCCATTCCTGCAATGGCGATGATATATAACTATAGGATATTCATCTATCAGTTGCTCTAGGAATCTCTCCAAGTCTCAACCTATTATTTGAGAAATGGAAACCTGACCTTGTTTCAGTTACAAGGCCCTTTTGACACCAGAGAGGACATCGATTTATGAAAAACATCTTTCAGCGCCTCTGCCTATCCAGCATAAATCAAGCATAGCCATCAATTTGTTGTAATGGCTTTCCATTTCTCTGGCATCAGACTTGCTCTGCTCTGGCTCCCACACATCCTCATGCTGAGAAAGTGCTACAAGGAAGAACCCAAAATAGACCGGCTATATAGTGCTGCCGCTGTGCCATTCAAAAAAACTACCAGCACAGAAACGCTTCACTGTTTCCCTGAGCCGCAGCAGATAAGATGCTTCATTTCAGACTTATTTTAGACATTGTTGGCAGGCGATCAAAGAATGAGGGTTTAAAAGGTTTTTTGAACTTCCTTCTGTCTGAAAGCATGGCACTTTCTACTCAAATCTGACGTTCGAAACCGGTCCACGTCACACGCCAAGCCTTGACCATTTCAAGGTCTTTTATGCTAACCTTCACTTCCTTGCAAAACCACATACTGTGAAACCAAATTGACTGTCTTGGCTTGAGGGCAAAAATCTGTTTGTGGAGCATGAAAACCTTTATTTTCCTCCAATAAAGCACACGCCCTTAACGCCAACTGACAGCGGCCTCTTACAGTAGCATGTAGGTGTATTGACTAATGACTCCAAAAATGGAAACATGACTGACATTCTAAATCCACCGTTTGAGAAAATAAACCTAAATATTCATACTCATCTGGCATTTAGGGGCGTATACCAATTTTGTCCAATCAAATGCATTCTACAACAACAATGTCGGTAGTAATTGTAATTAGCAAATTATTATAACTCAGGCCGATGAGCTCTTTGGTAGGTCACACCAGAGCCGGCGCCAGGACACCTCCATCAGGGGCATTTTAATCTCTAGGGGGGCACAAATCACATTATGTGTGTGTGTGAAGGGGTCGTGGGAAGCATGCAATCTGTGATCGCGTGCATTTGCTAACGCTCGCTAAAGCTTGCAATCACTTTCTTATGTGCACGGTTTAATCGATTTAATTTTCGAAATCGATCAGGTTCAGCAAGGAGGGGAGAGGATGGAAAGTGGGGGGCACATTAACTCGACTTGGCGTCGGTCCTGGGTCACACTCAAACTTTCTGTTTTAATAGGATTTGCATAATTTCACTGGGTCTATAAAGTCTTGGTGAAACTGAAGTAGCAACAGAGATTTTCTTCCATATTGCTACAAAGTGTAACAGATTATTGTAAAAGGAAACAAATTGAGAATTGGTAGGGTTCTATCTATTGGCTGTTGACTAGATTTTGAGATTGCACTAAAAAACAAATGCCAGCTTGCAGTCAATTGTGGAGGGATGGAGTTTAAGTGGACTAAATTACTCGAGGTCTAACATACCCCAGATTGCAAGGTCAAATAAAAAAATATATACATGAATGAATCATTCACAATAAGACCAATAACATGCATTTGGAAAATACCCAAGTTAAAAAAGAAAAAGTAAACTTTCATAATGTACTTAAAGTGCTCTATATTCGCGCACAAATTTTGTACTTCATTTACTAAAAATTATTATTTAGTACTTCTTAAGATAAACGTAAGATCGACTAAGTGTGCTCAACTGCTGTTTTGGGACACCATGAATTTGAACTAAAATGTATTTACTTACCATTGTAGTACACTTGAACCCACCTTTCATACATTAGTACACTCAAGTGTACTACCAGTGATGACTAAATATTTTAGATAAAATAGTACAGTTAGTATGCTAAGTGTTATTTTAGTTGGCATAAGACAAGAAGTGTCCCATGATTGTGCTTAGATAAGATGTGTAAAGTTGCAAAGACTAAAGTCTCAAAACCAAAGAGATATTCTTTATAAAAGTATAGACTCTGCCACGCCCCCCTAAAACAGCTCATTTAAACATGCCCCCACATGTCTACATCACGGAGTGGAAGATTTACAAAACACCGCCCAAACGTATACGCAATGAAAGAATGAGGAACTATTATCAGAGGTGGGTAGTAACGAGTTACGTTTACTTGAGTATATTTTTGGGGTAAATATTTGTAAATCATTTTTGTTTGTTCAGATGTTCAGTAGCGGTCATGTGAGGAGTTTTTACTCTTCTCTGTGTCTGGTGATATATATAATATACTTTGAAATAGCCTATAGTTTAATTCAGTGACGCAAATCAAACATTTTGTCAGCTGTTACTCCAGTTTTCAGAGTCATATGTTCCTTCAGAAATCATTCTAATACATCGGTTTATTACCAGTGTTGGAAACAGTTTAGTTAATTTTATAATTTTATAACTTGTAACATTTTGTTCAGGATTCTTTGATGAATAGAAAGCTAAAAAGACAGCATTGATAATAAATCAACATATTGGAATGATCTCTGAAGTATGTGTGACACTGAAGACTGGCGTAAAGGCAGATGAAAATTCAGATTTACATCACTGAAATAAATAACATTAAATATATTGTGAACAGCAGTGTGTACACACACACTACATAATTTATATCTATTTCTAAATAAAAATAGGCTATACATATACAGTAGGCTATGATCCAAAGTAACTAGTAACTAACTACTATTATTCTCGCTGTAGTATTGTTGCTGCCGCCGGCGTCATGCCCTGTTGTGAAAGTACTGTGTTTGGCCTTCCAAATGAAGTACACAACTAGGAATCAGTGGTTAAGTTATATTTACAACACTGTTCCAGAACAGTTCAACCCAAATATTAGAGTGTGTGTAGCGCATTTTACGGAGGACTATTTCCTGAACCTGGAGAGTAGCCTACAATGCTGGCTTGCACAAAGGCGGTTTCCGACGTCGCAAGGCGAGTCTGGTGTTTCTGACTCACAGCCTGTAAGGACGTTCTCTTATTTAAAGAATTTGCTGCTGACTATTCAAAAGTGAGATTTGAACGGTGTAGAGTAGTGTTTGTTGTTTCTCCGATCACAAATGCAGACATGCTAATGTCATGTGGCATTACATGCATAAAAAGACAGTGCAAGTCATTATAATCAGTATGTAAGTCCCCACTGGATGCAACAAATGCCTCGTTTATATGGGTTTTATAGTTTTGTCTCGTCACACAACATCACTATATGGTGAGTGGCATAACATTTCTGTCACACGCTTGAGGGATTCGGCCAATCAAAATGCGCTGGATAGCTGTCCAATCAGAGCACGCCTCTCTTCTCAGAACGATGAGCTTTGTAAAAGTCAACGCGCTTTCAGAAAGGCAGAGCATAGAGGAGCAACAATAATGTACAGTATGTGGAAAATAATGTGTTTATTTAACCTTAAAACGCATAAACACATTGCATTACACCAAATACAAAAAATAATGTTCTTTTTAGCAACGTCATATGACCCCTTTAAGCAGTACTACATAATTACTTTTTGTATATCAAGTACAAACTTAGTGCTCAAAAATAAAGCACTTCAAGTACATTATGGAAGTGTACCTTTTTTTAAATCTTGCATAGTACGGGTGAGTTTTTATCTCACGCCGACTTTAAATACACCCCAGGTATGGTTTAGCCAAACATTTTCTCTTTTTCTCCCCAACCAAGTGCTTAGCATGTTTAGATCAAGACCCAAAGTGGGTTAATCATTTAGCCAGACTGAAACGTGAACGAGCATCAGACTGGCCTGTTATATCCAAACACTCCAAGACATCTTGAGTGGCACAATGACTTCACAGATTTGTCCGAGAGGCTGCTGGACTGCACCAGCACCACTTCAGAAGACCACAGAGACTTGCACAGTTAAATGCCAATGGAGAGTGAATACAGAGCAGCACACACACACACACACACACACACCTCTCTGCGATGGAGTGCCAGAACGGCTTATTGATTAGAAGCTGGATGTAAGTGTTAAAGAGTCATATCAGATTTTTCTAAGCATCATGGTTTTTGCCTCAGATCCACTTATAATATTAGATTTTGATGAACAATTGCTTCCCCTTTCTGACTCTCAGAATTAAAGACTAAAATATTTTGAGGGTTTTCTTATGTTCCACAGAATAAATTAAGTAATACATATGACATGAGGGCAAGTAAATGACAGAATTTTCCATTTTGGGTAAATTATCTCTAAGCTGGTAGAATAAACACCCTCTTCATATGTGAAATGATCAACAGCACTTTGCTGTGAGCTGCGGGTTTGCTTTCGGGTCTAATATGGTTTGTGATGTCTCATCCTTCAACAACAGCCTCTTGGCAAAGCGGCATTCTATTGTGACATTTGTGTGATTCATAAAACAATCTGCACTAAAATGTGCAACTCAAACTGTTAAGATGAGACCGAAACAATCATAGACCTTAAAAAAAAAAAAACAGCTGCTGTGTCTTGACATAAGCATACTTCTAGTGTTAATAAATAGTAAACGATGTAAAGGCTTGTTTACACCAAAGACGATAAACCCTGCATACCTATTCTAACTCTATGAGAACCCAGCATACGAATGTTCTCAGAACATGTTAACATGTGAACGTTCATTTGAATGTTGTTTAAAGTTCTAAATGCATTTTTAGACATTGGTAATTAAGCTTTTTTTAAACATTTAATGTGGATGCCCGTCTTATATGTTTTTAGACATTACTACTCGTTTCAGAACATTTAGAAGACATTCATAACTAACGTTCCAATAATTTTTGCTAAATCAAACCGTGTTGATCATCGACCATCGAGTGCCGCTTAAAATTCACCTGACATTAAAGAGCTTGAGCATTTAAAACAGTGGGCATAAAACTTTTAGCTCTGAAACTTACAATACATTAAACACTTATTTCAGTTCAACAAAAAAATGATATGACCTCCATAAACGTAGTATAAAGAGAAGCAAACCAGCTCCATCCACTGCTGGCTCACCCTAAAGTCTATCCCCACTGTGGCAATGAAGTTGCCTCCCAGAAAGGCGCCATCTTTAAAGCGCACCAGGACGCAGGTCTTCCCCACTGCCGAGTCTCCCAGCAGCATCACCTACAGGCATCAGGGTCAGAGACAGCTGTTAGGCCTACAAGCACATCCTTTATTTAATGAGCTCTTTATGTTCAAGTCAACACAGAATGACATCCACAACCCACTTTACTTCCATACATTGGCATTGAGTGGAACGAGGCAAAACTGTCAGGTAAGAATGTCGAAAATGACTGGAGTGTGGAAAGTGTGACAGGTGGTTAAGAGAAAGGGGTTAAAAACAAGACCGAATCAAATGATTGAGTGTTTCATGCATCAGCAACTCATGCACAATAAACCAGAAACATGCATTTAAAAAGTATTTAGGGTTATTTTTGCTTCCATGTTGACTTTAACACCAAAACAATGTTGTTTTTAACAGAAGAAAATGCTTTGTAATTGAAAGGAAACTCAAATTGTGAAATGTGTTTGCCCAATAGTGTATTGCATAATATTATTTGCTGAAACTGTTGCTCAATTCCAACATTGTACGTTGTTTAACACTTTAAATACGCATTTTCTTCACTTCGAAGAAGACAGAGGCAGAAACAGTTCTTATTGGACTAAAATACAATTCTCAAGGGATCCTTCTGGAATCCCTGAGACCGTTATATCATTGTGTCTGGAGAGTACATCAACACGTCTTCAGATGAATCCCTCCCTGAGTCAATATTGACCCCCAGTGAGGGAAACGACACTACTATCACATACTTAAATATTTGAGAAAATGCGTCAAATGAAAAAGGTGGTATACTTTATATAGCATTATAGTTCTCAACTGGTGGTTTGCGACCCAAAACAGGTTGTGGGCGGCAGAGGAAACAATGTTAGCTATAGCCAAGATCAATGCAATAATAATCAAATGCAACTGACTAACATTATAGAATAAAAATAGGGAGAACAATACTATGTTATATTAAGTTTATTATAATTTGAATGACTAATTTCTTTACTTTTGTATAATCAGTCATTTTTATACTGCGTTTAGTCAAACGCAAAACCAGTTTTGAAGAACCACTGCTATATTATACCATTAGACCGCGAACTACTATTCAATTAGCATGCAAAACGGCATGTGTGAAGCCATTTAAAGTGAATTCAGACTGCGAACATGCCTTTGCATTCTTGAAAAGTGATTTCCGCGTAACGCGCGCGCCACAGGTGCCAACTAATACTGGGATAATTATTCATACACAACAACAACAATAAAAACCATGACACCAGCAATTAAACTAAACCATAAAATATAACTCGCACCTTGAAGGCAACATCAAAATACTCATTGACCGAGGCGCATCGCTCCAGCATGCTTCTCGACGTTCCGTTTTTAACCCCATTCTCCATCAGTGCTGCTTTCCTGATTGACATCGCGGAAACAAATAACGAGGACCTTGCGTTCGATGTTCTTCTCAAGACGCGCCGGGTGACTATATCACGAATGCATCACATAGTGCATCTAAAACTTCTTCAGATGCAGCCTGAGGATGAGGATGTGTGAAGAATCACAAATAATGCATCTATCCGAAAAGCGTCCTCTTCATCATCATTAACGCGCAAAGACGCAAGACATGGTCGCTATCGTGCAGTTGCGCGCATAATCTCACACAGCACAGAAACAGACCGCTCCACAACGCACATGAGCAACAGGCTTCCGTGGATAACGCGCACGCACAGGTGCCAGATCACATCTGATCACACTGAGAGGAGACCGACCAATGACACCCATCAAGCGACGCGACTGAACCAGACGCGCCCATTATACTCTGCGAACTCTCGCAGCGCGAGCGCGCCGCATCATTGATTAGAATAGGAGCGTTGTGGTTTTGTCGCGTCGCGTCAGTTGATTTGCAAATGCTCCCCGATATGATTTCTTTGTGCAATAAAATCGTTTTTCTGCAGGGGGCGCTTCAGGGCTCAGACACCTCAATCCTCCATTCAACCTCATTCAGAATATGTTTTGATTTAATAGAGGCATTTGTACACCAGAACGTTTTAATCGTTTAAATGTATTAATTCCGAGACATACAAATTTAAATACGAACCAGCAATCTCTCATAATTACATGGAAAGAATGTCATCGCAGATGACTGTGATTGGTCCATCCTAAACACCGCGGTGAAAAGTAACACGTACCACGTGATAACACTGTACACTTTTGTGGCGCCTCAGAAGCGGACTTTAAGAAGGTCTGGGCATTAATAATTTCTGACTGAATAATGATACTAAGAAACTGTAATAATATATGATGTGTGAATTTAAAACACGAACTCAAGCGTTAAATATAATAATTATTGTTTGGATACATCCTACCTAAGCTAACGCAAATTCCGGGCTATCAAGCCCCGCCCTTTTCGTAATTTTGTTTCAGTTTATCAGATCATTCAATTTCTGTGAAAGAGTTTCGCCTAATATTGTGGTTTGTCGCGGCGCTTGCGGCCAATGCAGATGTGATGCAGCTCATTATAATGTAAAATGCGTAAAGATTTAGTTATTTGATAAGGGCACTTCTTTTTACATTGGCTACCTATTATAACTTACCTGAACTATGAACGCCTCTTAAACACCTTCATTCGGTGTATTATCCTGCATTTGTCCGTATGATAACAGGTCCTTAAATACATTAGGGAAATATAAAACAATTCCAATGATGTACTTTACAGCTTTAACCAGTGTTACATATGAACCGAGCTAAAAGCGTGTGTTTAGTCCGTCCTCTACTGAACAATGAGTGTAATGACATCCACTAGCATCCATTTACTGTATGTGTATCTCACATAATAGCACTAAACATAACAAGAACAGTCTTAAAATAAACACTCAACATCTGCTTTAATAATCATTTATATTAAACAGTATTTTTCTCTCTCGTTATGACCTGCAGGAATACTGTGCTCGTATCCAGCAGGATGGCTGTAAGGACCAATGAGCTCAGTATTGGCACAGTCTATCTAAATAGGTATTTATTTGTGCACAGAAAAAACATATTTCCAGAATATACTCATATTCTGCACACATATTAAACACCCTGCTTCACACACAAGAACACTGAGACTAATTACAAAATATGAAGGAAAAAACAACAACAGACAGTGATGATCCAACCGAGGCCAGACAGATCCTCTGTAATTATAATCAGAGCCTGCAGTAAAATGATCATTATCATATTATTGTAATCAGACGCTCTCTGTTGAGAAAGCCCAGCGGCTCTCTGCAGGGAGTTATGACAGTAGATAGAGGAGCAAATGCAGAAGCAGAGCTGACATGGAAGCTAGTGATATTTGTGTCAGTCAACACACAGCCATGTGCGTTTAATATTAGTAGTAATATATTTAGATATAAGGTTAGGTTATGGATGATTGGGGAATCGTTCTCTGATTTAGCCTGCTACAGTATTTTTTCCTTGTAAATTCCTTCAAACTGCATTTATACAAATGTAACAATATAATATAATGCAAAATTACGTATATTATTTATTTTACAATTTAATTTGAGGTAAAATAAAACCTGTCCTGCTCCTTTTTTATTTTCCCAGCTCTTTTAATATTTTTCTGTCTTTATGTTTATATTGTGTAAATAAAAAGTATATTTAACATCAGAAAGATGTCAACATATTACCTAAAATACTTACTTATGGCACAAAAACAATCACTGTAAATTTCAAGAAAAAAAAAGTTACATTCTTAATAAATAATAATTGTGAGGTGACTTTGTAATATTAAATGCAAATTTCTTTCTAAAGTAAATGCATCTTGTTTTAAGGTTATTTATTTAATCTTAACTTAACTGTATTTTATTTTAAATGTAAATTTTAAGTAATTTAGTTTAATTTAGTTTTTTTATTTAGTTTTTTTTTTTTATTATTTTATTTTATTTTATTATTTATTTTATAAATTTTATTATTTAATTTATTTTATATATTTTTATATTTTATTTTATTTAATGTAATGTAATATTATTTTATTTGATTGAGTATCCGGTCCCGTGCTTTATATCTTCTCCATGGAGAAAAGTGAAGTCAGAGTGTCCTGAGAGGAAATGATCCGTGACCTTCTGCAGAGAGACTCACCGTGAAGCCGATGCCTACAGTAGCAGAGAAGGATCCTGGGATGAACTTTCCCTGGTCAAACTGCACTAACAGAGACGTCTTCCCCACTCCACTGTCTCCAACCAGTATGGTCTGCAACAGACAGACACGAACAGATGCACAAACAGATGGAGGGTCACATGAAGATACAGGTATTGTGACACTCATGTGCTTGTCAGATGTTAGTAGATCATAGTTAATGTGATTCTGTTCCTCTGTTAGGACACCCGTGTGAACTTGAGGAGAACTGATTTCATACATCCTCTAAAATCACCAAAACAACAGCTGGTTAAAAGACATTGAGCACAAATGACGAAGAAAAGTTAACGAAGAGAAAACATCCTGCAGGATTTAAACACAGATGCCACTTAGTTTGCTATCATGCCGTCTAGGCTGGATTCACATTACCACAACAAACCCCTGCAAACATGGTTATTGGGTTTTGCTGGATCGGTTGTTCAGTGTGCTGGTAAGTGTGCAAAATTTCTTTCTTCAGCTGAACATAGAAGATATTTTGAAGAAACTGGGTAACCCAACAGTTTCTGGTACCCATTGAGTTAGTATTTATTTACATACTATGGAAGTCAATGGCTACCATCAACTGTTTTGCTATCAAAGTTCTTCAAAACATCTTCTTTTGTTCCCAGAAGAAAGAAACTCATACAGGTTTGGAATAACTTGAGGTGAGTAAATGACAGAATTTTCATTTTTGAGTAAACGATCTCTTTCTGTGATAACATATAAAAAAAATAGATATAACATTGGATACAGCAAAACAAAATTCTGTAAAAATGCAGTGTAAAGTACATGTATAGCATTCAGACAAGTGACAACGGAATAATTCAATGTCTTAATTTCCCCTTCGCTGCATTCTCAAATCTACATAGCGTGATTTCTGTCGCGCAGCTGAACTGTGATGAATAAATGAGCCTGAGCTTTAGTACAGCAGGGATGATCATAGCTAGAGTTGTAAAAGCAGATTAGTCACTTTCATGTCAACACCTGCTACTGGCGTCAACAAGAGTTAGTTTGAGGGGACAGCTTTCTCATCGAGAGATCAGCCGAGGTGTTTGTTAATGGTGCTGTTCGCAAAGGCAGGCATCACTATCCATGTTGAAAATACAGCATATTCCGGTTAAATAGTAAATATCATGTTCCACAGAGGTTTTAGTGAATTTCCTACTGTAAATATATCAAAACGTAATTTTTGATTAATAATATGCATTGCATGATGAACATCATTTTGACAGGTTTAAAGGCGATTTTCTCAATATTGTGATTTTGTTTTTTTGCACCCTCAGATTCCAGATTTTCAAATAATTGTATCTCAGCCAAATATTGTCCGATCCTAACAAACCATACATCAAATGAAAGCTTATTTAATCAGCTTTTTGTTTACACGTATTGACACTTATGACTAGTTTTGTGGTCCCTAAAAACAGTCCTTACACATTATAAACTGAACAGCAACATCCTGGGAACTTCCCAGAACACCACTGCGACCACGTGCGTACAGTAGAGACACCCTAGCAACAACCCCCAAAATGCTACAATCAGATCTCAACATGGCAAAAAAGAAGACACTGTACATCTTAGCAAGCTCACTGCATGCAACCAGAATACACCAGCAACACCATATCTACCAACTAAACTCTTATCAGCGTAGTAACTACATAGAAATAGACTAGCAACCATCTAGAAATGCCCAAGCAACATTTAGAGCACCGTGTCATCTGCATAGCAAATACCTGACAACTACCCAGCACAATTTAGCAACCAAATGCTCTAACTAGCCAAAAAAAGAGAAAAAAACAACTCTTGTCATGAACCTAACAGCCTAGCAAATGCATAGCAGCACAAATGTAACACTTTTACAATTGCATAGTAATAACTATACATAAACAACACATAAAGCTGAACTAGCAACCAGCTATAATACTCTGGTAACCATCTAGAAATGACCTAGCAACATTTAAAACACCTTAAGATCTGCAATCATCTACTCATTGCAGCCGCCTAGAAATGCTTTAGCAACCAACCCTAACAATCAGAGCTGGGTAATTACTTACAAATAGTCGTCCATTACTGATTCCAAATTACAAGACAAAAATTGGGTTTTTGATTACATTACATATTTTCGGTAACATAATCTGACTACTTTTTGATTACCTTTAGATTATGTTTGACCTAACACATTTATCTCATTGATTTAAAAGATTAGTTCACTTCCAGATTAAACATTTCCTGATAATTTACTCAATCCCATGTCATCCAAGATTGTCATGTCTTTCTTTCTTCAGTCAAACAGAAATTAAGGATTTTGAGGAAAACATTCCAGGATTTTTCTCCATAGAGTGGACTTCAATGGGACACAATGGGTTGAAGGTTCAAATTACAGTTTCGATGCAGCTTCAAAGGGCTCTACACAATCCCAGCCGTGGAATAAGGGTCTGATCTAGCGAAACGATCTGTCATTTAAAAAACACAATAAGTATTTACTTTTTAACCACAAATGCTCATCTTGAACAAGCTCTGCGCTGCGTGTCTATGATGTTACGCATTAATTAATCGCGTTGGAAAGGTCACGCATGGTTATTTCTTTTTTGAACATGACAGAGTAGATAAAACCCTTCCTTGGCGTGAAGAGAATGTTTTCCTCAAAAACCTTGATTTACTTTCGACTGAAGAAAGAAAAACATCTTGGACGACATGGAGGAGTAAATTATCAGGTATTTTTATTCTGGAAGTGAATAACTCCTTTAAATAGGACAATCTTGTATGATTATTGATATGAAAATGCAAAGAAAAATAAAATATATTTAATTCATTGTATATTCAAAAAAGTAACTGTAGTCTGATTATGAGTATTTTAAAATGTAATAAAATTGAATTAGAAATACAAAACATTTTTGGTTTAATTTCTGGTTATGTAATCCAGATTACGTGTAATCAGCACTGCCTACAAACTACCTAGAGACAATAAAACCACTCTGAGCAACCTAGCAACCACGTTGAAAAGCCCTAGCAACCACCCAGACCACCCAAGCATTGTGATTATGAGTTTTCACACTCATCTTGAGAAGTGATTTGTTGCTCGTTCCGCATTAGCATTGAACAGAGTTCAGCAATCACTGATATGAACACATCCCCTATTTCTATCTCAGTCTCACACTAGGCAGCTTCGAAAGCTTCGTGTCATGTGGCACAGGGCAGCACGCCGCATCTCTGCGGGGACCGAGAGGATGTGGGCATCATCCAGCTCTGGTTGCCATGGTTATCACATCCAGCCGAGTGACTGGCCAGAGGCTGCAAAAGCACACAATGCTCGTTCATAACATTTATCAGCTGGAGGGCAGATGGGTGGTTGTGCTCCGCTCGGTTTAATCTAGTGTCTTGCTATGTTGCCCTGTGTTTTAATGAAATCCAGCACTCCTCTGGCCCCTGCAGTGAGTACATGCCTCGGGTTCAGTCTCGCACTCCTGAGAGGACGTTTGGTGACTCTACCTTTGTTGAAAACATTGTGCAATTTGTGTATGCTACACACAGATGAATGGGCTGGACAAAGCACCTGTAGAAACACACTCCTTTCTCTCTATATACACTTTCTTATAAACACTCCAAGTTACAAGGACTTAATAAGATAACACTAATATTGACTTGTGAATGCACCACAAATCATATTGCACTAATTGCTTCTTAACCTTAAATACATATTTTGCACAATATCATGTACAGTAACTATGTAAAGTACTTGTATAGTCTAAGGTTAAACATTTAATTTAAGTCATTTAAGTCAATAGTACATAGAAAAAATTGTATATGAATATTTGTATTTATACAGTACATTTCTTTTTGTACGAATGTATTACATGTAAAGCGAAATCTTGCTTGTCCAATTACTGTGCATTTCATATTTCTTATGTTACCAAAAATACAATCCATAAAAAAATATTCTTGAAAAAACTTTTTTTTTCAAATTCTGAATGGATTATAACCTTCTCAGCCTAGAAAGTGTGTAAATAGCCCTTGCTTTATAATCACAAAAAAGGTGTCACTATATTTCAGTTCATCGCAATCTCACAGAGTGCCTTTATAATCACTGAACCTCTTATTCATATTGTATTAGAGGATTTACAAGCGTGCAGGAAAAAATCTGGCGTTTAGAGATGAGTGAATTCAGACTAACTTGAATGCAATGTAGCCAATCACAAGTGTTCAAGAAATCAACTGATATGTCTGTGATTGGCTACATTGTTACACTACGAAAACACATGGTAAATATAAACTTTTGACGCTTTCCAGAGCACAAAAACAAATGCGTACAGGAGCCTTTACAAAATCTGTTTCGCAAATATCCTATAATTCCAGTTTTAACTGAAGGTGCTTTTGACTATGTGAGAAAATGGATGTGTGGCATGAGAGCATGAGAAACGTGTCAGTTGCATATTAAAATAATAATAAAACGTTATTTTATATAGCGACTTTAAAAGTTGCACCTCAAAGCGCTTTACCAAGACATACGACAATACGAGAACAATAAAATAAAATAAAAAATCACAAATATGCTAACCGAATAATACGTTTTAAGAGAAGATTTAAAAACACTAAAGGGTTCAGCCTATCTAATTTCAGTAGGGAGAGAATTCCAGAGTTTTGGTGCCACAGAAAAAAAGCCTGATCACCCATAGAGCGTAAACAAGTTATAGAAATAGTTAACAAGCCAGAATCAGAAGAGCGGTGATTACGCCTTGGGGTGTAGACTGTTAAAAGTTCAGTCATATATACTGGTGCTAAACCATGCAGGGCCTTATAGGTAAGCAAGAGAATTTTGAAATCTATGCGAAACCTGACCGGAAGCCAATGCAGGGATTCCAAGATTGGAGAGATGTGCTCACTTGTCCTGGACCTTGTCAGAATTCTGGCAGCTGCGTTTTGAACATACTGCAATTTGTTTAGAGTTGATTTAGAGACCCCAGCGAGCAGAGCATTACAGTTTTCGATTCGAGAAAAGACAAACAAACGTATTGATAAATTTTTCGGCCACGGAGAAAGATAACATGGGGCGCAATCTTGCAATGTTTCTGAGGTGAAAAATGATACTTTAACCGTGCTCTGTACAAGGGGATTAAATGTTAAGTTTCAATCAAATATTACTCCAGATTTTTACATTTTGTTTAAAACTCCATAACAGAACCATCCATGTTTAAGGTTAAAATGCCAGCTTTATGTATTTGATGGGGTGAACCAATCAGCATAGCCTCAGTCTTGTCACTGTTGAGACAATGACAATATTGTGACATCCATATTTTTACCTCCAATATGCAATGTTCAAGAAAGGCAACAGCCGAATTATCACCAGATTTTGAGTGAATGTAAATCTGAGTGTCATCTGTAAAAATGAAACTTAAGACCAAGGGATCTTAGAAATTGCCCATGGGTAAAAATGTACATGCTAAAAAGTAAAGGACTCAAAACTGAACCCTGGGGAACACCAAACTGCACTGAACCAATATTGGACCTGCATCCACCCAGAGACACAAACTGCCTACGGTTTGAGAGGAAAAACCTAAACCAGTTTAATGCAGTGTCAGTAACACCAAAAACAGTTTTTAACCAAGAGAGTAAAAGGGAATGGTGTAAAGTGTCAAAAGCTGCGCTGAGATGGAGTAAAATCAGAATTGACAGAGAGCCAGAGTCAGCAGCAATTAACAGATCATTGGTGACTTTAACCAATGCTGTTTCAGTGCTATGCAATTTACAGAAGCCAGATTGGAGGAGCTCAAAAAGATTGTTTAAAGTGAGGTGAGTGTATAACTGAGAGGCCACAGTTCACTCAAGCACTTTAGCCAAAAAGGGTGGATTGGAAATGGGACGAAAATGATTGATGTTTACCTAGTCTACGTTGGGCTTTTTTGTTACAGGTGTTACAGCAGGGATTTTGAGTGCAGCATGTACAACACCTGTGTTCAGTGAGTCATTTATGATACTCAAGACGACTGGGCACAGTGAGGCAAAATATTATTTAAACAGAGCGGTGGGTATGGGATCAACTATGGAAGTGGCAGCTTTCATTGTGAAACCACATTACCCAGAGAGACAAGATCAAGTAAGCTACAATTTGAGAAAAAAGTGCCAGAAAAATGAGGGATCCTGGGAGCAGAAGCAGACGCAACAGAAGTAATAATTTTGGAACTGAAATGATCAAGAAATCTATTACAGAGCTGATCTGAGGCAGGCACATTAGAGGAACTGTTACCTTTGAGCAGTTTGTTAATGGTATGAAACGATTTTTGATTATTGTCAATTATCTGAGAGAAATACTGAGACCTGACAGATACAATCTCTGCCTTATATTCAAGTAAGTGGTCTTTCCAAGCTTGGGGATGCACATTCAGGCCAGAGGTACGCCACCTACGCTCCAGCTTACGACAAGCTTGCGTGAGTCTCACACTGAATGTGTCAGATTTGGCAGCACTGGCCTGGGCGAGGTCCTGTTGGGGTATGGACTTGTGTGTTTTGGTGCTTTCAAATGTCAATATCGTCTGGCAAAATTCGCTAAGTACACCTTTAAATCCACAGACGGTAATCCACTCCTGTCTAAATTTGTTTGTTGGACAAAATGGCGGATTCCACATTATGATTGGTCAGATCACCTGTCAATCAAACTCCCTGTGAAGGGTCAATTGAGAGGTATTTGATGATCATTTTAGACTGTTTAGATGATGATATTAATATCTGTTTATTCTTCTGAGTTTCATGAAATATTCAAATGCATTGAGTCACATAGCAATACTTTGCACTGCAGAACAAACAAATTCCTGTGGGATGATTTTAGGAGATGAATCGTGTCGAACACAAAGCCCCCAGGCTATCAAACTCCATTACTATTTCATACAGATCTCATCCATCTTTGATATTCCTTAAATCCCTCATCACTTATTCAGCTATGAAATACTTGATTAAGGAAGAACACAACGGAACAAAGCACACGAGGCACGTGACGGGGACACGGAATGCCATTACCATGGCAACACATGCATTTCCCAGCCAAAGCACTTTAGACTCTCCTTCAGTGCATAGCGCTGAGATACTTCATTATTACAATTTAACACAGCCTAAACGCTTGAAATATGAGTCTACCTCCAGGATAAGCATTTTCCTATTAATAATGGAAAAAATACAATACAGTTGCATTGAAATACTAGGAAATGTTAGCAAGTTTTATTCACCCAAATGTAAACCTTATTTAAATATCAGGGCATCAAGATCATATATTTAATGATGAAAATATATATTTCCACACTGTTTTCCTCTAAATTTGTATTTATATTCTCCAATATAATTCATAGAAATAAACAGCAATATAGTTTTTTCTAAACATTGTATTATGCTATACTATAAAAATGTAGCTATAATGATGTTGTTGCAGCATATTTGTTATATTTCATATTTACTCTCTATCTCTATCTTGTCTTATTGAGAAAGTGTTGCCGTGTATCATTTTAATAATACAAAACAGCTACAGAGAAACAGATTCACTCAGAGGAACTGTGCTTCACAACTCATGTTTCTTTAATAAACTCATTCCCGGTCATCCTCCTCACAACATCCACTTACTTTTTGACAAATACGTAAAAAATGTAACTGACAATGATTGAAATCAGCTTGATTCTGGGTCTTTGCCTATGTTAAAAATCAACCCCTGTGTCTCTGATATTCTTGTCTTTAGATACAGGTCGGATATCTTCTTTGGTATTTTGTGTCTGTTTTATCACACACCTAGATAAAATCACGTCTGTTTGCTTACACACCTCATAAACAATCCACATGATTTTAAAAATCATTCACATCTGTAACTCAGTCAGTGTGAATACTTTTAACTACAAAACGTAGCTGTAAGATTTTACCCTCTTAGATAAAAAACAGACAAAGCTAGTTAAGAAGGTTTTCTCACTGGATGTTTGCAGCACTGTAAGTACAGTAAAATATATTTCTGTAGGCCTGGTTATGATCTCAGTGTGAACATATGAACAATCCCACAAAACCCCGTCACAAATAAAGCCCACGGATACATTTAGAGCACCATTTTTCAAGCATGAGTCAATATACAACACAACCTTAACCACGTCTCTGAATTAATATAACACCTCCACCTCCGTGGACCAAAGGTGGGTGTGTAATTGATGCAGTTGTGTACGGTGTTGTACTGGTTTATTCCTACAGCTCTTGACTGCGCGACTGGTGGGTGTGTGACTTCCTGTACAAGAGCCACAATCACAGCTAATTAGCTTTTAGAAAATAGAAACTAGCAGAACAGACACAAAGACAGTCAGAGAGATGGATAGACAGAAGGACGGATGGATGGATGGATGGACAGAAAGATAGATGCATGGATGGATGGACGGACGGACTAGATGGATGGATGGACGGATGGATGGATGGATGGACAGAAAGATAGATGCATGGATGGATGGACGGACGGACTAGATGGATGGACGGACGGACTAGATGGATGGACGGACGGATGGATGGATGGATGGACAGAAAGATAGATGCATGGATGGATGGACGGACGGATGGATGGATGGATGGACAGAAAGATAGATGCATGGATGGATGGACGGACGGACTAGATGGGTGGACGGACGGATGGATGGATGGATGGACGGACGGACTAGATGGGTGGATGGACGGATGGATGGATGGATGGACGGACGGATGGGTGGATGGACGGACGGACTAGATGGATGGACGGATGGACAGACAGATGGAGAGAGACAGATGATAAATAGATGGATGGATGGACAGACAGATGGAGAGAGACAGATGATAAATAGATGGATGGATGGACAGATAGATGGAGAGAGACAGATGATAAATAGATGGATGAATGGACAGATAATGGATGGATGGACAGACGGATAGATGGATGGACAGATAGATGATAAATAGATAGATGGATGAAACGATGGACGGACGGACGGATGGACAGACAGACAGACAGACAATAAATAGATAGATGGATGAAATGATGGATGGATAGACAGACGATGAATGGATGGATGGATGGACAGACAGATGGACAGACAGACAGACAGATGATAAATAGATAGATGGATGAAACGATGGATGGATGGACAGACAGATATATAGACAGACAGACAGGATAGCGGGGGTCACCTTATGTAGCAGCTCTTCATTGTAAGTGAGGAGGAGTGTGCTGCTGGACAGTGTGTGTCCGTCCTCTGTGTCTGTGTCCGCTGGAGAGGAGCCGTAAGCGCTGTCAGGATAAGCTGGCTCTCCCTGCTCCACCGGCTCCAGCTCTAAAGTGTTCTCCATCATCAGCTCCATGTGTGAGGTGCTTCTCAACAGCAGATCTTTGACAGTCATTGAGACTTTTCCTCGCTGGCTCACTCTTCTCAGAGATGTCACGGAGTGTCTTACCTTGTCTTGTCTCTCATGTGCAACGATGACTCATGCCAGAGATTCTTATAACCTGATGAAGTTTACACTATTAAATATTTAACAGTAGTGCTTCCTGTGGTGTGCAGTACAGGACATGTTCATGATGACAGCAGTGTACACAAATGTGCTCACTGTGGCAAAACATTTTGGGTCGTTCCTGCTGTGTTGAACGTTTTGAACTATATATGAAGCTAATAAAAAGGAATACGATTGAATTGTATTGTAGGATGCTTTGCTCAAACTCACACACTTAGACTTTATTCAATATAACCTTATTTTTTACAGAATGGAAATGCAGGTTAGCCTGCTAAGTGAGGGACTGACAGTTAGCTTGCATGAGAGTGCAACGTTATAACCACATATTTAAGATGTAATCATACTGATTTCTGTAGTTTTATCAAACATGATGGATGGATCACCCAAATAATGACTCTGTTTCAAAATGCATCAGTGATGAAAATAAACTATGTTCAATAAGATGTACTTATTCAGTTATTTGAACTGTGATGAACGGGAAGCTTAAAACCGGCATACACAGCAGAGGGTATGATGCACACAAAAGTCTTTACAGATTCAAAGATGTATGCTACCACAGGAAAACCCACACAACACTTCAACAGGTTAACATCATATTGAGCGCCATGTAAAGTTGCTACTACATACATCTTTCAGATGAAAAGTATATTGAGGATTGATGATGATAGATGTGAAACACTGTACCAATCTACCGATAGACCAGCATCTGTCCATCACGGACAACAGCAGCCTCAGACACATTTGTTGGATGACATGTTTCTAGTGTATACATCCAGCTGGAAAATATCAGGGTGAAAGTCATCATAGCTTAGTAAAACCAGCTCCCAAATCAACTTTGAGAATAGATTAACGAGACTATTTTTTTATCGCCGATCTCGCTGTTAAGCTGAATTTAAAGGGCAGCTCACTAAGTGTTCACCATATATATCATACTTTTATCATCTGAATGAGTTTCTAGTGGAACAAAAAACAAGATGCACAACAAAAAGTTACCATACAGGTTACATTATATATACACACACACACACACTCAACTGGCCACTTTATCATGAACACTATTTAAAAATCTTCTGGGTTATCCTTCAGAACTGCCTTGTGTGAATATATGAAGCTAAAAATTAAAAATATTTACATTATTTCCACACACTGCCAGACTTTAATTAATCTTCAAAACACGCTTTGAAGATATTCTTAAACTGAAACCTTCCATGAAATTACATTCACAGAGCTGGTGGATGTTCAATCTTTAAGGTAAAAGCATCAAAGTAATCAGTGACTAGTGTATAAACCATTGTATTTGTTTGTGTATCAATGTATGCAAAATTGTTTGTTTACATAGCTTTCTTGTGCATCATCTTTGTGAAGAGGCTTCCTTCTGGGATACCACAGCCATGAAACAGAAATCAGTAAGAGTGCACTGACAGGCTGCATCCCCTTCAACCTCTATCGCAGCAATGCAGAAATGGCAGCACTCATAGGTATATTTCCCAAACACAACCTCTGGATATGATGAAGTGTAAGTGCACTCAACTTCAGGTTGACCATGCCGAGGCCTGTTCTGAGTGGAACCTGTAAAAACCTTTGGTCTTGCCCACCATGCTTGCTGCTCAGTTTCTGGTCTTAGTTGCAATCTTCTTAAAATAGCCCTCTCCATCTTTATAACTTCAAATCCTCAGTGAGTTCTTTGCCATTATGCTCAGTTGAACTTTATTTGTCCAGTGACCAATTATACAGAGTATAACCAGCATAAATTAGTCATTAACATCCTGAGACACACACACTAACGAGTCACATGGGGAGAGAAAATGGCTAGGGCCGATTGTGTTTCCTTGCTCACGGATGTACTCACTTTTGTGGCCAGCGGTTTCAACAATAATGGCTGTGTGTTGAGTTATTTTGAGGGGACAGCAAATGTACACTGTTATACAAGCTTGCACTTACTACATTACATTGTAGCAAAGAGTCATTTCTTCAGCGTTGTCACATGAAAAGATATAAAATATTTACAAAAATGTGAGGGGTGTACTCCTGTGAGATACTGTGTGTGTGTGTGTATATATATATAAATAATGCCTATATCTCTTCTCTATAGTTGTCACTTCCTAGAGAATGATGTCATGATGGACCTGCTTTTAGGATATTTCTTGAAGTCTTTTTTTTTACCAAGTCCCTTTTTAAAATGTAATATATTTAAATTATATTAAAGCTTATCATCTGAAAAATATGCATAATAGTCGGAATGACTCTTAATTATTCTTTTGAATTATTCTATTTTAAATTCCCCAGTAACTTGCTATTTAAACTAATAATACTTCAGAATTCAATCAGAATTCATAAAACAATCAGAAATGTTTCTTGAGCTCAAATCAGTATGAGAATGATTTCTGAAGGATCATGTGACACTGAAGACTGGAGCAATGATGCTAAAAATTCAGCTTTACATCATATAAATTACTAAATAAATACATTACAATAATAGATTACATTTTAAAATTAATACTGTTTTTACTGTATTTTGACCAAATAAATGTAGAGTACGAGACTAAAAAAAACACTCTTACTGACTTCAAATGTATTACCAGTGTATGCAGATAAGCTATAGTGAAGTGTGAATCAAATTACATTTACATTTATCAGACGCTTTTATCCAAAGCAACTTACAATTGCATTCAGGTTATACATTTTCATTAGTAAGTGTGTTCCCTGGGAATCGAACCCACAACCTTTTGCACTGCTGACGCAATGCTCTACCACTGAGCCACAGGAACAATTACAAGTGTAAATTCAGCTTAAACATTAATTACAAATAAATAAAACGTGACAATGTGACTTGATTTCACATCTTTATTGTGCCATCATGTGTCATCTGTTGCTGCCCATCGGCCCTAAAAGGCTCGGGTTCAACGTGTCTCGAATTGTCAGGTTAAGACTGGTGTTCACACCCCACAGAGACTGATGATGAACGTAAAACAAAAGCTGAAGCAGCACTCTCAAGTTCTCACCGACAGGTTAAAATATGACTTTAAATACAAAAATAGCATTCATTCATCCATCCATTCTTTACATCCTAATTTCATTTGATACCACAAAAGCTTCACCGAAGCACATACATGGAGAAAAAGGACACTTTAAACCTAAAACACTAAAGAACAGTTTTCTGAACCTGAAACAGCCCCCTTGAAACACTGGGCACTAAAAATCTACTGCAAAAGAAGCATTGTTTATGCCAAATAAAAGCAGCATGTCGCACAAAACACATTTGTTTGAACTTATGTTTCCTAGTGTCTTCACTTGGAAGGCGAGAAAGCAAAACGGCACATACATGGACAAACGTGGGTGGTTAAAAACAGTAACAACCAGCTATGACACATCGAAACGGAGACTGATCTTTTCCAATCTGAACTGTATTCTGAATTTAAAGGGACAGCTCACTCAAAAAAAAAATATTCAGTTATCATGTACCAAAATCTGAATGAGTTTCTTCAGTGGAACAAAAAATAAGCAGAATGAAAAAAGCCGCTAAACCGTCAGGCTCTAAAAAGCACAAAAATACCTCAACTCTTTTTGACTCATGAACACACTATTTTAAAATCTTCTGAAGTTATACGATAGCTTTGTGTGGGGAACAGACTGAAGCTCACCCAAAATTAGAATATTCACTTACACCATTCCACACTTGTATGACTTTAATTCATCTTCAAAACACAAATGAAGATATTCTTAAATGAAACCTCCATTGAAATTACATTCAACCAACACTTTCAATCTTGAAAAAGGTAAAGCATCATCAAAGTAATCCCAGTGACTACAGTGGTATAAACCAAATTGTATTTGTTTGTGTGTGCAAAAAACAATGTATGCAAAATTAGTTTGTTACATAGCTGATTTGTGTGAATATCTTGGTGTGAATATCTTGGATACCACAGCTGAAAGAAATCAGTAAGAGTGCATGACGGAGTGCATTTCTCCCTTAAACATGTATCGGAGATCAATGCGGAAGTGGTTTGATTTTGGTTGAATCAAACTTAATTCGGATGAAGTGTAAGTGGATTAACAAAAACTTTCAGGTTTCATTAAAAATGTATTTGTGTTTCAAAGATAAACCTTAAAAACCTTTGGTACATCATAAGGGCGAGTAAATGATGACAGTTTTCATTTTTAGTTGAACTAAGTTACTGACTGAAAATCGCCCTCTCCATCATAACTCTGAAATCTTGCATGTTTGCATGCCACATTATTAAGCTCAGATGAGCTTTATTTGTCACATACACAATTATACAGAGTATAACCAGCAGTGAAATTAGTGCATTTAACCCATCCAAGTGCACACACACCTGGAGCAGTGGGCAGCCGGTACTGCAGCGTCCGGGGAGCAGTTGGGGGTTCGGTGCCTTGCTCAAGGGTCTCACCTCAGTCATGGAAAATTCCTGCTGGAGCCGAGATTCAAACCCACAACCTCGGGTTACAAGTCCGACGCTATCCATTAGAGCCATGACTGCCCCGTAACATCAAGACACAATATGTTTTCAATGGAAATTTTGCAATCCTCAATGGAAACGGGTGATATGTGCATAAACTCAACATGGATGGAAGCATGCAATTTTTAGCTTAATTTTCAGAAATGTGCATATGAAAAAAAAGTATTGGATGGGTTTCACAAACAAAGATCTAAAAGAGGGGTAGATTTTCAGAGAATAATTTAGTTCCTCAAGACTTGAAATATAACAAGTAATTTCCATTCATGCAATCATCAGACCTTTACTTGTAAGGTCTTTTGTGTTCCACAGAAGAAAGTCAAAACGATTGACATGATTATGTGAAATATTCCTTTAAATCATGTGTACATTGGAGCAGCTCTTGTGCTGTTCTACACCAGCTTCAGAAAGAGTGTTAAAAATGATTTGAGTAGTTCGTGGAACTCGTGGAAGACCAGAATGAAGTGTGAAATACTGTAACACGGTATACAAGCACAAGTGTATGTATGAGTGACAGATCACGGACTTATCTTCAGCAGGGTCAGATCTTCAGGCAGTCTCAAATATATCAATCCACGTCCTCGTACTTTGCAGTGTGTGTGCGGCTGAGCAAACTCTGCAGTAACGGACGAAGCAGGTCCTCCAGATGAGGTGTTTTTCAACTCAAAGGACATTCAACGACGACAAAGTCACAGAATTACGAAACTCAGACTCTTGTTTCCTGATGGACGGCATTCGTTAGTGTTTGCTTTGTTGCTGTATGCGATGATTTCATGCAGTGCTGCGTCTCCGAGCAGCTGAATCACGTCAAGTGAGAAAACGTATCAATCATTGACAGAAATTCATGACGATTCAACAAGCTCCGCCTCCTCTGCTGAGACTTAGCCAATCAGGAGGAAGCTCTGTCTTACAGTAAAGTGCACTTCTTCAATCTGCTTCTGAAGTTTTGATATTAATGCTTCAAAATAAGCATAGCGATACAGCCACTTGCCTCCAACAGCTTCAAATATCAATTTTGACCACTGTTTTACAGAGGAAAATAATGTGCAGTTTCTTCTCGTAACAAAGAATAAAAGTGTAAAATCATTGAGATTTGGGTCTTTGTATCATAAACCCACACCGTAAACTATGTGCTAATAAGACTCCGTACCTTGTAACAACGCATTTAGATGACATCTGAACATTGATTTATAAAAGCAAGACTCACACGTACCACTTCTGGCAGTCTTCTTGTGCAAATTTAAATGTTTTTCCTCCCATAGATTCACCCTCAAGGTGCCTTGATTAGTAATGGGATGGTCTTAAAGACCACGACTCGTAAACATCACTCTTGTGGACTGTTCTTCAGGGCCTTGGTGCTCTGCTCCATTTGTTCGAGCTTGCAAGGCTACCTAATGCGACCGTCTTTTTTGACAGGCCCCAGTTCTGATTTGGGGTCCGGGGACAAGGAACTCCAAGAGGTCTTGGTGCACAGTCCTATGGTGGGACAGGAGGAGGTCTGCTCAGAGCAAATGTCTCCCGTGACCCAGAAAGCCTCGACAGAGCTGTCCACCCAGGCCTCCAGTGGTTTCCCCACCAGGGAGGTCTTCTTCTGCGCCTCCTGCAGGGCGGGCTCACTGGGTGGCAGCTTCAATATGTGGGTGAGCTGCTGGAAGCTTTGCTCCAAATACACGTTACCTGGTGGACCTGCGTGTACCCAACCATGGTCTTCTGAAGAGAAGAGAGCACATAGTTAGACAGATAAAGGTCAATAGCCTATGAATATTAATTTGCATTCAGAATAAAACAGGAAGCTATGCTGTATTATACTCAATATAGACCTATATCTATTATATTTATTCTAAAATGACATAATTGTCATCATAAAATTGCATAATTAAAATGTTCTGGTTGACTTATGTGCCAATAAGCCCCCAGCACTACTGTTTATTTGTCTACAGTTTAAATCAGAATGTTGATCATTTAGGAAATGTATTGGCCAAACAATAGGAGCATTAAACACTAGTAACAATGTTGCTTAAAATATATTATTATTTTATGATAAAATACTGTAGAAAAGTTATTTTTATTAATTATTTAGCAAGGACACATTAAACTGAACAAAAGTTTCTATAGAGTCATTTATAATGTTACAAAAGATTTCCATTACAAATACATGAATCCTGAAAAAATGTATCATGGTTGCCACAAAAATATATAGCAGGATGTTTTTAACATTGTTAATAATAGGAAATGCTTCTTGAGCAGCAAATTAAAAATGATTTTTGAAGAATCAAACATGACACTGAAGACTGAAGTAATAATGCAGAAAATGTATCTTATATGTTAAAATAGATTCAAATAGAAACTGTTATTTGAAATTGTAATATTTCACGTTGGTGTCTCACCTGTGCGCAGGGGCTCACGTCCCTTGAAGGCCAGAGGCATTACCAGAAACCGAGATTCAGCTACACGCTCCCACAACCGCAGCACACGCACAGTCCACGCTCCAGGCCTGAGGGGGCGCTGAAGTGGTGGCTTGTATTGCGTAAACTCTGCCTCAACGTCTATGCTGATGTCATAGGAGGCTGCTACTATGTGTGTGGGTCAATCCACACTATGGTGGCTGTCAGGTTGGGTCCACGAGCCCACTTCTGAACTGCCACCGGCTCGTCTAGAGGTCCCATCACACCACCGAAGTTACGGAAGATTCGCTCCTTTGGGTCCCACTCCGTTCCGATCTGGTACAAAACGGCATGCACAAAATATACAATGTTAAATAACTACAGAATTAATTTACTCTATTCTCTAAACGCACGTTTTGTTTCTCTTTTTGAAAATGTTTCATGTATGCATTTCATTTTGTTTACTTTATAATGTTTAGTTAAAATGTCATAACTGGATCTTCCAGTAAAACAAACTTCGATGGGGTGACATACTTCTCCAAATATTTTGGCCTCTTAAACCCTGCCCCTTCCTTACAATTGACGACAAGCTCGCAATTCAGATCTGCCTCCATCCAGTCTACAGCCAATGAATAGAAAAAGTCCCTGCTCTTTTTTTTCAGTAATCCATTTTATGCCAAATGTATACGATACTGAAGAAATAATCTGTTGCTATGTTCATTATATTGTGACTGTGAAGTATACCAAATAATTTACAATGATCTCCCTGTTCTTCTCACCTCAAGGTGTTTGAAGCGCTCAAACTCATGAAGGTTGTGTTCCAGCTGCAGAGTTGCTTTAGGAACAGCCCACACCTCCAGCATCTCACGAGACCTGGTCACCCCATTCTGCACCTCCTGCCTGACCAGGTAACCCTGGAAACGGTCATCATAAAAATACAGGTGCACAGAGACGGGGTAGCCAATAGGTTCAAACCTGTGGGTAAAAACAATTAATCAAATTAATTATCTACTGGACTGGAGGAATGGATGTATAGTTTGAGATGGAGGATGGATGATTGGGCTGGAGGGATGCATTTTGATGGAGGGATGGATTGGGACAGAAAGATTAGAATGGACTGGATAGATGGATTGGGATTGAGTTCGGGCTGGGCGATATATCGCATGCTATAATTCCTTGATTAGCGGTAAATCTCCATCACCTGTTGTCAAATGGAGCGGCATTTAATACACAGAGCCGTAGTTCACTGACAACCTAGGCAATATCACATTCATTATCAAAAGCGATTCATCTGCGATAATGAAAGCAATATAGCGCAGTTTGTCAGCATGAGATATATCGCCCAGCCCTAGAATGAGGAATAGATTGGGATAGAGCAGGGCTGGGCAACTTCAGTCCTGGAGGGCCACTGTCCTACAGTTTAAATCAAAACACATGTAGCTTTCTAGTGATCAGAGTTGGAGCTAAACTCTGCAGGACAGTTCCCCTCCAGGACCAAAGTTGCCCAGCCCTGGGATAGAGGGATCGGGATGGAAGGATTTTAATGAAGGGATGTATTGGGATAGATGAATTGGGATGGAAGGATTTCTTTTTTTGGAGGAATGGAATGGGATATAAACATAGGGATGGATTGGGATGGACTGGACAGATGGATGAATTGGTATGGAAGGTTGGATTCTGATGAAATTATGGATTTTGATAGAAAGATTGAGATGGATTGGACGGATGGGTGGGGATGAATTGGATGGATGGATGGGTGGGGAACTTGATCGGGGATGGAGGGATTTTGATGGGGGGATGGATTGGGATAGAAAGATTGAGATGGATCGGATAGACGGATGATTAGGATGGATTGGGTTAGAATGAATGGGATGGACTGGATAGATGGGAAAGGAGGGATTTTGATGGAGGGATGGTTTGGGATAGAATGATTGAGATGGATCGGATAGACGGATGATTAGGATGGATTGGGTTAGAATTATTGGGATGGATCGGATAGACGGATGATTAGGATGGATTGGGTTAGAATGATTGAGATGGATCGGATAGACGGATGATTAGGATGGATTGGGTTAGAATGAATGGGATGGACTGGATAGATGGGAAAGGAGGGATTTTGATGGAGGGATGGTTTGGGATAGAATGATTGAGATGGATCGGATAGACGGATGATTAGGATGGATTGGGTTAGAATTATTGGGATGGATCGGATAGACGGATGATTAGGATGGATTGGGTTAGAATGATTGGGATGGACTGGATAAATGGGGATGGAATGAGGGATTTTGAAGGAGGGATGGATTGGGATAGAATGATTGGGATGGACTGGATAGAGGGGTGGATTTAAGCAATGGATATGAGGGATGGAGGGACCGACTGGAAGAATGGATGGATTGGGGGAACAAATTGGGATAGAAGGATTGGACTGTCACCTGCAGGCCTCAGAACTGCTTTGAGTGGTCTCCCGCTTACGGAGGCCCAGTCTAAAGAAGGAGGAGTACGCCGTGAGGGCCACATCATTGAGGGACGAGACCCCATCAGGCTGCTCGAATAGGCTCTCCCAGTACGCTTTCAGTGCCACTGTGCCTGGAGGGTACTGCCCATACAGATGATTGTCCAGAATCTCAATAGACTCCTGGTTCACTGTGGACTCAAACTTACGGGCAAAGAACGTGGGCCGCGTTAGTTGCTGTCATAGGAGAAAAGAAGGGTTGAGGTGGTGTCAATATCTATGATTTTGCAAGAAAAGGCAATTTGCTAAGAAAGGTACTGGTTCCCATTCCCTAATAAAATTGTGCACGTTGTACACATTGTTCATTTGCACAGTTAGTGAAAGAGGCCCAACTGTGATCATTACAATATTGTGTGGCTTCTGACTTACTATATCTGCAGGGATCACTTAACAGTTCACTGACCTGTATTCTGATGAGGTCTGAGGGTTTGAAGTCATTGGGCGAACAGCCGCACCAGTCCACAATGTGCTTATACTGGCACTTGCAGCCCAATTTCCGGTTCCAGTTGGTCACACGCAGATTATTGTCGACCAAAGTATCGCACATGTGGCTGTTTCCCAACACTGTGTGAAAGAAAGACTGAAAACCAGACAGAGAGGAATTACTTAATATACCCTCAGGGACACAGCACTTAATGTTTACATCTCACTGCCGTGCCAATTAAATACAATTAACATGGAGTATCACATTAACAGACTTATGAATGTATGATTCAACCAGATTTAATACACAACAATAACAGTGATTCATCCTGCTTCTTTAAATGGGCCATATCATCTTTTACTATTTCATTTTATTAGTCCAGTACCTCAGCAGGTAGAAGAGCGTAGGTGTAAAACTGCTTGAGCCCCGTCACCAGCTCGTCCTGGGAGTTTACCACATACTCCACAAACTTGTGCGTGAGGGAGAACCAGTCTGAGCCTCCTGACACCTCCAGCCTCTCGGGGATGGTGCGCTCGCCCAGACGCCACATGTGGTTGTCACATTCGTGGAACAGGCGGTCCAAACCCTGCTTCTTAATGAACCTACGTGACAGGAGAGAGCAGGATGGTGACTGATGTCATGATAAACACCGTCACAGCTAGTTAGGCTGCATTTCTTATTTGAGGCATGTCAAAAGTGTCAAGATGGTGTAACTATCCCGAAATCATAATGAATGACAGGAGAAGTCTCATTAAAAGGCTGAGATTTCTGAATAGAAAGAAAAAAAAAAATCTACAAAAGCAAAGTCTTTTAATACTGACCTCCAAATCAAAATCATTGTGGTAAACAAACTAGGGCTGCAGCTAACGATTATTTTTAATGTCGACTAATCTATTGGTAATTTTTCGATTAGTTGACTAATCTATCGATTATTTTCCGATTGATGTATTATTTTCTCATCAGTTGATGAATTCTTTAAAGAAAATAGAGAAAAATAAACAAATAACAATAAATAAAAATAATAAGAAATAGAAAAAATATACAATAATAATAATAATAATAAAAAAAAAGAAAGAAAGAAAGAAGAATTACAGGGCAGTGATACAGTCAACAGAAATGCACATTATGGTGCGTTCACAGTTCTGTTTGGGACTGACAGCAGTTGCTTAGAGGTGAAGAGACTTGAATTAGACATAATTTAAAACTATATTTTGCTTTTCATTGTCTCAGACATCCTTATTTATCATGGACCCAAAAATAGAGAGATTTTTTGATTATTTTTAAGTCTCCCATGCTTACCAAATCTGAATTTATTTGATCTAAAATACAGTAAAACAGTTAAAAATGTATTACAATTTAAAATAGCTGTTTTCTATTGTAATATGTTTTAAAATGAAATGTATTCCTGTGATGCAAAGCTGATTTTTCAGTGGTCAATACTCAGTCTTCAGTGTCACATGATCATTCAGAAATTATTTAAATATGCTGATTTGATGTTTTTTTATTTTTATTATTATTAGCAATGTTGAAAAAAGTTGTGCTGTTTCGTATTTTTGTGGAAAATGTGATGCATTTTTTCAGGATTATTTGATGAATTTAAAGTTTGAAAAACAGCATTTATTTTAAACAAAACATTTTTGGTAACAATGCCGTTATTGTCAATTTTAATAAATGTAATGTGTCCAGAATAAGAATATTAATTAATTTAAAGATGCTTTTACTGTTGTGCATAATTAGGCAACAGTATGAATAGAACAATGATTTTATGCATACTGTTTGGACCTCAAGTTTCCTGAAGGCTTATGATTTGCGAGTACGAAAGCATAAACAGAGATGCTTCAATAAGTAAGTTTGATTCATTCTGTGAATGAATTTCAATAAATGAATTCACTCTGATCCAAATTATCTAAACAAATATGCATAATCCCACCCACAATCAAAGTAGATAATCTGCACATTTAGAGACAGTGTATCAGAACTAGTAACCGACCTGAAATAACCTCACACAGAGTTGAATCTAAAATGAGTTTACCTTGCGTTCTCTCTGCCGTGAGACTTCAGGAAGTTCTTGTCACGGTTCTGGGAGAGAAAAGCCACAAGCTCATCATTGGTCCTGTTTTAGATGATAGTGAGAGAGGAGAGAAGAGATTAAAACGAGGGATTACATCAGAAACCCAGTGCTGACAGCAAGGTGGCATGAGTGACGTCTTCATCTGGAGGGAATTATCTGCTGCTGACAGGATTTGGTCGGTATCAACGTCTACATGTGCATTAGGCCATGTACACCGATTTGGTTTATTTAGCTTGCTTTAAAAGAAAACGCATCAACAGCTGGAGGGATTGTGAAATTCTAAGGCTCTGATGTGTTAGAGAAATCCTCCCGAAACAGATTGGAGAGAAAGAGACCGATTTGCCAGCATCATCACGCTAGCACACAATGAGAGCGGCTCTGACTTGACATCTTCAGACACAAGCTCAAGGGAAGGTTCCTCCATATGCATCTCTTAAACCAGTATCCTCAATCCATCTCACACTTTTTCACTGAACTCATAGCAATGCATTTTGGGATTGCCTCCTTCAGGAGGATAGTACTGAAGACATCATCCGAACAACCTTTGAAATGATTTCATCCAACAACTGACTAGTGCAGGGTTTCCCAAGGGGATTTTTGAGTTGATAAAAAGATAATAACTAATATAATTTAACGCAAAATAAAAAAGGCTGCACAATCCATGTTAATAAAGTGTAATCACGAAATATGGACGTGCAGCTCATGATACGTTGGTCTAAGAGCAGTCGGTTCACAGTAAAGGACATTGTTCAAATAGTCCATGTGACATCAGTGATTTAATTGTAATTTTATAAAGTTACGAAAATATTTTGTGCAAAAAACACTTTATTCAACAATTTCTTCTCTTCGGTGTCAATCTTTGACACGCGCTCACAAGAGTACCACGATGTATGCACGTAGCTTCATTAAATGACGGTTGAACCACTGACGTCACATGGACTATTTTAACGATGTCCTAACTACTTTTCTGGGCCTTGAACATGGTAGCTGCGTTGCTGTCTCTGGAGGGTCAGAAAGCTCTCAGATTTCATCAAAAAATATCTTCACTTGTGTTCCAAAGATGAATGAAGGTCTTATGGCTTTTTAACTGACATGAGGGTGAGTAAATAATGACAGAATGACTTCATATTTTTGTAAAGTCGACCTTTATGTGATGAAAGTAGAGTCGATGTCGACTAGTCATTGATGACTTCATTAATGAACAAATAAGTCTGAACCAACGATGTGGCCCTCCTCTATTGCTCCTATAACAGCTGCTCGTTCTAAATCAGATACAGATCAATTAGCCCTGTAAAGATTACATTTATATGAACGCATTAGTGTGTGTGTGAATTAATTCTACCAGGCAGCGTCACTTTACTAATAGTGAAGCTGTGGGTTTTAGTTACAAATAAAAATGCTCAAACTTTTCAGTTTCTAAGCTATTTGATCAAGAAATCACAGAACAAGTGTTGACAATACATTTCCGTGCTACTGAATGATTCTGTGTGCACGCGATCTGCACATGATGTACGAGCTACTGTCTGTAGCCTAATGTGTGTGCATTATAATGCAGCAGCACATAAGATCAGAACGCTATTAACTTACCTGTACAATAAACTGTTTAAAACGTGCATTCTCCTGTTCAATTTCAAGCATTCAGATGGTATAATCACACAGGTTATTTGTCATTTTAACTGCAAACGGAGCATAAATGTGGACTTTTACAGGATTTCTTATCCTGTTGCGCCCTCTATAGGACCGGCGACTAGTCGATGTCAAGCATAAAGCGTCAATGGCAGAGCATTAAAGTGCCCCTATTATGGGTTACCAAAGTTTCATATTTGGGTTTTGGGAGTCCACAACGACAGGTCAACCACGAATGCAAGGTCGAAAAACACTTTCATTGTTATATAATATGCATTTATTTTAATCTTATTTGCTCAACGACTCCCAAACGATTCGCTCAACGATTCATTTTTCCAAACCCATCCTTTGCGTGACACTAATCTGCTGTGATTGGTCCGATTGGTTGATTTCATTGAAAGCAGCATTTGTGAGCGCAGTGCTGCTTTGTGTATAGCGTTACCGGAAACAGCTATTTTTAAAGTGCCTGCATTTTCATTCAGACCAACGCAAAAATCAAGTTTTCCCAGATCTGCGCCACAAGTGGGCGGGCAATATGCTAATGTTTCATGTTGAATTGTTTTCATTCACTTAGAGCTGTGTTACACTGCATGAAAGGTATTTTCAAAAATCTATAAAAGGGGCACTTTAAAGTCGACTAGTCGGTACAACCCCTATTTTCAACAGTACTGTCTTTTTATATATACTTTTAAAATTAGTTAAAACTAACATTATTAATAATAATTTAATTGAAATATTTTTCAAATACAAAATAAACGAGTACACTATCTGAATACTTGTAAGTCATGAGAGCATTGACCCTTATCAGCGAACTGTCAAAATTAAAATGTGTTGGCAAATTATTGAAATATTAACTTAAAATCTCAGAGGGACTTAAAGTAAATGTTTTGTGTCCAATAGGTTCAGTTGACAGAAGTTTGGGAACCGCAGGACTAGTCAACTAATGACTTCAAAAAACTGCAGTAGAACTGATTTTATTATCCAGTTTTTTTCTTTCAGAGCCCTGTCTAATGTGATGCTGACCTGGTGGGGAAGTCAGTGGCACTGAGGTTGATGAAGAAATCCCATTTCCAGTCCAGCATGGACAGCAGGTCATGCATGCAGCGCAGGTAGGCCTTCAGCAGACTGGCCCCGCCCCAGATGGTGACCATGCGCCAGGGTGTAGCTCTCACGTTGGGGTAGAGCTCCGCCATCTGCAGCACCTCTCGGTGCATGTAGTTTGAACGCTGCAAGGCACAATATGACGGTCTTCAATCATCAGCAATGGTCTTGAAGAAGAGTATATCAAGAATTTTCTCTTTTGGGTGAATGATTTGTTAAATATTTAAATCATGTTACTGCAGTTCTAGCAGTCATGACGCTTCTGCTGCAGGAAGCAGGAAGATTTCTTGTCAGGAATTCAGTTTAGCTCTGAACGACTTTACTTTTAAGAGGCTAAAACCTGAAATAGCTTCAAATGAAACAGACGAGACAGGCTTATAGAGAGGAAGAGACAGAGCAGATGTTGTGCCAAATCGTATCAGGGTGTGAGAGAAGTGCTCATCCAGCAACAAGCTGACAAACTTCAGCTCTACACACACGTCTTTGTTCTCCAGCATGTGAGCTGATGGCCGCTGAGCTTCCCTAACACTTCAGTTCAAATCAAAACTCAGATCCATAGGGCTGTTTTAAGGGTACTAAAGCATTTGGTGTGGAACTGTTCAGTTCATTTTGGGTCAAAGTGGCTTTAGCCAATGATAACTTGGGCTGGATTATGGTTGGCTTGAACTGGTGTGGTTTGCAGTGAATGAAAATACAAAATTTCGACCGAAACCAAGTATTCTGGACAGCCTGAGCCAAGACCTGAAAACAATGCTAATTTTAAAAAAGTATTGTGCGGAATATAAATGTACACAAACTCTCTGTTATTGGGGTGACTTGACAATAACATACAGACTCCAACAATTTTAAAAATGTTAAAATATTGTTTATTTTTTTTGCATGTAAGCATATATAAATGCAATTTTTATTCTGTGTTTTAAGTGTTTGAATTGTCTTCAAATATGGGAAAAGCAAATGGAGGTTGCAGTTGTGCTTGTTTTTTTTTTACTTAAAAATGTGAATGTCAAATGTAATCATGTGCTGTTTCTTTTCTTTCGACAAACTATCACCAACCAAAATTAACATAACATTTTATTAAAACCAGATAATATTATGTGGTCACTGCTTTTTCTTCAAACCTCTGGTTTTCAATCTTTTGAAGTTGTAGTGTCAGGTCATATTTCAAGTCAATATTTTCAAAAGATTTTCTTTCAGAAGCTAAAACATTTGGTCACACTTTATTTTAGGTCAAATTCTCACTATTGACAAACCCTACGACTTTTGGCTCAACAAATTGAATTAATACAGATGAATAGTTAGTAAAGTAGTTGGTAAGTTTGGGTATTGGGTAGGATTAGGGATGGAGAATATGTGCTTTACAAGTACTAATAAACAGCCAATATGATAATAACAGGCATGCTAATAAGCAACTAGTTAATAGTGAGAATTGGTCCACATACTAAAGTTTTATCAAAACATTTGGTGCATACCTATATGAAACCCAACCTTGAGGACAGTAACCACTCTTTATGACAGAAAATAAGCATATTTCAGCACTTATTATATCATACCCCATTTCTCATAGTTGTTTGCTCATGAATTTAGCTCTCATTTTTCACAAAAATAAATAAATCTGAAACCGGTGTTGGCATTAAAATGTTAATAATGTTGTTTCACCACTGCTGAATCTACAGTGATTTCTATTTCAGCAGTCTGAAGTAAATGTCATGATCTGCAAATGCAACACATCTACCCATTGTTTCTACACCGCAAACAATGGAAGCAAGTCCCAACTCTTATGAGCCAGCTTTTCATTGACTCTTTAAAAAAGACTCATAATTCAGTCTTGAACTCACAAGTTCTAAATTAGAATTGACAACAAATTACAGTTGTTCTTGACTTAAGTTGCAGTCATGGTAGGGAAATTTCAGCAAAACATAGCCAGAAATTTTCCATTGTCTATTGTTAATAATGTAAAATACCATTTTTCAACTACAATGGATGTAATAAATGGTCTGAAACTTTTCAAAATGACCATCCACATAATTATTTAAATCTGAAATCTGTCAGTGGATTTATGTTTCAACAGTCTCATAAACTGTCTACTGAATGAAATTACTGGATTTTGCTTGCAAAAATGGAACAAACCACTTTAATGACCAAGGCAGTTATATGGTTCATGAGCTGCTTAGAAAAGCAAATTTGGAGTTGTCTTCTCATTGATATCTCATGGGAATTGAAACAAAACATTGTTCTAACTTACCTTTGTCCAGTCACTGGATGAAATAAAAGTGGCTCTGTGATAGATGATTTGACGTCTATTTCTTCTGCCTTCAAATGTTGAACCACTGAAACCACTGACTGGGGTTCTCCAAAGAGGTCAGTGCTCACTGCATGCTGGACAACACTGCCATCCTGACCATTTTAAATGAACCATGTTCTGAAATCTGATGATATTTCTTCTCAATTTCTGACTGAAGGAGTCTGGATTTTGCTCGCAAGAGAAATTGAGTCAAACCACTGGTCGCTGAGAGCCCTGCCAGGACACAACATGTTTGCTTTCTTTCTCATTTGTTGTTTCCCTGGCTCCAGTTGTGGCTATTGTTAGTGTCGTTTAGTGGCGGGAATCAGAGGTATGCAATGAGGATAGTGACTCACTGAAGAAGGTTTGAGAGCTCGGCCAACACAGAAAAACACTCAGTGCCATTATCTTACAGTGGCATATTTTAGGAGCATTAAGATCTACTGCATTAAGTAAGAGTTATTGGGTTTAGGCTGTGATATTGGTCTTCCAGTTTTAATCAATATTCATTTTAATGAACTGATATTTATTAAATCCCAAGATTGATATTTTAGTCTATGCTGTTTTCAGTTGATGCATAATCAAAACGCCTCCAATCTCATAACTGAATTGTGCATTGTTCTTTGTTACTTTTGAATCTATTCAAAATGTTACGCAATTCGAACAATAAGTATAGTTTTGGTGCACTTTAATTTGGCATGTCAGATCACTCTAGCCACCTCTGTTCAAGCAGCATGGGAACGATCATCTACTACAAGTTACAGAACGAAATATAAATAAATGAACATCAGAAGGTGCTGATAGGAACAGTACAACTTGCTGAAAAGTATCATGTGTCATATAATCACTCAGTGTTTCAAATGCATAAAGACACCAATAAAACAGCTTGTGAACAATGTTACATTTACCTCAGGAATGCCATTCAGTGTCCATATAGCTTATTCCTTTTCAAGTTGTTTGAACATAAATGTGTGTTGGAGGTGTGTGTACACATCCATCCAATAATGATAAACAACCACCTAGTGTTTTTTCTTTTTTAAATCCCTATTTTAAAATCCCTTTCTCAAATCAGTCAGTTCTGAGATTCCTGTCAGAATGACGTAGTTCTGTACAGACCCTCCCATGATAGTTGATTGACAAGGCCGTCTCACCTTAGACCCGCCCTGAGTGAGCTGTAAACAGTCCAACTACTATTGTGTCGACTCCGGTGCAGGGGACGATAAGAATGTCTCAGATTGAGCGATTTAAGTGTTTTGTTGTTAGATATAATAATGAATATAGCAGTCGAAATTTACTCCCGAGACGCTGAAGACGCTGAGGATTAATGTTACTTCCACTTTGAAGTGAATGCCCCGATCCCCGATCTACATAAATGCATCTATGTTTGTGCTAATCATTTGTGATCCAGCTTCATCTAGAGAGGAAGTGAGTACAAGGGTTTTTTTATGAATCTCTGCAAACCGCCTTTCCTAATAATGTGCTAGTAAGCAAGTTTTGCAGCTAAAGTAAACCGTACTGCTTGTCACCCCACGGAAGAGAGGGGTGGGGTCAGCAGAGCTCATTAGCATTTAAAGGGACATGGACTAAAAGTCTGCTTGATGAAAACAGAGCTGATTTTGACAGGTTTAAAAAGGTGTTTTTTACACTACCATAACCAAAGTATGCTATAGCTTTTTAATTAAGACCCAAAATAATCATATCATAAATCATAATCATATCATGCCGTATAAAATGGGCATCCGATGACCCCTTTAATAGTTAAACAATAACTCTAAAAAGGAGCAATCTGCAAAATATTTGCACTATGCTTATATTTCAACAACAATTTGATGTAGAAACATAATTATATCACTAGAAAGTTGACAAAAACATACTTGCATGCAATATGTTTGTATACAACTCAGATCTTGTTTTAAACTCAGTGTTAATTATATCTAAAAGTTAACTGCAATTTTATAGTTCTGCTGTTCATTTTAACCTGTAAATATTACAGTTATGCACCAAGTGAGAGGGTTTCCGGTAATTATAATAATAATTGAATAATTATTATATATAATATATTTTAGAGATTAAATTCCATATAAAGTCAATATTAAATGTTTTCTGAGTTTGTCCCACCACAGAAAAATGTGTTATTAACCACCCAGCCAAATTTGAATGCTTAAAAAAAATAAAATAAGGTATCAAAATCTTGAAATAAATAAGCAGTATTCTCTGCTCTCAAAAGCTGGGGTTGTCCGCTGGCGGCGCTGAAACCACGCCCACTCGCGGGAAAGCTGCCGTCGCTCTCAACTGCCTTCCTCTAGCAGCTTATTTAATAAGGAGACTGAGCTGTTTTGTAAACGATCGCAACCAGGTATTATGCATTTACGTGACGAAGGCATAGCTAGCTAACAAACTGTCGGCTGTAGTAACTAACGGCAATGACAGTAACTCACGATTGAGCCGTGAACTACTGATGCTAATGTAATGTTGTGCTCTTGTTATTAGTTGTGTTCATCTTGAAGCAGCGCTGCAGAACGATCAGTGTATGCAATCAAAGAAAACACGTCTTATAGTGTTGGGAAAGGGCTGTGCTTGGTGGCTCGAATGCGTCAGAGTCCTGATTTAGCCCCGCCCAAAAAATCCTGATCACGGAAATGGTGAAAAACTGTTTAACGGTCTAACTCCACAATTAAGTACTACATAGATCACAGTCTTCGAAACATGTTTCATCAATGCATTCCTAACATTTATAATGCGTTTACAAACAATTCTCACAATTGACTTTACACAGACTTTAAGAAAAATTAACATGTACCTAAATGCTTGAGAATCATAATCGAATCAAAAAAATTTAAACTATATCAATACCCAGCCATAGTAAATATTGCTGTTTATTACTAAAAATTTAGCTGCACATTCCTATGTGATATAAATATAAATAATATCAGAATAATTCAAGGGAAGAGTAGAATCGCTGAATAAAGTCATTATTTTTATTTTCTTTGCACACAAAGTATTCTCGTAGCTTCATAACATTACAGTTAAACCACTGATGTCACATGGACTATTTTAACAATGACCTTACTACCTTTTTGGGCCTTGAATATTTCAGTTCCACTGCGGTCTATCGAGGGTTAAGAAAGCTCTCGAATTTCATCAAAATAACTTAATATGTGTCCTGAAGATGAACACATGTCTTACGGGTTTGGAACAACATGAGGGTGAGTAATTAAGAATTTAAATTTTTCAGTGAACTATCCCTTTAAATGGAGTATTTTAATGTCATCTATTGATTCTTGATCTAAATATGCCTGACAAGACTTTTTGGTATTAACTATTGTTACACTGAATAACATTTTAGTGGGTGTCTTCTTTAAATCATGGTAAAAATGTTTGTTTTTGTTCAGATTTATTTTTTATTAAATTAAATAGGACACATTCTAATCTGCGAAGAAAAACACATACAAAGCTGCGTTAAACTTGTTGATTTGATGCTTTAAACCCCCTTTTTGCCTTTGACCCATATAATATGCAGCAGAAGAAAGGTTTGACACTGTACTGATGTTGTTACTATGGCAGCTGATGAACACATACCCTAAACAATCTGAACAAACAGATTTCATCACATGCTGAATGACGTGCGAACATTGAGTCCTAAACACTGGTGTGTGCAGAGCGAAGAAAACCTAAGAACAGCATGAGAAAAGCCTTATCAGCACACCTGCCAGTGATACTCCAGCGCTGAGCACAAACACGATGACTTGAAGCATGTGGCCACACAGTCCTAAACAACTCCATTATGCTGCATGTTTCCTCAGCAAACCCAAATGAGCACATGAATGCACACATCTCGATGTAATGCTCAACATGAGAGTCACGAGACCCAAGATAATGTGAAAATAAGATCAGAGCAAGGCCAGCTCTTACTGTTAGACTCAACACTGTCCCAGCACTGACGCAGCTTGAAGCCAAACGAAGAAGCTTTTGACAGCATTTCTGTAATTCGCGCTAAATTTAGTCTCACCATTGGTGGATTCTCCATGTTTTTGCTAAAAAAGCTCTCAGTGTCAGCCTGATACCTACTTTATCCATATTCAGATGGTGGACTAGTCATCCAATAACCAAATCAGTTAGGAATGCCAACTACTTTATATATTCAGGGCTTTATATACTTATACTTAGCTTAGGGCTGCACGATATATCGTTTCAGCATCGATATCACGATGTGCACATCCATGATAGTTACATCGCAGGATGTGCGATTTTTAGTATACTGATTGTTTTCAGTATAAATGTCCACACTGGAGGTGACAAAGCGACCGTTGCAAATCCTATGAACTTTGTGTCAGTACGTCATAAAAAGAACAAGACATTTACTGTGGGGATTTGCTGTGAATAAATCCAGTGCTAATAAAAATATTAGCAAAATAAAACAATTTGAGCTGGGACATCTGGTTGATTTGACACAGAATGGCCCATCTATCTTTACCCAAGACCTGCACTCTTTAAGGCCCGAATATACTACTTTTTCCATGTTACGCTCCATCCCACACACGCCCGTGTTCACACAGCTTTCAAAGTATACTAAACCCGCATGAGGCGCAAATGGACGAGTACAACATGCACAGTACTACCGGTAGATTCATTAGGTCTCAACATTCCCCTTCTCCTTGTGCGTGTGCTGTTGTACGCAGACACTTCCAATGAGGGAAACTGCATTATGCTGACAATCGTAGAACATGGACGGCCGAAGTATACTTTGGGCTTTAGAAACAAGCTCTTAATGTTGCCAAAACTAGTGTATATGTAAAACAAAAAATCTCTTCAAAAAAATACAGTGGTAAGACAAATAAAAAGCTAACCACAACTTTGCGTGGCATGCTGATGTGGCTCTGGAAGTATGTAATGGGAGAGGGAGGAATAACAAGCAATTCCCAGCACTTCCTGCTATAGGCACATTACACCGCAAGTCTGGGTCTATGCCACATGTCTGCTGCCCACACATAAAACAATGAACTATGGGAAGAGGAGTGACCAGCAGCCCTAGACCAGTGTCAGACCATACAGCACCAGTGGGCCTCATTATCAGGAGCTGTTTGGACTTTCAAGCTCAGTCGTTTCAAAGCGAACCAACAGCTTTGCTTCAAAACATAGTGAGTTGCCTTTGTAGGCAGTATAGACTAGTTCAGAAAGCTGAAGGCTGTTTCACAAGGCAGGCAGTATTGTGGCAATTCCAGAATACACTGTAGTGAGCCACGTGAAAAATGAACAGACAGAGTATATAAATGAGCTTATATTTATCAATATAATTGAATATTTTAGATAAATCTAATTAATTTAATACCAAGAATTAGTGGCAAAATAGGGCAATGTAACTGTAATTGGCCATTTTACTCCAATATTTGTGTGCTGTGTAGAGTATTAGGCTGTTACTTTTGCCAACAACAGTATTTTATACCCACAAGATTGCACAAAACTTACAGCATAAAGGGCAACATTAACAACATCTCAATAGTTGACAATCAGATGACAGCTGTCTGCACACTGTCTCTCACCAGAGTTTACTTCATACACTCAAAAATAACCCACACAACAGGGAAGTTTGAGGAATTGTTGTCATAAATGGACCTTCACTGGGTGCAACTTGCACATTAGGTACAGAAGGTTTAACAAATTAATAAATCTTATTCAGAGCAGTCTAAACAATTTTGAAAAATTATTTTCATGACATTTTGTTCCATTAAATAATTCTCAAATGTGCATTTGAATGTCAGTGTGGACAAAACACGAAATGAAAGGCCCATTTACTCCCAGAACAATAACTATATTAGCACCCACACCAATGGACAATAATGTTCTGTGTTTATTATAAAAGCACACTGCAGTTTTGCAATTTGACACTTTAAATGTTTGAAGTCGAGCAATGTTTTTAGTCATTCGTTAGGTGAAAAAACAGTTCTTCTGTTGTTATTGTTACAGCTGTTGCTATTCTCAGTATTAGAGAGATAATTAAAAGTGTATAGCCATAGTTATCATTTATTTATAATATTTGATGTCAACTGGCCCAAAATAATCATCAGACAGTAGATATGTTTGCAACCAAAGTCGCAAGTGTAACTTGTAACAAAAAAAGTGAATAAAACAGTTTTGAGTTTTAAAACACCAAAATCTTCACTTCTTTTAAAAATTGTAAGTCTCAATAATAGTGGCATTAAAATGGTGTGCAATGAGATCGATTTTCTGCTTAGACAAGTTGTCAAATAACACTGTTGAGAAAAGGAGTCTGAGGCCTTGTCCACCATAGACATATAGACGCCCTATTTCGACCACTCCAGGCACGTAGATGCGGCCGCCATCTTGGAACGGTCAACTTGACGTAATTCATACTGTAGGATCGCAAAGAGCCTTGGGTTCGCAGACCATCGGCTGTGCAGGATTGTGACATCTTTCGAATATTCAGTGATTACTGGTGAATGACGTCAAGTTGACTACTACAATATGGTGGACGACTTACGTATAGCGGCCCATAGAAACAGTCACTAATGAGGCATCTACGTATATCTATGTTGTCCAAACTATGTTTTCGTTTGAAAGCACGTCTTTTTTATCTCCTTTTTGACCTTGTTTTGACAAAGTTGTGTATAAAAGTGTGATAACAGTAACTGTTGCAATAGAATGCAGTATTTATAGCATATATAATTTAGCTGTAAATTGTTTTATTTAGACTATAAGGCTATGTTAATTCACAAATGACCTCAAACACCATACATGTCTACACCGGACACGAGCGGTACAGCAAAATACAATAGAATCTATTATAATCAGTGATGCGGTCTACATGATTGTCATGGAGACATGATGTTCAAATGATTTTAACAGCTGTCATGACAACTGTTGTGTCCATTGTTTCATAACGGTGGGGTTGAGCTAGGGTTGGGGGGTACATCGAGTTTGTACGATATATAAATGGGTAATCAAAATAGCCTTTTTACTCAATTAGTCTGTGTGTTTTTTAACCTTCATTTTTAGTTTAGTAAATTTAACTTCTGCTTTAAAAGCATTGTTTTTGTTTTTATATTACAATGTTAGAGCGTTATGTGATTTTAACCCTTTTTTGCACATAATATATGCCTACATGGTAAGATTCACTTTATTTGTTTAATCCAAATACAATATACCGAGATATAAACCGCATTCCGCAAATCAGCCAAAACATACAGAGATATAAATTTTTGATCATATCACTCATAGTTTGAGTTTTTTTGGGATTACATTTCTAAATGTAATACCTGTTCTGAATTTGATCATCATTTGGTAGTAAATGTGATAAAAAAAACATTTATTTCCTAAAAGTACACAATAAAGCCAATAAGGAGGCTGAATCGTTAAAGAGGAATCTGAAGCAGAATCGTTAAATTCCTTCTGATCCCTCTGTAAGCAGCACAGGTCACTGCAACATCACATGACCTGCAGTAACTCATTCCAGTCTCAGACACCAAAGACTGCAAAATCAATGGCCTCTTTCATGAGAGAGACTCAGAGAAGCATGCAGAGGTGCTGTGGTTGGAATAAGGACAACTTCTTGTGTTAGGACTTGACTCGTCATCAAACAAACAGTTAGTCGACTAGTGTGTAAAGATTCTTCGTTATTTCTGAGTGGGTTCAGGTCATTATGTTCACACAAACAGCAATTTTCAGACAAAGCAGTCAGAAGTCATTCGTTGTGTGTTAGTTAAGCATATGCAAACTGCTTGCACCAAACTGAAGTATACTTTGGATTTAAGTTCTCTTGTGAGCTTTAGATTCTGCAGGCTGACTCTTGCTTGATCAAGCATGACAGCTGATATTAGGACACCTTGGGCTGAATAGCACATACTTGCTGGGCTGTACACCTGGAGGGTTACATTCAATGAAGAATGGCCACTGAAAAGAAAGGCTTATTTAGCAATCAAACATGCATTGCTCTTGAATTAGAGAATCAGAGAATAGTGCAACAGCATGGCTGTAATATGTGCAGTGGGTGTCCGTCCACTACAAGAAACAGTACAGAGAAAGAGACACATGGTAGGTTTCATTCCCATGAGAGCCAATTAGGAGAGCTACAGCAGGAAAGCATTCACGCAAACATGTGAAACGTCCCACAACAGACACTTTGGGAGTTTCTCAGGGTGGCAGAACTCCATTTATACAGTCCAGTGTCATCTCAACCAAATCATCAGACTATAAATGTATAGGAGTATGTAAGCACGTTTATCAGTTACCTTGTCTACTAATGTGAATGAGGACTTAAATAAACAAGAAAGATAAATAGTAAAGGTATTGAGAGACTAGGTTAAAAATGGGTAAGAGTTTATAAACACGTCAGTGCCATCAATAAAAGACACTTTATATTTACTGAACAAACTACTGTTCAAAAATTTTGATTTTTTTTTTTTTTATAAATATTTTTTTTATTCAGCAAGAATCCATTAAATTGATCATATCTGACAGTAAATGCATTTATAAAGTTACAAAAGCTTAAAAAGAAATGAAGAAAAAAAAGCGTTATATTTACAAAAGAATACAAAACAAAAGTTTCCACAAAAAAGCACAACTGTTTTCAACACTGTGATAATAATCAGAAAACTTTCTTGAGCAGCAAATCTGCATATCAGGATGATTTCTGAAGGATCATGTGATATTGAACACTGGAGTAGTGATGCTGAAAACTCAGCTGTCAGTAAATGTAAAATTGTACTGTTTTCACTCTTTTAATGACATAAATGCAGTCTTGTTGAGCAGAGGAGAGTTCAAGACTCTTCATACACTCATAGATCATGTGAGGAATCGGTTCGGTGCAGTAGTGAAGTAAAACATGGAGCAGGACTCCAGACACGACAGCACATTCCTGATACTCGTCACAACTCGTAACCTTTCTCAAACGTACTCAAGAGTCCTTGAACAGCAGACAGTTATTAGTTATGCAGGCTTCTTCGAAGTTCACTTACAGGACACTTATATCTGGGCCAGACACCCTGAGGTTAAGTGTTTTGATCAAGCGCACAATGATTATCGTTCCTGAATCAACCCAGCTGGGGTTTGAGCCGCCTCAGATGTTTAAACACTACACCGTGTTATTAGCTGCAGTCGTCTGAGAGCTGCAGAGCAGTCACACATGATTCATTTCACTGACAGCAGTTTACAAACCCTGTCTGAGGCAACAGAAATAAAGCAAGACATAATAAAACAGAAGTGGTGACAGCTCTCTTCCTTCATATTACGATGTACAGACAAGTGAAATTGATTACTGAAAAAGACAAAATGGTTCTATGTATGGTTGATATGTTTCCATAAAGATCACATTGTATGAATTCACCACCTTAACAAATACAGTTACATTTGATGCTTCACCAGAAGATCAAGTTATGCCATTTTAATTAAACATTACAGGGTCATTTAAAAAATGTGAACAACTGATCCACGCATATGCTTAATTACGAACTACAATATGCATTTTGAAAAATAGATAAAGTGAGTTTTCATTTAATGCACACTTAAGCTTTCTGAACATCAGTATAAGTCTAATAAAGTCTGAAAATACTGGAACTGAACAGTTAAACCTAATGGACTCAATTAAAGGGTGTTTCAAAACTTACATTCTGAGTCAACAGCAAAGATAGTTGACGGGATTTTAAGCCTATAATGCTCAATAATGCGGTGAACTCTAGACCTCACCAGATGGCCTAACATGAGTTGCCTTGATATACTTCAAAATAAAGGTTCTTCATTAACGTCCATGGGACATTTTCATTCCATAAAATGTTATTTAAAGTGAATCTATTTCATTTAGTTAACTTAAAATAATAATAAATGTTCATCAGACTAAGACAATTGTTCTTTTAGGAACAGAAAGGTTCTGTGGGGAACCAAAAGTGGAACTTCTCGAAAAATGGAGAAGTTTTTTCGGAAGCATCCAATTGTAGATTTCTTTTAGTCCTGATAGACTGGAAAAACCGTCTCTTCTGCAGAGTTGTTTGGTATCCATTAATAAATGGATGTCAGACAATTTTCTGCAACTAAATGAGGTGATAAAACTAAGGTGATGATTATTGCCCCTGACGACATTATTACTAAGATTAGGCAGATTGTTGGGGGTCTATCAGCATCCTATAGCAGTGAAATAAGAAACCTGGGTGTCATTTTTGACAGTTCGTTCATGCGTTTTCCATCTTAGGAACATTGCAAAGTGGTTTAAAAAAAGAGATGGAGATTCTTGTTCATGCATTTATCTCTACACGGTTAGACTATTGCAATGTTCTGTGCACTTGTTTGAACAGATCTTCTATGGATCGATTACAAGTTGCACAGAACGCGGCTGCAAGGCTTTTGACTAGGAACACAGGGAGGTTGCACATTTCCCCTGTGCTTAAGGCCCTTCATTGGCTTCCCATTGGTTTAGAGAGCATTTTAAAATGTTGGTCATTACTTATATAGCCCTGCATGTTCAGGCACCCTCTTATATTCATGATCTATTACATGCACACTCTCCGGGCCGATCTTTGAGGTCTTCTGACATAGACGTTTTAACTATTCCCAGAACACGTCTTAAGACAAGGGGTGACCGTGCTTTCTGTGCCGTGGCTCCAAGGCTGTGGATCTCTCTCCCCTTGTCATTGAGAACTATGTGTTCTGTTTAATCTTTTAGAAAACACCTAAATACATATCTTTTTGGACAGGTAATATGGTCTGGAAGCTATTTTTGTGATATTTTGTGACTCTTTGTCTGTGAAAGGTGCTATATAAATAAATTGTACATAGTTACCTACATTTATTTTCAGATGTTTAGCCAGCATTTTTTGTATATTATTATCTAAAAGCCTAGTGAGCGACCTAAGATACTCTAAAATGCTGTCTAGGCTGGAAAATTCATACTAGCCCTATACGGTAATTGTCAATAAGATTGCAATACACATGAGCTTAACTACACCAAAAATGCTGCCTACTTAGACAGCTCACTAAAAGTTTTGATTCACAGGCATAACGTTAGATTTGTTATGGGTGAAGTCAGTCTGGTCATTTAAAACCCGACGCCGGTCAAAACAACCCGCTCTAAATGATCGACAACACAACACTTGATCAAAACAACTGCTTTGTTTGTGTTTCATATACTATAACCTTCTCCGAGAATGCAACAAACGCATGTGTTAACACTCGACGACGCTATTACTGGAGTAACAGTTCAACTAACCAGACTGACTGACGGCTTTAGCTTAGCATGCTATCAGAAACCCCCAGATCAAACGGCGTAACTGAGGCACGGAGAACAGAACTGCCCGCGTGAAACAGCACCTACCTCGGCCTCTCCCTCCTCCAGACTCCGCAGGCTCCATACCACCAGTCCCTGGATCAGCAAGATCGTTAAACCGGCCGCGATTGCGAGTTTATACCGTCTAAGGAGCTTCTGTACACGGGTACCCGCGACCATCTTTCCCCCGTGAATCGCATATAGCAGCAGCGAATCACGTTAGCCGTGAGTGACTCACTCGGAGAGAGTCGACTCTGTTAATCAGATGGTGAATCGATCAGTGCCCTTTGAGAAAGCATTGTGGTTTAGAGTCGTTTATCCAAATGATTCTGATTCAACTGATTCAGAGTCAGTATCTCAATTAATATTCCGAGGGGTAATGACCAGGTGGCTGCTTGCTCGCGAGAAAATTATAATATTTGAAGCACACAATTCACAGGGGGGCTCGAGCCCCTGCCCCTTTGAGGTCCGACGCTAAAGTGCCCTTGCGGTCCGGTCTGTGCGATATGAACGATATTATATGCAGTGTATACTGTTTGTGTAGGCTACATTCATAATCAAAGAAGTATATATAAGACAATATTTTTTTGTGCTTATAAAAACAGACCAAAGCAACTGAGCTACAGAAATACCATTTAAGATGACCATGAAGATCAGAAAGCGACAGAAACACGCTTCATTAGTGCTGGGAATATAACACTGACTGCAAGAACAGCAAATACAACACGCTTAAAAAAGACAAACAACAAGCTCCTAATGAAACCTTCACGTCTCTGTGTGTTATCTGATCACGAGCTGCTCTAATGCTTCATTCACGAGCGTTCACTCTGACGTCATACAGCAAAACATGAATCAAATCAAATCAAACCATAGGCCTACAGCCTATAATAAAAGCATGGTTCATTTTCTTAAGGGATTTGTATTTTATGTGTTTTGTTATACTTTAGCCAACCGTGTTAATGATTTTAAGTGTTGTACTGTTTAATAAAAAAAAAGAGATAAAGAAAAAACTGACTCAAATGATTCGCGCTCTGCGGTCCCGAACTGACTCAAATGATTCGCGCTCTGCGGTCCCGAACTGACTCAAATGATTCGCGCTCCGCGGTCCCGAACTGACTCAAATGATTCGCGCTCTGCGGTCCCGAACTGACTCAAATGATTCGCGCTCTGCGGTCCCGATCTAACGCAAATGATTCGCGCTCCGCGGTCCCGAACTGACTCAAATGATTCGCGCTCCGACGTCTCGAATTAACTCAAATGATTCGCGCTCCGCTGTCCCCAACTGACTCAAATGATTCGCGCTCCGCGGTCCCGATCTGACTCAAATGATTCACGCTCCGCGGTCCCGAACTAACTCAAGTGATTCGCGATTCGCGGTCCCGATCTGACTCAAATGATTCGCGCTCCGCGGTCCCAAACTGACTCAAATGATTCGCGCTCCACGGTCCCAAACTGACTCAAATGATTCGCGATTCGCGGTCCCTAACTGACTCAAATGATTCGCGATTCGTGGTCCCGAACTGACTCAAATGATTCGCGCTCCTCGGTCCCAAACTGACTCAAATGATTTGCGATTCGCGGTCCCTAACTGACTCAAATGATTCGCGATTCGCGGTCCCGAACTGACTCAAATGATTCGCACTCCGCGGTCCCGATCTGACTCAAATGATTCGCGCTCCGCGGTCCCAAACTGACTCAAATGATTCGCGCTCCGCGGTCCCGATCTGACTCAAATGATTCGCGCTCCGCGGTCCCAAACTGACTCAAATGATTCGCGATTCGTGGTCCCGAACTGACTCAAATGATTCGCGCTCCTCGGTCCCAAACTGACTCAAATGATTCGCGCTCCTCGGTCCCAAACTGACTCAAATGATTTGCGATTTGCGGTCCTCAACTGACTCAAATGATTTGCGATTCGCGGTCCTCAACTGACTCAAATGATTTGCCATTCGCGCTCCGCGGTTCCAAACTGACTCAAATGATTCGCGCTCCGCGGTCCCGAACTGACTCAAATGATTCGCGCTCCGCGGTCCCGAACTGACTCAAATGATTCGCGGTCCTCAACTGACTCAAATGATTCGCGATTCGCGCTCCAGGTCCCGAACTGACTCAAAGAGAAAAAACACTCACTTGACTGAAAAACTTTAATACAGCTGCTTTAATAGGAATCAATCTATATAGTGTTTTATTTTTATATTTGTTCATGCAGTTTCTTGAATGCTCTGCTAAATACGCCTATTGTACCTGAAACTAAAACATGGTTTATTTTATGTGTATGCCTATGTTCTGTGTATTTGTAATGTGTGTCTTTGTTCTCATTTTTAATAACAAAGATAAAATAATGACAACGATTTTGATCTTCACCCACTTTGGCCTAAATATCTGCCATCCTTTTGTATATTTTGCTACCTTAAATTAGTTTGGCTGTGATGCTCAAACAGCTTGCAAAATAGAAAAACCAACATGACCAAGAATCATGAAGAGGATTATAATATATGTATATTGATTATATATATATATATGTATATATAATCAACCCGAATTATAATCATTATGCTCGCAACAAAATAGGAACAATGAGGGCAAAAAAAACCCAAGGAGCAAGAATCAATAGAAGAAGTGCAAAAAGACATCAAATAAAAATATAATAACACAATACATATTTTCACACTGTCTATTTCGTTTTGTAAAGTACACAAAGCTCTGAAACATTTTACAAACTCACAAATAATAAACAGTTAATTCATGAATCACTCAATTTCCTTGTGTTACAGGCCTATATCACTTCCCGATCATCAAATGTTCTTATCGACAGGTAGATTTGATTTAATATATTTCATTTGGTCATTTAGCAGACGCTTTTATCCAAAACGACTTGATGACAATAGAAGTAATCAAAAACAACAAAGGAGAAATAATATGCAAGTCTCGATTAAATCTATTTAAATATCGCCTGCAAAGAAAGAATTTAAATATTAGTATGAAAAGGATGAATAAATGAACGTCTAAATGCTAATCATTTCCACATGTAGAAGTTATGTTCTACCGTTGGGCGGCGCACTTTAAAAGCGCAGAGTCTTGCCCATCTCCAAGACAACCGCTACGTGTGGAATGTGTCAGCTTGTCAATAGAAAGTCTGTCATATGAAGGATTTTATTATTCTTTCATTTATAAAACAAATTGTTTATTTATGTAGGCCTATTCCCCTGCTAGCACATACACATATCACAACTGTATTTTACTCTATTTCGCATGTTCCTGACCACGAAATGAATTATTCCTACTACGACGAAGGCTAAGCTCATGAATATTAATTAGCATATGCAACTGTCGCTTAGCAACCTTCCCACAACGTCCAGTCACGAACCTCATTAGTATTCATGAGCTGAGCCTTCGCCATAGTAGTATTCTCCGTCCATTCCGCGATGGAAACAATGTGTCCGCTGCTCGGCTCGTGAGGACTAGTTAGGTTTAGGATGTGAGTCTTGACTGACGTTCAGTTCACTCAACACAAGTTCTGGGATTTAAGCCACTCTAAACTCTCTGAAATGAAGCTGGGAAGAAAGAAACACCACTCTTCTGGTGACTTGCTATGAGACAGCTTGGGTCGCTTGGAAGAAAAGTTGAGTTTATCAGAGATGTCCACCACTGTGTCCCCAAAAGTCCCCTCCGCGGACCAGCGGACAGTCGTCGTGGGTGCATGTAAGTAGGAACTTATGTTTTTTTATTTTCAAAACTCATTTTTATTGTCTTAAGTGGGCTAATGGTGTAGACATACACAATTTTTTTTGTTTTGTTTGTTTTACAGGCAAGCATTGTCTAATTTTAAAATTATTAAACTGTATAAATGACAACACTAGGTCTTAACGTTTTCTATTAATACAGAGATACAGAGTTATTGCATCTTCACAGCATCTTTAAGCATAATTACAATATTTGGAAAATGTAGGTAGTGTGTGTGTGTGTGTGTGTGTGTGTGTGTGTGTGTGTGTGTGTGTGTGTGTGTGTGTGTGTGTGTGTGTGTGTGTGTGTGTGTGTGTGCAATAACTCTGTATCTCTGTATTAATAGAAAACTTTAAGACCTTTTATTGTCACACACACACACACACACACACACACACACACACACACACACACACACACACACACACACACACGCGCACACACGCACGCACGCGAGTAATGATGCTGAAAATAAAGCTTTGATCACAGAAATAACTTCTACTTTTAAATATATTAGAAAACAGTTATTTAAAATTGCAATAATAACTTTCTGTATATTTGATCAAATAAATACAGCCTTGATGAGCAAAAGATACTTCTTTAAAAAAACAATATATATATATACTTTAAATGAAATATAATTATAATGAAATATAATTATGCAGAAATAAAGACATAAAGTATGCCTGCTTTGAAATGAGTGCTGTACAGAAATATAAATGTACAGATCCAGAGGTTACAGATCTGACTGATGTGTGTTGTCTGTTTTCAGTTTGTAGTGTGGTGTTTTTCTTCATGATCGTGGTGCTGCTGTTGATCCTGTACCGGAAGGTTCCTCTCTGCTGTAAAATGAGGGTTTGTCGGGAATCCCGTGACATGGTAAGACCTCAGAGGAAAGTGTCACTGCTACACTTTCATACTTCAGCTCTCAGATAAGTTTCATTAAGTATCACTAAGATGTTTCTCCTGAAAAGACACAATGAGACAACTGCTGACTTAGGAAATGATTGTGACAGTCTGGTTTTGGGGCAATGGGAAGTGCTCAAGTTCATAATGATATTCTGTCTATCTCTGAGCATGCGGTATGAGCGCAAGTCTTCTAAATCTGCATCATTACTGCCTATGAGAGACAATTTAGATTTTAATAAGATGTCGTTTGTGACTTTCCTTTCTGATGGGACAAGAAATGAAGTTTTACGCTGTTTACCAAGTAATGTTGGACAGTTAAGCTACCAAAAATATAGGCTAGTTAAAGTGTTACAATTGAAAACTACTTAAGTGTGTGCTGAAACATACTCATGAAAGTGTCTTTCTTTAGATACACGTTTATTTCATTAATATATTATCTGCAAGCTGTTTAAAAAATACACTTTTAAGATTTGACGTACACTTTTACATGCACTTATTTTGCACAAAGGTGGAGAAAAAATATCAAATGCAGTTAAAGTGTTACATGTGCCCTAGTTTGATCATTTTGCAAATGAAGAACGTCTCCTATTGTTTGAGTTATCAATGTTTGGTACACTTACACACAAACAGAGATTACATATTATCTCTTTCCTAGCTGTGCTAAACTTTCAAGAGCTTTATCATGTGCTGTGCCAAATACTGACTCGGCTCATGGGGGGGGGTTGTATTGTTAACGTCAGCTATGATCGTAACTAAGCGAAATAAAGGATCTTAAGCAAGAAGTTGTTAAAAATGTTAGTCAAAGATTTAACTCTTCAATTCCGAGGACCAAAAAGTAATACCGGTTTTAGACAACTGTAAGAAAAGTAACAGTATCTGACATCTAAAGCTGAATCTTTCCCAGAGAAGAGCACAAACTGTCCAGATTCATGTGAGTCAGTTCTGTGAGGCATCCAAACATACAGTTCTGTCGGAGAGAGTACAAAACAGCGTGACCGTTCCCCTGACTATGACAGTTAACAGTGCCCAAGGAAAGTTACACAGTAATCAGATATTAAACTGAGAGCAGGGAGTGTGAAGATGTCTGCCCTTGCACACTTTTAAAAATAGAACATATTATGGAAATTATGCACTTTAAAAGAATATATATGTGAACTGAATGTAAAGCTTTCAGACACTTAACTGCATGTTAATTGCAATTAAATGAAAATGTATCAGCATTTGACTTCAGAGTGCTTTTTGACCTACTTTTAACATCTTTATGTGTAATTTAATAAATAATTTGACATTATTAAAAAAGTAATCATTAATGTCATTAATATATTATCTGTTGGGCAAGCAACTCTAAAATGTAATAAATTACTAGCTATTAATTACATATTCAACAGTGTAATTAGATTACTAATTACTCACTCTAAAAAGAATCACATTTCTTATTACTAATGACTTTCTGAATCTCATATCAACCTCAACCAGTTGAATAATAGACTTGAAACAAAAAATAAATAATGCAAAAAAAGGTTACATTAAAAACATATATATTAACATTATATGTTATTTTTGAATGTTAAATACACTATTGTTATATAGTCAATACAGTATGTAATTACATCAGAAGTAACTGTAATTACATTACAGATAAACTAATAGTAACCCCTTTACTGTTTTTCATGGGAAAAGTAATTTAATTACAGTAATTAATTACTTAGTAATGCATTACACTCAACACTGTCTGTAATTACAGGTATATGGAAACACTTTAGTTTTAGGACCAAATCTATTAACTAGTTGCTTATTAGCATGCCTTTTATTATCATATTGGCTGTTTATTAGTACTTATAAAGCACATATTATACATGACCATATCACTAATCCTACCCAATACCTATAACAACTACCCAACTAACTATTAATAAGCAGCTAATTCTGAGTTTATTGAGGCAAAAGTTGTAGTTAATGGTTTGTTAATAGTGAGAATTGGACTAATAGTGAAATTGCAACTAAATTTAAGATAAAATGTATATTACAAGTGCCCATTCAGTGCAACACATTGTTCTTCTTTTTCACATTTTGCTAAAAGGTTGCTTTTCATAGTTCTCTGTTATCTTTGTTTTAAGTATCAAATCAGATGTTTCTCCTAAAATTCCTCTGGAGAAATTAAAATAGAAACCTTTCAGACTGACAGCAAATGCTGATTGCAGAGCTCTAATAATTTGATCTTGTATCAGTTTGATTCATTCATATTAAAATCTCTTCCTGGCAAATTTGAGCACACTGGTGAGATCTTTTGTAGTGGAGAAATGTGAGATTACCGAGGCCTGAATTCAGCTCAATGATTTAAACATGTTAAAGTGTGATAAATGGGTTTTGAAAGTTTGAAGCTGTTATTGGAAGCTGAACATACACTCACCGGCCACTTTATTAGGTACACCTGTTCAATTGCTTGGTGACACAAATTGCTAATCAGCCAATCACATGGCAGCAACTCAATGCATTTAGTTATCTAGATGTGGTGAAGACGACTTGCTGAAGTTCAAACCGAGCATCAGAATGGGGAAGAAAGGGGATTTAAGTGACTTTGAATGTGGAATGGTTGTTGGTAACAGACGGGCTGATCTGAGTATTTCAAAAAATGCTGATCTACTGGGATTTTCACACACAACCATCTCTAGAGTTTACAGAGAATGGTCCGAAAAAGAGAAAATATCCAGTGAGCGGCAGTTGTGTGGATGAAAATGCCTTGTTGATGTCAGAGGAGAAAGGGCAGACTGGTTAGAGATGATAGAAAGGCAACAGTAACTCAAATAACCACTCATTACAACCAAGCTATGCAGAATACCATCTCTGAATGCACAACACATCGAACCCTGAAGCAGATGAGCTACAGCAGCAGAAGACCACACCGGGTGCCGCTCCTGTCAGCTAAGAACAGGAAACGGAGACAGCCATTTGCACAGGATCACCAAAATTGGACAATAGAAGATTGAAAAACGTTGCCTGGTCTGATGAGTCTTGATTTCTGCTGCGACATTCAGATGTTAGGGTCAGAATTTGTCATAAAGAACATGAAAGCATGGATCCATCCTGCCTTGTCTCAACGGTTCAGGCTGGTGGTGGAGGTTTAATGGTGTTGGGGATATTTTCTTGGCATACTTTGGGCCCCTTTGTACCAATTGAGCATCGTTTAAACACCACAGCCTACCTGAGTATTGTTGTTGACCATGTCCATCCCTTTATGACTACAGTGTACCCATCTTCTGATGCTACTTCCAGCAGGATAATGCAGTATAATTTCATAAAGCTCAAATCATCTCAGACTGGTTTCTTGAACATGACAATAAGTTCACTTTACTCAAATGACCTCCACAGTCACCAGATCTCAATCTAATAGAGCACCTTTGAGATGTGGTGGAACGAGAGATTCACATCATGGATGTGCAGCCGACAAATCTGCAGTAACTGCGTGACGCTATCATGTCAATGTGGACCAAAATCTCTGAGAAATGTTTCCAACACCTTGTTGAATTTATGCCACGAAGAATTAAGGCAGTTCTGAAGGCAAAAGGGGGCCCAACACGGTACTAGCAAGGAGTACCTAATAAAGTGGCTAGTGAGTGTATTGAATTAGCCTAAATATGAAGAAAAAAACACATTTATATAGAAATTTCAGTGTAGTTCTGGAGGGACCGGTTTCATGTGGGACAATCTAATCAATCTAATCTAATAAAAAAAGACTAATGTCTGCACACTGAAATTACAGCTCCAAAAAATGTTTATATTTCCAAAAACAGCACAACAGTGTTAATGTGTCCAGTCCTCAGGATGTAGGTCGTGAAAGCAGATGTTAGATTAGATTGAGAGCGTAGCGTTTATCTGCTGTGTTCTGGTCGTCAAGCAGATCTCTCACACTTTGTGACTTACCTTCAAGTCATACCTCATCCTATGCATTTCCTTTTCCTGTTCCCTTTCAACCTTAATCTTCCCCCCCGAGAGCATTTTAACCTTATCTTAGAAGCACAGGGAAACTGCCTCCACATTCTTCCTCCCACAAAGAGGAAATGCAAAAACATGTCTGTTAGTTAAACTGAGGTGAAGATTGACATTAAATAAGGCACAGAAGAGGTCTGTGATGAAATCAGCCTCTCTTTGACCACATACTCACAATAAAGTTTTAGGAGGGACCACCATATTTAAATCAGGCGGATCAAACACATCTGAAGTATGCTTACATGGACACCGATACGCTGTTAACTAGCAAAGATCATTTTTTTTAAAATACCAAGTTTACTAGTTTACATGCAGACTTCAATGTCACTAGCATTAAGTTTCAGATAACTCTCTCAGTCTTTGTTTTATAAAAAAAAAAAAAAAAAAACTTTATTCAACAATTTTGTGATGTTGTTGACGCAGGAGCCGGCGTTCTGAAGTAGAACGTCCATCTCTCTTAGTTAGACATCGTCTGTATATTCTGGTTCAATTAAGTAAGGCTGGGCAAAAAATGGCAAGTGATCCATTATTTTAATGATGTCCTTACTACCTTTCTGGGCCTTGAACGTGTCAGTTGTGTTTCTGTCTATGGAGGGTCTGAGAGCTCTCGGATTTCAGAGAACATACAGAGACATCTGGTGGCCGGTCAGGGCACACCAGCAGGACCGTGACACAACACGAGAGCGGACTATTCGGACTCACGAAACGGAGCGGGCTCTGGAGCAGACTCTGTGGGCTCACGGAACAGAGCGGGCTCTGGAGCGGACTCTGTGGGCTCACGGAACGGAGCGGGCTCTGGAGCGGACTCTGTGGGCTCACGGAACGGAGCGGGCTCTGGAGCAGACTCTGTGGGCTCACGGAACAGAGCGGCTCTGTGGGCTCCCTGCAGCGGGCTCACGGAACGGAGCGGGCTCTGGAGCAGACTCTGTGGGCTCACGGAACAGAGCGGGCTCTGGAGCGGACTCTGTGGGCTCACGGAACAGAGCGGGCTCTGGAGCGGACTCTGTGGGCTCACGGAACAGAGCGGGCTCTGGAGCGGACTCTGTGGGCTCACGGAACGGAGCGGGCTCTAGAGCAGACTCTGTGGGCTCACGGAACAGAGCGGGCTCTGGAGCGGACTCTGTGGGCTCACGGAACGGAGCGGGCTCTGGATCGGACTGGAATGGGCACCGCCGCCTTGGGAGGAGCCAGTCTTGGAAGGCCAGCTGCCCGTACCGACCTCATGGGTGGATCCTCCAGCTTGCGTACCAGCCCAGGAACCCCAGGGTGTGCTGCAGCTTCGCCGGCCACCACCTGAGGCACACCAGCCACCTTAGCTGGGGAACGTGCCAAAAACTCCCAAAATTCCCCAAATGTCAGGTGGTCCTGCCCCCTCATCCTCCACCAGCTGAGGGGCTCATCAAGGGCACTGTTGAAGAGGTCCTTGAGGGCCACCTCATTGTACCCTAACCCCTCTGCTGCACCACTGCAAACTCCACGGCAAACTTCCTCATGTCATTGCCCTGCTGACGGCAGGAGCTCAGGGCCTCGAACTCGAGGATGCGTTGGTATAGGGGGCTGGAGATAGTGGTGGGTGGTGGACGACACAAACCCTTCCTCTGCTGAGTCCTCATATTGGCTGATCGGTTCTGTCAGGGTGCGTGAGGAGAGAGAGATGGCGAGGACTCAAAATGCAGGGGAATCGGGTTTAAATAACAAAATAAAACAGAGATAAACAAAAAACACCCTGAAGGGGAAAAACAGACAGGCAGGCAGGCAGGCAAGAGAACTGTAGTGCAGTTAACATTACACACAAACGATGAAAGACAACGGATCAGCACAGGACTACAGACACCAGGAGGCTATATAGGGGGACAAACGAGGGTAACGAGGGAGACACAGGTGAAGCAACTGAAACAATGATTGGGTAACAGGATGGGAGGGGACAGACAATAGACAGGAGAGCACATGGCACCAACAACAAACAACAAGCCATGTGCTCAACATACAGGGACATCTTGTGGCGGGTCAGGGCACACCAGCAGGACTGTGACAGTCTCTGGTTGTCTGATCTCTTCACGTTCATGCGTTCAGGGGGTGTGGCTTTGGACAGCGACTTTCAGGGAGGGTGGGACATTCGCTTTAAGTGCTATCAGGCTAAAGTTAGCTGCACCTTTAACTTATCGGTTGTTGATTGAATGGAGGCAGATCTGAATGCGAGTTTACGAGGAGTTTAGGTGGACTAAATGATTGGAGAAATCAATTAGTATTTTTCCTGTGAATGATTAAACAGGTTTCATGAAGAACCTTTAACGTCCATGGAAACTTTCCAATCCACTAAAGGGTCTTTAGATTTTTCTAATGTTATTAGAACTGTTCACTGAAAGGTTCTTTGGAGAACCAATTTAATATTTTTTCCACGAAACCCATTTTTATTTTAAGAGTGTTGAAGAAGAAATCAAGATTTAACATGGTACATTTCTTGCGTGGTGTTTAATAAACTAACTTACACGGTACAAGCTAAACTCTTCTCAACTCTCTCGTAGAAAGAAACATGAGTCATTCTGAGACATACATGTCCTCTTCCTGAGGTGTCTTCACCATCTGATCGTTAGGTCCTGTGTTTTGGTGGGGGATCAGAGGAGACAAAGGTTTTACTTTAGGTCAGGCACTGAAAAAGGCACACTGCTGAAGAGGTCCTCCCCCGCCTTCAGGACTGATTTTACACGCTTTTGCTTTTTCACACTGCCTGAATCAGAGGAGTTAACAAAAGAACGTCTCTCTTTTTTTGGGGGGGGGACTCTGAGACTGTTGAAAGTGCAAACCAGCGAGGGAAGGTGACCCCTGACCTCACATTTACTAAACGTGTCTCTCAGAGTCCGAATGGGAGGGGTGCTGGGAAAGGTCAAAATACGTCACTGTGAGTGATGTCAGAGCTGTCAGGAGTCCCCACCAGCGCCACAGATTAGGGTCAAAGCTTCATTGAGGGATGATAATGAAATCTTGCATGTAATTATGCATAATGTACTATTATTATAATAGTAAGTGTAGCATGTGTAACAAGGACACCTTAATATAATGTGTTACACACTTTTTTAACAATTGTCATAAAAATGTTGTCCATTCATGTGGAATAAGAAAAATACTATAGCTGTTTATTATAAATGTAAATCTTTATTAAATAGAAATGTATATATCCCTTGTAAAAAAAAGTGCTTATTACAGACACAATAAACGTTAAACGTATTAATAAGTGAGTGTAAGTAATGACACTTAATTGCAAGTTGTAATACAGTTAAATTAATATTAAATTCACGTAGATTAACTTAAGAGTGTTTTTGGACACACTTAAGTAAAACCTTTATATATAAAATATGATACTATATTTGAAATAATTATAAAACTTTATATATAAAATAATTTAAATATGGTTAAAGTGACCAGCTGAATGTAATCACAAGGAATTATACTAAATTAAAATAATAATAATAATAATATGTGTTTTATTGTTAGTCACATTAAATAATTATTAAAACATAAACATTTAAAGTAAAACTTTTAATTTTACATTATTACAAAATGCACTTTTAAATGGACCAAAAAAATCATAAAATCATTTAATGAGATACTGATGGAAATAACTTAAATATCAAATGTCCAGAAATATCAAAGTAATGGTAGAAAATGTGGGTGAAAAATGCTTTACCCCCAAATAGTTATAAAGAAAATTATGTCAGAATGTTCATAAATCTTTTTTTTAAATAGGTCTTCAATTTTGACAAAACAACAAAGCATGTTATGGTCAAAATTAAAAAAAACATAAATTCTGTTTTGGACAAAGACCGTGGAGCCTACTCTCTTTGTCCAAAACAGAATTTATATTTTTTATTCTAATTTTTGGCCATGCTTTGACGTTTTGTCACTTGCCATGATATTTTGCCTCGAGCCCTGGTTAATCCGTCTCTGCATGTTTTGACCACCTACTGCTACATCTGACTTGTAGCACTGTCCGGATGACACGTGGACCTATAAAACAGAGTGCACTCATTTACTAGTACCTGCCACAGAAACAAGGGTGCAAAACAGAGGCAGACCTTTAAAACACCAGTGTGGGGTTTGTTACTCAGGACCCTGATGACGCAGTAAGATGCTGTATTGTCCGGGACACAAAGGCTTCTATTTAGGTGTGGGGTAATCACAGAGTGTCCGGCTGGGCTGGAGGAATTCCTCGGCCTCACGCGGGTCCGCCTGCCTAATCTAGTCATGGATGGGAGGGGAGGAAGCTGCTTGGTGGTCCTTCTCTTTAGCAACATAATTTACGACCATCCAGAGGTCTGGCTCTAACATTGCAGATGTAGGAAGAGGAGGAGAGACATTACGGAAACAAAGAAGAGGGTGTGAGACTGTTTAACTATGATTGGTGATGGTTTGACATGCAGTCAGTATGAAAACATTGTAACTAGTATGCTGGTGGTTCAGCTCCGGAAAGGACAACTGGAAATGTCTGAATATATTACCAGTAAATATTAACATGTCAAATCAAGTGCATATATTTTAAAGTAACACATGAATACTTTTTGGGACCAAAACAAATTGTGCATTTTAAACTGTGACCAAACAACTTTTGAGGCCAATGTAATCATACACTAAAAAAGTGTCTTTACTTCTATACAAATTCAACTCAAAAATTGCTAGTAAATTTCATAAATAATTACAGTGAAAAAGCAAAAAGAGCCACCTTAAAATTAGTTTTAAAGAAATATGTTGCCCTAACTTTTGAATGGTTGTGTAATGAATAATCATTAATGATATCATAAATGTTCTATTAACAGAGGATTATAATTTCTTGATTGAACAGGAATCTCCTCCTCAGTACTACAACAGCAGACAGACTCTAGTAGCTTCATCTGATGCTGAGCAAACACATGACACCGGTCCTGATAACATGAATGCACGGGTAAGAGCTTTCTTTAGGACTTTTTAAAGAACATGCATGAATCTGCATCCTTTACCCATAATTGAATCTGCCTTCATTTACTCACCTTCATGTCGTTATAAACCTGTATGACCAATAGGCATCAAAATATTTCCCTGAATGGAAAGATGTCCAGTTTACTTCTATGTATTTTCTAGAAGAAAGAACTGTATTCAGGTTTGAAACAACATGAGGGAGGAACGTTCTAGAAACAGAACCTGTAATTGCTACATATCACCAATTTTAGTTCCCCATGGCACATATCATGTGTTCATATTTTGTTTCTGCTTGTGCTTGTCAGTCGGGCTCGTTGTTCCTCATTGGTGTGCCCAGCAGCTACTACCTTTCCTCACTGGAGCCTCGTCTTCCTCGTCTGCCCTCGTACGAGAGCGTCCGCAAGAAAGACCGACAGCGGCAGATCCACATGATGATAGCTGACCGCTTCGGCCTGAACGGATCCGCTGAGACAGAGGTGATTCATTTAGCTGCAGTAACAGTATTAATCTGCAAGTGACATGCCATTTTACTGTCCTCAAAGTACAACGCTAAATAGAAATAAACATAAACTTTGCAGATAATCAACAATTTTATGTAATTCAATTAAAGTCTGTATATTTTTAAATATGACTGGTCATGCATTTACATATTATTTAAAAATGTAAACAGTTCTATACAGCTGAATGTGGCACTAAACTGCATTTTCATCATTACAATTTAAATACATGACATAGCATTTCAATGGAAAATATATTTGAGTTCACCGTAAATGCTTGTCAGTACATTCAGCAGTCACTTTAACCATTTCAAAAAGACAATTGAAGTAATTATTATTAAAATTACATATAAATATGTACTTAAGTCCTACTTAAGTGAGTCAAGAAAACACCCTAAAGTTCAGCTAATTCGCATTTAATACCGATTTTAATACATCTTTAATGCATCTTTAATACATTAAACATGCAATTAAGTGTCTGAAAATGTTGCATTCAATTTGCAATTAAGTATGCTATTTCCATCATAAGTGCTTTTTAAAAAGTATGCTAAAGTGTGCTTCTTCATAAGGGACGAGTGACTCAAAATCCAGTTAAAAGGAGCAAGAAAAAGGCTAAACTTGCATGTTTGGCTGCGCCATGGAAGTGTAACAATGTGGTAAAATAGTGGATTATCTTTAAAAGCTCTTAAAGCATTTTTTTTATTACATTTTTTGTACGTGCAGCTTTCATGACCTCATTAAACTAGATTAAGTTAATTACTGTACCGAAAAAATGATGATGACTTCTAAAAACATACACTTATACGTGTATTCAAATTTGAACAAAATCTTCATGATGGTCATCCACCTAAAAAGCTCACAAATATCACTTTACTGAAGCCCTGCTGTAACAGCTCCGTCTCTCAGCAGCTGCAGCCTGACTGAATTAAATAACAATAGATTTTCAATATGAATGAGCCATAATTTTCTGCTCCGTAACATGATCATATCTGAGAGACGGACGGCATTCACAGCCACACAAACAGAGCCGGTGTCGCTCACCTGCGCGCACACATGCTGCGAGCGCTTCAAGGCCCTGTGGCTGTGATGTTGACTTAGAGCCAGGGAAATGCATGAGTACACACGCTAATGGGAATTAATGCACATCAAACATAATAAAGTGGCCTATCTTGAAAGGTAAACATTAGCGGAGAATACGGCTCATTGTCCGTCTGTCCTCTCCTTTACTCCCCAAGGTTTTAATAGGTGGATCGGTCACTCATGGGGGCCGTCCTTCACTCATTACCCATATTATTGAGCTTAATTAGCTTGTTCTCCAGCTGGGCGCCGTGGTTTTGTCTGCTCTAAAAGGGCAGGTTTTTTAGAAGGCTAAAGGGCAGGCGTTCAGCTCAAAGCTTAAGAGAAAGAGAGATAAAATGGCAAGAGGAAGTTGCTGCAAGGTAGAAGCTGAGCAGTGATATCGCCAACTAAATTTGTTTAAATAAATGTCGAGCTCTGTATTATGAATTAACATAGATGAATTAATCTTTATCTTTGGGAATGTATTCACTTGCTAAGCATTAGCGATGTTAAATAATAATACAATAATTTTTATGTTTTCTGCTGGATATTTTCTCAAGAAATGATGCTAGTGTGTTGTGGACGTTGTCAAGCCATTGTTTTAAGGTTGTTAAAGGGATAGTTCACCCAAAAATGAGAATTCTGTCATTAATTACTCACCCTCATGTCGTTCTAAATCTGTAAGAGATTCATTCATCTTCTGAACACAAATGAAGATATTTGTGATGAAATCCGAGAGCTTTCTGACCCTCCATAGACATCAACACAACTGACACAGTTAAGGCCCAGAAAGGTAGTAAGGACATCATTAAAATGGTCCATGTGACATCAGAGGTTCAACCTTAATTTTATGAAGCTACGAGAATACTTTTTGTGTGCAAAGAAAACAAAATAGCAACTTTATTCAACAATGTCTTCTCTTCCGTGTCAGTTTTGAAATGTGCACAAAAAATATTCTCGTCATTTCATAAAATTGACTCCAGTCACTTCTTCAATGTAAGTCATGTTCAGATCAAGAGCAATAACTATAGTGATAATTATAACCATAAACACTCTTAAGGTGAGGTCACATTTATCATTGTTAGGGACATTTTTTAGTCGAAATGAATTAATTTAGAAATGTGCGTAATCAGTAATTTTGCTTGACAGTCAAAGATTTTCTCACAAATTTCACAAATGATTAGATTACAAAGACAACCTTTTTGTTTTCTGTGGATTAATTTAATACTAACTCGAATTAACCATTCACTACAAGAATACTTATGTGCACAAACAAAGTTGATTTTGATTCCATGATGTGATTCCAAATGAAGAGTTCTCCCAAAAATAACAATTTGCTGGAAATGTGTACTCGTCTCAGGCCAAGATTGAGAATTTAGCATAACATCACTTGCGCACCAATAGTTCCTCTGCAGTGAATGGGTGCCGTCAGAATGAGTCCAAACAGCTGATAAAAACATCACAATACTCCACACACCTCCAGTCCATCACTTAACATCTAGTGAAGTGAAAAGATACATGTTTGTAAGAAACAATTGTTTCATCTATAATATGAGTCCCTTATCAATAATATTGCTTTCTCCAGAGAAAAGTCATCTTGTCTGAATCAGGAGAGAAATATATGCTCAGATCAAACACAGTTTACAAGTGAAAACAGTTCTAAACAAATATTTTAACAGCTGTTTGGATTTTAATTCTGACGGCACCCATTCACTGCAGAGGATCCAGTACATTTCACTGAAGAAACGCACATCTACATCTTGCATGGCCTGAGAGTGAGTACTTTCAGCAAACTATTCCTTTAAGAGTCCTGACACAAATTATGACTAAACCCAAATTTTGGTAACAAAAAAAAAAAGGATGACACAAGCAAAACGTTTGTGTGTGCCTAAGGTATTTTTCTAGTGCAAGCTGGTCATTTGTGGTGTCACATGTGTGGTTTCAGTCAAGCTTTATCTCTGTTTTTCTTTTATTATTACCACAGCCGCCTCCCACATATGAGGAGAGCATTCGTGAGTCCATCCAGTCCATTGATGTCCCGTTTGACATCCTGGCACTCGAGGAGGAGCCACCTCATGCACCGGTTACAGTCTCCGAGGCCGGCACAGATTTACCTGCATATGAAGATCTACCTCAAATCACAGACTCACAAGATCCCAATAACACTGTTCATTAAACTATCCTCAGCGGGAAATCAACAGCTGTTGAGCTGAGACTACCCTGACAGCTGATCGCTCACCCGGACGAGCGTGAATCCGCTGTGCTTGCAACAGACACTAAAACAGGGTAGGACTTGACCTATGCAATAACTTGCACTAGCACAATACGAGAGGAGCAGGATGCTGCATCACTACTGGAAAAAGAGGAAGAGAAAACAAGAGTTTAAGT